>CM052797.1:91085692-91100731 GCA_028533885.1 Nasua narica | reverse complement strand
GATGTTGGCGAGGATGCGGAGAAAGGGGAACCCTCCTGCACTGTTGGTGGGAATGCAAGCTGGTACAACCACTCTGGAAAACTGTATGGAGGTTCCTCAAAATGTTGAAAATAGAGCTACCCTATGACCCGGCAATCGCACTACTGGGTATTTACCCTCAAGGTACAAATGTAGTGATCCCAAGGGTCACATGCACCCGAATGTTTATAGCAGCAATGTCCACAATAGCCAAACTATGGAAAGAACCTAGATGTCCATCAACAGATGAATGGATAAAGAAGAAGTGGTATATATATTCAATGGAATACTATGCAGCCATCAAGAGTAACAAAATCTTGCCATTTGCAACGACATGGATGGAACTAGAGGGTATTATGCTAAGCGAAATAAGTCAAGTCAGAGAAAGGCAATTATCACATGATCACTCTGATATGAAGAATTTGAGAGGCAGGTCAGGGGGTTATGGGGGGGTGGGGAAGAGAAATGAAACAAGATGGGATGGGGAAGGAGACAAACCATAAGAGACTCCTAAACTCAGGAAACAAACTAAGGGTTGCTGGGAGGTGTGGGGGGGGTAGGGGTATGGACATTGGGGAGGGTATGTGCTATGGCAAATGCTGTGAAATGTGTAAGCCTGATGATTCACAGACATGTACCCTGGGGTAAATAATACATTATATGTTAATAAAAAAATTAAAAAAAAATATTCAAGCACATTCTTGTGACTAGAGTGTTAATGGGTCCATTTCTCATGTCCAGGAGCCACTTTTTTCCTAAGTTGTATGAAACTTAGGACCTGCCTATCCTTTCAACAACAGATTTAATGATAATGACTCTTCTAGACTGTAAAACAGAGACAGTAAATTAAAAGCCTCCTTTTCTATAGGATATCAGAGGTTGTCAGTTCCATTGTTACCCATATGCTAAAAAATAAATGCAGAGAAGATGAAGATAAAGAGTTTCAAAGGCCACAAACCTACCGATGAAGATCATGGAGCGTGACAAGTCCTTCTTCCATATTTTTGATGTCTACTTTTCTTTGTGATAGGAAGGTTTCTTTCTGACTAATGAATGCCAGTTGTTTCTGATTTCTACCATAAAAAAAAAAAACAGAGTTATCATATGTTGGAGGATGAAATAATCATTTTTCACTCCTCAGCAAGAGAGGATATAGAATCACAAATAAGAATGTAGAAAGTAGGCTGGAAAGTTCAGCTCATAAACTATTAACCGAACAAATCAGTAAAAATAGAAGCAAAATCTTTTTGCTAGTGGTGGCTAAATCTAAACTTCTAAAAATCCCAAAGCCACAGAAAGAATATTAATTATTAGTTAACAAACCACAAGAAGAATTCTATAGACTCCATCCCTTTGAGTGGGGGTGTCTCTTGTAATGCATTTATCAGTTCTACCATGTTTTTTTGTGAAAAGTGAAGGAATCAGTCAAACCAACTTGAAGTTGGGTTTACCTCTTTCTAGCAGTGTGACCTCAAAAAGAAATTGTGAATGAGCCTCAGTTTCTCCATTCATAAAACAGGGCTCCCAAATACTCACCAGGTGTCAGGATTAAATGCGATACAAAGTGCTGAAGCCAGTGTGTGGCATGGCACCCATGAGGCATTTTATAAAAAGTGGTATTCTATTTTGTCTCCAATTTGCAGAGAGAATAATGGGAAGCATACAGTTTTGTTCAATGTCAGTTTTTTCCAGACATTGATAGGGACATTCCTGTAACAGAAAATGCTCTAAGTGTCACATCATCTTCAAAGCTGCTATGGACAGAATTGTGTCTACAAATTTGTACATTGCAGCCCTGACCCCCAGGGTGATGGTATTTGAAGATGAGGCTTTGCAAAGTGACCGGATCACCTGATTAGATGAGGTCATGATGGGGTGAGGGCCCTCATAAGGAGAGAGGCCGGAGAGTTTGTCCTTTCCCTCTCTCTACCACGTAAAGAAACAGTGAGAAGGCAGCCATGTGTAAGCCAGGAAAAAAAGACTCTTATCAGAATCTGACCATGTAGGCGCCCTGATCTTGGACACCCGGCCTCTGGAACTGAGAAATCAAATTCTGTTGTTGAAACCACCCCATGTATGGGTGTTTAGTTACGGCAGCCCCAGTTGAAGACAAAAACCAGTAACGACAGTAAATGTTTTAGTGTTACTATTAATCTCATCAGTACATTTTTATGATTAAAACCGATAACTTACTATTGATCTGGGGAAAATTTTTGCCTAAAGATCTACTAACAGCAGATTCTCAGTAGGCAATTCAACCGGATGAGATACAATGGTTGCAAAACTGTCTGCAGCTCAAATACCTCACGGATCACAAACTCAGTGTCACATAAGAGTGCCTGGATGCTGTAATTATGCTCCCCGGTAATCTAACTTCGCCTATAGTGATGGATTATTACTTAGAGAATTCATGCTTGCAGGGTATTCTGTATTCATTAAGAAACTATTGGTGAATGCCCACTATCTGCTAAGCCATGTACAAGGGGATATAGGTTTCAGAAGGATCATTCTGGTGGAAGGGAGGGCAACAAGGGAAGGGGGGTAAAGCTGAAAGTGGGGAGAGCTTTTCCGGGACAAGCCGGAGCAAAGAAGCTGAAAGAGGTACCAAGAACGGAGCTGGAGAGGAAAACGGGATATATCTGAGAAACATCGGGAAGGTGGCATTGACAAGCCTTGGTGCTTGAATGGAGTCCAACATGTAGTAAAAGCTAGGAATTTCCTGGAATAATTTCCCAGTCTCAATGACCAAAGCCTTTTCTTAGATAGGGAATAGAGGTGCAGAGCCAGTTTCTGATGAAGGTGGATCTCACAGTTTCTCTAGACAGTCTCATAGGGTAAAAGTAGGATCATTTTTTTTTTTTTCAGGAAGCTGATTTAGAAGTAAATGTAATGCACACGGTGTTTATGGATCTGATCTGACCCATAGGAGGAAAGCATTACCCAGAGCATATAGAGGCAGATTAGGAGTGTGCTTATGTATTTGGGGTAAATAACATTTCACTGTTGTCAACAGATTTGAAAACGAGGAAAAGCTGAAGTGGAGGCCACCGTTCTGTGGCCAGGGACGGTGCCCCATAACTATGGCATGTCAGGGATAGAAACATACTCATCGTAAATTTTCTGTTTCTGCAAAAAGAGTTTATTCTCCTCACTTGAGACAATCTTATATTGTCTGGTAAGAATATGCAATTTCTCCCGTAGATCTTTGTTCTCTAAACGATTTTTGTGTAGTTTCTCAGCGATCTAGGAAAAAAATGAAAACAATTGAAGTAGAGGACTTGCTTCACATTTCCTTGGAGGAGCGTCAGTCGCATGGGCGACTCCAGAGACTGAGCATATTATCTAGCACACAATGACTGTGCTATAAATATTGAGTGACATGATTCTATATCCAACATGCAATTACACATCTTGGGGCATCTCCTCTAAATTATGACAAAAGTGTAGAAAGGTAGTAAACACTGATGGAAAAACCACAAAATAATAATTCATATTGAAATAAGAACTGGGATTAATAAACCAAGATCATTCAGCAGGATCAGTACATCCTACAACTGGGAAAAGAAAATATAACATCAACACTAGCTCTGGCTCAAAACCTCTTAGATGAGATACTATGGCTGCCTCTTGTTAAATACTTCTACTCAAGGACAAAAACAGTGCTCATTAGTGAACTTTGTACTTGACTTTGTACTTAAGATGTCTCTACTGAATTACTTCAAATGAGGTAGGAAAGTCAGGTTTAGTAGGAGTCATGGGCTGAGTAGTTAAAAATAACCTTCTGGCTGAAGACTGCTAAAATAGCCAGATGAAAAAAAGTGCCAGAGAACTAACAAGATAATGAGGAATTCTACAAGAAACTGAGAATCCAGTGCAGTAAATCTAGCACTGAAAACTCCTTTCACTCAGAGGACATTTACTGATATGGAAGAAACCACTTGGAAATGGGGATTTATCTCTTACTTGATAAGAGGGGCAAAAATCGACAGAGTTCATCCAGGTGTTTAGTCTGAGAAACCTTCTACCACTTGAGTCTGGGATCCCAGAAAGCTTCACATTCTGGAGAAGGGAAAGTTGGAAGCTAGTAAGCCATGGTCCAGCCTGATTTTGATCACCAGGGAACCTCAAGTTGCATTAAAGTGATTGGGGATGGGTAATACCCCAGCCATCTGATGGAAATGAATGAAAGTCTGTTTCTGAGGAAGATATGAACATCCTAAGCTTCAAATTGTTTCTCCATTTCTTTTTTCGAATATAATGTCTAGTGTACACTTTTCTACCAGGAACAAAAGGAAATAAGACGGCATGAATAAAAATTGGCAGAAACAACAGACTGCAGAAAACCTACAAAAACATCTGCTAGTGAATGGAATTAGACACTGAACTATACAAGCACTGTGATTACTATAATCAAAGAAATGTTGGAAATACTTGAAAGTCACAGGAAGGAATTAGAAATAGTGAAAAATGACAACACAGATTTGGAAATAACCAATTTAAAAATGCAATAGCCAAAATTAAGAGTGGAAATAAGGCCATTCTGCTCAGAATACAGCAAGGGGAGACAAAAGGTAGAAAATACAGGAGAGGGTAAAATACATAGAGGAAATATATATTAGTACAAATAATTGTACTAATAATGTACTAATAATATGTACACAATGTACATACATATATATAATTGTAGCCTCAGAAGAAGTGGAAAGAGAATGAAATATGTGAACAGATAATAACTAAGAATTTTGCAGAACTTATAAAATACAGCAATTCATGAATTTAAGAAGCCACATGAATCCTACAAAGGAGAAATAAAAAAAGAATATGTGGACATATCATAGTGAAACTGAACTATGTCAAAAGGAACAAAGAAGACCTAAGGTAAATGAGGTAAACCATGTTCATGGATTAGAAGCCTCATTATTGTAAGAATGTAACATTCTCCCCAAGCTGATCTATAGATATAATGCAACTCAAATCAAAATGCAAACAGGTTCTTTGGCAGAACTTGACAGACTGATAGAAATTCAAAGGACCAGGGCACCTGGGTGGCTCAGTGGGTTAAAGCCTCTGCCTTCGGCTCAGGTCTTGATCTCAGGGTCCTGGGTTCTCCCCGCATTGGGCTCTCTGCTCAGCGGGGAGCCTGCTTCCACCGCCACCCCCCACCCCCGCGCCTGCCTCTCTGCCTACTTGTGATCTCTTTCCTCTGTCAAATAAATAAATAACATCTTTACAAAAAAGAAATTCAAAGGGCCAACTTGAAAACAAAGTTGGATTTATACTACTAACAATAAAGGCTTATGTTATAGCTGCCAATTAAGTAAGTCTGGTTTTAATGTAAGGAGAGACAAGTCCAAAGGAACACAATAGAGAGTCCACAGATCTACACACATATTTATGACGTATTTATGATCTACATGTGATTTATGACAAACACACCATTACAATATAGTAACAGGCAAAGATTGCCTTTTCATTAAATGGTGCTAATTAACTGGACAACCTTATGGAAAAATATGAATCTCGACCACCCTCTCACAGTGTACACACCCACACACACAGATTCCAGATGGCTTGTAGTCCTAAATGTAAAAAGTCAAACAACAAAGCTTTTAGAAGATCATGAAAGAAGAATATCTTCATGACATAGGACATAAAAAACAAAAAAGATCGATAAACTGGACTTCATTATAACTATTACATCCATCAAAAGATAGATATGTACATAAAGACTCTATATTTACAGTGTATAAGCTGTTCTGTATCTGTGTGATATTTTATAATAAAAAAATTAAAGTTAGAATAGAATTTCATGTCATCGCTGAACTTGCCTCTTACACCTCATGAGAATTAAGATTGGCTGCCACCAAGAGTCCTGTGGAAATACTTAATGGATCAGAGCCCCGATCCTGTTGAAGCAGTTACTGACTTATGGAATTTGGCTGAGGGCTATGGATTAAGGGGAAACCCTTCTGCCTTTGCCCCTATAAGGTGGTAAGCCATGCCAGGGGAGGGGTCCTGGGTTTTACAGACAGTTGGGGGGCTACAAACTATGGAGCTATCATCTGAAACCTGCCTCGTAGCTCCTCCACTAGGAAATAAATAGAAAGGAAAAAATCCTTTGCCCAGAGAATGAAAGACAACTTTAAAAACTAACCAACCAACCAACCAACCAACTTTGTCTAGTTTCTGTCTTTCAGTATCTTCACAACTAAAAGAATCAGATCAGGTCTAACCTGGAAAAAAGCCATCCCTAATGTTATTAACTCATAACCAAAAACGGAAAGAATTTAATTAGCTCAAAATATTCTGGAAGAGATCTGCCTGCAATGTTTTTTTTTTATCCTATTTGTCATGTAATAACATATTATGAGATGTTATCTATTTAGCCAAGACCCTTTTGTTGGACTTTATCTTCCCTCTAATTTTTCAACTATCCTAATGAATGCTTTACTGATTATCTTGTGAATAGAGTGTGGTTTACACCCATGATTATGTACATAGGATATTTCTTTTTTTAATATAATTTTTTAAAGATTTTATTTATTTGAGAGAGAGAGAGAGATCACAAGTAGGCAGAAAGGCAGGCAGAGAGAGAGGGGGAAGCAGGCTCCCCTCTGAGCAGAGAGCCCGATGTGGGGCTTGATCCCAGGATCCTGAGATCACGACCTGAGCTGAAGGCGGAGGCTTTAACCCACTGAGCCACCCAGGCGCCCCAATATTTCTCTTAACCTAAGATTTAAAGTGTCCAGAGATTTCTCTCAGGGGCTGAATCTGACTCAAACCCTTCATGACCTTATTAAGTGTAGTATGGGTTGCTAGAATTTACAGGTACCACATAACAGCAAGGAGGTTCCATTAAAAAAAAAATTCACATGAAAAATATCCATTGGTCTGGATATTTCTAATGTAAAATAACCATAATCACATTGCAAGTTACCAAATGATTCATCGTCACACAGACAACATTTGCTCTTTCATATATTTAAAATACTTTGGGAGGGGATAGAAATCTTCAAATCAATTACTGTTAGTGACCATGACTATTATTAATTCATGAAAAGTCTACTTTGGGAAAATTTCACATTTCTCAAGTATGTTTAAAATATTAACCAAAAATGAATTACAACCTAAAAGTCATAATTTCCATCTTCCTACCTGCTTTATCTTCTGCAACAACTCTTTTTTTTCAGAACCAGATGAATCTTCCAGTTTTCCTTTTGTATTTACAAAAAATTGTCTATGATCAAAGGAAGCCAAACAGATTCATATTAGGGCATGTTTTCCAGCAAAGCCACATTTATTTGATACCAGAAACTTGCAGTCTCCATCTTCCTATGCAACATATTTATTGATATGTTCATCAAAATAAGCAAAAATTTTATTTTTTTTTAAGATTTTATTTATTTATTTGACAGAGAGAGAGGTCACAGTTAGGCAGAGAGAGAGGGAGAAGCAGGCTCCCTGCCGAGCAGAAAGCCCGATGCGGGGCTCGATCCCAGGCCCCTGAGATCATGACCTGAGCCGAAGGCAGAGGCTTTAACCCACTGAGCCACCCAGGCGTCCCCAAAATTAAGAAACAATTATTCAGACGCTTGTACGCTGCAGGTGTTATAAGTATTAGAGATATAGTTCAAAATTGTTACCCTCATGGAAATTACACTTTAGTGAAGAAGTCAGAATATAAGCTACTAAAATAATAATAATAATAATAAATTTCAGATAGTGTTAAGCACTTTAAAGAACACAAAGTAGGGTGAAGGGCAGAGAAATCCTGAGAGTGAGAATAATCCTTCAGACAGAGTAAGGGAAGGTCTCTTGAGATGACTTGTGAAGGACCTGAATGATGAGAAGGGGCCAGATAGGTGAAGATCTGAAGAGTTTTTCACACGGAAGGTACAGCCAGTGAAAATATTCTGAGGCAGAAACAAGTTCTGCGTATTTGACGAGGAGAGGATTATGAGAAGGCTGGAGAGGTAGATAGAGACTAGATTATGTAAGGGCTTGAGGACAAAATGGAAGTTCCGAGAAAAGCCGGGGGAGGATTTTTTTTTTAAGCAGAGGAGAGGCATGAACTGATTTACCTCTTGTAGAGGCGACTCTGGCTACTTAGCAGAAAAAGACAACAGTACAGGAAGACAGAAGATGCAGAAGGCCACAGCAGTGGTTCAGAAGAGAGAATCGTAGCTCAGACTAATATTGTAGTGGCAGAGGTAGTAAGAAATTGTTGGATTCGGGATATATTCTGAAGATAAAGGCAACAAGACACACCTTGGGATTTGGCTGGCATTTGAGTTGGGTTAGGGTTAGGTAGTGAGGAAAACAGGAATGGTGGATAACTCCTAGGTTTTCCCCGGAGTAACTAGGTAAGTGGTGAGATGGAAGACGAGGGAAGAGCTGTTTCAGTGAGGTGGGAAGTTAAGAGTTCTGTTCAGGAAATGCTCTATCTGTGACATCTAACAGAGATCCTCCAAACGGAGAGGTCAAATAAGCTATAGAGTCCATGCATTTGCTACTCAGTGCTGGATATATAAGTTCGGGAGTCACTGGGGTACAGAAGGTATATAAAGCCACAAGACTGGGTGTCCGGAGGATGTGCATAGAGAAGGGCCAAGAACTCCCAAATACGGAGTCAGAAAGAAGAATAAGAATAAAGGGTCCTGAGAAGGAGCAGTGTAGTGGGTGGCATAAAGGACCATAATGTTTGGGAGGCCTTGAGAAGAAAGCATTTCAAGAAGGTGGAAGTGTGAGGGGCAGGGGGGGTTCAGTCAGTTAAGCATCTGCCTTCAGCTCAGGTTGTGATCCGGGGTCCTGGGATAGAGCCCCACATCGGGCTCCCTGCTCAGGGGGGAGTCTGCTTCTCCCTTTCCTGCTGTACTCTCTTCACTCTCTCTCAAGTAAGTAAACCTTAAAAAAAAAAAAAAAAAAAGGTAGAAGTGTGTCAAATTCCATTAGGAATTCAAAAACTTTATGGAAGGGACTATTAAAATTTTGGTAGGATGGAAGTCATTGGCAATCATGACATCTGAAATCATTTCTACACTTTAAGAAAGCATCTCTGTTTTTCATAGCCTCCTTCACTGCAATGGCAAGTATATACTCTGGGTCACAGATGACATATCATTTATAGACAATATTGAGCTTCCAATCCCCCACTTCCTATGTGCTGAAAACCAGCCGGATGGCAAAGAAAGACCATACTCATGTAGAAAAGTAGGCCCTGGATTTGCCTTTATTATGCAAACACATCATGTTGGACATCAATAATAATAACGAACAAGGTTTAGACTATCAATGCCTCCTGTGGACCTGTGGAGCATTGGGGGTACTCTTAACTGTCCACATACAGAGGGCTGAGTGACTTCTGTTTTTCCTCAATATTTGGACCTCAAAATATGTAACAAGCTTGCAAATTAAAGATTCCATGGGGGAAATCAAAGCTTATAGATTAATAGGAAGATGAATTTGTGCCAATTATTTTAGTTTCTTACATAACTTGCTCTTAAAAGAATCTTAAAGACTATTACAAAACAATACTGTTTTGACTCTTCGGATCTGCCAAGCAAGATTAATGTGCCTTTTCCCACCTCCACAGATAGAAGGAACTAAAGGAGAAAAATAAAATGAATGCAAGAAATTTCTTTTAATTTGCTTGGTAATAAAAAGGAAAAAGTACAGTTTTATTAATAACCTAAAACTTCAGTCACCAAATTAATCAAGTGTACTTTTCCTCAGGGAGATTCGATATGAATGGAAACTTGAAAAAAAAAAATGATGTGCCATTAAAAATAGATCAGTGAGAGGCACCTGGGTGGCTCAGTGAGTTAAAGCCTCTGCCTTCGGCTCAGGTTACGATCTCAGGGTCCTAGGATCGAGCCCCACATTGGGCTCTCTGCTCAGTGGGGAGCCTGCTTTCCCCCGCCCCTCTCTCTCTGCCTGCCTACTTGTGATTTCTCTCCTCTCTGTCAAATAAATAAATAAAATCTTAAAAAAAAAAGATCAGTGAATCCCACTTCTTTCTTGAATATATTTAAAACAAATTAGCTAAGATGATGACTTTTACTTTTTATTTTTTATTTTATAAATAAAAATTCATCAATGTAGCAAGGTTTTGAATCATAACTTTCAGAAATAACTTGAGTTAATCTGTATCTTCCTCCATGATTAGTTGTTAGTTTTTCTTTAAAATATGTATGAACTAAGACTACTGAATCACTTTCAGAAAAAGAGGCTTTTTAATTGAGTTGGGTTTTTTTTAAAGATTTATTTATTTATTTATTTGTCAGAGGGAGAGAGAGCACAAGCAGGCAGAGTGGCAGGCAGAGGCAGAGGAGAAGCAGGCTCCCTGCCGAGCAAGGAGCCCGATGTGGGACTTGATCCCAGGACCCTGGGATCATGACCTGAGCCAAAGGCAGCAACTTAACCAACTGAGCCACCCAGGCGTCCCAAGTTTTAATTGTAGTATTATTTGAGCTTTTATACTTATGAATCTGGTACTGAGTATAAAGACTGTTGTGTATTTTACAGCCAGATGTTGGTAAAACGGCATTGTATTGTGCTATTGCTGTTTTAGAAGATATCATTTTAATTACAATACATTTGATCCTATGTAGGAATAAGCCATATTAAAACGAGATTCCACATGTGAACTTACTTGCCTTCTGGGGAATCTACTCAAGTCCAGAATCTGTCTTTCAAACTGTCATCGGAACCCAGGCATAGGCCTGGAAGGCACATTTGTACTTTAAGACCCCACCTTCCTCATCAGAGCTGAGCCAAACACCTTCTGAGGAGAAATCTGGGAATTCTCCTGGGAGAAGCCTGTGGGTCAGTCTCCAAGGACAGACGGACCTGTGACAGGTAAACCCAGATAGTTTGGGTTGGCCATGCTTAGCCACGGGCTCACCAAGGAAAGAACATTGCGTGTACATAGAGACTGAATGAAACAGGGAAGCAGAGACTGTGTACTTCGAGGTGGACAGATTTCCTGTTTATGGCTCCAGTCCCATGGGTCAAAGTTTTTGCCCAGAAACTTCCTTGTATTTTCTCAGTAAGTTCTGTAAGTCCCCCCTTGACTAAGAACAACTGCAATAGCAAGGGCAGGTGGGCCTTACAGGAGGTCCCAGGAATGTCTTCCCCAGGGCACATCTGTTTGTAGGGAGTCAGGAACTGAAGTGAGAATAATTCATTCCGAAGAGTCCCTCCCTTTTCCTTAATGGCTGCATCATCCTCATTTTTTCCCTCTTGTTCATCTGAAAGACTGGTTAATTTCCAAATGAAGAGGTGGTTTTACAAAGCTACCACAAATTTCAGTAAGTTAAAAGAATACAGTTTTCATCTAATACTAAAGAATTTTTTTTAAATGAAAGAAATACTTCACTAAAAAATGAAGTATCAAACTTACATTTTATCCTCCAGTATCTTGCAGGATGTCTTAATTTCTTCGACCTCTTGTTCCCAATGTCTTACTGATTCTTGTAGTTGTGCTATCTCTAAATTGTGATCACTAAGAACCTATTGAAAATTCAATAAAATGTTGGCATTCAATTTTCACCAAATGGTTCATGACAGTGTTCGATTCACTAAATACTCATGTATCACTCACTGAACTTTTACATTGTGTGTATCCTTTAGCTAAAATAAAAAGCAATCACTAAAATGGTTTCTTCATGAAACAAACCTGGGCAGAAATAATCCTGAAATCATCAGGGAAAAAACCCAACATTTTGGAGAGAGCCCAACCAAATACAGCAGTGAGAATGTGAAAACTATAAAAACAAATTTCAAGATAATGAATTCATTTTGACTACCTTTTTAAAAAAATCCAAACAAATCTCTATTTTCATAATCCTCTTCAAAATATTCTAGGGTATTAGAACGAGTGTTACAAAAAAAGTAAAACAAATTACTTTGAGAAATATGCTTATATTGAAGAGAATTTTTCTTAATATTTAATCAGTATTTCGGAAATGCAACAACTGGGTACTGTGAGAAAATGTCAGCATGATTTAAAAGAATGAAGTATGAATGGAGAAAATTCATAATGAAACATATTTTTACAATGCCGTTTTGGAATAAAGAAAAGGGAAGGCAGGGGCCCTTGGGTGGCTCAGTCAGTTAAGGGTCTGACTCTTGATCTCAGCTCAGGTGTTGATCTCAGGGTCGTGAGTTCAAGCCCTGCATTGGGTTCCACGGCCAGCGTGGAGCCTACTCAAAAAAAAAAAAAAAAAAAGAGGAAAAAGAAAAAGGGGAGGCAAACATTTATAGAGCCTTGGTCTGCATTTCAGTTGTGGGGGAGAATGAAAGGGAGAGAGAGCTGATCAGACAAGTTCCTCTGCTCCCCGACGTGGAGTGATCACAGGCCGACTGTGTAATGCCATCTAACCCTGCCCATCAGTGTGGACTCAGAGAAACACTTGTGGGGAGCACAGAGGGGCTCCCGTTCTTACCAGGTGAGACAGGTGGCTGAAAGCTCCCCCCAGCTCTTTCTCCCTCTAAAGCACCCACATGCCCCCACTCCTGGGTCATAACTAGTTTCAGAGTCGACAAGGGTCTGTCATCCTACAACTGCCCTCAACACGAGCACAATGTCTAAAGGAGTAGGGGCTGTCTGCGGAAGGCCCGTGAGGCCCCACACCGGGCACGCCTCCCCCTCAGTCCTCCCTGCCCTGGACATGCGGGCCACCTTGAGAATCACATACCATTGGCCTTTTCTGGCAACATCACCTCAGCTTGACCAGACTGCAGAGTCGTCAAAACCACGGGCAGCCCACCGAGATTAACCTGAGATTCCTTGCTGTCTCAGTCCAGAGCCAAAATGCGTTTTCTACTCTCAGGGGGTAACAACCCTAACACCCACCTTGACCAGATATAAAACACTCAGCAAACAGCTTTATTGGCAGGACCTTGTTTGAGCTCCAGCCCTTTGAAGTAGGCAATGTCATCACCCCATTTTCCATGTGAGGAAACTTCAGGTTGGTAGAGTTAGAGATCTGAACCCCAGGTCTCTGTGACACTCACGTTTGTGCTTGAAGCGTGTTCTCGACTGGTGAGGTCAGTCGGGGTGGGCAGGTTAGCTTGTGGGTGGTGGAGGGGACAGTGGAGGAGAGTTTATCCCTGTCACCTTCCAGCCTTGCAGAATGGTCCTAGAGATCTTTGGAGTACAGGTTAAGGAATATATACTGTGTCTTCCCAAGCTGGATTGGTGGAGTTCCTTAAGATTTATGAGGCCCAAACCAGAGATAGGAGCTTGGGCCGGCAGATCAAGTCTATGTGATATAAGCCCTTCGTTCTCCTTTGAGCCTCGCCTCGCTCAAGCTTCCCTACTACACAGATATTTAAAAAACAGATGACGAGCTTTTCAAAGGCACATATTGGGGAGAAATTTTGATTCTACTAATGTTCTGTAATTGGATAGCATAGCAGACACATTGTAACCAGGACGCTCAGAACCTCCCTACAAAAAGTATAAAGGAATTAACGGAGTATTCTGATAAGAAGTGTGATGTTTCTGGTAAGAAATGTGATGACTGCTGCCCCGTATAGTTTTACATGTAATTCTCAATACAGACAGAATGTACCAGAGACTCATTAATTCAGCTCATTTTGATTGATAGAGGATTGGTAGGCGGTTCTGTTTTAATTAACACAGAAGTGATATTATCATTAACTTCTCCCATTAAATCAACTTCATAAGCTTCCATTTTCTTTAAAATAAGGATAGCCGTCATGGAAATATTTATGAGTGCTGGCTTTCAATGAGTGCTATCAATTTTAAAAAATAGAAGGGCAGAATTTTCGAATTCAAACAAATAGCCCCCTTTTCATATCAATGCTCCTGTAGCCAATGCAAATGAAGAGACTAAACTGTTTTATTATCACGCACGCAGAAGTAAGGAATTTGCCTGTGGTTATTCATTTGGGGACGTACAATAAAGCAATCTCACAGAGATGTGACATACGGTTCTGTATGTATTTGGTCAGTTCTGGGTGCATTTTAAAAAATTCATTTTTAGGACGCCTGGGTGGCTCAGTCAGTTAAGTGTCTGCCTTCAGCTCAGGTCATGATCCCAGGGTGCTGGGATGGAGCCCCACATCAGGCTCCCTGCTCAGTGGGGAGTCTGCTTCTCCCTCTTCCTCTGCCCCTTACTCCCGATTGTTCTCTATCTCCCTCAAATAAATAAATAAAATCTTTAAAAAATTTTCATTTTTAAAATATTTTGGTCCATCAGTTGCATTTTGGACCTAAGGCATTTCAAACTTCCTTCCTCTGACCATATTCCTGAAGAAGAAAGCACAGTTGCATTACATTTTAAATAAAATGTCAGAAAATGTTAACATGCCAAAAACATCCTCTTGGAATGGCGTAAAGATAAATTAAAATTAGCTCCTTTAAAAAAAGTACCTGCTATCGGTTATATTTAACACAGTGTATATCTAGGTGCCCTGGACAGGCTTGAAAAAACATTGCTTATTCTTTCTTACCACTGTGCTGGTCGTAACTGTTTCTTTCATTTTTGACACTTTAAGTTTTAATGTATCCAATTCTTTCTTCTTTTTATAAGTCTTCGCTCTCCTAAGTTCACAGAATTTTTTATATCTCTCAATCTGTAGTGATAAACATGATAAACCAATCAAAAAACTTTGGAGAACAAAGTTTAGGACATGTTTCCTTTTTGTTAATCTAATTCACACTCAGTCTAAGTATACCATAGTTGGTCTATTAACAACAACAAAAACCTACCCCCCTTGCCCAAAAGGTTTGCTTGTTTTATAAAATCACAGGAAAAATAGTGAACTCCGAGGAATAAACTATAATTATAAATGCTGAAATAGTAAATTCATAAGAGCAATAAAACAATGATCATTAATAGCAAATTCTAAAAGCAACTGCCATGGTAGCAATTTACTAGTAAAACATCAGAGCAATGGCCACCAGATTTACAGTGTGCTAATAAAATCAGGGAAGTCAAAGGAAAAAATGACGAATGATCTGGAAATCTAAATTCACATTTTTTTTTTTTT
>CM052797.1:91030814-91085192 GCA_028533885.1 Nasua narica | reverse complement strand
AAAAAAAAAAATAGAGCTACCCTATGACCCTGCAATTGCGCTACTGGGTATTTACCCCAAAGAAGTAGATGCAGTACCAAGAAGGGCCACATGTACCCCAATGTTCATAGCAGCAATGGCCACAATCGCCAAACTTTGGAAAGAATCAAAAATGCCCTTCAACAGATGAATGGATAAGGAAGATGTGGTACATCTGTACAATGGAATAGTATGCCTCCATCAGAAAGGATGAATCCCCAACTTTTCTATCAACATGGACGGGACTGGAAGAGATTATGAGGAATGAAATAAGTTAAGCAGAGAAAGTCAGTTATCTTATGGTCTCACTTACGTTTAGAGCGTAAGGAAAAACATGGAGGGCACCGTGAGGAGTAAGGGAAGGGTGAATTGGGGGAAATCGGAGGGGGTGATGAACCATGAAAGACTGTGGACTCTGAGCAACAAACTGAGGGTTTTGGAGGGGAGGGTGTGGGGGGTTGGGCGAGCCTGGTGGTGGGTATTGAGGAGGGCACATATTGCATGGAGCACTGGGTGTGGTGCATGAACAATCTTGTAACACTGAAAAAATAAAATAAACATATTTGGGGAAAATATATTTCACATTTTCTGTCTCCTTTTTCTCTCAGCATTGCATTATTTTTTCAGATACATGTATTTCCTAATTCACTGATTCTATCTTCAACTGTTTAATCTGCTGAATGACCTATCATTTTTTAAATTTCATTTCTAGAAGTTCCTTTTGTTTTTTAAGCCAATCTGCTTGTTCATTCCCAATCATTTCTTGTTGACTCTTGGAGGTCTTTGGGACGGCATCCTTTATTTCTTTAAGCCCTACAAAGGTAGCAGTTATATACTGTGTAACCGAAAGTCCATTATCTGCAGTCCTTTGGAAGCATACCCATACTGTCTGTCATGTTTACCCACTCTCAGTCATGGTGCTGATTTTATATGGTTCTCATGGAGTATGAGGTCATTCACAGTTAATGAGTAAGAGTCTTAGGGGCCTAAACTGAGAATGGGGGAAGCTTTCCAGCAAGGAGGGTCTGCTGCTTTTCCCGGCAGCCATACCCACCCACCACTACGTCGGGCTCCAGCCTCGTGCGAGTGGAGGCTTCACACCGGCTGTCTCAGATTCAGGACCTGCTGCTGTCGGCAATGAACCGCAGGCAACGCTCCCATTCCTCCTGTCTGCTTTGTCACTCTGGCCCCGGCTTAGGGTGGGCTTGTTTGTTTTCTAAAAATGAATTCTTGGAGATCTCCCCTGCCTCCAGTGAGACCAGCAAGGTCTCAAATAGTATGTCTTTTCCAAACTTCAGTTACTTCCCACAGGAGGGTCCCTTGGGGCTCCTAATGAGCCCATATTGTTGGAAGAACTCCTGACTTTACACAGATGGAAAGAGTGAATACGTAAACAAACATTCACAATTTCATATAATTTGATATTTTGCTTCATTATAGAATTCATATTGTTAGAAGCAACATCCCAACCTTATCATTTCGTGCTATTACTTTAGTAACCTTCCTCGTCTCTTCTCGTCATGCCCCCTTTTAATCTGTCTGCAGCCAACCACACGATCTTTACAAAACAAAACTGGATTCTAAAACTCCCCTTAGTAGGCCACTCATTGAGTCCCATCTGTCTTTCAGGAAAAATACCCCTGATCAGCATTATTTCCATACCTCCCGGCCATGTTACATTCCTTTTCTCCTCACATTTCCCCTCATGTGGACATGCTTCACTCACCTACCCGGCAAGCTGTGTATCCTTCAAGATCAGCTCTGAAAGTGATCCCCAGGTCTTATGAATATTTCCTAAGAATCTTGTAGCCTCAACTCTCTTTCTATCCTGTGTCATTTAGTCCCTATCTCTCACAGGACCCTCAGCTCTTATTTCTTGATTATACTATACACTTTTCTGCCTCTATACTTTGGCACATCGTCTTCCTGCTGATAGACTCTTTCTTCAATTCCTATCAAAATCTACTTACTTTTCAAAGTCCAGCTTAAAGTCAGTTTTTTCTTTTTGACACCGCCCTATTCTGAGAAGGCAAAATGAACTTCTTTCTTCTTCATGCCAGCCTTAAAACTCTGCACAAACCTCTATTACAGAACCTCACCAATACTGTGACGGCTTGGCTAGCTCATCCACTGAACTGTAAGCAGCCTGTAAGCAACTGTAAGCACATTTCAGTCCTCTCTGAATTCTGCAACCCAGCACGGCATCTGGCATACCGCAAGCATCCCTAGTGACTGCCCAATACATTCTAAAAGTTATAAATTATATAAAAACAAATCACATAAGAGCACTGCATAAAAATATGTAATTCTGCTTATCTTTACCCTGGCCTTAAGGAAAAACAAACTTAATACTACACTCTGGGGAAAGTTTTGATGAGAGTCTGGCCCATGCATTCGCAATGGGTGACTTCACTCCTAAGATGGCAAGAATTGGGTCTTGGGGATAAAATAATCTTACATTTGTTATATATAGCACATTGATACATACACAACATAAACAGTATATCTATGATATTAAAATTTCCTAGGGGTAGGTAAAATTAGGGAAAAAGAGTATCTAAAAGGACTCCTTATTTAAAGAAGTGACAGTGAATAAAAGGTTGAGAAACACTGGTCTAGCCTCAGATGGCTAGGCCTCTACTTCCTTGATTATAAGGGCAACATCTCAGGAAAACGCAAGAGATGGCTCTTGTGTTCTCTGCTGCCAATTTCCTAGGCAACACCTACCTAAGCTATGCAAACTCCATCTTCTTAAACCCACCTGCCTTCCTGCACGAGAACTAACCACTCCTCTGTTCTACCCTCAAAACAAAGCCCACCCTCCACTCCAAGACTCTCCCTCAAAACATATCTGCTGTTTTAATTCAAATGCATTTGGGGAGGTAGATCTCTATATCCCCATCTCTTCCCTGCTTGGCTGAGAAGTTCCAACCAATTAGCTGAGCAATTATTCCACTTTAGCTTTCAGTTTATCACGTCTCCTTTCTCGCCCTCATGTCTCATCATTCTAGAACAGAAATTAAAAGCAAGTTGAGAGCTACTTTTTGAAAAACCTTTTTTATGGATCCATCTGAAAAAGAACAAATGCTTTTCCAATATAAATAATCAGCTTGGATTTATTAGGCGGGATCCAGAAAACTACTAATTCTATTTCCATCAGCCCATCCTTTCCATTCCCATTCACACTACTGGAGTCCAGCCATCCCTACTTCTTGCTAACAGCCTTCTAATATGCCTCACCTCTCATCTACCCTCTACAGAAGTTACCTTCCTAAAATATATAGCCAGTGATGTTACTTCTCTAAACCAAAACCTTCACCAATAAGTCACCCACTCAGCAAATACTAAATGAGCATCTGTTACGTGCCAGCAGCTGTGCTGGTCTCTGAAGATCCCATGGAGAACAGGGATGGCCACTGCCCTCACAGACTTCCAGTCGGGAGATGAGAGGGAACAAACATAACTATAAATTGTGTTGAGTGCTAAATACAAAACAAAACCAATGAAATGAAGAATACTATTAAAAAAGAAAAATAAAGGGGCAGACCTACTTTAAATTGGGTCAGGGAGGGTCTCTACAACTGGTGGTAATTTAAACTGAAATCTGAAGGATAAAGGCAGCTAGGTAAAAAGTTGCAGTCAGAGGGACAAGAGAGCAGCTGAGGCAGAGAAGAGCTGGCAAAAGGGAAAGAACCTCAAGCAGAAAAGATGCTGAGAAGTGAGAGGAACTAAAAGCCAATAGGGCTTAAATGTGCGGATTTGGCTTCTCATTCCCAGTATAAACTTTACATCCCCATCAAAGAACCTTCACATTCTGGGGGTGCCTGGGTGGCTCAGTCGGTTAGGTGACTGACTCGGTTGCAGCTCAGGTCATGATCTCAGGGTCCTGGAATGGAGCCCCACATCAAGCTCCACGCTCAGTATGGAGTCCACTTGTCCCTGTCCCTCTGCTCCTCCCCCTGCGTGCATGAGTGCACGGTCCTTCTCACAAACAGACAAACAAATATACCTTCACATTCTGGCCTCAACCTCCTATTTATGACCTTTCTTTGATGTGCAATCCACACTCTGACCACCCCAGACTACTTCCAGTCCCTCTACCACAGCACACATTTCATACCTCCATGCCACTGCTCATGCTATTTCCTCTGCCTAAAATGTTTTTTTGAAGTCTTTCAGATCATACCGGGCACAATTCATCTCTTCCATTCTTTGTGATTCCAGAGCATTTTGTTCACTTTTTTTTTTTTTTTAAGATTTATCTATTTATTTGAGAGAGAGAGAGAGAGAGAGAGGGAGCCTGAGTGCATGCAAGCTGAAGGAGGAGGAGAAGGAGAGAATCTCGTGCCGACTCCCCACTGGGCACAGAGCCTACACGGGGCTGGATCCCATGACCTGAGATCATGACCTGAGCCAAAACTAAGAGTCAGACACCTAACCCACTGAGCCACCCAGGCACCCCTCAGAATACTTTTATATACTTTTTGTTTATACACTTTTAAAATTGATTTATAATTAGTTATATATGCATTTGTCTTCTCTCCAAGATTACAACTATAAACCACATCAGTTTTTTCTGTACCTCCTCCCCAATCATCTAAACATAAAACACAGGGCTCACTAAATGCTTATTGATTTAATGTTTTAGTATCAGTTTTCATAATTAGGTTGCAGCTATTTTTAACTACATTATACTAGATTACTAGTATGAAATGAAATTACAAAGTATTTGTTCTCCAACAGTATAGTTTGTAATAATAACCAATTCTTTGTAGAAAACCCATAAAAATTGTAATTGAGAAATGAAAAAAAATTCCTTCCATATCATTTATTAGAGTAAAACCAAGGATATTTCCCTTTATAATTACTGAGACATACCCTATCCTTAAGTTTTCTTGCCACAGTCAATAGTCATCAGAATATAAAGCAAAAACAGGTTCACCACAAGTATAATTATTTAATAAGGTCTTCTAAATGATCATTATTCCAACATGAGTCCATCCAGATACATTGATAGAAAGTGCTAACCTCTTTTTGCCCGAGTACCATTCGATGAAGAACCAATGTAAAACAAGGGGAAGCATAGCCATAAATCCAAGATACAGCCAGTCATAAAGTTCTGGAGACTCTGTGCACGGCTGACAATATTTCTGTGCATTTGTTCTCTGTCCTCTTGGACACACCTGCAATATAAGAACAATATTTTATGTACAGATATTATTTTAGGGACTTATCTTAATATCCCAAAGTCATTCTAGAAAGACATTTCAGTTTAAACAGGTATACATGTGCATCTTTTAGAAAAAAATGCATATGTAAAATAAATCTACTCTGTATTTGATGTATCTGTTTAACACTCTCTTATTTTTATTTTTTGTGTGTGTTTTAACACATTGTTTTTTTTTAACTTTATTTATTTATTTTAATTAACATATAACGTAGTATTTGCCCCAGGGTACAGGTCTGTGAATCATCAGGCTTACACATTTCACAGCACTCACCATAGCACATACTCTCCCCAATGTCTATAACCCAGCCACCCTATCCTACCCCCCTAGCCCTCAGCCACCCTCAGTTTGTTTCATGAGTTTAGTTATGGTTTGTTTCCTTCTGATCCCATCTTGTATATAACACTCTTTTAAAAGATTACTTTTACTAAGTTACTAAAATAGTTGGCTAACATTACATGATAAACTTAATTAATAATGCTATATAAAAATAATTACAGAGAAAAGTTCTGGAGTTTTAATGTTAACTTACTGCCCAAGTCACTGCACTATAGCATTAATAAGTAACTAGAAATTACTATAAAATTATAAAATGTTTTTAAAAACTGTCAAGAAAGATGTATTACAATCAATATGACAAGAATTTTACTAATGCCTCAGAGTTTTATAAATTAATGAGTATATTGAAGAAAAGATATTCTACATGTGAAAATATTTCAAAAGCAAAAAGATTTTAGCAATGAAATAACATACAAATGTTAAGTAAGACTTACCCCACATTCTCCATATATTTCAGTTGAGCCATTTTTAAATAATAGGGTCTTCCCACAGTAAAGTCCAAGGCATGCTGGTTGAATATCGACAGCTTTTTAAAAACAAATGTCAGTAAAGTAACATCTTTTGTGATTATAAAAAATAATGGAATAATAGTTGAAGTACTTGGCAGAAATATCTCAACACAGTTGTTAAAAATAATACATATTAGACAAAAGTCTTGATGCACTTAGTTTTAAAACCTAAAATTCTCCTTTTACACTGTATCACTGCAGAAAGTTACATCGAAACCCTGTTGGCAATGCTATTCCTATTCCTGCTGGTTAAGATCCATCAACCAGCAGAGTGGGATCTATCCTCAGAATTCAAAGCTTAACCTGGTATGTCTCCAGTGGCTCCGGCAGCTAGACCCGCTTGATTAGATGGACTAGACTTTTACATTTCCATTTTTTAATTGGAAAACTAATAAAGGATCCTCACCCCTTATTTTTGCCTAGGTAGAACATGCACACATCACACACGCACACAAAATATCACCTTTGTTCTTAATAGAACACATTTTTATACCAGAAAAACAGAAAAGACATAATTTCAAAATAAAGGGCAAGCCTTTAAAGTAAATAAATTCACCGTAAGAGAAAGCTTACAACATTGTCCTAACTTTTGTCGTTTTTGTTGAGGACAAGCGAAAATTCATCAGGGTTGTCACTGGGCCTCTGATCCGTATCTGGAACAACTACCTTAGAATCAACTCCCCGCTCTCAAGGCTTGGACAAAATAAGAAGCAGTTTTTCTTCACACACACACACACACAAAATACCTCAGGGCCTACAGATTGTCTTTGGCCTCATCAAACAAGAAGTTATTAAAGGTGTGTTTTTTTAATCAGAGACATCTGATTTCCCTCGTTCACTGATTCATTTATTCAATAAACGTGCACCAAGTATCAGATTTCCTTGCTAGGACCTTCTTAAAGAGCCACAGAGCAGCATAAGAATCCCTGCCCTCAACCTACAGCTTAGAGAATAAATCCAAAACAACTGTGGTCAACTGTGAATTAATTTGGAAAATTATCCATTTTATGACTATTGTAGGGAAGAAGGGCAGGCTCCCAAAATGTGCCACTTTGGCATACTGATTATTTTAAATAAAAGTTACTTAAGAAACAACAGGGTTAAAGACACACACCTCCTCTGTCTCCCTGAAGCAGTAAAAAGATATCCCTCTGACTAGTCATAATGACTTTAAAGTCAAAAAAGCTGCAGAAATAAACCTTGTTACTTTTTTGCTAATCTACTACCTTAGCCCAAACATCTGTTTTCCTTTTCCTGTAAATTCCTCATAATGTGTTGCCTCTTTGTCGGTAATGTATAAAGACTGCCTGCCTTGGTCATTTCTTTAGGTCTCAAGTTTCATAACTAGGCCTCCATGAACACATTATAAAACTTGGGGGTTTTTTTGTTTTGTTTATCTGTCTCATGTAAACTAATTTTTAGTCCAGCTGGAAGATCCTGAGGATAGAGAAGAATTTTTCCTTCCTTTCACTATTGAGTAATTTCCCAAATTCTTCATGAATTCACAATAGATACTGTTTGGTCCATAGTGCCCTTTCTCCTTTCAAATTCAAGAAGACTTTTGATTTCTTTCTCCTTGTGCTGCTTAGAAACAACAGATATAGCACTGACTAAAATGTTTCAAGTTTAATATTTTCATATTTACCAAACTTCTGATTTTTTTAAATCCATGGACTTCCTTATTTGGCATTTAATTTTTTTTTAAGATTTTATTTATTTATTTGACAGAGAGAGATACAGTGAGAGAGGGAATACAAGCAGGGGGAGTGGAAGAGGGAGAAGCAGGCCCCCCACGGAGCAGGGAGCCCAATGCTGGGCTCCTTGCAGAGCTCGATCCCAGGACCCTGGGATCATGACCTGCGCCGAAGGCAGACACTTAATGATTGAACCACCCAGGTGCCCCGGCATTTAATTTTTAATCAAGTGTAATCACTATGTCCAAAGCTACTAACAGACAAAAATGAACGGTTTCAGAGTTTTTGAAAAGACAGAAGTTAAAAAATTGAAGGCTTCTTCCACAAGGATTTTGCATCTCGTAGGTGCTTAATAAATACATCTGAATGTAAATAATCTAAAATTCTCAAAACCCAAGGCCTGAAAACCGCCACAATAAACTGAAAGCAACAGCTCATCACCGACCAACCAAAACCACGGCTCCCCGTGTCCGTTCAATTCCCCCTCCCATTTCGCTTTACTGGAGGGTGGCTAAAATATTAAGACTTTTCTTTTTTTTTTTTTGCAATGATCTTGTACCTCTGTGAAGGGCCCTATAAACTTAACGCCTGATGCTTAAGCGGGCGACTTAGGCAGCAAAGAGCTTCCTCTTCCTTTACTGGTGGTCGGCACTTATAACGCCCGCGCTTTAAATTCTGAAGTCGACGCTCACGAATGCTAAACAAAGGGGCTAAAACGAAGTGACCGAAGTGACCTCTCGAACACAACCAAGGCCTGGCCTTTTGCCCCAGCACACACATCTCGCCTGCCCTCCAAGGCGCACCTCCTCCGCAGCCCGAGAGGGGCCGAGACCACCCCGACCCCCGGGTCGAGTGCAAGGCCCGAGCGAGGCCGTGCGAGCAAGGGGCAAGGATGCGCCGCCACCCGCAGGCCGCCCGCCCGGGCAGAGCCCAAAGCCGCCAGCGTGGGGAAGAAGCAGGGACTAAGACAAACGCTTCCCGGGACCTCGGGGACCACTCACCCATTGGCCGCTTGCAGGTCTCCCCGAAGAAGCTCCGGAATCAGCCGCCCCGGCTGCAGCGCCCGGACATCCGGGCCACAGCCACCTCAGCGGCTCCGCCTCCTGGTAACCCGGGCGACCGCCGCGAAGCCCCGCCCCCTCGCCCTTCCGGTCTCTGCGCCGACGCCCCGCCCCGGAGGGACGCTCTCCCGCGGAGTAGGCGGGTGGGCCCAGGACTCCTGGCTCGAGCTGCGGAGAAGTGGTCGCGTTCCGGGACTCCGGCAATGGAGAGGGCGCTGGCGGCGCCGCGGCTGCCCCCGCACGACCCGGGGACTCCGGCGCTGTCGGTGGTGGACATGCACACGGGCGGCGAGCCCCTGCGCATCGTGCTGGCGGGGTGCCCGGAAGTCTCCGGCCCCACGCTGCTGGCCAAGCGGCGCTACATGCGCCAGCACCTTGACCATCTGCGACGACGGCTCATGTTCGAGCCCCGGGGGCACCGGGACATGTACGGGGCTGTGTTGGTGCCTAGCGAGTTGCCGGAGGCGCACCTGGGCGTCCTGTTCCTGCACAACGAGGGCTACAGCTCCATGTGCGGCCACGCCGTGCTGGCGCTGGGCCGCTTCGCTCTCGACTACGGGCTGGTGCCCGCACCCCCGGCCGGCGTCCGCGAAGCCCGTGTCAACATCCACTGTCCGTGCGGGCTGGTGGCCGCCTTCGTGGAATGCGAGGGCGGCCGCAGCCGTGGCCCGGTGCGCTTCCATAGCGTCCCGGCCTTTGCGCTGGCCACAGGTAAACCGCGAGACCCTCCCAGCTCCGGGACGCAACTAACTACACCGTCTCTGGCCTGAAACTCACGCAGTGCAATTAACCCACGAGCCTTTGCAATTAATAAAAAGATAACTCAAAATCAATGCAAATGTGTGTCAGCATCTTAGCCTTGCAGATTTGTGCGGTGCATGCATTTCGATTATCCCAGAGATTATTTCGTCTCGGTCTTGAGAGAGCCTTGGGGAGTACAGAATTCTGTGTCTCCCTCACCCAGTGCCTCGTTCCCCACTGGCAGGCATTCCTAGAGATTGCGCAGTTGCATAAATCTGATAGGGTCAAGGAAAGCGCAAAGAACAGCCAAAGTACCGGGGTTCACTGGCTGGTTCAGCATACACTTAACTAGACATTACCCCCTGACAAGTTACTAAACCCTGTCTTGTTTTCCTTACCTGTAAAAAGTGCCTTCTCTACTTTGAGAAATAAATAAGAATGAATGAACTAAGCAGTTTATAAACTGGGAAGATGCAGGTGTTGCTGCTTTTATTCTTTAAGAATAGGAACAGCTGTTGTCTAACTCCAAATCCTGATAATCCCTTCAAGCTATACAGCCTTAATCAAATTACTAACCTCTCTGTGCCTATATTTTTTCATTTCCCCTCCTCATTGAGTTTTTGGTGAAGATTTAATGAGAGTATGCAAAGTACTTAGAGATTTTAAAAATATATTCCTAGAGACAGAAGGACTGTAGGTATAACCCCCAGTGCTCATCACAAGTGCCTCCTTAATACCCATCACCCATTTAGTCTATCCCCCCTATCCCCTCCAGCAACCCTGTTTGTTCACTATCATTAAGAGTCACTTATGGTTTGCCTCCCTCTCTTTTTTCCTTTTCCCTAGGTTCATCCGTTTTGTTTTTTAAATTCCACATGAATGAAATCATACGGTGTTTTCCTCTGACTGATTTCGCTTAGCATAATACATTCTAGTTCCATTCACATTGTTGCAAATGGCAAGATTTCATTCTTTTGATGGCTGAGTAATATTCCATCAAATACCTGTAGGTACATACATATATACATACCACATCATCTTCGTACGTTCATCAGTTGATGGACATTTGGGTTCTTTCCATAATTTGGCTATTGTTGATGATGTTGCTATAAACATTGGGGGCATTCTATTACATCTTGATCTTTCTTGAGGATTTGGATTCTAGATTTAGCCTAATTATGAATGAGGCAGTAATAGCCCGGGCATTTGTCAGTCTTAGAGCAACCTCAGCTGAAACACACAGGTTGATGAAGAATTCCCCTGGGGAAACTGATGGCACTTTGCTCTCTAGGAGAGAACGGTGTCACATCCAGATTGGGCAGGGACTTGAGATAGACAGGAGTTTGGTTAGGATTGCATCTCAAAAATCTCAGCAGTTTAAATAGTTAAGCCATCCAATTTCTCCTTAGGCAACCTCCGCAGTAGACTGGAAGCACTCTAGGTCCATGGGAAATGACAGCTGGCAGCAGGGTCACCAACGACACCGTAGTTCAGGGTTGGTTGGAGCAGGGCAGCCAATCGTAAACACAGTTCCTGAGAGCAGCTCTGTGTGACTATGCGATAATCAGTAGGCAGTAATGGTCACTTTGAGTCATTAAAAAAGATCCTGAATTCTCTACTTTGAAAAATGCTAAAAGGGTAAACTGACAAGTGTTCAAGATCACTGCTCTATCCCCTCTCCGTCTTGATGACCTTGCAAAAGGGATTCCATGCCTCAAGGTCATCATCTGCAAAATGAAGATGACAACAGTACCCAACCCAGAGGACTGCAGAGTTCATTTCCGTCCCACTCTGCTAAAATGAAAACTTTGTTTTGTTACTGTATTCAAATGCTAGAACAGTAGGTAATCAATATTTGTTGACTGAGTAACTAATAAATGAAATTGAGAGAAGGATATGGTGATTAGCAAATGTAAATATCCTCTTAAGAACCCTATTCCCTTTGGAAATTAAATTTTTGGCCTTACTATTAACATTAATGTATTACTGATTTGTGCCAAGCACTCCCCACACGTTATCACATGGAATTCACATGACAATCCTTTCAGGCAGGAATAGCAGTTCCACTTTTTTTTTTTTTTCTGTTTAGCTCTTTAATTTTTTGTAGTTAAAAAAAAATACATGTAACATGAGATCTACCCTGTTAACAATTTTTAAGTGTACAGTACAGGATTGTTAACTATAAGCACAATGTTGAACAGCATGTCTCTATAACTTCCTCCAACTGCATGACTAAAACTGTTTATCAAGTAGTAACACTGTTTCCCCCTCCCCAACCCCATGCCTTGCAATTATTATTCTACTCTAATAAGAGTTTGAATAATTTATACACCTAATTCAAGGGAGATTTTTGCAGTGTTAATTCTATGCCTGCCTTACTTCGCTTAGCACAATAGCCTCAAGGTTCATCAATGTTGTAGCACAGGACAGAATAGTCTTCATTTTTATGGCTGGATAATATTCCATTGTATGTATATATCACATTTTTTTTTATCTCTTCATCCCTTTAGCAGTTCCATTTTACACATGAGGACACCAAAGCCACACTTAGCTTTCCAGCTACCAACAGCCCCTCATTTCCATCTACGTCCTCATTCTCCTTTCGTTAAGTCTGATTTTTATGTTACACTAGCATCAAGATAAAGACATGTTTCATTCAAAGTTACTCTTAAGTTCCACAGGCATATTTTACTTTTTTGATTATAAACTTGCTCTGTTTTGACACATCATGTGTTAAAAGGGCTCTGGGGACTAGCCTGGAACTGATAGGATACCGACTGGTATCTTTGTATGACTCAGTGTGCGAACTCAGGCATACAAGCTATATTTTATTTTCCAGAGTTTCTGAATTTGAGACCCCATCCTGCCTTGGTGATTTGCCTAGCCTCATCGATCTAAATGCTGTCCCCTTTCCTGATACATGTATAGCAAAGGTTTCTTAGAAGAGCCAAGGCCTTGGGGAAGAGGACCTTTTGGTCACCAGCCTGCACAGTCAAGCAGTGAAGCATTATCTGACCCTGGCCATGTGGCCCCTGTCCCTGCCTCCTCTCCTCTTTGCTACCTCTGCCACACCCTGTAGCCTCCCTGTAGTGCTGTGAGGAAGTCCACATAGGTCCTCTGCACTCCAGACCTGCCACCTCTTTTCTTGATCCAGAGGAAATTTCCCTACTGACCAAGAGAAATATGGTGACCGTGAAGGACACTGCTTTGCCAACAAACCTCTTTCCCCCCAGATCTCAGGTTTCCATAAAAACTGCTTTCTCTCCTGCCGTACACTCTCCCAGAGGCAGTGATCACTAAGACAGCTTGAATTGGGGAGGAGGAAGCGGAAAATGCAAGAAGGGGTAAAACAGCTTGAATATCCCAAAATATCATCCAGCCCCATTCCTTTAGAATAAAAATTTAGGATTTCAAACAACTGACATTGTGGCGAAACTTTGGGTAACCTGGGACTTAGAATACTCACAAACCCTAACACAAAATGATACTGTAAACATCAATGATTCTACAACGGCTTTATTCTGAGTATTTGCCTGCAGGATGCTTCATGAGATGATAACATATAGATAAATTAGTATATATAAGTTACATAGAAAAATCTATTTTTTCATTTTGTTTTGACATTATAGCTGAAGAAAGCCAATTTGTGAATAGGATCCAAAATCCTATATTAAATGATTCCTAGTAGGGACACCTGGGTGGCTCAGGTCATGATCGCAGATCCCTGGGATAGAGTTCTCCATCAGGCTCCTTGCTCAGCAGGTAGCCTGCTTCTTCCTCTGCCTTCCACCCCCTGTGCTTGTGCGCTCGCTCTCTTTCTCTCTCTCTCTCTGACAAATAAATAAAATCTTTAAATGATTTCTAGTAGAATGAGAGGGGACTTATATTTTCTGCCCTTGTTTTCACACGTTGATGTCTTAGGATTTCCCCCTCTCTCTTCCTCCATGAGGGTTTTCTAGCAAAGATCCTCAAAGTGGTTAACAAAGTAAATATACATGATTTAAGAAAAACATGGCATTAGATGTTCTAAAACTTATGCAAGTATCATTAAGTTAAAAATAGATGCTCTCAGCTAAATGTCTGTTATTATTTGATGCTTACTCATTTTAAAAATGCTTCATTCCTTTCTATGATAGGAAAAAGTACCCCTCCACCAAAATATACATATTAAAAATGCTCTGAATTGTATTGCCAAAATACTATAACAAACTTACTTTCAAATACATCTTTTTTAGATCTCTTAGTGGATGTTCCTGGTCATGGAAAGATGGCGGTAGACATTGCATATGGTGGGGCATTTTATGCATTTGTCAGCGCTGAAAAGCTGGGACTTGACATTTGTTCCACAAAGACAAGGGACCTTGTGGATGCAGCGAGTGCAGTGACAGAAGCAGTCAAAGCTCAGGTCAGTACAAACACTGCTTTCATCACAAGTGCCCTCCTCTGCAGCACGGAGGGAATATAAATTACACGTCTACACAGACAGTTAAATATCCATGTATTTAAATTATTAGTAGGACTAAAAGTAAGGCACTGGTTACAATCTTGGGCTCCATAGCAAGACTATCTAGGAGTCCCAGTTTTGCCACTTGTAATTTTACAATCTTGAATGAGTTCCCTAACCTTCCCCTTGTGAAATGGGAATTGTGAAATACCTGCTTCTTAGGGTGTTACAAGAATGAAGTAAGTCAATATGTACGAAGGACTTAGAATAGTGCCTACCTTTAACAAATGTTCAATAAGTAACTTATTAACTTTAATTATATACATACTAGTATAATTTGTGTTT
Organism: Nasua narica; assembly: GCA_028533885.1. Taxonomy (NCBI): domain Eukaryota; kingdom Metazoa; phylum Chordata; class Mammalia; order Carnivora; family Procyonidae; genus Nasua; species Nasua narica. The sequence goes on along the minus strand of CM052797.1, from coordinate 91,070,813 downwards.
ATTTACACATATAGAAAATGTATCAAATTTTAGTGAAATGTATTTCACTAATTTGAAATGCATATGCTTTGTGGTCACTCTTCAAGACTTGCAATAATGAATGTCAATTATAGCTCACAAAATAGATTTCATTAAATCTGTTCACTCTCTCTTATTTCACAGAGAACATTAATTCCTAATTAGTAAATTTTTCCTATATTGCTAAGAAGTTACCTAAATACTACTCAAGTAAAGTCTAGTTTTGGCTGGGGAAAACAATTCTGATAAAATCAGTTTGGATAATAAATATGTCTAGAATAGTCTTTGATTTCTAGCTCAAGCCTGCCATTTTACATTTAAAATTGGGACATGTAAATAAAACTCATACAGGATTTGCATGTTTTAGTATATGAGAATTTAATCACTATTCTAAGTAAAAAATAACTTCTGAAAGATAGTGCCTAATATACTTGTGCTAATTACTATGGACCTATTTAACATACCTGAGACTTTAACATAATTTGTAACTTAAGCAAGATGAAAATATATACTTTATTCCTGTTCTAAATTGTCATTTATCTAGGACTGTAAATACCAATAGTTGGAATTAGCTTATCCTGGCAACTTCTGAAGTTCTGAATTTATATCAATTTTCTATTCATTAAGCAGACAGCTAATAGTTTGAGCTAAAATTTGGCATGAAATAACTTCACTTTATTTTTAATGAGATCGAGAGAAAAAGGCATAGTTTTCCTAATAAAAGGAATAATTTTGGACTTCTCATTAAAGGGTGAACTTCTTACCAAGGTGGGAAGGGGTGGACTTTGAGGGAGGAGGAATTCTGAGAAAAATAGGAGAAAATCTCGTATGAGATGACCATATATAGTATTACCTATTAGTGCTGAATCAGGCAGCAGAACTACTTTGTGAACTGCTGACCTTTCACACCGCTGATGCAGATTTAGGGAAAGGCCATTTCGGTGAGGGCTGAAGTTAGCACACATTCATCTTTATTCTTCCTTTTTTTTTAAAGTGTTTATTTAAATTCCAGTTTGTTAACATGTGGTGTGATACGAGTTTCAGGTGTATTCCTTCTTTTAACAAACATTTACCTAGAACTTAGTCAGTTGCACACGATGCTGTGTTAGTTGCTAGAGACTCCAGGAAAGAACAGGAGCTTCCAGGAGCTCAGTCTGGTGGGGGAAGCGGACGTGAAGGGTGAGAGGTAGTAGTGCTGTGGTGGGGGTGGGGCACGGGGGCTTGAAGGGGATGGAGAACAGAGATCCAGCAGGGAGGCCTCTTAAACTTGGCTCTGGATTTTAAGAACCCAAATCCATTCACTTGCTTCTGATGACAGGTAAGTAGTAGCGGAGTGTGCTAATTGTAAGGACACACTTGGAAGTGAGATTACAGTCTGAGGTCACAGAAGCTGAGGAAAAGGTAACCCTAGACCTCCCCGAGAAGCGCAGGAAGCCCTGTACACTTGAGCCTCACCTTGCGTTACCACTGATGGGACTTAGCGGCCGTGCAGGTGCGTGCTTCTCTTTGAGTGTATCGGCGGCTTTTTATAACACCAGCTGACTTCATCCTTTACTAGCTTCTGCATTCTTATAACTTTGGCTTGCTCAAAATTCTCTTCTGAGAGCTGAGGGAAGAAACTTACCTAACACCCAGCTCGGACCTCTTCAGTTTCCAAAGTAACACACAAAGAGGCAGCTAAGGGTGTCGCTGACCCTCACGGCCTCCTCACAGCCTCTTCCAAGTCCTCGTCTCTGCATGGAATTCACTGCAGCTCTAGATGTTTACTGTCTGGTGGTTCTGCCTTCTTCCCTTCAAGCTCCTGAGAGGTGCTCAGGTGCCCTAGACTGTCCTGGGTGAGCAGCCGTGGCCAGTCTGTGGATTAACCATCCCGGGGTCAGCGCTTCCAAGCTTGTGAGCATTTGGAGTGTGTGTGCATATAAAATAGGGCTGCTCCTTTAGCAGAGGCTATGTGCAGGACAACCTCCTTCGAAAGGACTCAAAGGATGCTAAGGATCCTAACTCAGTGAAACTATGTTTATTTATCTAGACAAAGACATCATTTACTGCCTTGACCCAAAAGGTTTTTTTTTTTTAAGATTTTTAATTTATTTGACAGAGAGAGAGAGAGAGAGAGATCACAAGTAGGCAGAGAGGCAGGCAGAGAGAGAGAGGGGGAAGCAGGCTCCCTGCTGAGCAAAGAGCCCGATGTGGGGCTCGATCCCAGGACCCTGAGATCATGACCTGAGCTGAAGGCAGAGGCTTTAACCCACTGAGTCACGCAGGCGCCCCCCCCCAAAAGGTATTTTAAAAACGGCAGAGTGAAAAGTTATGCCTCAGAGGACCCCATCTATATTATTTATCAAGATAAATTTGAATCAAAATATTTATCCTATAGTAATCTTACATGACAACTTACATGACAATTTTCTTTGTCGTTTGCAGTTTAAAATTAATCATCCTGAGAGTGAAGACCTTTCCTTTCTGTATGGAACTATAGTAACAGATGGGAAAGACCCTCACAGTGTGGAGCCAACCGCCAATATCTGCGTATTTGCAGATGAACAGGTATGAAAACTCTAACATCTGGCACAAGAGCCGGGCAGCATGGAACTGGAGCACCGCGCACACTCTCACCTTCCTTTACTCTGAAACAGGTTGACAGAAGTCCTACTGGCTCAGGAGTGACGGCCCGGATTGCCTTACAGTACCACAAAGGGCTTCTAGAACTGAACCAGACCAGAGCCTTTAAAAGCAGCACCACCGGCTCGGTATTCACGGGGAAGGCTGTGAGGGTGAGCGACCCCCTGAGCTGTGGCTTTGTAACCTGTTACTTTGGCTGGGTGTTAGGTCTCGGCTCTCAAAAGGGAATTTTAAAGCAGGCCTGGAAAACCTTTTGTTCAGCTAGGATATCGGTTCTCAAAGTGTGGCTTGGAACCCGTGGGGGTCGCCAAGTTCCTTTACAAGGATCCCACAAGGTCAAAATTTAGTATGCGTTAACATTAAGACATTATTTGCCTTTCACTTGTATTCTCTCACGAGTGTACAGTAGGTTCTGCAGAGGCTACGCCCCAGGGGACAAGCCGACTGGCTGAACGCAGAAGCAGATATGAGAATCCAGCTGTCTTCTGTAAAACCATACATTAAGGAGGTTTGCAAAAATGGGAAACACATGCCATTTTCCTCATTAAAATTTTTTTTGGCAAATACAGTTATTTTCCCAAAAATATGTTGTTTGCATTATAATGTAATGGGTTTATTATTTTTAATGAATTAATGAACAAATACCTTTAATTCCCAATATAGTAAATATTAACAGATATAACCTACATAAACAAAAACTTTTAGAAAATCTTTATATTTTATTTTATTTTAATTTTACTATTTTATTTTATTCTATTCTATTCTATTCTATTATTTTATTTTATTGTCAGAGAGAGAGCACGCATAAGCAGGAGAAGCTGCAGAGGGAGAAGCATGCTTCACACTAAGCAAGGAACCTGATGCAGAACTTGATCCCAGGACCCTGGGATCATGACCTGAGTGGAAGGAAAGGCAGACGCTTAAAGAACTGAGCCACCCAGGTGCCCTTAGATGCTCAAATCTTAAGGCATAAAGGAGTCCTGGACCCAAAAAGTTTGAGAACCACTAACAGGGTTTGGATTTTTTTGTCCTTTTTGTTTTTATTCTATAGAAGTGTTTCATTTTTTATAATAGGATGTGAAAATCCTGAAAAGTTGTGAAAAATAAAACTTTTGTAATAGAATCAAGTTTTAAGTGTGCTAACAGAAATAAATAGTAAATTCTATTCACTAATAAATAGTAGTAAATGAAACCTACATTAAGTAAGTTTAGTGAATGAATTTAGTAGATACATTGAGTAAATGAATCTATTCATAAAAAGTCCTTTAACAAAACAAAACAAAAAAATCTATCCTAATACAGACTTTTATATCCTAATATAGCTGTTTTTGAAGTTTGGTTTTTCCGAATACTGAATTTTAAGTTAGAGATTCTTAATATTGTGAACTTATGCCATACCAAACCATTTACGTCATATGTAAAAATTTGGAACACATTGTCCTTCAAGTCTGAGATTGAAGATAAAATAATCTACAGTGTTTATTGGGTGCTTCACTGTAAAGTTCCAAGCTAAGTACTTTATACATACCTTCTCAGGGCCCTTGGGTGTCCCACTCTTGATTTCAGCTCAGGTTGTGATCTCAGGGTTGTGAGATCAAGCCCCACATTGCTCTCTGAGTTGGGTGTGGGGCCTGCTTAAGATTCCCTCTCTCCCTCTCCCTCTGTGGGTGTCTCTCTCTAAAATAAATAAATAAAGTAAAATAAAATAAAATAAATATATACATACCATCTTGAGCCTCATGAAAACCTTGGCAAGTCAGTGGTTATTATCCTTTTTGAACAGATGATAAAATGGAGAATTGGGGAGTTCAGGTAATTTGCCAGAGGTCAAACGGTTAGTGAGTACCGGACCCAGACTGTGGACGTGGACCTCTCTGTGTAGACCCTGCATTGCTACCACGACTATACTGTTACTGGACAGAGCAAGTTTTCAATGAGGCTTTTATTACAGCAGCTTTATAAAAAGATAATGGAATTACTGTATCCTAATCTAATAATTGATATTTTATCATAAGATTTAGTTATTCTCATGTTTAAAAATTAAGAAATAAGGGGCAGTTGGGTGGCTCGGTTGGTTGAGTATCCAACTCTTGGTTTTGGCTCAGGTCAAGAATCTTGAGGTTCTGAGATCAAGCGCCGCCCCCCACGCTCAGCAGGGAGTCTGCCCCTCCCCCGTTGATGCTTGCACGCACGCGCACTGTCCCTCTCTAATAAATACATCTTTAAAAAATTAAGAAATAAAAAGGATACTCTGTAGTTAAGATGTGGAGTTACTTCCTTTATAGTTAATGATCATACTTGACAGGACACCTTCATTCTCATCACACGCCTTCCCTCTCTGTCCTGATGCTTCCAGGCTCTCGGACAGCAATGGCGCCGTCTCAGTCTTTCCCTACCCCAGCTTCTCCCTGTCCTTCAGCTTATGGGTCCCCAGGATTTCACTGTTAGTTTCCTTCTCGTCTCTTCTGCATTTTGATGCCACTGGGCAGTTTCACCCACTTTTGAGACTTGAGCTCCCAACCACACACTGATGACTCCTGAACCTTCCTCCCTCCCGTTCCTACTGCGTCTCTTTCCTGAGTCTAATCCTTGTATTCCCAGCTGTCCACCAAACTCACCCTGAAACGACTGTCTCAGAGTTAAGTAATCTTGTCAAAAAGCTCTTTCTTCCTTCCCATCTCATTCCCTATCGTGATTAACGGGAGTCCCAGCTTCACTCCCCAGCCAAGAACTATGAGAACTACGCTCACATTGAACTCATGACTACTCCTCACCTCCCATATACATCAGTCCCCAGGCCTGCCAATTCTACCTGCAAAGTATCTCTGTTTTGTTCTTCTCCCTCTTCTCTAAAAACCGCCCTAGTGACTCTAGAGTCCATCAGTGAATGAAGGTTACCTCTGAAGAAGTTTCTAGGTTTCTAGTTGCTTTCCTCTCTGATTTGTCCTCATTTTAAGCTCAACTTAAGCACAAATCTGATCATGTCATTCTCCTTAAAAGCTTTCCATTACCTACAATATTAACCCTTGGGTTTTCTGTAAAATGGTAAAAATCAAAATATCACTCTAGGCCAGGCGCAATATAAGCATGGTATTTTGATATTATATTCCTTTCATCTTTTCTCAGGAAGCAAAGTGTGGGGATTTTAAAGCTGTTGTAGTGGAAGTGTCTGGACAAGCCCATTACACAGGTACAGCAAGTTTTATAGTGGAAGATGACGACCCACTGAAGGATGGATTCCTCCTCAAGTGACCTCGGTAGTTTTCAGGGCTTTCTCTGAATTATGTGGAAAATGATACCCAAACTGTACGACTTTCATTCTTTCTAAAGTATTATGATGTAACTAAATATAATCACTATACCTCATATTTGCACATGTAATTGGTACAAAGGTCACCTATGTCTAACTTACAAAACACTGAAGATTCAGAATACTTTTCTAGTTATTAACATTATCAAGTAAAATTAATACCTCGGTCCTGTTACTTTTAAAATGTTACTCTTTGCTACTTACTATTTTGTTTTAGATGCTCTTTGAGTAAGAGCTTGAATTGTAGCCCTCACAACAATGACTCTTACAAGTTCGTTATTTTAGTCTTCCAGGTTTTGAGTAAGATAATGTCCTCTCTCTGAGCAGGACGTAAGGGGGATGGGTTAGTGTAAGGTACTAAGCCCTTAGCCTACACAGCCGGGGAAGGACGGGGCTGGTCAGCTTCTGGGGACAGATGTAGCTGCTACCAGGATGTTCTCTGTGCTGTAAAGCCCAGCTCCTACACCAAGGTAACTGAAGTGCCCAAAGCTCATGTGAGGAGACCAATGAATAATCAGGCTTTTGTTACATCTTCACGGCTCTTAGAAAAGGGATTATTTACTGCCTTGTAACTAACAGTGGAAATCAATGAATTACTAGAGTAGGGTGAGTCTCCTATACCACCAAATACATACCACGTAGATTTAAAGCCTGAAAGAAATGTTAACTATTAATTCTCCCTAATTGTCTGTGAACCTGTTAAAAATAAAATTTGATTGGGACGCCTGGGTGGCTCAGCTGGTTAAGTGTCTGACTCTTGGTTTGGCTCAGGTCATGATCTCACGGTTGTGAGATCGAGCCCTGCGTCAGGCTCAGCGTAGAGTCTATCTGAGATTTTTTTCTCCTGCTCTGCTCTTCCCCACCCCTGTGCTCTCTCTTGCACTCTTGCTCCTTAAAATAAATGAAGTCTTTGAAAATAAATAAACAAAATAAAATATGTTCATTTTTCACTCACTATAAATGGAGGTATTAAAAAGTTATTCAATATGTGCTGCTCTCAATAGACAGCAGATTCCTGTGAAGTATTTGTTTTTCTGAGCATACAGAAACTGAAGTAATTAATTTTAACTGATTTTGTCATCCAGTTATTAAGTCTGTGATTGAATTACCAGACCAAAATGAAAGATGTATAGCTTTATAACTTTATAGTTAATGTTCTTGATTTCCCTATTATACAAAAATGAATGTTTTCCACTCATTCTCCATAAAATTCTGTGGTAATCACTTATTTTAAAAAAAATGACACTATCACTAGCTTACTATGACAAGAAATTTTCTACATGTTTAGGGATATTTGTTGTACTTTCTTTTTAAAATGAAAATAGATGGGAGCCTGGATGTCTCAGTTAAGTGTCAGCCTTTGCCTCAGGGCATGATCCCAGGGTCCTGGGCTTGAGCCCTGCATGGGGCTCCCTGCTCAGGGGGGAGTCTGATTCTCCCTCTCCCAATCCCCCTGCTTGTGCTCTCTCTCTGTCAAATAAATAAAATATTCTTAAATAAATAAAATGAAAATAGAACTATTTTCTCTCCAAATGTCACAAGTCATATTAACTTATCTACATTAAAAGGTAGGGATTGCCTATATCTTCCTAAATTCTAATCCATACCAGAGCCAAACCCTAGCAGTAATTTTCTTCCCTTCCGTACTTCATCACCTCTCCTGGAGTCAACACCAGGGAAATTAACCCCCCTGACACACACACACCCCCCCATGTGTCTGACCGGTCACAAAGCCCCGCTCAGTCTACCTTCTAAATACTGCTCCCAACTACCCCTTCCCATCCTCAGTAAGGGTCTTGCCTCATTAATTAAGCTCTTTCAAGCCGACCTCCTTTCCCTCACTGATCTCTTAGCTCTAGAGACTCAAATGTGCTCATCATAAACAAAATGACACAAACATCCTTTGTCTGCCTTCCCTCTCTAGCTTGCTGTCACCCTTGTTTCCTTCCCTCTGTAGTCAAATTTCCACATTCCTGACTCTCTGCTCATTGGGTACATTTTCTCGTCTTCCATTTGTTATTTAACTATTGTCATTTGGTTCCTACCTCATCATCCGTTGGAAATCATGCTGGACCTGCCTGCCAGATCTTAACAGTCCCCTGAGGGTCTATGCGATCTGTGGTGGCTCTTCGGCGGACTCCTGCGGACGCCTGGCACGCAAGCGTGGTACATGTTAGAGCAAGTGCCTCCGCGCCCTTGGTGCTGGGTCAGCCACAGAGACACTCACGGAAGCTCTCAAGGTCACGAGGTTGGTACCCAGTCCCCATTCGTACCCACCAGTACTGCAACTGTGTGGGCCCAGGGCCGTTTCCTCTTCATCATGAAGTTGCACTGAGTTTTGCTCCAAGTCCTCCAGACCCTGTAAGAGTCGGGGTACCCTTCTCTTCAACTCCCAAAACCCACAAATTCCATACCAACCCTCTTTAAGACAATGCTTCTCACACATGTAGGTATGAATTACCTGGAGCTCTTACACTACAGATTCTCATTTATTAGGTATGGGGTGGGGCGGTTCTAGCAAACTGCCGGGTCATGCTGATGCTACAAGTCCGACTGCATTTAGTAGCGAAACTTCTTAACCGGTTGGTTTTAGTTACCCATTTGGGGCCAGGCATTACAGGTGAGCCTTCTCCTTTTCGCTCTAAAATGCGTAAGGAGCCTGAGAGCTCTCCGAGAGGAGACCTCGTGGTCACAGCAACTTTCCTGAGAAGAGCCTGAGAAAATTACCTTACTTTGAAAAGCAGAGCAAAATGAAATCCAAAAACACGAGGCCACTGACTTCTCACTTGGCCAGGGTGCCTCATTAAATACGTCACTCACCTGCCCGGCTTTTCTCCCTTTACCTGATGCTTAGTTTTTTCTACTCCCTAGCATTCGGCCCAGAGTTCTCTCTCTGCGCTCAACGCCCTGTCCCTAGTCATCACGTTCATGCCCCTGCTTTTCTCCTTGGAGAGAGAGGCTGACGACTCCCAGACCCCTAAACCCTAAGGTTCAGAGCCATACCGCAGGTGCGCGACCTGGTGGGCGAGTCAAACTCAGCCCTTCCTCCTGTGTTCTCTAACCTGATGGATGGTACCCCCGTCCCGCGAGCCATGAACTTGCGATTTATCCTTCTTGTTCATGCCCCTTTGTCCTGTCTGTTGAAGTTTCTGAGGCAGAGGTCTGTGAATTCGCCCGGCATTATTCCCTTCTCCTTCCTTCATCAACAACACTCACCTTTTCCTGTGGAAAACTATCCATCTGCTGCACGCAGCCTTGCTGAAACTGCCAGGATCTCTCTCCCTGGACCTGGGATCTTGAGAAAAATGACATAAGGTCTGAAAAATGGCTGAGGCGGACTTACTCCATTGGTGCTTTAAAGAGATCACCCTCCATTTGTTTCTGCATCTCTACCTGCTATCTCTGCCCTGACTTCTCCAGTTCTTGGGCTAGCTGTTAGATTATTCTTTTGTAATTTGAACACCCCCCATCCCTCCAATAAATCCCTTTTTTGTTTAAGTGAGACTGTGCCCTGTGTATATTGTTTATATCCAAAGACCTTAATCCATATACCACCTCCTTAAAATCTCTCCTTCACTATGCCTTAATTTAGACTCTTTTCATTTCTCCTCTGAGCTAACCGGTCTCCTGGTTGCCAGATTCTCCTCCTACAGTCACTCAAAAGTAGGTTTTGTGTATCTAGCAGTTTTCCAAAATGCTAAGTGTTAAGCATCTAACAACATGCCAAACAGACAAAGTTCTAGTCTTCACAAAGCCTATAATCTATAGTGGGATGCAGGTGATTGATTGGTGAATGATTCACTATAAAAATATAATTCTAGACAGTGATGAAGTGCTACAAGCTGAGGAAGTCTTCCTCTGGAGACTAACATTCATGTGGAGACAGGGACACAAGGGAATAGGGGGACAGTGAAGGAATGGAGCTTTCTAGGCAGAGCGGATAGCAAGTGCAAATGCCCTATGATGAGAGGTTTAGAACCCTCACAAAAGGCCATTGTGACTAGAGCGGAGCAGAAAGAAGGAACGTGGCCCCAGATGAGACCAGAAAGGAAGCAGTCAGGTCATGCAGTGCCTTGTAGGAAATACTAAGAATTGGGGTCCTTATCCTAAATTAAGAGGAGAAAGTCATTAGAGGGATTTAAATAAGTGAGTGGTATGATCAAATGTATTTTGCTTAGAAAGGCATGCTGCCTACAGTGTAAGTAGGGGCTGGATGAGGGAGACCAGTGCAGAGTGGCAGCAGTAGTTCAAGAAGAGAGAGTGAAAGCTAACATTCAGGTGGGGGGATGAAGTGATGAAGTGAATGGATACAAAGACATTTAACAAGGCAAATCCCTAAATCTTGGTGATAAATTGAACATGGGCTGGTGGTGAGGAAGAGGAATTAATCTAGAAAGAGTCCTAAGTTTTCGCCTTACACGCTAGATGGAAGATAGTGCCATCTTCTGAGATATAAAAGGTTGGGGACCAAGGGTTTTTAGGAAAAGTGGCTCATGAATTCCATGTCGGTCATGTTGAGTTTGAGGTGCTTTTACACCTTCAGGGGAGATGCCAAGGAACAAGCAATAAGGCTTGAGGCTAGCGATGTAGTACAGAGTTATGAATATATGGTTTTCAAAACTCTGGGTGGGAGTCAGATGAGGGAGGAAGTTCAGAGCTGCCAAGGACTGGGCCTTGGTGGACTCTAGCATTTAGAGGCCGATGCTGGGGGTCAACAGGCTGGGGACACCGAGGCAAACAAGGCAGGCAGAAAACCAGGCGAGTGGGAGGTCACTCTTGTCTTCCTGAACCGTATCACGGCCTTCTCATGCTTCAGCTCCTTCAATGGCTAGTGCCATTACCTCTTTTGTCCCCAACGCAGTTCAACCTCTGTAATATGGCCTGTGAGGTCTTCATAAGAGTGCCCCAGTCAACTTTTATCATTTATTTTATCATTTATTTCTCTCTTCCCTCCCTAACCACACTCACCAGTACTCACCAGTACCTCACTTGACCCAAGAGTCAAGGACTTAGGCACTGACCTTCAGACTTTGCACAGGAATCCAATGTCCTTCCCTGTCTTCTCTTTTTGGAGAGTCCAATGTCACCGCTTGTGTGAAGTCTTCATCAGCTACCCTAGGAAGAGTCAGTCACCTCTATAGAATTTCATTATATTTTTAAACTTATGATACTGTAATATATTTGTTTGCCTAAAACTGTAAGCTTCTTTGGGCTGAGAGCCTTCTTTGTTATCTCTGAAAACCTAGCACAGAAATTTATTTGCTAAATAAATTAAGATATTATATATGTTTGTCTTAATTCAGTGGTTCTCAGTTGCAGTCATCCTGCCTTCCTCCAAGGACATTTTTAGTTGTCACTACTGGCATGTCGTGGGTAGAGGCTAGAGATACTGCTAAAATCCTATCATGCATTCCTATAATGCATTAATTTACTACCTTAAATAAACTTCTATTTATACTGCAAATTTCCAGGAAGATATTTTTCCTCACTGAAACAAGCATCCAAAGCACTAATATCAATGATTCTAAGATCAGCAAATGTGCTGGTCATTCTTCAGAGGACTGTTTCTCAGACTATACTGTGCATCAGAATCATTTGCAGGGCTTCTGGCTGGGCCCCTCCCCCAGAATTCAGATTCAGTAGAGTTGGGGCAGGGCCTGAGAATCTGCATTTCCAACAAGATCCCACGTAACGCTAATGCTGCTAGTGTAGGGTCCACACTTTGCAAACCATGGTTTTAGAGAACCTCCGGGTTTATCACATTTTCCCCCATTAGAGGCTGCACTCAGAAACTTGAGATGCAGCTTCCCTGAGCAGGCGGGACCTCTCTGTTCCCGAATCTCCCAGCCAGGTACCTGGACCAGCATCAGTGGTGACTCCCTAGCTGGTAGCACTTTAGACTCAAAACGCACTATATTCCAGAGAACTGAGGAAGGATGCCAGGAGGGCAAGGAGCCGATTGCTCTCTGGATCACACCCCCACTATGTGTGAACCTAGAGCCCTTGAAAACAAGACGACGTGTAGCCTCCAAGATCCATATCCTAGCTCCTCAGAGCCCCTGTATCAGAACTACTTTTGGGGTTTGGATTCATGGGCCCGTCCTAATCCTGGGAGAGAGCCAGTGAATGCTCACTACATTAGTGGTTCTCAAAGTGCGGTCCTCATACCAGCAATATCACTACCTATGAACTTGTTAGAAATGCAAATTATGGGACAGGACCCCAGACCTACCGAATCTGAAACTCGGGTTAGGCCCAGTCACTTGAGTTTTAAGAAGCCCTCTACATGATTCTGTTGTGAGCTCAAGTGTAAGAACACCTGCTCCCCATTATTCTGCCCCTAAAGGTTAAATCTCCGGATGTGGACTGCTTTTCACTTCAGGTTCGGGATCCCTTTCCCACCTGCAAGTGCCAGAAACGTCATCAGGATGCACAACAAAGGCCTCCCCGTAGGACGTTTGTATCCAACAAGATAGTTGGAGAGTGAACCCTTGTTGAATCTGGTCATTTCTCTGATGGCCGCTCCCGCTTTCCCCTCCCCCCCCCCCCGGACGTCCCCGGAGGGGGTCGACTTGGCCCCCTCTGAAGCCCAGACCTCCAGGCTGGATAACCTCGGGGAGAGGCGACGCGGGCCGGCTTTTCGGAGGTTACCGGGTCGGCGGCGTCCCGCCCCGCGCTCCTGCGTAAACACGGTTCCCGCGGCAACGCGTGGAACCCACGTCAAAGGATCCGGCGGGTCCGGGGCGACGGCCACCCCTCCCGCCGCGCCCGACTGCCGGCAGAGGCCTCTGGCCGGTGTCCGAGCCACCCCCCCTCGGGCTTGCGGCCGCCTCTCCCGGTGCGGGATGAACACAGCCGCGGCCGCCGCGGGGCCCCATGGAGGAGCAGCCGCCGCCGCCCGTCCGCCCGCCAGCGAGAATGGCCTTGTGGGGCAGCCCACACCCCGGAGCCCCCTCCGCGGCCGCCGCACCTGGCGGGACTTCCTCCGCCGGGACGGCGGCGGCCGCGCTCTCCTTCGGCACCGTGGCGACCGCGGCGGCCGCGGCGCTGGGGAACCAGAGCGACGGGAGCGGGGGCGACGCCACTGGCGCCTGGGCTGGCGGCGGCCTGGGCGGGCCCCGGGCGGCGGGGGCGGCGGGGAGGCCGCCGCCGAGCCCGGAGGCGGCGCCGCTGCTGTCGCACGGGGCGGCGGTGGCGGCCCAGGCGCTCGTGCTGCTGCTCATCTTCCTGCTGTCTAGCTTGGGCAACTGCGCGGTGATGGGGGTGATCGTGAAGCACCGGCAGCTCCGCACCGTCACCAACGCCTTCATCCTGTCCCTGTCCCTGTCGGACCTGCTCACGGCGCTGCTCTGCCTGCCCGCCGCCTTCCTGGACCTGTTCACGCCGCCGGGGGGCTCGGCTCCCCCCGCCGCCGCCGCTGCCGCCGTTCCCGCCGCCGCAGCCCCCGCCGCGGGGCCCTGGCGCGGCCTCTGCGCCGCCAGCCGCTTCTTCAGCTCGTGCTTCGGCATCGTGTCCACGCTCAGCGTGGCCCTCATCTCGCTGGACCGCTACTGCGCCATCGTGCGGCCGCCGCGGGAGAAGATCGGCCGCCGCCGCGCGCTGCAGCTGCTGGCCGGCGCCTGGCTGGCGGCCCTGGGCTTCTCCTTGCCCTGGGAGCTGCTCCGCGCGCCCCGGGAGCCCCCGGCGGCACAGAGCTTCCACGGCTGCCTGTACCGGACGTCCCCGGACCCCGCGCAGCTGGGCGCGGCCTACAGCGTGGGGCTGGTGGTGGCTTGCTACCTGCTGCCCTTCCTGCTCATGTGCTTCTGCCACTACCACATCTGCAAGACCGTGCGCCTGTCCGACGTGCGCGTGCGGCCCCTGACCACGTACGCGCGCGTGCTGCGCTTCTTCAGCGAGGTGCGCACGGCCACCACCGTGCTCATCATGATCGTCTTCGTCATCTGCTGCTGGGGGCCCTACTGCTTCCTGGTGCTGCTGGCCGCCGCCCGGCATGCCCAGGCCGCGCAGGCCCCCTCGCTCCTCAACGTGGTGGCGGTCTGGCTGACCTGGGCCAACGGGGCCATCAACCCCGTCATCTATGCTATTCGCAACCCCAACATTTCTATGCTCCTGGGACGCAGCCGGGAAGAGGGCTACCGGACGAGGAATGTGGATGCTTTCCTGCCCAGCCAGGGCCCGGGTCTGCAGGCCAGAAGCCGCAATCGCCTTCGAAACCGCTATGCCAACCGGCCGGGAGCCTGCAGCAGGATGTCTTCTTCCAACCCGGCCAGCGGGGTGGGAGGGGATGTGGCCATGTGGGCTCGAAAAAATCCAGTTGTGCTTTTCTGCAGGGAGGGGCCCCCAGGGCCTGTGACAGCAGCAGTCAAACAACCTAAATCCGAAACCGGGGACACCAGCCTCTGAAAAGGGTTGGGATGCATAGCTTGTGAAGGCAAAATTTCACCTGCTCCGTTTAATGATACGGGATTCCGGGGAGAATCGTGTTATTTCACAAAGCCAAACATTTAAAAAAGAGACAGAGGGGGAGGCTTACCACTTCCCCCAAACGACGTACAAGACAATGTGCCCTTCTTCAAAAGTGCCAAATGTAAAATGCAAAAATTAAAATATCAAATCACACAACCAAGCATTGTGAACTGTAAGTGCCAAAATGACAAAAATAGAATTCATAATTACTGATAAGTTCATGTTACAGGAATCACGCTGTGAAATGAACAAACAAAAATCACTGAATGTAACCAGGATTTGTTCAAATACATAGTTTCAGGAAATAGGAAACCTTTACAATTACTTGAAGCCCCCTCTGAATCACCAGCACCCCAACAAAACTGGAGATTATTAGAACTCGCAGCTTTGACCCACAATTTGGGTGCACCAGTTAGACAAGAAAAATCCATATCTTTACACACTTTGGTGCACTTTCTCCCACCCATGTCCCTGTAATCTTTGTGAGAGATTTTTTATTCATTTCCCATTTTAAACCATTTTAGGATTTTGAAATTGTGTCTTATCGATCTGAAGGGCCAAGAGAAGTATGAACATAAAGAAATGTGGCTGTTTAAAAACATATTCCAAGATTATACTTTAAAAATTAATGTCCCTTATTCTACCCCCCAAATTATCTGCCTTGGGAAGCTTTAAAGCTTTACGCTTACCCTCACCTGCTACTTTGGATTCTTATCATTTTGGGGATGCTGTTCTCAGGTACTTTCATATTTAAAAAAATAACTTTCATAGTAGAAAATCTTGCCTTTTGAGGTAAATTTGATTTTTAAATGCAGTGAAAAATGTAATTTGAAGTTGATTGAATTAGGTGAGTAATGCCACTTTTTTTTTATGTATACAAAAATGAGAGCTCTATAAAGTAACAAGATTGGCTTCCCTATGTAGCTCTTAGACGAACCCAAGATGATTACAAAGAAGAATTCTAAAAATATTTTGAGAAGTGGATATATTCTTGGAATAAGCATAGGGCTTTTTCAGGGCATTATACTCTCTTACATTTGGAAGTTTGGGTATATTTATGAAAAGAAATGAATTCTTGCTCTTATAGACATGATTTGTCCAAAAAATGTGGTGGTTATTAGACAGGGAGAATAGATGTGGTATTATTACATGTAATAGGGTGTTAATAATTTGGGCATAAAGTTAGAAAGAAACTTCAAGATGGAGATATTTTCAGAAATGTGCAAAAGAAAGATGCTTTTTAAAATTTGAAAGCACAATTCAGGATTGGTGTGTGTCAAATTTCTCACCTTAAATGCCATTAATCACAGAATCATTTACCCAGAATTTTAAAAGATATTTTTATATTTTCTCCCTCTTTTTTCCTTTTCTCCACCTTACCCCTCTTGTCTTCAACATTTCACAGCCTTGCTTGAATAAGTACTTTAAACTAGATATTGCATGACATCAGCTATCATATAAAGATTTCAATGTGAAATAGCCACCTTTTCCCCTTGTATTTAAAAATGTTAATGAGTATTTGAACTTTTGTGTGATAGGTGGGATAGGTGGGTATATGTCACTATTTTGTAATCAAAAATAGAAATATATGATTCATGTCAGAGCTAAAGATACTTAATTTTTTCCATGCTCAAGGCATCATCATGATCATAAGTCTATAAATTATCTGTATATAACTTGTTACACTCGATGTAGTGTAAAGTAGATGAGATAACCTCTCTTCTTTAGCACTCATTACGTATGTGTGTGTATATATACACACACATACGTATATATATATACGTATATATATATATACACACACAGTATATATATATACATATATATATACACACACACACACACACACACACACACACACAGACTTAATGCAGCTGAACTAACATTTAACAAAAATGTACAGTGTTTGCCCATGAAAGGCAAAACAATTGCTTGGTTTTTGGCATTCTGAGAAAATGGAAGTCATGTCTGACATTTAGGAGGAAATGATGAAGTCTCCCAGTTAGGAAAATTATCAGAGAATAGGAATTCAGCAACTGTGAATAAAGGCAGAAAGAGAGTTAGGGATCTTAGGGCAAGGGAGCGAATGTGGTGCCAAGTGGGGTACTGCCTGAAAAGAAAAATCAAAGGAAGCTATTTTAAAATAACCATGGCATGGAATAAACTTTCCTGGTGAGTGAAGGGAAAATCCGAGACATTGGAAGTGACAAGGTGGTGGCACGAAGGACTTCAAGGCAGGAAAGGAAGCCCATCCTAACTCTTGGTATGTAGTGGTAGCAAGTTTTAAGAAAGGGTTAGCATGGGGAAGAGATCGTTCTGCCAGGAGCTATGTAAGCATCAGGGCTGGCAAAAATGGGAGGGGAGAGAGAGAACAGTGCTAATAAGTTACTAAAAAAATTACAGTATTGTTTGCTTGTTTGTTTATTTGAGGCTTTACAACTAGTCAGTGATAGAACTAGGATTTGAACCACAATCTGTTCGGCTTTGGAGCCCTATATTTTCTTCTCTGCTCTGTTGCCCCCACAAAGGTCAGTGGATAGGGACACTAAGGATGAGAACTTGGGGTGCTATCATTCT
Source organism: Nasua narica (assembly GCA_028533885.1). Lineage (NCBI taxonomy): Eukaryota > Metazoa > Chordata > Mammalia > Carnivora > Procyonidae > Nasua > Nasua narica. The sequence goes on along the minus strand of CM052797.1, from coordinate 91,053,817 downwards.
CTTCATCATCAACAACCTCATCACCTCTATTACCATAACCCTCATCCCCAACGTCACCATCACCATCCCCGCCATCGGCTACAGTTTTTATTCCCTGCTTTACACGGGGCAACTACCTGGGTGCTCAGCTACTTGAAGGCAGAAATCACAGCATCTGCTTTATGAGGGCTTACAGTCTAGCTGAGGATCTTGTGCTTTATAAAAATGGGCCCTAATCAGGACTCTACCTGCAGGGAAGAAAACGAGTAGCATTTTTCAGAAGTGGTTATCAAAGGAGATGGATTTAGAGGTGAAAGATATGTAAAGGCCAGCAACCAATCTGGTCCAGTTCTAAATATTGCAAAATACATAAAGGCCAGAACGTCATCCTTCGTGTCTCATTCGGCTCCCAGTTTGAGCGTTTCATTGGAATGACAATAACAGCAAAAAGTCACACTCAGCATAGTACATACATGACTCCATCTGACCCTCAAAGCAACTCTCTAGGAAGGTCTATATTATCACCACCCCCATTTTACAGATGAGAAAACTGACGTGCAGAGGTGCTATGTGATTTGCTTAAGGTTTCACAGGAAGTGTGTGTCAGACATAAGATTCGTACCTAGCACATTGGTGCCCGAAGTCCTGTCTTAACCACTGCACGGGGCTGCCTCTGTAATTTGTAAAGGAAAAAGGGAAATCTGGAAAAGGGCCAGAGAAGATAAAGACTATCAAAGGCATGGGGAAATAGATATTTTAAAATATGAAAGAAAGGATTTGTTTGATATAGAGATCGGTGACAGAATAGGTGATTTTAAAGTGTATGAAGAGATTCTGAGGAGTTATTTTCTGGTATAATCCCAGCCCTGGATGACCCTAGTCACCTGTCTTCTCTATTTCTGCTCCAGAGTCGCTGAGCTCGACTGAAGAAAAGTCATAGATCAGACCAGTTAGTGCCCTCTGCACCTAGAGCTCATGGCCTCTCCAGCCTCTCTCCCCTGCCCAGCAATTTGAAAATTTTGCTCGTCATCCCACTCTTTCTGCTCACTATAGTGACCTTTCAGACTCTCTGCTCAAACTTGTCAGACTCCCCTCTTGAAAAATGACCTTTGCTCCTACTTCCCCAAGAAAAGCGGATGCCATCAGAAGCACAGTCCTTCATATTTAAACCATCAAATTCTACCAGCCGAACTGAATTTATACCAGTGCTCAGCTCTGTCTTTCCATTTGTAAGGAAACTGGTGCCCTTTCCAGCCTTAGGAATCTCATGCTATCAATAATCTTTCCCTGGTAGTCTTAGTCTTTCCCCCAAACCAAATCCCTCCTGTGAGCCCATAAGCTCTCACTTAAAAGGAAAAAAACCCAAAGCCTCTCCTATTCCTCCTTCCCTTTTCTCTCCCTCAGCTCCCTGTCTTCAGCTAAACTTGTCAAAAAAAAAATTGCCTATAGTCTTACAGCTGATCTAAACCCTAATCTACAGTTTTAATGGTGCAAGATGTTATCATCTTAATGCAATTCAATTTTTTTCCCAATCCTCTATTCTGCCACAGAGCAGAAACTGAAGATAATAGTATCTAGGTTCTAGGGGCTTATTTAGCACCAAGCATTGGTAAACATCAATCTTCAGTGGTCATCGATTCCCTACTGGCATTCACCGATCAGTCTCCAGTCACACCCAAAGTTTGCACGTGATTATCCAGGAGGACCCAGCTCTCACTGTAGACCACTTTAGAGCTCCTCCTTGAACACAAAAGATTATTATTCCATCTCAGTGTCATGGGAGGGCTGTGCCACCCCCATAATGCTATCTCTGGCTGCTTTTTAAAAATTACTTTTTAAAATTTTTGATTGTTTGATACCTTTGATATTATTAGGTCAATAAACCAAAATGATATATCAAGTATACCCGGGGAGTTCCATTTGTGGAACGGCAGTGAGGATCTCTGTGGACCCACAACCCCGTGAACCAAGTATAACAGATCCAAAGCATTTAAAAAGCCACCATATGAAGTCTCTGGAAATTGTTATAAAGCAGACAGCAAATAAGGAAACATTTATTCAAGAAAACCTACTGTAATTCCGTAAGAAGAGCAAGAGTTGGTGGCATTTGAATTATAACCCGCTTCCCTCCAACCCTCACCCCCCACCCTTCCTCCCAGCTCAGTGTGATGGAATCTCCACTTCAGGTGAGGACAGCCAAGTAGGCAAACTTCCCCGTTTCCCAGCTTCCAGCTGAGGACAGTGGTGTCTCCCTGGGAGGAACTGGCCATGAGAACGTCTCGTCTGTCTCGTCTCATCAGCTATATGTGGCAGAGGCTAAATTCCAGGTGAGTGTAGCCCACCGAGCCCCCATCTGTAAGGCAGAGGCCTGACCTCAAGGATGGCATGCTGGCAATACCGGCCTCATGATCGTCCTCAACCCAGCTCGTTTGTAGGATGGAGACTCCATCTTGGGAGAGACAAGCTGAGAAGACCAGAGGCTACTGCCCACACGCAGTGCCAGCTCCTAAAGCACGGTGTCACCCCAAAAGAAGCAGGCCGCTCTCTCTGCCCCCAACTTCAGAGGTCTGGTTCAGCTATTTAGGCCAGGGATATAGACAGGACTTTAAACAGAGAGTGCTAACCCTCTCCCCAGAACCACTAACTTTATTTGTTACAGAGTGTGGGGAAGTCTAAGGGCGTTCTCAAAACAATGGTGTTTGGGTGCTAAAAATTAATAGTTTCATGAGAGAGACAAGCTAAAACATTTGCCAGCTGGCTGACCAGAGAGAATCAGGGAAAGAAATAGCTAAGAAAAGCCTTGCATTACAGTTGAGTTTTAAAAGTCCTTTGTTTTGGATAACAGTCCTTTATCTTTTGCAAATATTTTCCCCAGTCTATGGCTTGTCGGCTTGTCTTCTCATTATCTTAGCCTTTTCATCATAAACAAAATGAAACATGAATCGGACAGCGAAGACCATGCTGAAAAGACAGGGTCATTCTTATCAATGAGTCTTACCCCTCCCTAAGGGGCACTTTGGAAATTTGTGTGAGCGTTTTTTTGGTGTCACAATGTCACTGGTACATAGTGAGTGGTATCTAGGAATACTGGATGTCCTGCAAAGCATAACAGAATACTGTCCCATCAAGAGCTGTCCTTCATTCCAGACCATTTTCCAATGTCCCCCCAGATGCTCAAACAGCTGATAATCTATGGATCATTACATAATTCCATAGAAACACCGTATTTTAAACATGGTTCTAATGTGCACTGAAGAGTTTCTTGAAGTGCAACTGTTTTGTAAATAGAGAATTTATTATATTTGCTCTATTTAGGTTTCGATGAAGCAACAGTCATCGTTTGAGAAAGCTACAGCACAACCTGTCACCCTTCTGGAGGGGACGGATTGTGAAGAACGCACTAGGACGAGTCTGCATTTGTAGCTCTTGCAATCGCTGAGATTCAGCATTGAGGTAGAAGCATCCAGCTCCCTCGCTCGTGTGGTTTGCAGTAAGAAAGTACTGGTGACTGTAAAAGAAAGTACTGGTGACTGTCTAGCATACCCAGAGGGATGCTAGACATCTGGCCAAGAGAAAATCTGCCTCAGATGTTCTCAAAGGTCCCAGTACCTGGGCCAGCTTAAAGGAAGCCACCGTCCTCTCATCCTCTCTCAGGGAACCTAACAATCAGTGTCACTGAAAACATTTTTAACCCTACTTTACCTGTGGCTACAGGAACTAGAGACAAACCAAAGGAGAGACGGCAGAGTTCACCCCCTCCCTGGCTGCTGCCCATTTCTGTATGTCAGGGGCCCAAGTCAAGTACCTAATTTCTTTTTAAAAAATTTTTCAAAGCGTTTATTTGTCAGAGAGAGCGAGAGAGAGCACAAGCAGGGGAAATAGCAGCCAGAGGGAGAATCAGGCTCCCTGCCAAGCAAGGAGCCCCATGTGGGGCTTGAGACCAGGACTCTGGGATCATGACCTGAGCTGAAGAAAGACGCTTAACCGACTGAGCCCCCCAGGAATCCCACAAATATCTAATTTCTTGACAGCACAAGGACACACGTTGTGAAGCCGGGAGGGGATGGTAAACAGCATTTCACTGGTGATTACAAAGCCTGAAATACTCTTAATTCCCCACAAGGAGGCTCCATTATCAAGTACAACAGTTTTCAAAAGAGAAAAGTACACCCATTTCACAAGCAGCCCATCACGGTACATTAAACTCCAGTAATCTCTAAATGGATTAACATTCTTATTGATTACAGTTTGGTTCTCATTCTCATATAAAAAAGTCATGTCTTCTTAATGCTATGCAAAGCTAGGGAAAATATATCACATGTTAAGCCCACAATTCAAATTAAGCTGAGTATACAGCGCAAGACAGAAGGGGAGAAGGTAGAGATTGGTAATTATAATAAAAAGAAATTCAAGGGGTGCCTGGGTGGCTCAGTTGGTTAAGTATCTGCCTTCGGTTCAGGTCATAATCCCAGGGTCCTGGGATGGAGCCCTGAGTCGGGCTTCCTGCACAGTGGGGAGTCCGTTTCTCCCTCTGCACCCCCTACCTCGCAAATTCTCTCTCTCAAATAAATAATAGATTAAAAAAAAAAAGAAATTTCCTTACACTTCAGTTATTACTTTCAACCAACAGTTGCCGCATAGGTTCAACTTTGGCTTTCCAAGTCAAATAAGAAAAACTTTGGCTAAGATTATTTGCTTTGGAAGTCAAACCATTTATTTTTACCAGTTTAGTAGTTCTTTTCTTAATAACATATATGGCCATGGCATTGTTTTAATATCACTCTTTAAAATTAAAGTAGTGAATACTTCTTACTGGATGATGTAATATCTTAAAATATTGGTAGCAACGTTTCTCAATGGCCGTAAGTTTATTTGACTAAATACATAATCAATAATTTATATAATTAAGATTTTTCTCAATGTACAGCATTAAAAAGATATAATATTTTATGATGTTAAACTTTTTCTTTTGCCTCCTTAATTCTCTGAAAAAAAAACTTAGCATATGATTAGAGCTATACATGTTCAATCAGCTCTGTGTTTAAATCATTTATAACATATGGCTTGTGAATAAAATATGTCAGGGCAACTGAGAAATAAGGCAAATTTCCTTACATGGGAAATGGAAGTAGATTTGTAATTTAGGAGTCTTAGTCTTCTAAGATTTTACTCTTCTATTCTTTAGAGAGTGGGATTTTGGACGTAGCTAGCATTTGAGTGCCTTGTTAGATCACTGGCTTATGTTATTTCATTAATTTCTAGCTGAACCATTTGGAAATACTGGCATTGGAAGCCAGAGATAGGTGGATGGGGACAGAGGTGAATAAGGGTGAAGGTTTGGGAGCCTGGGAGGAAGCAAGAAATGAGAAGAAATGTAGGGAGCATAGTCTTCACTGGGAGCTCACAAAAAGAGTGATTTACATACATTAGCCTGTGTTCCTTGTCCTCATCTGCCCCTCTGCTGCCAGATGGGTCTCTGGTTTTCCAGTCAGGTGGATTTAAGCATCAATGTCATGTTTGACATGTAGAGTGAAATTGGCTTCCCATTGTAACTTTTCAGTGATTACTGGGTGCCCCTGCAACCAGCTTCTGAATGTCTGGTCGCTCTTCCTAAAGGTCATGACCACACCAACCTGGCCTTACTGATAGAGGAGACCTAGTGGCCTTCTCAGGTCAGCCTGAGCCAAGTGGTCAGGAACTCACCCGAGACTCACAGCTGCTCCCTGCACGCATGGAGGAAACTAGGTTCCTTGTAGATGCTCAGGGTGCCCTAGTAACTGCACTCCCTTCCCTCTGCCGCTCTCCACGCACACAGTGGGGAAAAACTGCAAGCTCTCTTCCCTTGCTGGGCTGTGGGGGCCTCTCCTATCTTCCCCAGAGAAAGGACAGGAGACTCCGGCAAAATCAAACTTGCTGTGATCGCTCTTAACTTATATACAGACCCACCTCTTCAGAGGAAAAAGAAGATTCTCCCAGTTTTGACTTTGGAAATTAGATGTTAGTCTTAGAGTTCTACATTAAGGCTAACACAGACTTTCCCACAAAGAATGTCTCTGGGAAATGGGAGCAGTTGGGTCCTTTTAGAAATCGGGAGCACCAGGAGGCAAGGGCTGGATGGGAGTGTTTTTCAGTTGCGGATTGTTATTTTATTTTATTTTATTTTATTTTATTTTATTTTATTTTATTTTATTTATTTTATTTTATTTTATTTTATTTTATTTTATTTTATTTTATTTTATTTTATTTTATTTTATAGGGAGAGAGAGAACTCGCACTTGAGAGCACACACGCACAAGCAGGGGGAGTAGCAGGCAGAGGGAAAGGGAGAAGCAGGCTCCCCGAGGAGTAGGAAGCTGGATATGGGGCTCTCTCCCAAGACCCTGGGATCATGACCTGAGCCAAAGACAGACGCTTAACCGACTGAGCCACCCAGGCACCCCTCAGTTGTGGATTTCTTGTCTGAACACCTCTTTGAAATACTAAATAAAATTATGTAAATTTAGCATTCTCTGAATTTGGTAAAAATGCAAAAACATTGGAGGAGAAGTCTATGTGATCATGTGTAAACTTTCTGTTCTCTACTGAACATTCCCTCCTGACTGTCTCCTAGATTTCTTCCTGTGACCTACTTTGAAGGGAGAAGAAGGGAGGAGAGGGGATAAGTGAGAGCAAAGGCAGAGAAGAGGACTGATGGGGAGGGGAAAGGGAGAGAGAAACTTTTTAAAAGGTAAAAAGAGGGGAGGAAAGGAGTCGGCTACAATCACGGGGCATCTGATGTGCGGTAAAAACTTTATGCATTTATTAGTTTAACATCTATTTATTGAGCCTCTGCCATGTGCCAGGCTCTCAGACCCTAATGGAAAGCAGGGAAACAGTTGTTTTGTCTTTTGGAGCATGTAGATTGAGGGAAGCACAACATTTATTAAATAAAGTAAATTAGGTTGCTGATAAATTCTTAATTCATTCTATTTTTACACTATTCCTCTCATCCTCTGTAAGTTTGTCCATAAGCCCAAGTAAATAGAAGTGAACTACTCTGGACTATTAAAATATAACATTGGTTCAAAAACATGCTCCAATTTAACTTTATTTTCCCTTTTGCTTTCTTAATTGGGGCAATGTTTTTGTATTACTGCATGTCTACATATTTTAAAGGAGCTGATAAAAATATATTTGTTCATTCCCATGTAGTCTACTTTCTCAGTCTATTTGCAAAATTTTCCTGAGAAATATATAGAGGAAAAAAGTCAGAGTCAAGAGTTGCTTTTAAAAAATCAGTATTGGGATAGATGCAGAACAAATATAATTTGAAATTAAACACAGAATGCTGGATTTAACATGAAGTGGATAACTTGACAGCCTATCAAAAAAAAAAAAATCAAATACTCTTGTGTACCAAAGCATTTATGTTGATAACAGAGGTGAACTTGAGGTCACTGCTGTCAAATAAGTTCTAAATAGATTCCAGACTGGCTCTTTGTCTTTGCTGCCAAAAAGATTAATCAACTTTATGTATCTACATTTTACCTTTGAATGATCAAACTGCAGGTGCGATAGACAAAATATTTAAAAACCAGTATAGCACGGACACAGATGATGTCTGTATTCCTGTCTTTTTTGGATACATCCTGCCTAAATAAATATCCATCTTAATTGTGGGGAACCTGGTAGGTAGTTAGCATGCAACGAAATTCCACCCCCGCTTATTAAAAATTAGGCTACGCCTTTGGAAGAAAGCCTTAATATGACCAAATTCATCCTCAGATGACATAGCTAACAAAGGAAAGAGGGAGAGTACATTCCACCTGAGCAGGTTCTCCAATTTTTTTTTTTAAAGATTTATTTATTTGAGAGAGAGAGACAGAGAGAAAGAGAGAGAGAGGGAGAATGCATGAGTGGGGAGAGGCGCAAAGGGTGCGGGAGACAGAGAATCTCAGGCTGAGCATGGAGCCTGATGCATGGCTCGAACCCATGACCCCAAGATCATGACCTGAGCCAAAGCCAAGAGTTAGATACTCAATCCACTGAGCTACCCAGGTGCCCCAGATTCTCCACTTCTCAACGTTTCTAAAATAATGTGCTGGCATTCTGGATGTCGATACTATGTTGAAAAGATACAGTGAGTGCAAGTGGAAAATAGATGTTTGTTTAGTACACATTGAAATATCAGTCTCCTTACTGTGAGACACATAGAGAAAGGGGTCCAAGGCTGGAGCCTCTAAGGCCCCAGAAGGAAGAAGCTAGCTATGTTTTCAAATTGCATTGCAAACAACTGCTGTGGGAGGCAACACTGTGTTACACAGCAGGGAAGGAAAGAATAGGTTCGGTTCTAGGTAGTCTCTGGGGCCTTTTGCAGTATTCTCCTGCCTGCTTGACAGTAAAAGGACAAGTGCACAACTTGACCTTGGTGAGGGCATAGTGAGCAGGAGTTTGGATCACACAGCAGTGAGGGTCTGGGTCACCAAAGCAAGTAAGCCAACGAGTATAGCAGAAGTTCTCGCCAAGGATGAGCAGAGTTTAGGCCGGGTAAAAAGGGATTATTAGTTGCAGCCCTGAGATCAACTGCCAAGGTGAGGATCCTACTACAGCCCGCTAACTTTTCCTTTGTAAGTTTCCCGAGGCAAAGAAACCAACCAGAATCCTGAAGAAACTATACTGAGATGGAATCAATGGCTTATACAAAACAAGCGAATCCAAGGAATGTCAGGGGTGAACTGTGGTATTTTGTCTGGTTACCCTCTTCCGAACCCAGGTACTCATTTCCCCAGCTTGCAGAAGTGTTACCTGTTCCTGGCTCATAGCTAACTCCTCCCCAAGAACTGCCCTCAGGGGAAAGGAATGGCTTCACCTAAGGTTATGCCCACCCCCCAGGGGCAGCCCAGACCTAGTACCTGGTCAATGAGGGAGTAAAAAGATCCAGTCCTCTTACCTTAATTTGGGACAACTCTGAAGGGCTGTCCCAACTCCTGAGCTTCTGTGGGATCTGCTGAAGCCTTTCTTGCAATTTCCCCATAGTTCAACGTCTCCTTCTCAGTCCTGCTTCCTTAACTCTTCACAATTTTTATTCCTGAGACCACTTTACAGTGAACTTCCTGTATGCAAATTTCTGTTACTGTGTCTTTTTCCTGGAAATACAACGTGAGAGAGCTATTTTAAACATGTAGAAAAGTAGATGTTTGTGACACATTTTATCAGAAGTATGCTGGAAATATGCTGTGTTTGGGTTTATGTTAACTAATTAGGCAACCTCAGTAAAACAAATATAAAGATTTAGCAACGGAATAATATTCGGTAATTCTAAATTACTGGACAGGCATTCTACACATGCTTATTTTAAACGCTATGCTTCATTTTTAAGTAATTAATGTATGTTCAGCCAAATCAAACAAACTGCTTTAGTTCTTTTCATAACATCTGAGGTTAATTAAATAAACACCAATGATGAAATGCTTTTACTTTTTCACGTTTTTAATTTATCAAAAAAATGTTTCAACTATGCTTTGTAGTCATGACCCACATTTTTAAGCCTAAAGTTTATTATTTTTCAACCTCATGCTTTCAATAGTTTGATTTAATTTGTCTAATATGACAAATTTTGGAACTTATTAAAAATTATTTTGTTGAAATTTTATTTCTCTAAATGGGAGGGTCTACATTTGACGTCCTGAAAAGTTCGTTTCACAGTTATATTGATGTCAGTGAGGCCCGAGACACAGTAAATAAGACAGCAAAATTGTAAAAGCTGTTGAGAATCTGTGATTTTTATAACAGCTTAATTGAGATATCATTCACATGCATATGATTCTCCCTTTAAATTATGTAATTCAGCCGGTTCTAGTATATTCACAGACTTGTTAACCATTATCACATCTGACTTTAGAATGTTTTCATCACCCAAAAAAGAATCCCCATGTGCTTTAGTGGTCGCTTCCCCTTCCATTCTCCTCCCAGGCCTTGGCAACCATGAATCTACTTTCTGTCTCTATGGGTTGGCCTATTGTGGACATTCCATATTAATGGAATCACACAATATAGGGCTTTTGTGACTGGCTTCTTTCTAGCCTATTAATGAACCTTGTTTACAAGGTTTGTCCATGTTGTAGGATGTATCAGCATTTCATTCCTTTTATCACTGAATGATTTCTTTATCACTGAATGATATTCCATTGTATAGATCTACTATATTTTGTTTATTCATCCATCAGTTAATGAATGTGTTGGGGTTTTTTTTAGCTACTATAAACAATGAATGCTGCTATGAATGTTATGTATAGGTTTTGTGCGGATGTGTTTTCATTTCTCATGGATATATACCTTGTAGTGAAATGTCAGGTTAAATGGTAAGTCTATGAGGCACTTGGGTGGCTTAGTCATTAAGCATCTGCCCTTGGCTCAGGTCATGGTCCCAGGGTCCTGGGATGGAGCCCCATAACGGGCTCCCTGCTCAGTGGGAAGCCTGCTTCTCCCTCTCCCACTCCCCTTGTTTGTGTTCCCTCTCTCGCTGTGTCAAATAAATAAGTAAAATCTTAAAAAAAAAATGATAAGACTATGTTTAACATTTTGAGGAACTGCCACTTCCCTCCCAAGTTGGCTGCACCATTTTACGTTCCTACCAGCAATGCATGAGGGCTCTCCACATTCTCATCAACACTTGGTATGGATTATTGGTTTGCTTTGTTTTTAATATTAGCCTAATAGGTATAAAGTGGTATCTCATGGTGGTTTTGATTTACATCTCCTTAATGATTGATAACTGTCCTGTGAAGAATAATGAAAACACACACACACACACACACACACACACACACGGATATTTAACTTGGGAAAAAGGAAGATTTAGGCAGAAGGAGCTGATAGCTATCTTTAAATCTTAGAATAGAGAGAATCTTATTTGTTATTTACAGACGAACAAAGAGTTCATGTTAAACAGAGGCAGACTTTAGCTCTATGTAAATGAAATGTCTAATGGATAGCTTGAAGAGAGAGAGAGAGGGTCCCATTCCCTGGGAATGATTCAGAAGATGCTCTAGAAGGATTCTGTAGGGCTACCCTTGCTATGCTGAGGTTTGTAAACCAGTGTGGCAAATTTACAAAGTGTACTGTGATTAATTTTTAAGCCATACATACATAAGCTTGGCAAGAGCATTTTTTCTAAGCAAGTCGTTCACATATTACTAAGTACTCTGGGGGAAACCGAGTCTCACACCAGTTGGAGCCTCTGGGGTGTGGTGTATATTGGGACAACAGCACTTTTCAGAAGCTCCTATGTTAGGTGAATGCCTACTCCATCTGGATCAGTCATGCTAGAAGCCACCAGAAAAACATTTTGCTGACTCTCTTTTCTAAATGCTCTCAAACCACTGTTTAGTAATACTCTAAAGAGGGGCGCCTGGGAGGCTCAGTTGGTTAAGTGTCTGACTTCGGCTCAGGTCGTGATCCCGGGGTCCTGGGATGGATCGAGTCCCACATCGGGCTCCCTGCTCGGAGAGGAGCCTGCTTCTCCCTCTGCCTGCTGCTCTCCCTGCTCCCCCAGCTTGTGCTCCCTCTCTCTCTCTGACAAATAAATCTTAAAAAAAAAAAGTAATGTCCCAAAGAGTCTTCCTAGGGCATGAGATTGTGTTCTGAGAGTCACCTTTTGACAAACAGAATCTTCACTGTTTCAACATATCTACTATAAAAAAGAATAATTTATTTCTTTATATATGTATGAATGATATGTATGTATAGTTATATACGTATATGTGTGTATATGTATGTGTGTGTGTGTGTGTGTATATATTTTGTCAGTAATTACCCATTGAATGAATAAATGAATGACGGTGATTTAATGGTAAAGGGAGTGATGCTAGAGAAGGTAAAGCTGCCTCAAAATATGAGACAGGAAGAATAGAGAAATGCATGGACAGGCCTAAATAATTTTACTGTGAATTACAGGACTTCTGGTTTTCCAAAATGGAAATACAAAAAAGGGAGAATATTGAACTCAACTCTTACTGAAGCTGAGACAAGTGACAGAAATGCTAAATAGAATTTTTAAAATAATCCTAATATGGGCTTATTTACTAGCAGAGGTCAAAAAAGTTTATTATTAGAGATGATCCAGTGTCTTGCTGTGGATTTGACTGAGGTTTTGTTTGGTAAGTTTTCAAGTATACAGTCTACATGCAGTTTATATAAAGTAAATCTTGCCTACAAATTAGCATTGCAAAGAGAATAAGCCCTTGTTTTTTCTATTTTCTCCTTTCTCTCTTTTTTAAAGATTTCTTATTTTTAAGTAATCTCTCTACCCAACATGGGGCTCGAACTCGCAACCCTGAGATCAAGAGTTGCACACCCTGCTGACTGAGTTGGCAGGTAACCCTATTTTCTCCTCTCTAAATTTAACAGTTTTATGGTATATGTACCGATTTCCTGTTGCTGTTTTTAACCAACCACCACAAATTAGTGGCTCAATACAACACACATTTATCCTTTTCTTAGAGTTTGGAAGTCAGAAGTCTAAAAATGAGTCTTAGAGGGCTAAAATCATGGTGTCCGCAGGCTGCTTCCTTCTGGAAGCTTCAGCAAAGAATCCACCCCTCACCTCTTCTAGCTTTTCGAAGCTTCTAGCATTCCTTGGGTTAGGGCCACATGATTCCAGTCTCTGCTTCCAACATCGCATTGCCTTCTTTCTAACCTCTTTCCTCCATTTTGTAAAGACTTGTGAGTCTTACCTGGGCCAACCCAGATAACCCAGCAACTCCTCTTCATCTCGAAAGCCTTATGTTAGTTGTACCTGCAAAGTCCCTTTGCCATGTAAGGTGAACATAGTCATAGGTTCCAGCAATTAGGACATGGACCGATTTGGGGACCATAATGCAGCCTTGCACAGTATATAATATGTATTTTGGAGTTGGGTGGGTACATGCCACCACCCAACCAACCAATCACCTCTCCTTGATATTATTTATCTCGTTTACTTACACTGCCTTTGCACCTGAAGATCTATGCAGCTAAGAGAAGATAAGGGCTTCAAAAACAGCTGATTCCTTTTTAGCACTGAATCCTGTGCGGGCTCATGATATTTACTCAAGTGAGTGCTTTTGACTCAACCGGAAAGGAGGAAAGTTGAACTCAAGCCGGAGCCTGGCATTTGCCTGAGAGGCCACCATGACGCCCTCCAGAGTGGTAGCCGCATCAGTTCTGAACAGGGTAAAACCACGGCCGGGAACATCCAAGTCACAGCTTGTGTGGAGTAACTCAGAATCACTGATGCAGTATTTAGAGAGATCAACCTTTTTGGTAGTTTTTAAAAAATTACTATTAAACTTTTAATTCTCAGGAAACTGTAGATTCCCACGCAGCTGTAAGAAATAATAGATTCCATATATCTTTACCCAGTTTCTTCTATGGCAACATCTTGCAAAATTATATTACCATATTACAATCGGGATACTGATGCTGATACAGATAATACAGGGTATTTTTATCACCATCAGATTCCTTCATGCTGTCCCCCACTTTTAAAAAAGATTTATTTATTTATTCATTCATTTATGAGAGAAAGAGAGTGGGAGGAGAAGCAGTGGGGGAGGGAGAGAATGGCAAGCAGACCCCACACTGAGTGCAGAGCCCAACGTGGGACTCGATCTCACCACCCTGAGATCATGACCTGAGCAGAAATCAACGCTTAACCAATTGAGCCACTCGGGCGCTCCCATGTTGTTCTTCTACAGTTGTATCCATTTCCCTCCCACATCCTCAACCTCTGGCAACTACTAACCTATTATCCATTTTTATAATTCTGTCATTTCCTTTTAAAGAGTTTATTTATTTATTTGAAACAGAGAGAGGCAGGCAGAGAGAGAGAGGGGGAAGCAGGCTCCCCACTGAGCAGAGAGCCCGATGTGGGGCTCGATCCCAGGACCCTGAGATCACAACCTGAGTTGAAGGCAGAGGCTTTAACCCACTGAGCCACCCAGGTGCCCCATATAATTCTGTCATTTTAAGAATGTTATACAAGTAGAATCATACAGTATGTAATCTTCTGGGATTGTCTTTTTCTACATAGCATAATTTTCTGGAGTCTGATCCAGGTTGTTGCATATATTAATAATTGCTTCCTTTTGATTGATGAGTAGTATTCCCTAGTATGGATGTACCACAGTTTGGTTAACCATTCCTCTGTTGAAAGATACGTAGGTTGTTTCTATTTGGGGGCTATTCCAAATAGTGCTCATAGGAACATTTGTGAGCAGGCTTTAGTGTGAACATAAGTTGCCATTTCTTTGGGATAAATGCCAGGAGGACAACTGTTAGGTTGTATAGTAGTTGTATGTTTACTTTTTTAAAGAAACTGCCAAATTACTTCCCAGAGTAGCTGTATCATTTTCTCCTCCCAGCAGGAAGGAATGCGTGATCCGGTTTCTTTTTTTACCCTTGCCAGTATTTGGTATTGTCACTCTTTTTTTATTTTAGCGATTCTGATAGGTGTGCACTGCTCCCTCACGGTGGTTTTAATTTGGATTTCCCTAATGGCTTAAAGATGGCGAACATCTTCTCATGTGGCCATTTGTTTATTTCAGCTGCTACCTACCACATGCCCTTGGTGTCGTTATGGGGTGGATGGGACAGCCGAGAGAGCCAGGCTCAGCGGCTGTAACCTCTGCTTCTGCCAAAGCTATTCTGTTGCTTTTAAACCTATTTTACATATTAGGCTTTTAAGCAAGATTTCATTTTATTTTCTTTTTATTTGATTTATTTGAGAGGCAGAGGGAGAGGGGGAGAGAGAGAGAGAGAGAGAGAGAGAGAGAATAAGCAGCAGAGGGAGAGGGAGAAATGGGCTTCCTGCTGAGCAGGGAGCCAGATGCTGGGCTCAATCCCAGGACCCTGGCATCAGGACGTGAGCTGAAGGCAGTCCCTTAATCAACTGAGCCATGCAGGCATCCCACAGATTTCATTTTAAAAAGGTTTTCTTTGCTTAAAAAAATATGAAGTCAACATCATCTAGTTTGCAGATTATTTTATATGGGAATGACTTGACTACCCAAAATCCTAGACAAAAACTAAATTGAGAATTAGAAATAAATGACTCAACTATATTTATATAAAAATGTATGCCAAAGCCAGGGTGTGTTTTTTAATGGTGATACTTCTTTACAGTGAATGAATACCAGCAGACTCTAATTCTTAAAAATGAGAATTATCTCCTACTAATTTAAAAATGGCTAAAGCATCTCTCACCTACAGTCTGGACCACAGTTTCCTTTCACGTAGGACTGGCATGTCCATTATCCTTCTACACGTCAGGCAGGAGGGACTCTGGTGTGGAAGAATAAGAAGCAAAAAGAAAAAAAGCCTCTCATCATTTGGCTGTGATACTTTAGATGTAAATATAATATACTTGTAACATCTAGGAGTGATCACAAATATAGGCAAAATGCTTATATGTGGTCTGATTTCGTGATTCTATAGATTATTAGAAAATCGACTATTCCCAGGGAGCAGGAATCCCACTGTAATCTCATATTCCTCTGGAAGGAAAGTCCCCTGGAGACATGAGTATTTTAACCTTCTCTTCCCATACTCAGGCCCTCTTGCTTTTTTATTAAGGAGAGACTTTGTGAGCGAGGTCAAAAAACTGTCATGTAAAAAAAATTAAAAGATATATAAAAAAACAAAAACACCCCAGATATCTCTACTACACTTTTCCTAGTAGTTTCCACAGCCCCATGATGGCACTGTCAGAGTCAGCAGCCCCCCCCCCCCGGGGGGAGGGCTGGGGGGGGACCACACAAGAGGGCATTATGGAGTCAGGCTGAGGCAAACTTGCCCATAACTGCAGTTTGCCTCAGTGAGGCCATCTGAGGTGACAGCCTGCGGGAGGAATTGAGCCAGTATAAGCCACACTCTCCCGGGGGATCGAAAGACAGAGGTCACCCCATCCCAGCTCCCAGGGAGCAGCGTGACCTCTCCACCCACCATGTGAGCCAACTGGGGCTCTCGACTGCCTATCCACGTGTACGAAAGCAGCTCTCCAGAGGAACACAAGCTGGCCACACTGGAACATTTTTCTCCCGTAGTATCATCCGTCTCAGTTCTTCTGCTGGGAAATCTGTGAAAAGTCAAGGATAGGTCTGGTGAGAAGAAAATCAAAACAAAACAGATTCATGTGTCTTCGTTCTGCACATGTACCTCCCCGAATACTGTGATCCCCACGGCTATATTTGAGGGCTTCCAACATGGTGGTCAGAAGGCTCTCTGGAGAAGTTCCATGCTGTTGGCTTGCGTGTGGTTTTCTTTCTCTCTGTGTGTGGTAGAAGGAATTAGTTAGGGGGGAATCTCTTGTGGAATAATATATTTTATGTTCCCATTGGACCTTGGGTTTGAAAACACAAGTAAATGTTTAGGAGGAGTGTTTGCAGCAAGGTAGAACAGGGGTCTGCTGGCTGACTAGACCCTGGGGAAGAGCTTTAAAGCCTTCACTCATGCTTCATTGGATTCCCCTCCCCGGGCCCAGTCAGTACCCCAGCAAAACTGGAAGGCAGAAACAGGGTGCCGGCCAATTCCATCATTCCCATGAAAACATTAATGTCATTCCCACCAAACTCACTTTAATGCCAGCCAGAGGATCCAGGGCTGGCGAAGCATTCCCTCTTTTTTCCTAGAGGAAGTAGAAGGCCCCCGTGCCTCAGAAAATGTGAGACTTGAGCCCATCCCCGAATAATTATGGAATCAAGGCAATTATCGTATCCATCTGGTCCTGGCTGGTCCAAAATAAGTGTGGCTGTGAGTTTCAGCGCAAGACCAGTGTTGTTCTAAAGCAGCATCCTCTCAATTTGTGCCTTGGTTTCAAAATAATCTGCGTGTACCGACAGCCAGAGGAGTGTGAGAGACACCTTGAAAAGACTGATTACAAATTGGATGCAGCATTGACAAATACCCTCTCAATTAGCCTGCAGAACCACTTACCGGGAGGGTGCTATCCTGAGCCCCAGTTTACATAGTTGGGAACTGAGGGGTGGCAAAGATTAAATAACATTCCCAAAGTCACATAGACGGCGAGCTGAAGTGCTGGGAATTGAACATAGGGTTTGGCTCCATGCTAAACCACTCAGCATCACCATCAAGAACCACCCTGAAAAGGGCTATGGGGGCCCATGGGCGTGACATTAATAGATGGATTAGGTGTGGGGGCTGAGATGGAGAGAATTCTCCTAGGAGTTCAAGCTTGTGTTCAGTCCTGGAGGACGGGAGGGAGTTGGAAAGGGGAAGAAGTGTCAGAGGTGGGAAATGGAGAGATTAACCCAGAATGGGAAATGGAATGTGTGAATATGCAGAGGCCTGGGAGAATATTGCAAGGTCAAGGAAAACTAAGTGGCGCGGGGTGCACAGGGCATTGAATTTTGGTTGAATTGAGCGAGGGAGTGGGAGGGTTGAAGCAGAAATAGGAATTAAGACTGGAGAGCTTTCTAAGTCAGGCCAAAAAGAATTTTGATAGCGAGACTAGTTAAAAGACGATGCCTTAATCCGATAAGAAGTGATGAAGGTATAGATGAAGAGACTGGCCATGGGGAAGAAGGAAGGAATGGCCCGGAGAAATGTTACGGGAAGTGGGAGGACTCTGATGACTGATTCAGTGTGGAAGGTAAAGGACGGGTGGGGGGTGGTGTCAATGGTGAAGGAACATTTATGTAATCTGCGTAAAAATACCATGTATGGTGGTATTTATTCAGCTGGAGAAGGCAGGGTGGAAAAAGGGGACAGGCCCGGGGAGGAGAAGGAGAATGAGAGCAATTCAGAGTATCGTGAGTTTGAAGTAATTATGAGCCATCCAAGTAAATACTCCACCAGGGTGTTGGTTGAATGAGTCTGGAGCACAAGGAAGAAGCTTGGACGAGGGAAATAGCTTTTTGAATCCTCCTGTAGTTTTTGAGGCTATGGGGTTGTGCCAATTTCTATCGCTCCATCCAAATTCACTCCCTGTGATCATGTTCAGATGCTGGAGCTAGGACTGGGAAAACCACCTTTCTGTTTTGCCCGTTGGCTCCTTCTTAATCTCTGCCAATAGAGTGAGGCTCCCAACTTGGGGGGGAGGCTTTATGAGCGCCCTTGACCTCACTTCTTCACTCCAGCAACGGCTCATTTCAGGATCTGATATGCAGCTTGTCTAACACCTGCAGAACCTTCTTCTTCTTCTTGTCTCTACTGAGAGATACTCCAACACCCAGCTACACCCTCCAGCCCCACACCTACCCCCACACACTGCCCCGGGTCTGGGTCCGCACCCCCCACGGGAAATTTCTCTTAGTTTTAATAAATCCAATCTCTTCCTTTGTTCCTTCTACCCTGGAGGTGGAGTTGCTTCCACTTCCACTTTGGGTGCCATATCTCTGCCGTTATCTTAGGATTCTCTTTCCACCCTTTCAGTTTCCTCGTTAATAACTTTATGCCTAGGTAACAATTCTTTATATTAATTTCTCATGGTGAAAATAACTGGCATGTTTCCACCTGGCATGACTGGACCTTGACTGTTGTAGGGTGAATATGGATACCCAAAGAAGGTATAAAGAGTCATGAAGAAGACGGCTTTGGAAAGAATCTGAAACCACCCACATTTAAAGGGCTTTCAGCCCAAGGAGTGGACCAGGGAGGTGCTGGGGAATCCAGAAGAATCTGTGTCTGCTAAGGAAAAGACTTGACCAA
Source organism: Nasua narica (assembly GCA_028533885.1). NCBI lineage: Eukaryota > Metazoa > Chordata > Mammalia > Carnivora > Procyonidae > Nasua > Nasua narica. Next base: position 91,035,154 of record CM052797.1, on the reverse strand, counting down.
GAAAGAGAGAGAGACCTCCAGACCAGGGCGGTAGTAAGGGAGCAAGATTCCCGAGAAAGGAGTTATTTCTTAAAATGAAAGGAAAGGGGGCACCTGCGTGGCTCAGTAGTTAAGTGTCTGCCTTGGGCTCAGGTCATGATCCTGGGGTCCTGGGATGGGGTCCTGGGATGGAGTCCCGAATCTGGCTCCCTGCTCAGCGGGGAGTCTACTTCTCCCTCTCCCACTCCCCCTATTTGTGTTCCGTCTCTCGCTGTGTCTGTCAAATAATAAAAATAAAATCTTAAAAAAAAAATAAAAAAGAAAGAAACGAAAGGAAAGGAATGAAGGTGGGTGAGGAGTAGATAAGCTTTTGAGTCGGGAGGGGGTGAGAGTCCAGGATGTGGGGAATTAATAGGGTCTGAGGGAGGAGGAGAAGGAGGTTTGCAATAGCCTCTGAAGAGGAGGGAAGAGAAGGTTGGCCAAGAGCAACCTGTGGGACGGATTTGAGGGTGAGGGTAGGAAGGGGGGCACTTAGGGAACTGGAATTTGAGGATACTCCAATCCACACAATGGGGTGTGTTCTTCATTTGTTTTATACTATTAGGGCATAGCAACTCTTTGTAAGGCATTGAAAAGTCAAGACCATGGGATTAATCCAAGGAAGAAGTTTGCCTGGAACTCAAGACAGATGTGGGTATCCGCAAGAGGGGGTTTCATATGGATGACCCTGGGCCTAGGTTGGTAAGAAAATGAAGTGAAGGTCATGGGGGGGTGACAGAAATACACATGTGGGGTACAGAAATACACAATTCAATGTGAGCGCATGGGAGGTGCTCTGTATTTAATTCTCTGTAACTGAAGCCAAAACAGGAAACATTTTTAAATACGCTCTGGCCAGAGAGAAGAAAATCCCCCACAGGGACTGGACACTAGTTTCAATCTTAATAAAACTTGGTGGTTCATCTTAAGGCCCAACCTAATTTACAAATTACCAATGTCAAATGGCTTATAAATCTGTGTGGTTTAATTTTTTATTTCAGGCAAGGAACTGTTTTTTTGAGAAGTGAAAGAGCTTAGAAAACTTTAGAATACCTCAGATATGAAGATCAGGAATATCGTTTTAATGAGGTAGGTCTCCTTTGAATGTCACTTTTTTTAAAACTACTTTACATTTTCTTGAGGCTGAGATCAAGTCTGATAAGCACTTTAACTTAGGCAAATAATGATGGTAATAAAATATTATGCCACTGCAAAATATGCTAAGTGCCCAGGCTTCTGAACCTTTCCAATTTTTTTTCTTGTAAATGCATTTGTATGGGGGTAGGTTTCCCCTAGGACAGACCATAATTTTAAAAACTTGTATTTATTGCAGTCCTGTAAATTACTGTTTCCCCTTAATGTTGGCAAGTAGTGATTTACTTTAGTAAAATTGCAGACCTCACTAAGCATGCTTTATTGTGTATGTACTTCCCTAGGGCAAGTGAGACTTTTTTTTAGCATATTGTTTGGGGGAAAGCATAAAAGGTATTAAATTCCTAATTTAATTTACACATGAATTCTTAGTTTGCTCTGATCTGTCATATATTTTGTATAAAATGGTTCTTATAGTCATAAGAAGCTAAAATTACAACTATTAGTAATTCTTCTATGTTTAGAGTTTTATTGTGGCTAAATATTTTCAAGTTATCTTTTTCATTTCTGCAATCCTGATTATGAAAGGCATTTATAGAATAAGTTATATCTAAGACTCATTTTTCCATTGATGAGATTTATTTTGACCCTTCTCTCATCACAGATTTATCTAAGAAAGGCACAGAAAATAAAATTAAACTGAAATAGGGATAGATTTAATTTAATTATAGAGGCTTTTGAAAATAAAATGTATCCAGAAAAATAGATGGAATGGTGAATGTAACCTAAAATGGCAAAATGCTGATGATTTCAGGGGGAAACAGTTCAATATCCATGAATTGCAGCTACCCCATCAGCTGACGAATCTGAGCACTGCTGCATCAGGGACCCTCGTAAACATTGTAGATCGCAATCTTCAACACATCTGACAGAAGTTATTTAATAGAAAAAACACTTGAGCTAGAGAAATAGAGGGTCCATTTCCAGCTTGGCCACTTACTAGATGTTGACCTTGGTCAACTTTAACTTTTTATAGTCACAGTTTCCTTGTCTGAAAATTAGAGATAGAGTAATTACCTCTCAAGGTCCTTAGGGGAAGCCATTGTGATTACAGGTGTTGAGTGCTTGACCTCCTGTTATTACGGTCCCTGACTTCCTCCAGCCTCAGGGTCCGACCTCCCAAATGAACATCTGGGGAGACATTAAGTAAGATTTCACTACAACTTACGAGGCAGATGCCCCCAGTAAGCCATCATCCCTTGACTGATTACAAATTTGAAAATGTGGAACTGTTTATACTTTGAAGACCTGATGTAAAATGTATGATGGAAAAAAAACGAGTTCGTTCTGGAAGTTGTCTCCATCAAATCAGGATGGAACCACTGAATCCTATACCAATGCCTTGTCATAAAAGCCACCAAGCGTCATGACTTCATTTGGACACATGGCTACAACCGCAGACTCAAAAGTGGTTAGAATGATCAACACAGTTATTTGAAGCATATAGGAACAATTTTTTTAAAAAAAAGAAAAAAGCTTGGTTTAAGGAACCCTTTGCTATCACATCCGATCCTAAGACTAGCAATGTGATTATTTCATTTGACTGTTTATCAGAACTATCCCTGTCCCACAAAAAACCCCACAGTTGTACCATTGGTTCAGCAAAGGACTCCTGTGACCTTCTCTGTAGCAGCTGTTCATTCCTCTGCTTCTCATCAGTTTGAGTCTTTGCAGCACTTGACAGCTTGTGAAGGATTTTCCTGTTGGTAACCTCTTCAGGCACGCAGGACTGGTTTCACCTGTCTCTCCTCGGCTCTGCTTTCTCTTTTTCTTTGTGGCAATCTTGACTCTTCTGTGAAGATCTGTCACCCACACTCTCACGTCCATCAATCGCCTTGGAAGGTAGTTTCAGGAGCTCTAGCATGGACTTTGATGCTCCAGTCCCTGTTGTACTTGTCTGTTAGACACCTTCGCGTTAGTGTCTCACAGGCACTTGGAGCTCCTCAGAGCTTTCCTCTGAATGCACTTTTCCTGGTGAATGGCATTGCTGTTGACTCAGGGACACAGGTTCAAAAATATTGGCTTCTCTTTTGCCTCCAAAATGTAAGCAGTTGCTATATTCTATATAGTTGGCCATATAAAGCCTTTCTAATTAACTCATTTAAATTTCTATACCTCCTGCCTTATCTCAGGTTCTCATTACCTTTCCCTAGGATTATGGCAATAGTGATCTAAAGAGTAGCCCAATTGTATCCCATTCTACATGCTCCTGCTCAAGCCCAGGTCCAATGATGGTGCTTCCCTACTCCAAAATCTCTGCAATTTCTTTATGCTTAGGGATCTAAGTTCTAAGTTCATCCCCCATAAAAGCTCACCGCATTTGTGGATCCAACCTACTTTCTGCTCCTTTATACCTACCCATAGTCTAACCAAAGCCCTTGAAACCAATATTTTATTGAACATTTCTGTTTTAGACACTGTGATGAACATTTAAAATCCATTATGTTGTTTAATCCTTAAAACATGTAATGGTAGGGATGACTGGGTGGCTCTGACGGTTAAGCATCTGACTCTTGATCTCAGCTCAGGGGTTGATCTCAGAGACATGAGTTTAAGCGCCACACTGGGCATAGAACCTACTTAAGAAAATAGTGGCTCCTTGGTAGCTCAGTCAGTTAAGCGTCCGACACTTGGTTTTGGCTCAGATCATGATCTCAGGGTTGTAAGATCAAGCCCCACATCAGGCCCCATGCTCAGAGGAGAGTCTGCTTGAGATTCTTTCTCTCTCCCTCTCCCTTTGGCCCTTCCCTCACTCTCTCTCTGTCTAAAATAAATAAATCTCTCTCTCTCTATATATATATGTGTGTATATATATATATATATAATATCATATGTATACATATGATACATGGCTTGGGAAATTCAGGTAAATTGTCCAAAGCATTATGGTTAGTAGGGAACAGTGAGAAAATTTAAATCTCAACTCTCCACATATACCTTATATTTTTTGCTTATCTGCCTCTATTCATGCATTTTTGTTCATGTGAATTTCTGCAGTGTCTTCTACACGTAACAGTTGTGTGTCAAAAACTTATTCATCCTCTAAGACAGATGTCAAATGCCACCTCTTCCTTGAGGTCTCTCCTGATGTCCCAACTGGTAGTACTTTGTCCTTCATCTGCATAGTAACGCAGGAATACAGACCTGGCTTCAGTGATTGCTGGGCTCCC
>CM052797.1:90992865-91030714 GCA_028533885.1 Nasua narica | reverse complement strand
GTACGACACAAAGGAGGAGACGGTGTCTTATTGAAAGCTTGACTTTTGACATTAAACATCTGGTTTGTGTGGTTTGTATGTCTGAATAACATAGACACTTTCTTAATCAGTAGACATTGTTACTGACCAGCTGATTTGTCTTAAGTCAGAGCTGAGTTATTACCCAGTTCTTGTTTTGGCCAGAGAATTATGTAGCAATGTTGGCGACAAAATGCACTCTTTGCTTTGTCCATGAGATCGACATTAACCAATACGTTCCCCTGTCTTCATCAGTTATGAAATCTGGAGGTGTCCTCATTTAACCCTGGAAATCTGTCAAATTGATAGGACCCCGCAACTCCACTTTATATGAAATATGTGGAAACACATGTCCACACAAAAACTTGAGCCTTATTCACAGATGCCAAAAAGTGGAAACAACCTGACGTCCCTCAACTTATGAATGGGTAAACAAAAGTGGTACACCCATATAATGGCGTATTCAGCAATAAACTTAGCCATCAAAAGGAACAAAATACTGACACATTTTCCAACATAGATGAACCGTGAGAACACGCTAAGAAGCCAGACACAAAAGTCCATGTATGATATAATACCATTTCTATAAATTGTCCAGCAAAGGCAAATCTATAGACACAGAATGTAGTGGTGGTCTGGGCTGGTGGAGGAAAGAAGTGGGGAGAAATGAGGAGCAACAGCCAATGGGCACGGGGTTTCTCTGTGGAGTGCTGAAAATGTTTTAAAGGTGATTGTGGTGATGATTGCATACTTTGGCGAATATACTGAAAGCCATTGAAAGGCGCACTTCAAGCAAGTGAACTGTATGGTACGTGAGTGATGTCTCGAGAAAGCTGTTATTTTAAGAACTAGTCAAAATGATATCGAGGATTATTATGGGATGAGGAGATACGTTAGTCAATGGCTACATAAGCTGCTAAAAATTCTGTCTGAAAGGGGAAGTTCAACATTCGAAGAGACTCCCACCAAACTTTCTCTTTCTCCAAACAGATTACGAAAGAAGAGATAAAAAAGGAAAAGGCACTGGGTGATTGGCTCAGTGCCCTGGTACATTTTACTTTGATCAAAGATTATGCTTTGGCGTAGCTCAGGCAGCAGATTCCTTAAAGTTTTTTTTTATTTGTTTTTTTTTTTTTTTTTTTTTTTTACTCTTCTATGGCTTGAAAAGGTAAAAATGAATAGTCTATCATTTGGATAATGGGGGATGTTTATTTTTGGCCTTGATATTAATTTTGAAAGGCACTTAACACAAATGAGCTTTTTTACCCAGCTGGCTATACGTCTTTTCACACAAGCAGTTTCAAACTTATCTGGGCGCATTTCACAACGGGCTGTCCACTGAGACCATAAAATGAGCAGCTGTAGCATTAATGACTATTACGCACTCCCCGCCAGCTGGGACTTGACAGAACGCTGGACCACAGAAACCCCATAAGTGAATAACATGGGAAACGGTCTATAAATAGGAAGAATATCAGTTATTTGCCAAAACACACAGATTCTGGTGTGACCACACAGAAAGGAGGAGGAACACTGTCAGGATCTCTGACGATCTGAATGATCCTTGGATGCAAGGACAGCAAAAAAGACATTTCGTTCTCCTGAGCAGATGTTAGGGGCTAGCTTAAAGGTTCTCTCTGATTTTGGTTGCTTTCCAGCTCTCCCAAAGGGGAAAGTGAGGCCGGGAACCCTGACTGTTTTGAGCGTGAGATGTAGGACTTTCTCTTTTTGCTGGGGTCCCTGTGAGCTTACGAGCCAATGCACATGAGTGGGTTGGCTGATTCTGGTTGGCGGGGACCATCCGCTTGTTCCAGAGGTGTTGAAGGTGTCTAAGGAGATTGGAGAACTCTCCTGACCACCATGTGCTAAGCAGAGTGGTTTTGTCCTGCCCCATCATCCTGAGCGGCCCCTTGACTTTCTCCTAAAGCCCTGCCCTTGAGCCCCACTGAGGTTCTCAACATTTCCAAACATATTTCATTTCATATTGTCATGTTTGGTACCTATTGTTCCTTTTAGTCAGAATCTCCCTTTTCGTCTGAAACCTTTTACTCATCCTTTTAATTTTATCTTTTCTGTGAAGCACTCTCCCAGATGCCTCAGGCAAAGTTAGCCATTTCCATCTCTACCCTCCTAATGCCAGCTCTGTTACAGCCCAGAAACCATGCGTGGCTCTCCCTCTCCAGATAGTATCTCAGATATAAGGATCACATCTATTTTTATATCACTATCACTTAGCATATCTGGCATATATAAGTACTTAATAAATATTTGTTGAATTCCACTAGATCAAGATCCTAATAGGTTGCCTGAGAATATAGAGATAAGGAAGCCAGCTGCCTGGTCCAGAAGAAGCAACAAGTTGTGTGTGTGTGTGTGTGTGTGTGTGTGTGAGAGAGAGAGAGAGAGAGAGAGAGAGTAAGAGAGAGAAAGAGGGATTAATATTAAGTAAGAAACTATTAAATGGAACAGCAAAAGCCAAAGGACCAACTGTCTCTAATGGAAGTATTCCAGACTTGACCAAGGGGAGAAAGATCTGTTGAAAACATACAATAGCGGGTTTATTTGTTTGCTTTGCTACTATAACAAAGCACTTACTGAGTGGCTTCAACAGAATTTTCTCATGATTCTGGAGGCGAGAAGTCTGCAATCCAGGTTTCAGCAGGGTTCTTTCTTCTCAGGCTTCTCTTCTTGGCCTCTTGTGGATGGCCATCATCTCCGCCCATCTCCACGTAGTCTTTCCTGTGTGCATCTGTGTCCTAATCCCTTCTTATAGGGACGCCAATCTTGCTGGATTAGAACCCACCACAGTGACCTCAGTTAACCTTAATTAAGTGTCTCCAAATACCCTCGCTTTCTGAAGTACTGGGGGTTAGGTCTTCAACATACGAATTTTGAGGAGATGCAATTCAGCCCATAACAGTGGGTAACTACCTACTCTGCCTGAGGTTAAGGCTTGTCTCGTACATCAGTTCTGCGAACTTCTTTAATGCTCTTTGAACTGATCTTCACGTGTAAGCAATGTTGACAGAGCCCCCTGAAGCACACACCGAGATGGTAATTGGAACTGGCACGTGAGGAGCCTGGATGCCAAGGTGGATTCTCTTCTCCGTCTTCCCAGCACCGCACCGGCTGTGGACCCCTAGCCTGGGGATGTCAGAAGGTCCATGGTCCCTGACTCTGCGCCCTGCAGCCTACGCTCACAGACTATTCTTGTACCCCAGATGAGTGTGCCTTTGGAAGTCTCTGCCCACATTTGCTTTAGCTGCTCTCTGGTTAGTGCCATCCTAACACCAAACCAGGTTAGGGCTCGTGTGTGAGGCTCGAGAGGAAAAGAAGACCAGCTCAGGCTTACACACGAGCCGCCATGCTGGACAGAGAAACGGGCTGGCACTGAGCACCGTCCAAGGAGTCCTGCCTTCGAGTGCAGGTGTCCATTTCAAAATAGTACAAAAGGATCATTACCACATTGGGAGACTGCTCAGAGAGGATTCCTCCTGGAAAGAGCAGTACTGGAGTATTTTCCTGAGATAAAATAAGTTTGGGTTTATGGGGCTGGCACTCCAGAGATGTTCTCCTCCTTCAGTTTAATATTTCTTCAAGTGAGGTTCCTGGCCACCTATGTTGGACTTACACGGGTTTTGTTTTGTTTTGTTTTTAAAGACTTTATTTATTTGAGAGAAAGAGTACAAGCAGGAGGAGCAGCAGGGAGAGGGAGAGGAAAAAGTAAGGGGAGCCGGAGGTGGGGCTCCATCCCAGGACCCTGATAGCATGACCAAGCTAAAGGCAGAGGCTTAACGACTGAGCCACGCAGGCGCCCCTCACACAGGGTTCTTAATAAAAATGTGAGTTCCTCTGGCTATGTCATACTGAGTCGGGATCTTTGGGTGAACCTAGGAATCTGAGTTTTGATCTTGCCTTGTGTAATTTTTATCCAAATAGACATGGGCACACCACTGTTTAGTAACTCTGCCTGGAAATGTAGGAGAGGCACTGCCAGGTGTGTGGTTCTGGCCGGACTGTGGCCTCACGATCCACGCCGCCCTCCCATGGGCGTGGTTTACTGAGACTCAGATGCACCGCCCGTCACCAAGTCCAGGGACCACGCACCCAGCTCTGATTCACCCTCTCCAGGGCTCTGCCCACAACTCTTAATTTCTCTCTCCTCCCTGTCCCTTTGTTCTTTGAAGTCACAGCTTGGATCACCCTTAACTAAAAAACAAAACAAAAACCCAAAACTACGTCAGGGGATTATTAAAATGCAGTTATTAAGCCCCATCTCTTACATAGTAATTTCTAGAAGTGGGGCTAAGGAATCTGCATTTTAACCAGCTCCCCAGATGATCCTTCCACATGCTGAGGTTTGAGAGCCACTGCCATACGTGTTTCAGTTCCAAATTCCTGACTTTAAACAAAAAAACAAACAAACAAACAAAAAAAAAGCAAAAAAAAAAAAAAAAAAAAAACCAACAACGTTTTCTAATCCAGATATTACACAATGGTATGACGGTGTGGTTAGTAGAAGGGAACACTCACACCCAGATGCTCGTTGTGCACACTGGTACAATCTGTCTCAGAGGGCATTCTGGCAAGCTGCAGTGAGAGACTATGAATTCTATTTCCAGAAATGAATCCCAAGGGAAAATGAGAGATGCTGGCAAAGGCTTATATTGAAGAGTATTCATCAGAGCCTTGTTGATAATACTGATAAATAATTAACAGATAGAGAACTTGTCAGATTCGTAAAATTAAAATGTGAGGTAGTCATTAAACATTCTGTTGTCACAACATACTTACCAGGTATTTTAAAGTTTAAAAAGTAAAGTATAAAAAGTACTTTAGTCTTTTTTTTTTAAGATGAAAGTCTCTCTATAGACTAATTCTAATTTTCTTCCCACAAATCTCCCAATTTCTATCTGCAGAAAAATTAATTATCTTTATGTCGGGAGCCTCCACAGGCAGAGAAAAGAGCAGGAACCCTGAGGACAACATAACCTAAATCTTCAGCAAACTCACATTAATTTATTGTCTTCCTCTTTACTCCAATGGAGATCAGCCAGCTTGAGTGGATAGAAATTTGGCTTCATGGTCAGATGGAAGTTGGGAATTTGGAACCGAAACATGTATGGCAGTGGCTCTCAAACGTCAGCATGTAGAAGGATCATCTGGCGAGCTGGTTAAAATGCAGATTCCTTGGCCCCACTTCTAGAAATTACTATGTAAGAGATGGGGCTTAATAACTGCATTTTAATAATCCCCTGACGTAGTTTTGTTGCAGGGGACCAGCAGGTAGTAGCATCTGGGGGGAGGGAGTAGTACAAGCTGGAGAGAGTACCCCAGGGGAGACCTAGGGAAGCAAAGGGCACTGGGAAGCTAGGGGGAAGGGCAAAGAAGGAGGTGTCAGACCTTAATATTGTTCCTGTATTTTCCATATAAACTAGCACTATTTACTGTTATACCAGAACTACTGAATAGTCTGAAATCCCTTTGTAGGCTAAACTTGAGAACATGGCTATCATTTTAAATGTGATTTCCGGTGGAAAATATATTTCAAGTTTTAAACGACTAATTCCCAATGGAACTTTTAGGATTCAATTTGTTCCCATATAGGCAACTATCTGTTACAACTTCCACACCACAAGGTTCCAGCTAGAGTTTGGAAAACCACCCCAACCCTGATGTAACAATTTAGAGGTCCTTCAATTTTTCACAATGACTTTGGCTCATTCATCAAAATAGGAAGAAAAAAGATAAACCCCATTTTGAGGAAAAAGGACAGATATCCACTATCAAATAGAAGATTACACCCAATCTCAAGTTAAAAACAACTGCAAATCAGATTTGAGCCTCTATGGGCTTTATGAAGAGCTTTGGATTCCCGCCGCTTTGGGGGGAGCGATCGCATGAGGAATAGGGATATAGCTTAAACCTTCTGTTCAACTTCCTTAGACTTAGTTTTAAATTTGGAATGGTTCCCTAAAATTCTATACATTTTAAATTCAACAACTCGGAAGAATAAACGCTTGAACAAATCTCTTTTGGCAAGCAAGGAGGAGGAAATAAGGAATGGCGCCAATGCTGAGTTTGCACACAGATGTGCTGTTGTACACTTACAGTTTGAGGATGATGATGTGTTGTTTAAAAGGAAGTTCAGATGTGAGTTGGAACCAAGTTGGAAAACGTTGTCCGTAGGAAGTGAGTTGGCATGGTGGTGGTTTCCATGTCTGTGTGGCTTAGGTACAAATGGTGGTGAGATTAAAGAGGATCCAAATACACAATAAATAAATAGGTTCCTAAAGCGCCACCCTGTCCTCACATTTTAATTCATTTGCAAAATGAATATGGAGGCCTAAATGAAAGGCCCCAAGAGCTGAGCTAGATCCCTTGGTTCAAACAGAGTCCTTTGCTGAAGCAGAAGTAGAAGGCTGGTGCCCTGCTTACCTGGCCCTCACAGTCCCTTGACCATAGGGGATTAGACACTTCCATCAGTCAGGATTCTTCAATTCCAAGCAACAGACTCTAACTTGGGCCAGTTTTCAGATTGCCGGGAAGGCGAATGAACTAAGGTTCAGAAAAGCCTGGAACCGGCTCTGTAGTTGTGGGTAGCCAGAACGAAAGGACAGCCTCTTCAGGGATTGTCATTGGAACCAGACCTCCTGCTCCTTGGCTCTGGTTGCCTTTCTTGGGTCACATGTGCATCCCTTGATCAAGAGGGATGGGGACATCTTGAGCTGGGAGAGGATAGTTAGCAGAAGAAAGGGGGAGTCGATCACAGGAAACTGAAACATGTGTCCAGTACAGTCCTTTGAGATCCCCTCCAACACTAGGACCCAGCATTCTAGGACTCCTGCTCTTACTACTCTTTCCACTTGCTCTCATCACAAATAAAAAATTCAGTAACTATGTTTGTGATGGATGTTGACTAGACTTATTGTGGTGGTCATTTTGCAATACACGCAAACATTGGATTATTATGTTGTACACCTGAAGCTTATACAATGTTTTATGTCAAATAGATCTCAGTAAATAATGAAAAAAAGAGAAATGTTTTTTCTTAATTAAAAATCTGTGCTAAGATACTGATAAAGATGGGAAAAAATTTGGCCCATCTTTCTCTTAGCAAAAAAGAAAAAGGAAATTTCCACTTGCAACAGCAAACCAAAGTGACCTCAGCGAGCTAGCTGCAGGCTCTGTTCGAATTCTAAATTTTAATCTCAGAAAATAGCAGCACCAACACAGAAGTGAAAACAAAATTGGGGGATAATAGCAATGTCTTTTGTAATTGCTTATTTATTGAATAGGTTTTAAGGGCTCAGATTTTTTGGTCAGATTTTGCTTGAAATTGTGTGACACTGGGCACATTTCTTAATCCTCCCGAGCCTCAGTTTCCCCATCTGTAAAATGGGAGCCATTGGGTTTTTATTGGGTTGTTTTATGGGAAATGCTTTTTACAGTGCCTTGCTTTCATAAACGGTAGTTATTGTTATTGTTCTAAAAGAGAATTTTATCTTAAATATTAATCATGAATACTTATAGTCACATTTTAATGAGTTCATTTTCATAAATTCATTAAAGGTTGGAGACAGAATGAACAGATAGATATTCTCGGCTTCTTACCAACCAAGCCCAGGGGACTAACAAAGTGAATGGCGGTAATTCACCGAAGCTACAGATTTGTATTCTGCAAACACAAAGACATGTCACAGGGATTGTGTCGAGGTACATAGCTGGTATTTGTATTTGCCAGCAGCTGGGGCAATGCTGCGGAAAGAATATTACACATGCTCTTCAAAGATTTACACTTCAAAGATTTACCCTGACTCTTCCTGAAAGTTTCCTGCCTAGTGACTTCCTCATAATGGCACGGAGTCCATATTTCTGTAGGATTGTGATGTAATCAAAATCCGTACATCCTCCGCCCTTTGGCAAAAGGGAGGAGTTGCCGTGACTCTTGGTTTCATCATCGTGATGACTCAAGTACAGATGAGCTTCAGGCCAACAGTGTGTACTAGGAATTATGAAACCCAGGCTTCCGGAAGCAACTCACTAAAGGATTTCAAAACAAAGAGGCACTGAAGTCTGGGGAGAGAATTCCACTCACTTAGTTCATCATAAGCACCTTATTAGGAATGGAAATGGGGAGAGGAACTGCTTCAAAAGCAGATTTACAAATTATCCTGGTGTGACCAGAGTTATGTCTGAGAGGGAAAGATTCCTGCCCTTCCATTGACGGAAAACATTTCCTTCCTCTGGAGGTTGGGAGCTGCAAATGCCAATCGTTCAAAAACTCCATGCCAATTCTCCAGAATTCCCCCCTCTTATTATTCCTAAAACCAATGAACCCAAAGCATTTTTTTACCTTTTGATTCCTCACCATCCTGCCCGCTGGCGCTCTCAGAAGAAAAAGGTGATTCAGTACTTCTAGACTCTACCTGAGGAGACACACAAACACATGAAATACTAAGACCGAGGAGAAAGCCGTGTGACATGCACACTCATTTTTGTGGCTCACAGTCCTGGTGGGGCTGGACAGCTTTGTGAGCCCGGATGCACACTTGGCAAAACCTTTTGCTCAGCTGGAGGAGATTTCAATCAGCGAGCTTATCTCTGCTTAACGAAACAGTGTCCACATTTGTCACCAGGTCATGTTTGAAGGAACAGGCAACTTGTTGAAGTCATTTCGGATGCAGGAAATCCTGTGTTTATTACCTAGGAAATACTACATAAAGATTTGGATTTTTTTCTCCCTTGTAATGCTCTTTCCAATTGAAATTCAGCAACAGAGAGCAACTGCTGATAAGAAGAACATTGGTCAGGAAATGACAATACGGTGATAGCCAATTGTACACAATAGGCCTTACTTCTTTGTTTCCACCCTGGTTCTCAAAATTGCTTGATAGAATCACTTCCTTCGGGGAGCCCAGTCACTCACAGGTTCATGTCTCTTGGGGTGCTCGTGCCTTTAGAGGGGCATTGCCATCTCCCTGTAAATGTCTGAAAGGACAGGTGAGGGAAATGCCTGGAAAATACTGGACTCATCTGTAAAGATACTGGGGAATCATGTATAAGAGGGACAAGGAGATCCTCTAGGTCTCAGTTAACCCAACTAAATCAACTAAAGGGGCATGATTGGCCCTTTTTGAAGTCACCAACTTAAACAATAATATCCATGCTTGTGACTAAAGAGCTTCCTGTAGCCAAAAGGTCAGGGAGCTATAAACACAATCTGATGGACATTACATAACATGATGGAAAGATGAAGCAATATATTTAAGGGAAAAAGACATCAATAGAAGATATTGAGAGAGCACTAGAAGGATGAGATGTAGAGCATCGCTAGAAAGTATCCAGCCCTGACCAATAGTCGCCAGACTTAAGAGTATTATTGCCCTGTTGGCGAGCTAGAACATGAAAGATTTTGCCTTCAATCTAACTTAGCTGTGAGATAGTCCTGTACTTCCCCCCCCCCCTTCGTTTTATTTTGGTTGTTTTCTCATTTGTAAGTTAAACTTTTAGTTCATTTTTAGTCATTTCTCTTTTTAAGAAGTGAAGGCACCCACAAACATGCCTTTGCCTTTGAGTATGGTATTTGCTATACTCTCTGTAATGGCTCTATTTTTATATGTAATGATGTTATATTCATAATTTTATAAATAAGACTTGACAGATTTAGCAAATAAAAATATAAGATTGCCAGTTAAATTTTAATTTCAGACAAACAATAACTTTTCAGTGTGTGTCCCAAATATTGTACAGAATGTACTTACACTAAAAAAAAAAAATCTGACATTTCAAGTTAACTGGGTGTCCTGTATTTTTCTCTGGCAACCCTATTATAAATAGATCTTGGATGTCATTTTGGTTCACTCTGACCCAACATTTTTTGGAAGATGTTCTTCTCAAATGATTATGATGTCTTTTGCTTAAACCTTTAATGCCAAATTCTTTTCTTTTTGTGGATGCGTGGTTCATTTTTGGGAATGTAACTATAGGCGAGTGGCTCCGAAAGAGGGACAGTTTTACTCCCCAGGGTCACATCTGAAAAGGTCTGGAGAAATTTTTGGCTGTCATCACTCGGGGAGGTGTGTTAATGGGTAGAGGACAGGGCTGCTGCTTAGTGTCCTACAATGCACAAACAGCCCTCACGATAAAGAATTTAATTTAGCATAAAATATAACAGCTACTGTTGAGAAACAGTACCATAAACATCTGAAAAAGGGTCCATTATTTCAGCTATTTCATCTTTGTTTAAAATATGTCTATTGATCAATTGCATTATTCGCATCATGTTTGTATATTCAATTTATCAGAGAAAGAGAGTGATCTTTTATTGAGATCCTCCAGTATGTTAGACCTTGTTCCTGGTGCTGCAAATCCCCAGCAAACACAACAAACTTCTGTGACTTTATGGAGCTTTTATTCTACTGGGTTGGGTAGGATTAGGTGACATATTAAACAAATGATACACAATATATATATGTCTTATGAAGAAAATAGAGCAGAGAGTAGGGATAGGTGCTGGGAAGGGTGTGGGTTGTAGTTGTAAAATGAGTGGCAAGGAAGTCATTACCAAGAAGTTTATGTTGGAAGAAAGGTGGGGAGGAGGTGACAGAGAGAGTGATGTGGGATCTAAGGGAGGAGTGGTTTAGGCAAAGGAAACAGAAATGCAAAGGCTCCGCTGTGGGTCTCTGCTTGGTATGATCGTGGAAGAAGAGGAAGCCAGTGCTGCTGGAGCAAAGGGAGGAAGAGGGAAAGTAGTGAGGACGAATGAGGTCAGAGGGGTAATGGTGCTGGCAAGTGCCCAGATCATTCAGGGTGTCGGAGGCCCTTGTGAGAACTGCCACGCTGACTTGTAAGCGAGATAGAAAGCCTCTGGACAGTTTAAGTAGAGTGATAAGATTTTACATACATTTCGAAAGCATCACTTTGGCTATTCTGTTGAAAACAGACCGTGGGGGGCAGGGACGTGGGGGAAAGGCGGAAGCAAAGAGACCGGGTTAGGAGACCACTGCCATAATCCAGAAGGGAGAGGATGGTGCTGTGTCTGGGATGGTAACAGTGGAGGTTGTGAGAATGGATTGAATTCATCAGGCACACGTACACACTGTGCGTGTGCCTGATGGTACAATCCCTAGGAGGGGAATTTAGCCATCTTGAGCATAATGGCTTCCATGTCTATTCTTTGACCCAACAATCCCGCTTCTAGGAATTTAGGATAGAAATATACCTTCGACAATAACAAATAAAGAAGCACAAGGTTAGTCACTGCAACATGATACATAATTGGAAAATATTGGAGGTCGGTTGAATAAGCAGTGTTACCTGCACACAATAGGAGTAAAAAAAAAGAGTGAGGTTGAAGATCTGTATGAAATTACAGGTAGGGTGATTCCTGGCAGGTATTAAATGTAAAAGACTCACTGTAAGAAAGCATACGTGGTATGCTATCTTTTGTGCAAAAAAAGGAAAAATAAGCAAACACACACCTGTTTATCATTACAAAAGAAACAAAGAAAAGATAAACCAGAAAACACTAAAGTTGGATACCTACAAGGAACGGTGGGGATAGGGAGTGGGGTAAGAGGATACAGGAGGGTGACACTTCTCCGAATATATCTTTTCATACAGTTCTGGCTTTGAAATTGTTAGTAGCCTACATGTTTTATTTACAAGTAAATAAAAATTAAATAAGAACGAGGAGACAAAACCCAAGTAACGCTGAAAGAAAATGGACACAAATGAATCCGAGTGGATTTCAAATGATTACTATAACCATACCAAAGAGAGAGGAAAAAATTATGCTAACAAACCCATTCACGTAATTTATGAGCACAGTGTTTGGTTCTACATCCTGAGTCTGATGTGGGGAGGGGAAGCAGAAGAGGGCAGAAGTAGATTCTGTACTCTCAGTCGATTAGTTTTTTGTTGGGTTATGTAAGAAGCAATTTTGAAACAAACATAGTGTGCCTTTGGGTGGGATTCTCTGATAGGACTGAGGGTGCATTCCAGCAGATGATGGAAAACCTCAACATAACAAAAAAGAAACATCAGACACACGTGATACAAGGATAGTTATAGTTAAGAAAAGGGGGGGAGGGGGCTTGTATTCCTTGTCTTGTGTGCTCTTCCATCTTCAAAGCCAACAATCCCAGTACTCCAACCTCTGCTTCTGTCCTCACATCTCCTTCTCTGTCTCCGAGCCTCCTGCCTCCCTCCTTGAAGGATGCTTGTGATTACACTAGGCCTGCCTGGCTGATCCAGGATCATCTATTTCAAAATCCTTAATTGTACCTGCAATGTCCTCTTTGCCGTGTAAGGGGATGTATTCATGGGTTCTGGGGGATTAGGACATAGGACATTCTGCCTCCCAGAGGACTGTGTTTCAAAAATGTCACTATGCTAGCACACCAAGACCAGAGAGTGTCAAAGGCTAGGAGATAGGACAACTAAAGCACTATCTGATCTTGGACTAGATGCTTTTTGGGAGGAGAGAAAGGCTATCAAGGATATTAGTTTTTCTATCAACTGACAAAATTGGAACTTGGGTTGTTGGTTAGATGAAAGTATCAATATAAATTCATGAAGTCGGTCAACATACTGAGGGTCTGTAAGAGCACATCCCTACTCTTAGGAAAGGCACACTGGAATACTTGGGAATTTTAAGGGCCATGATGTAAGCAATTTGCTCTCAAATGGTTCAGAAAAAATCATTATGTGCACACAAACATACAAAGGGAGAACAAGAGAAATGATGAAGCCAACGGGGCAAAACATTAACAATAAGTGAACCTGAGAAAAGGGCATAAAGTATTCCTTGCGCTATTTTAATTTTTGCAATTTTTTCTAAGTTTGAAATTATTTCTAAGTAAAATGCTTTGGGAAAAAAAATCATCGGTCTAACCTGTCACTCAGTCCCAAACTTCTGAGTTTACAGATTTGAAGATCTCTAAGGATGGGTGAATTCAGTATGTTAGGAGGTAGCTTGTCCAATGACTGGTCAATTCAAGGAGTTTGAAAGTTCTCTACAAAATGAACTCTAGGGGCACCTGTGTGGCCCAGTCAGTTAAGTGTCTCTTGATCTCAGCTCAAGTCTTGATCTCAGGATTGTGGGTTCAAGCCCCACATTGGGTTCCATGTTGGGCATGGAGCCTACTTTAAAAAAAAGAAAGAAAAGAAAAGATGAACTCAATTTGTTGGTGACTTTCACAGATTGGTTGTAGCTCTGCCATCTGCTGTAGACAGAATAAGTCTTCTCCCTCTTCAGATATGAGGCCAGCTGTCATATCCCCATAGTAATGTTTTGCAGGCTTCAAGTTTCTTGTCAGTGGATGCTTCTGAGTCAGTTTTTAAACCTCCTCACTGAGATGCATTTTCTTTTGTCAGAGTTGCTCTCAAAATGCAGCGTCTGTGAGAACGCAGTACTCCAGCTGGGCCCATCCACTCAGTCTGATTTGTTCCTTCCTCATCTTCCAACCACACTCATCCTGGATTACCACAACCTCTGCAGGGAAAAGCCCCCTTAAGGATAGACATTAATTTTCAGACTAAATCAGTGTGCGTAAGTGTTGCTGGTGCAGCCCCAGGGAGACCCAGAGGATCAGTGTTACCACTGCAGTTACCTGGTAAAACAAAAGGAAACCCTTTCGTCAGCTTCTTGGCTGCTGACCCAGAATCCGCCTTGAGGCATTGCCCTTCCACATTCCCTTCCCACGCAGCCAGGGCAGAGGCTGGGCTTCCCTGGCTGTGGTTGGTAAACCGCGCAATCCAGAGAGTGTGTTTCAGTGAGGGAGTTGGCTGCAGTGAAGCCCCAGCTCTCAGGGACTTGGAGCCTCAGAGGCTGGACGACAACATCCTGCAGTGCAAGTTTTGGAATTTCCCAAAAAAGGTGTTTGGGAGACTCGCCTACGGTTATAGCTCACTTCTAAGGGCAGCAGACAAATTCTGGAAGTGAGTTCTTAGGTTCTGGTGTTGCTCAGAAATCAGCGCAAGGGAACTTGGGGGTCGTCTTCCACGGGGAGTCCTTTAAGGACTGTAGGTAGTTTCAGGATTGATCAGGCTCACCTTTGCCACATTTTTGTGGGGGAAAGTCCATGAGGAGGGTCACCTTTGGCATGTTTTTTGAAAGAAAGTCAATGCTAATTGCCCTCGAAGTATCGTTTCCTCAGATCGTGTAAGAGAATCTCGTTTCTGAAGGGCTTTAATCCTTTAGTGGGGACCCCACTCCTAGCGGTGCCTCTAGCAGACGTTGGAAGGCCGTTTTAGTGTGAACTCACCAGCCGTAAAAATGTCAGGTCACTAAACAGCTGTTGCTTTTCTGGGTGAAATATCTCACATTCAAGGCAGTAGGAGAACTGTTTTCTGCAAAAGGCATTTTAAGAGAGTTCTTAATAATGAAGCTTTTGTTATGGCAGAGGTTCAAGGGAAGAAAGGGAGAGAAAAAGGATGGACTCTTCTTGTGAGCCTTTAGATGACCGTCAACTTGCAGAGACTATCTTAACCTGGAAAACCTAAAGGCTAATCTGAACTGCCTAAGCATGCATTAGTTTACTAGTGATTTTCTGACCCCCCCACCCCACCTCCCCTGCCCCCCACTCCCTTGCTTCTGAAGAGTTAAGGAATGGACAGCAAGATCCTTAGGGTGTAAGGTTTTAGAGGAGGTTTTAGAGACGGGCTGAAGTCACAAAGGGTAGTGGTCTGAATGGAAGTCCAAGGAAGTGTGAGAAGCTAACCTGTTGGGCTTTACACACAGGCTGATACACACGGATGTGAATGAACTGTGGAAGTGCAAGGGCACAATGAGTCATCAAAGGGAGTTTAGCTAAGGGGGATGTGAGAGGGAGTAGGGCAGCTTGATTGGGCTGGGAAGTGTCTTGGGCATCCAGACACGGGCTTTTCTCTTTTTAAGCAGCTGGTGGAGACGCTTTCTTCGCTCCCCTGTCCTATCTTCCTGAGTCACTGCTCAGCATTACAATCACTTCCTCTCTGGGCACCTTTCCCAACCCAGGAAAGTCAGGGCAGTTCCTAAACCTGATTGGACTCAGAAAGGTTCCTCCACACTGGAGGTGGGGCTAGGGGAATGGGGTGAGGATACTAACAAGAGATGCTCACCATCCCGTGGGGGACTGCAGGTTCCTTTGCCATAGCTATGTCCCCACATGACCATAATGGGTATAAATGAAATGGGCGATGGTACCGAAGATCAATACAGAACTGTTTCTTCCTCCTTCCAGTAAAAGAAACTGTAGGCATAGAAGCATAAAAAAACAAATACTTTATGTAAACGACATGAGAAAATTTTACCTGGGGACCTCTCTTTTTCCCATGGGGGAAGAAAAAAACATATCAAGGTTTGATAAAAATAAGGATCTCCTTTGTCAAAAACCCCTAGTGTGCAATCCTATGTTCATGTTGTTTGTTTGACACCATGGAAACATAGTTGATTGCAGTAGACAAAAGCATGTCAGGGAAAAGACCAAAGGTTAGATCAAGGTTTTCCCCCCAAGACCAGTGAAAAATAATTCTGATTGGTCTTTGCTATGGGAAACATGAAAATCCTTATAAACAGGAAACTCCTTCCTCCAGGGGTTCCAAACTTTCTACAAGATAAAGAACTATAGATTTTAAGCCATCTCTTAATTATAGACTCAGCAGGTTTTTAGACTTTAGTAGAGTTCATATTAATAGGGGCACAGGGATGTAGAGACAAACAAGTCTACACACCACTTTGAGAAAATGGGCACCAAGCCCAACATGGTGATGGTCTATAAATGACTCGGATACAAAAAGCCCTAGAACCCTGACTTTAGATCTACACACTGTCCGGTGGTTCTTGAAGCGAGCTAGTGATTTAGAACCGAATGGTATCAAGTAGCTGTTAAAGTTTGGGAGTTCTTATTTTAGGTTTCCTACTTGGTAGGAAACAGCTGATGTTATTTAAAAAAAGAAGAAGAAGAAAAATCCAGAAGACTCAGAACTTGATCTTTTGAATAACTGTGTCTGAACTAGTTTAATAAAGATTATCCTTTTGCCTCACATAAGCCCATGTTAGAGTACAGAAAAGGGGCAAAGGCCTGGAGGGTTCAAATAGCTTCATTCCTTTAACAGAAGCACATTTCCCCCCAGAAATGATTTTTGTAAGGGAAAATGAAAACATAAAAGGAAATGTAATGATCTGAAAGTTTCATATTTTTCTCTACTTCCATCAATACTCCATGAACAACCGAGGGTCTGGGTGGTTCACAGCTCCACACTCAGACGTACAAATCGGTAATTGTACATTCAGTCTGTGGGATGGAATGAAAAAACTGTCTAGCATGCAGAAGGCTGTCTTCCATCTGAATGCCTTGCATAAGAGCAAAGTAGTAGGTTTTGGATACCATGCAGTATCCATGGACTAGATGAAATACAAGATGGCTGACAATTTTAAGACTATCACGGGTCCATTCCAAAGATCGGAATTGCTTCAGTCCTCTATCAACCACAGGACAATTCTCTTTTCAGCTTGAATTCAAATTGGGTTGATGATAGCCAGGCAGCCAAAGCAATGTGGGGTCAAGAAAAAGCCCCAATTTTCAGAGGATCTAATACACATCCCTTGCTCTGTATAGGTGACACTTCTCGTATTGACCTATATCATAAATTAGTTTTTTTAAAAAAGGAAATGCTTCAAAATGAAAAAGATTTTCATTCTTGAGACGACATTCTTTTCCGTATCACCAGTTGAATAATTTCACCAATAGCCATACTGAGAAACTGTAACTCTGTGGAGTCATACAAAGAGGTTATAGAAAAGTGAACGAAAGGGTAGCATACAGGAGTCTAGGAGCAAACTGAATGCTACCACAGCAAAAAACTACCGTTCTAGGTCCGGTACGTACAAGCCAAAAAATATGTATGTGTTCTTGACTTAGCAAACAATTGGCAATATTTAAATTTAATAGTGCAAAGTACAAAGAAGTTTGATAATGCTGTTTTAATAACTCATAGAAAGCATATACATACACCCAATGAATTCATCTCTTTATTGCATATTGCTTTTTTAAAAAAATGTACAATCTCATAACACATACAACATTTTTTTTCTTGGTACTATAACAACAGTCTTGCACCTAAAGACTAGAGGTTCCAACTACTAAGCTAATAAGATACAAGACATATAATTAAGTTTACAAATTATAATGCTTTCTTTTTGGCATTAATTTAAAAAAACCAACAAAAAACTTTAAAATACACACCCAAGAGAGAAAAGTGGCTACTTACACCAGCACCAATCTAAAAAGTAGATTTTTTTCAACAATGGCACATGGAATTACCTGCACAAAGCTTTTAGGGAAAGAAACCAAAAATGGAAATGGTAAAGGAGGCCTACCAGGATGGCCGTATCAAAATGAGGATGATTACAAAGGGCAAGAGGGACACGCTACGGGCTTGCTCCTCTATGTGACACTCCATCCACTTGTCCATTCCTTAAACTGTAAAACAAAGCCATTTTCAAAATACAGTTCCAAAATTGAGCCAGACCAAATTTCTCTTGCTATAAATAGAAAAGAAGATAGAGGCACTTTTGTTAAGGAATAGACACATCCATCATCGTCTCCCGTTCCTCGTCTCCAAGCCTTTTGGAGCAAAGTCTCTGTCTGCACCTTTAACCCGGTGGATTTGCAGACCTTGGTTACTAGGGGCTGGGGAAGCACAACCTCTGCGGTGAGTTTATGACCGTCTTATGTGCTAGTCACTTACTTCCATAGAATGGGTACAAAGTCTCTAAGTTTGCAATGAGGGGGAGGGAAAATGTAAAACCACTGCTCTTGACAACTCTTAGAGCACTATTTCACAGCTTTCACATAGTGCAGAGACCTTGTCATCTGCACTAAGCATTATAGTTTCTACAAATCATTTTTAAATAGCATGATTCCTGTACAGCGCGTATTGGTATTCTACTCACCCCTTTATCCCCATTAGAACATAAGCTCCTTGGGGGGGCAGGGATTTTGTCTTGCTTATCACTGTAGCCCTACTAAGCCTGGCACATAGTAGGCATTTAATAAATATTTGTTAATTGACTGAAAAACTCAATTTAGTGAGTAAATAATGTTCTAGTGCAACAGGACAAACTACTCTCTCCACAGGAAACCCAACCACAACAGGATTGATAGAAAGAAAAGAGAGAATATTAGCCTCCCCTCCCCCACTACAAATAAATAAAGCAAAGCCAAAAAAAAAAAAAAAAAGTAACAGTCCTCTTTATATATAATTTAAGGATATTAAGAGTTGGTAGGTTAATGGTAAGCATCTATATTTTATTTTCTAATGTTCATTGTTTTTATTCATTTCTCCCTGAGAGCTTCATCTTTTGGACTGAAATTTTACAGGTAGCTTTACTGACACACAATTTAAAATGACAACATATAAACAACAAACCACTTCAAACATACTTAGAGATAAATAGATCTTGGCATCTCTGTTGGTGTTGTTGACATTTTGTGCATTCACTAAGTGTCCTTTAGTCCAGACCCATATTGACAGAAGATGCAGCTTGTCCTACAAAATAGGGGGGGAGAAAAAGAGGAAAAAAAAAAAAAGCACCCCATAAAAAATTTTAAATAATTTTTATCCCTTCAGAGAATTCCTCCTTTTAGGTCTTGGGTGGGAAATTTTATTTTTAAAGCTTATATATCTATATTGTTAGAACAATAAGCACATTCTGGCAATCTTGTTCTTTAACAAGAGCGTGAATTGCATTTAGATAAATAGTGTTCTTTTCAAAAGCAATGTAAAGAAATCTTTAAGAGCGCTTGGCAGAGAACTTGATGAAATTAGGGGAAAAAAAAACTGATGCCCAAGTTTTAAATATATAAAAAAAGTCTGATTGACATTCTACATAATTCAGATTGTGTGCAAGATGTTCTCAATAAACATTTACAGACTGCACCCGCACACCAATGTTGGAAATTCTAAGCTGGTCCTATCAATTACCTATGCGATACACCAGCGTCACATTGTCAACTATCAAAAACCATTTTAAATCCGTATTTTTCCAACATTAGTTTTACCAATGAAAATAATTTCAAAGTATACCAAGCTTGGAAACCATAAAATATTTCTCAAGCTTTTTTTTTTTCCTGCTTTTGTTTTTCCTTTTTACTCTAGGGAATGTCTCTGTCATCTCTTTCAGGAGATGGTATTGTGCTTCTGAACAGCCGTGGTGTTCAGGGGAAGAAAATGAGCCATACTCAATACGAATGCATACACAAAGGGGTTCTGAGCACATACATTAACATAGATTTTTTTTTTTAACCATACATATAGGTCTCCAGACAACACTCAGACTTCTATATACATTTTTTTAATATATATGTACACATACATTTACATACACACACATTCGCGCATTCACTCACAGATGAAGGAAGAAATTGCCACTGTTTGGATTGCAAGGCAGTGTTATGAAAAGTTCTAGTCACTTCAAAGGGCTGCTAATGAGCTTTCTAAAAAAAGTATCCAAGGAAAATTAGAAATTAAGTTTTGTGACTGGTCTCTCTCGGCTGCTGTCCGTCATCTGGTTGGTGATGCGCTTGCGATTCCGTTTCAGTTTAGAAAGGTCTTTGTCAAATACTTCTCCTGAGCGTAGAGCTGAAACCAAGTCATCGAACTCTCCACTCTCTTCACTATTCTCTTTTGCTTTCTTCATTTTACGTTCCCTTTCACGTTGTTCTTTGAGCTGCAAATAGAGAGCAACCTCTTACAGAAGTGTCAAAGTGTTGTTTTGTTTTCAGTGGCGATGAAGTCCTTGAAATATGGCTGTACTCCAGTCACATCAGCCCATGTTGCATCCAATAGCTGCTAACCCCCTCAGACCTCACGAGAGGTGAACTGGGGCTTGAGGTCTTATTGTAGAAGCAATGAATTATGAAGAAAAACGACCACTACTTTGCGATTAGACACTCACCATCTAGAATCTAGGTAAACCTCACAATATTCTAGTTAAAACAAGAGCAACTGAGGCAATTCCTATGGCTATAATGGAACCAGGAAGTTATCAGTGAACAGACCCCAAATATTGGTTTCTTTGATAGTACAGAGAGACTAAAGCAAATGCTCATTGGGCCACTCT
Organism: Nasua narica; assembly: GCA_028533885.1. NCBI lineage: Eukaryota > Metazoa > Chordata > Mammalia > Carnivora > Procyonidae > Nasua > Nasua narica. Next base: position 91,010,586 of record CM052797.1, on the reverse strand, counting down.
CCTCACATCAAAGGTTTAGCTTCTATCTCCTGTGGATGCCTGGAGACGGCTACACACGAGTTATTATTATTAAAAGCCAAATTCTACATGCACATCATAGAAAATTTAGATAATTCATATAAACAAAAGCAGGCAAATCATCCTTAATCCTACTATTAAGAGATAACCATTATGAGCCTGCTGGGGGTATACCCCACCACTATCATTTTCCTTACCAACACCTACCTTACCAAAAAAAAGAGAGAGAGATTTTACATAGAAATAATTTTATAAGCTTTCTTTTATCATTACGTATTCTTTGAAAACATGACTTTTATAAGGGCTGCATACTCCATTATATAGCTATTACCCCATTTAAAGCTAATGCCTGGTTGGTAAACATTTAGGTTGTTTCCATGTGAGGGCTATTATAAAGACTGCTGTTCTCTTTGGGCAAATTTAGGATTATTTCTTTATAATAATTTCTAAGAAATGAAACTCCAGATCAGAGGATGTAGAAATACATCTTTTCAGTCTTTGGATGTACGCTGCCTGACTGCCTGAGGGAAACTTGCAGTGATTCAAATTCGGAGCAGCAGTCCAGAGAGCACCCGACGCCCTCCTTCCTGCTGGCACATTGCAGCGCCGTCTGCACACTCAGGCGCAGCAGCTCTGGGATTTCCAGGAGGTGGAAACGGCTGAGGTCCTCCTTCTCTTACCTGAGCTTCCATGCGAGCACGCCGTTCCTCCTCCTCCTTCTTTTTTCTCATGTTTTCATTCTCTTGTTTGGCTTCTGACACAGCTTGAAGAAACTGATCAAAAATGCCAAAGAACTCATCCGGCTGGATTTTGCCAGCTTCCTCCCCAAAGTGTTTCACTGCTTTAGTAAACTGGGGGGAGGAAAAAAAAAAGTTTTAAGAAGTTCAGGGTTCCCAGGGAATTCTGTGATCAAACAGAAATCTCTCTAGAAGTAGTGACGCTCAAAAAGACTCAAATATAACTTGCTGGATTTTCGTGAGCCTGTATTTATCTTTGGGTGCTGAGCAGGCCCATCAATCACTGCTAAAGTAAAAAATTTAATACTCCTCGACTTTTGAAACCATTTATTCTTTCCACCTCATTTCAGCTTAACACCAATGATTACCTACTCTGACTTTTTATTAACTAAACAGTAGTAAAAACAAGAAAGCAAAATATCATAGGGTAGAGCACTCAAGACATAAAACTAATAGCAAACTCAGCAGGGGTAGGGAAACTTGTACTTTTAACTTTTCTTTGAAGTAGTTTAATATCATTTATTGGTGCCATATGGTTAATATCAAAAGCAAATGGGATCCAGTGCTTCTTAGCTGCTTTTCCTAATCCTAAGTAATGCTAGTATTGTGATATTTCCTGGGCCTCAGTTAGAAAACAGTCACGGACTACAGAATCATTAACGCGACCCCGAATTTATGACCGAGAATACAATTTTATTCCGAATTCTTTGTTAGAACCCCTCTCGGTGCAAATCCTCTCATAACAACTAAAATGCAAAACATTAAGGGAGAGTTTAAAAAAAATTAATACAAAAAAAAATTAATACAAACATGTGTCTATTTTAACAAAATAGTTTCCAGTCTCAATTTTTCTTTTCCTCCTTTGAATTGGTGAATGTGTCAGTTGAAGGTTTTAGTTCTTTAAACTGAAGTATAATTAACATGCAGTGTTATATTAGTTTCAGGTGTACAACATAATGTTTCCCCAATTCTATACAGTACTCAGTGCTCACCAGGAAAAGTGTAATCCCCATCTGTTACCAAATGTTACTACAATATTCCTGACTATATTCCCTCTGCTGTACTCTTCTATTTTAGTTCTCTTGGTAGTTATCTTCATAAGTCAAGACTGCATGATTTTAGGCGTCTTAGGAGTATCATGACTATCCAAAAAATGTTCAAAGCCAGTCATAATGTTTGTTAGAATTTTTCTTCCCTCTGTAAGGATCTAATGCCATTATTCCTAAGCTACTAAGGAAGGTGTTTCCAGCTTTGAAGTCAAATGAATTCTTCTTCTCTATGCCTAATCAACTACTTAACACTTTCCAGATCTCTAATTTTCTTCATTTAGACTATGAAGTTGGTGCAGTGTCCCCGACCCAAGACTTTCTAATTGCTTTTATTTTTCTTGCATTACTTGCCTTTATTATATTTTTCCTGATATTTCAGTAATACTATCTCCCTAGAGGAAACATTTTCAGTATTTGTTCTCTTTTTCTCCCTAGTTTTACTGAAATATAATGGACATACAGCACTGTATAAAATTAAGGTATATAGCATAATATCTTGACATCAATATATTGTGAAATGATCACCACAGTAAGTTTGGTTAATATCCACCACCCCATACAGATACACACAAAAGGGTCTACCCTCCTAGTAACTTTCAAACATAGCATGCAGCAGTGTTAACTACAATCGTCATGTTGTTCATTACGACCCCGATACTTATCTATCTTAGAACTGGAAGTTTGTACCTTTTGACCACCTTCCTCCAATTCCCCCTCAATATTTATTCTGAGATAAAACAATTACAAAGTTATATGTGTGTGTGTATGACATCTTATAGCTGTCATGTTCTATCTTTAAATTTGTAATAAAAATGTTCTTTTGCCATTTCTCTCTTCACTGAGGAGTTGCTCTAAAAGTCTTACTTATTTGCAAATATTCTATTAGAAACCAGAGTGCTAGGGCGCCTGGGTGCTCAGTTGGCTAAGCATCTTCCTTCAGCTCAGGTCATGATCCCAGGGTCCTGGGACTGAGCCCAGCATTGGGCTCCCTGCTCCTCCCTCTCCCACTCCCCCAGCTTGTGTTCCCTCTTGCTGTGTCTCTCTCTGTCAAATAAATAAATAAAATCTTCATTAAAAAAAAAGAAAAGAAAAGAAACCAGAGTTCTTTAGGGAAAAATACACTGTTCACATGCCACACACAAAGTTCTAGCTTGCTTTCATGGCTTTATAAGCTAATTTCTAAAAGTTCTGGTATGAACAAAATGGCATTAGATGGCCTACAACTGAGTCTCTAAAGCATTCAAGTTCACACACTCCAAGCCATCCTGAATGATCTTTTTATCTAGGAATTCTAGTGATGATGAAGTCATGTATATTTTGGTCTTAGAAGTCTGAAGAAAACTAGTCCCAGACTAAAGTTCCCACACTAAAATTAAAAAAAAAAATGTAGGTCATGCATAATTCTGTGTTTTTACATCACAAATTAACTGTAGGGTTGATTCTTATAAAAATGTTCTATATTGCCTGGTTTGGGTGGGGGTGGGGAGTCCCTTCCTTTACAAGATCTGTATCATCCAAAGTGGTGAGGCATACATTCATACACTGCTATCGCAGTGGAGGTTGCTGATATCAATCATGCGACAGCATAAGCATAAGCTAGACTTTTAACAGTAGTCCTCCGACCATACATTATCTTTCCATTTATTTAATCATGTTGGATGTGGGGTTTTTAGTTGAGGCTAATGTATCCTAATACAGTCTTCTTCTGAACTGTAAGCAGCTGTGTATGTATACTATACCCAAATAACCGTCCATATCTATTACTCAACAGATGATTACAGGGAAATGACATCCATTACTCAAGTATCAAAGGAAAGTTAAAGCCGAAGATTATTGTGGCAACTGAGAGAAGAGCGATGTGGAAGCTCGACAGGATGGGGTAGGGGCTTAAGATCACTTATTAACAATGAGAAGGGCGGTGAGAGAAAAATGAGAGGATGTGTACATGTATATAAATGTGCATGTATTTTGGAAGAGTGGGGAGGGGGAGGAGCTAAAGTCCTAGTTATTAGCCAATGAAAACTTCTCCTTTAGAGGAAAACAAAATTTTGAAATAGCAAAAATCTATAATATAAAGCACTGTATTATTAAAATATATACTTCTTGTCATGAGGCTGTGAATTAAAGTGTATCTCCTTTAATAAGTCCTGCTGGAGATTTTCAGAGGGAATCTCCTACCCTAAGTCTCTATCTCAGGAGAGCATATAACTTATAGGTACTGGGACACGTGGCCTTGGTCACATCTGATCTACTCTTTTCTGGTTCCCAGAGTTAAGTATTTTAATCCAGTATCAACCATGAAAAAATTGCAAAATATTTACTGGTGTTATACCATCCAGATACCCTGAGGTCTTGCTAACCTAAAGGCAATGCAGGCCAGTTAAGACAAAAAGGGTGTGTTTCAATGGATCACAGTCCTAGATACGAAGATGCTGAGTGTGTGTAGGTATGGGCCCCGTTACACAACACTCGGCATGCAAGGGCACACTTACCAGGTCTTTAGCTTCTGCGAGAAGGTCTTCCACGTCAGAGAAGCTGAAGCTGGCCACCGTGATGAACTGGCTGACAACAGACACAAACTTGTCCCCGGGCTGTGGGGGCTGAGACTTCTGATATTCCAGCTCCTTAAACACAGGAAGTGGACAATGTCAAGGAAGCCTTCAGATGCGGACACGCCTTTCCTAATTTTCCATATACCTCGAATTTAACAAGTCAGAATGGCAGACACATCAGCGCCTACTCTGAAACACCTTGTGATCGCCTGGCTCCCCAGGCCCTTCCGTCCCCCACACCAGAGGCAGGCCCACGTGCGGCCACAGACTCGCAAACGGCCGTTTAGCTGATCATCGGACTACTTGAACGGCATGATTTCTTACACTAGCTTTAGGACAAAAGTAGATGATCATTTAGATAAAACGAACAGAGGTTAAATAAGGAGAGCCAATTGGATTCCAAAGGGGTGTGACGGAAGGCAAGGGAGTTTGATTGTTGATATTCTGTGCTCAGAATTCTAGTAATCCTGGTTCCTTGATTTTTCCGTCTTTCTCTCTGGCCAAGTCTATTGACATTCTACGTGAGGGTATCTGGGTCAGTGAAATTTCAACTATAGTGTTTGGCACCATAATTGTCTACCATCTATTTTGTTTTTGTGAACAGGCAGGTAGGAGTATTAGTCTTATTAATTACCCATATTCTCCAGGATCAGGGTGATGAACACACAGATTACTCAAATGTAATTTTAGTAATTAACTTCAACCATTGCCAGACACACTTTCTTAATCCCGCCCTCTGTGAGTGAGGGATTATTACCCTCCTTGTACAGATACATTAATTGAGGTGTAGAAGGATGAAATTCTTAGCTCGAAGCCAAAGCTCAGCTCAAAACTGATCTGTGACAGGGGCGCCTGGGTGGCTCAGTGGGTTAAAACCCCTGCCTTCGGCTCAGGTCATGGTCTCAGGGTCCTGGGATCAAGCCTCGCATCAGGCTCTCTGCTTGGCAGGGAGCCTGCTTCTCTCTCTTTCTCTGCCTGCCTCTCTGCCTACTCGTGATTTCTCTCTCTCTCTGTCAAATAAATAAATAAAATCTTAAAAAAAAATTTAGGGGAAAAAAAAAAGCTGATTCGTGATAGAGCCAGAATTTGAACTCAGGTCTGTGTGACTCCACAGTCTCGGCAACACCACTGGGCACCAACTGACTTAATCTTTTCCTCCGTAACTGCTTTGACAGAGGCACTAACAAGCAGGAGTGTAGAAGTCATAGGCTCTGGGTTCTGATTCAGCTCCACCACTGATTTGGTTCTTATCCATGACAAGTGGCTGGATCTCAGTTTCTTCACTTGCAAAAAGCAGGCAATATCCACATCACCATTAGAACCAATGAAATAAGAGAAGTGGAAAGTTATAAAATTGCTCTGATTGGAATACATTGCCACAATTTCAGTACTTTGGCCTTGAAAGTCAGCATGTATGCATGTGAGGTACAAAGATATAAAAGCAATTTTAAAGTATTTCATTCATGTTTAATCTCATTCATGTTTAATTAAGAATTCCATCTTTGAAAAAAAAAAAGAATTCCATCTTTGATATCTTCAAACTATATAATCCATTTGTGTCCAGCACAATTAGGATTCATGAATATTTAGACAGGCCAAGCTCTGCTTCGCAATATTTCCTTCCAGTGCTACATCATGACGTGTGCTGCCGGGGGACGGGGAAGGTTTCCGTGTTAGCGTGTGTCACAGTGTCCATGACCCAGGTGCTGGAGAGATTTCAGCAAAACTACTTTTAGTAGACCCCAAACCCAAACCTTCCTCCCCACCAGGACCCCTCCCCACACCCTGCTCGGACTAGCTGAGATGCAGAGGTCAGAGCATCCATTACCAGGCTTTAGGGCTGTCATAACTGCCACCCTTGCCTCAAGAAAGCCTTCCACTGGGAGGGAACGGGAACCAAGTGATGGCTATAAAACAAGTCTCATCCCCAACTGCCCTGGCCCCCAACCAGTGGGGCCTCTGTAATCTGAGAAGGACCATCCCTCTTGTTCACTCAGTGCCTTGGCTCACTGGGGTTGGCAGAAAAAGATTTCATTCAGTTCATCACCTTTACTTTTAAAAGAGCATTCTCCAACCCCCCAAAAGGAAAAAAAAAAAAAAAGAAAGAAAAGAAGAAGCCTTCTATGTTCCCTAATTTATTAAAAACAAGCAGAAAAAGATTAGACATTGTGACTTTAACTTTTATTAAGTTATACGAAGTATATATATTTATTAAGTATATACGAAGTATAAGTATATACGAAGTCAACTGCTTTCTATGGCATAATTTTACTATTAAAAAAAGAAGAGGAGGGTCCTCATGGCATTGCTGATAAATAATCCGAAAGAGGCTTAAGAGAGGGGGCCTTCTTCCAAGCTGTCTGCGGAGCAGTGTCCTTTGTCGAGCGCCAGGCTGGATCTCGGACCGCTCTCACGTTTCTCACCCTGACCGGCCTCCTGGCTCGAGGCAGCACTGGGCAGTCAGTCACAGGTAAGCCCCGCGACTCCTCTGCCCCCAGCGACTCCTCTGCCAGCGGCATGGCCTGCTTTCCTTCCACGGCCGCCTGGCCCCGGGGACAACCTGCTGCTGGGTGTCTGAGTTCACCCCACCCTCCTAAGTCACAGCTCAAAGTTCATCTCCTCTAGAAGAGAAGCTTCCTCTAATAAATGCCAGTCATTCCGCAAGCTTCGGAATAACCTAACCCACCCTTCTTCCTCAGGGCACCTCTGTAATCACCGCGCTTATCTGGATGTGTTCTCCAGAGCAGACCGACTGCTCTTGGCCACTGCCACACCGGGAGGGCAAGGATTCTGAACCATCGAGACCCCTGGCCTCGAGAATGGACCGTACCCCCAACCGTCTGTTCAATAAATACTCCCCACAGGACCTACTCCGAGACAACAGAAGTATTCCACTGCTCTGCTGAGAAAGAACATCACTCATTAATGGAACCTGGACACGGAGAGGATCCTTGAAGATTACCTAGCCCAACCCACTTTATGAGCCCTGCCTTACAGGTAGGAAAGCGGGGCGAGCCTCGGTCTAGCTCCCCAGTTCCTGCTCCCACGATACCGCCACGACATCCTGGAGCTGAGTCACCAGGGTGACACAACGCTGCTCTTGTTGCCCTACTTTGTTCTGTTTTTAATCAATAAACCTTTATCCCGGGCATCCTGCCTTGCTGGACATCCTCAGCACCAGAGGCAGTGAAGAGATTGGGAGTAAGAGGAAACACATACTCACCAGCTCTACTGCTTTCAGGCCACTTCTCAGGGTACTTATTTCTTTGTCCAGCTCAGTCATGCTGTTGTAAATATTAACATTTCAGTGACCAACGTGTGACTTACATGTATTGAATAGATGACGGGTTTACATACCTCATGCTTGGAAGTCCACACTAGTTTATTTTAAATATTTAAAATTCCCTTCCGTGTTCCCATCTCACAGAAAGGTAACATTTTAAGCTTAGGGAATTTAGATATGGAATTATGGTGTCTGTTTTCCACGGCCAGCAGGTATATTTTATAGATTAAAAATAGCAGAGTAGAAATGTCTCCCATCTGTACAAAAATACTTCATGTTTCAATCTCACAAAAAAATCGCACTTAAGGCAAATTACTATACATGGAAATATATTTTTTGCCATACATGGCTCCCTTCAAACAAGTAAAAGAAGCTGTCTTATCCACAATCATGCTCATATTGTACTCTTTGTAATTAGTGCATTGCTTTTCACTAAAGTTCTGGTTGTATGAATATTACAAGGTGATGGCTTAAATTTCAATCATAATGATATTTCTTAGAAAGTTATACTAACTAGATCTCATTGTCTTTTTGTAGAGAGAAAGTTTCCTGGGTTTCTCCTATAAAACCTTCTATGTGATGGCTTTTAAAACATCAGAGATTACATTGGGGAGGGTATGTGCTATGGCAAATGCTGTGAAATGTGTAAGCCTGATGATTCACAGACATGTACCCTGGGGCAAATAATACATTATATGTTAATAAAAGTAGAAATAAAAAAAAAAGATGCAAAAAAAAAAAAACAGAGATTATAACACAATCCTCTCAGATAATGCAGATGTAAACAAATTCGCCAATATTTCATTTAACATTTTCATCTCATGTCTCACATTTCTACCAAATTCTACAAAAAGAGGGAAAAAATTAGCCTGTTCATCATCATTTTTTTCAAATTCATTGCAAAAAGATTCAGTTTTAAATAACACACAGACATATTTTTAAAGGGCCAAAAGGAGGAGGGAAGAACGAGGAAAATTGCCTACTCTTCAGCCTGTGAAAAGTGGTGTGAAGTCTGTGGTGAAAGTTTGGCAACTTTCCATTTTATTTTTAGTTTCTTCATTTGCATAAAGACTGCTTTCCATTAAAAGGCTGCCTTGGTTTCTGAGAGTGTGTGCACATGTGAAAATTACTAGCAACGTCTGACATTTAGGTTCTATTTGCTTAGCTATGTGTCCTCATTAATTAAGGGTGTTCCTACCTGTATTTAATAGAAGTACCTTTTAAAAGTACTAGTGAAACCACATTCCTTTTTTATACTCTTAGTAACTCAGAAAATTAGGTTTTCTGGAAGTTAAAAATTACATGCAGGAGTAGTCCAAAGGAGCTACAAAACATATATATATTCAAAACCATGTAACATATTTCAGTGACTTAGATAGGATTCACACTTTACTTCATATGCTATTTAGGGGAAAGCAAACAGAAGGACCCTCTTCATGCAATGCCAGCTAACTACCTCAAAGGCTAAAGCACAGTCCAAGTGAATTAAAATTAAAAAAAAAAAACAACTAAACTAAAACAATTCCCTGTGAGTACTTACTTTACTTTTGCTGCCTGAGGAATGTCCCGTAGTTCTTCATTTAGATTGAGGACCTTGGGGTATTTATTTTCCACAATAGTTATAAGATAGTGCAAAAGTGTGATGTTCCTACAATTAAAAAAGGAAAAAGTATTATACATGGTTAAGATCTGTGTATGAGTTGGATATTCAAGTGGCTGAACCTGCAAGAATGGGGACTGAGGGATGCTTAATTCACAAGAAAAGACAGCTATTTTTCAAATCTGAAAGTACAGAGCAGTGACTCACTGATAAGAACTTATTGATAATTCTCATTTAAGCCTTTTCAACTCTATGATAACTCCCCCTCCAACCAACTCATTTATTTTGCTAGCTTTTGTCCCCTCAGACTCATCTGTTTTGCTGTTGTAGCAAAGGGTGGTCAGAAAGTTAGAAGGTCCCCTGCTTTAGGGCTGGGCCTGGAAGTGGACCAGGACTGTGCCGTCACAGCAATGACATCCTTGCGGCCAAGAATCCATTTCCTAACTTTAGCAACACTTCAGCGCCTACCTCTATGACACAACTCCCTCTTTGGTGGTGACAGGACTGACCTCTGACTGACCTGGGTTGAAAAAGGGGATGCCTGGTAACACTGTCTGTTAGGCCAAGCTGTGGGAGTCTGGTCCCGTCGTCCCTGACCCCACTGCACATCACAGTCACCGGGACCCCAGACGTCCCGGCCGACCTGAGATGGGGGTGGGGCCAGGCACGGGTATTTTTAAGAACTCCCCATAATTCTAAGAGCCAGGATCACAAACCACTGGTCTACTGAAAGCTACCATAATCAAGAGGACGGAAATGTATTCTTTAAAGACGTGTTCATAACTTTTAGGCAGTTTGCTAATTTACGATACTAAATCACAAGAGCCTCACCCACCCCAACTCAAGTGGAGCAGAGTTGTCAAGTAATTTCCTTTCCCCTAATAATGAAATGGTTTTCATTTCTGGTTGTTCCTGCATCTTCGTAGAAGTCAGTATGATCCCATTTCTCTGATTCAACTGGGCCACGTCTGAAAAAAACCTTTCCTTCATTTTTCTTGCTTTCAAGAAGTAATTAGAAAACAATAGCTCAGCAAAGCAAAGTAGTGGCTAATGATTCTGACCATTTACTTTGCAGATATGGAGCTGTTATCCTTCATTCCAATTTTGCCGTTCACAGAATCTAAGTGTTGGCCCAAGGGTCTGCCGTGTGAGGAAGCCAAATCCCAGCTGCCATTACAAGAAAGGGTAGAGCCGTTTCTCTTCACTCTTTCACAGAGATGCTTTGTTATTTAGAGAAACTAAATTCAATTAACCACATATATTTTCTTAGTGTAGAAAGACTTCATGCTAGATAGAATGTTCACATTTGTTTGCTATCCAAAAATCACCTCACTTGACTGACTATAAATTCTTGAAGAATGAAAAACCACGCAACAGCCACACATTTGATTATTCACTGGATTTACTGGAAACAAGTGAAGCAGAGGGAACTTATCCTTCACTGCTAACTGTCCCACCCTTGTGCAGTTTCATTAGATTCAACTGAATATTTCCCGAGTGACTGCTTATAAACAAGGCACTCTGCTAGGCACTAGGGGTTTATAAGACACTGGGGTACTATTTCTAGGGACCGAACATTCACAGGAAGAAGAGGAAAAAGAGATCAGAAATGTTTTTAATTTATTATTTTGAAAAGGCTTGTGTTTTAAATTCTACGGCAACTTCAATAAGCAGATAATCACAGAGTAAGTGCCAGGTTATAAGTAACGAGGGGGCAGAGAGTATCAAGGGAAAGAGGGAGAGGGAGAAGGGAGGAGGGAGCGAGAGGGAGAAAAGGAAAGGGTGGGGGAAAGGGAGGGGCATGGAGGGGGAGAGAGAGAGACGACTAACTGGTAGTGAGGGTCTCCTTTGAGTTGAAGAGAACACCCTGAAAAAGGCAACTGCCCTTGACGTGCCGGTAAGATGTTGCAGTTATCTACGACAACTTCCAAATAAGATCCACCTGTTGTCGGGGTAGAGCCGGGGACAACAGAACACAGCTTGCCTGTGATCTTAGGCAAGCTAAATGGGCCACCTGACACTGCCTCAGTTTCTTTATCTGATACTCGGTGCTACAGCCCTTTGGCCTGTGTACTCTACACTATCAAAAACAAAAGTGCTCTGGAAAGATCAAGGGCTTACGTTAAAAATAAGGTGGTGATTGCATAGCTGCCCTTTGTTAATCTGTCTCTACATGATGCAAAACATAAGCTTCAGCCCTACAACTTAACATATTGCTTATTTCTTATAGGATGGATTCAGGGTGGCCATAATGCTCTGTGTCACTAATCTTATAGAAAAAAGAGAGTAAAGAGCCTTTCTAGTGGCGAACAATTAGGGTGAACAGCCCATATTTCTAAAAAGAATTTGAACGCAGGGAAGTCCACCTTAGAAACAGTTGTGCGAGTTGCTGTGAAGTCAGGAAGAACCTCCGCGGGACACAGCTCCCAGGGCGGCTAGTGTCGTTATGCCTAATGAGCCCACCTGTTAATGACGCCAGAGCACTTTTCGCCTCTCGGTGGTTCTAACAAGAATCCATTCACCTAAAACACGCTCTCTAGGAAGCATTTTGAGGAGTCCTGGAAGGAGCGGCTTAATACTAAGAGCCAAAATGCATTTATACCTCATAATTTTTTATAGCTGCTAGCTTCAGTGTATATAGGATGGAAGGCATACCCTAAAGCCCCAACAAGCTTCACATTCTATCATCAGCCGTCAGTTTTTTTCTTTTCCCGGGAACACAGTTCTCGCGGGGGTGGGGGGGTCATGCCTTGGAAAGGTTACGAGGAGACCAGTAGCATGCGGGTCCCAGTCTGTTTCTTGATCTGGGCACTAGTCATACAGAGGTTCAGTGTGAAAATTCATCCAGCGGTACGTTTCTGACTGGTGGACTTGTCTTTAGTGTGTTAAACTATAACACAAAGTTTACCCAAGAAAACCCAAAACTTAGACTAGATGCTATCCACCTGGGGACTGCAAATGGATGAGGGATAATTGGCCCGATGGGAGTTTCAGGTTATTTGTGACTAGGAGAGAAGAGAGAAGTGCATGCTGGAGAGGGCAGGAGCCTGAGCGAGAGACAAGCACACCAGAGGCTGCAGCACTGGGGAGGCCCAGGAGGCCCAGAGGGGTCCTGGCTACAGCTCCGGGATCCTCCAAGTGTTGGAAGACACCGTACTTACTTGTCAATACTGGATTTTGTGTCAGCAATCTTGTTTAGGCTGGATATCTTGAATCCATACGCGTTGCCTCTTTGGCCCTTATTCATGTAATTTCCAAATGCCAAAACCACTTCTAGCAACTGCTTCAAGGCGCTGCTCCTGAACACCTCTTCTGAGCCAGACCGGATTGCTTCAAAGTAAAGCACACACAAACACAACTACTATCACCGAGACGCTTCGGTGATACCCGTCCTAAACCCACACGGCTGAGAGCAGATACTGAAGACGGAAGCCTGGGTCGCCCGACTACCAGGGAGCACTTACAAAACACCTAAACGAGAAGCTGAGAGCGAGGGGACAGGGAGACCCATGGATAGCTGCACAATCCTCTCCTTTCTTAGTCCTTTTCTTGGCTGACTCATTAACCATAAACAGTTAAGAATACACAGAAAGTGACTGCATTTCCCACATTCCTGCGCAAACACTTTCTTGCCTGGTACGAGTCCGATCAACAGGATTACTGATCAATTCCATTGAGAAAATAACCTGTCCAAATGTGTTTCACGTTGCAGCTTGCAGGTGTCCTTAGGGACTGGGGCTTGGGCAGGGTCCCGAGTCCAGCCTGCATTCTGTGGCTGTGCCCGCAGCTGCCCGTGTTTCAAACACTTGAAAACTTAATAGCCTGAAATGTTCCCTTAGAAATATCCAGTAAAGCACCGCTGTGATAAAGCTAGTTACAGATTTCACGCTAGTAGTGGCCAAACAGATTTCTCACCCACACCCAGGAAGTTAAAAGCCCACTTCTATAGAGGAGCCCAGGAGATGTGCTGTGAGCTCCAGAACCCAGGCGAGGCCAGAGGGCCAAGTGTGGACCTTAGGTAATTACCCATCAGAAGTCCAGAAGATCTTAAGAAAAAAAAAAAAACCACCCAAGGGATCCTGTTTACTATCTGCACTTGGATTGTACTTGCAAGCGGGCACTTAATGATGAGCATCACTTTCCATCTGGAAGTCTGACTTTACCTTCTACTTTAGGTTTCACTTCTGCCACACGCTCCGCAAACTTCTTTTTGAAGTACAGTGATTGTAGTCTTTGCTGATAATGATTAATTCTGTAAGAGCAAGCATGGACTGATGAACATTTATTTACTCAAGACGTCTATGTTCCTTCAGTGGATATGGAGGTGGAGGTACTGTAGAGCACACCCCCAACACACACACACACACACACACACACACACACACACACACACACAATTCCTCTGTTCCTCGCCTGGACTGGAGCACAGGAAATGAGGCCACTTGGCCTGGAGAGCCCACTTCCCTCTGATGGACAGCGGGTATTCGGGCAATGGCAGTAGGGTTCTTAGCTCTAAAGAGATCAGGCAACTGCTAAAAGAAAAGGAGAGTTGCCTCCTCCCCTTCCTCAGAGTCCCAGGAGCTCTTGTGAACAGAGAAGATAAAAAGGAATGAAAATGTAAAGCCTCCCCCCATTCTGGGCAAGTACGGGGCTGTTTCCGACATTTCGCCCATGCTTCTTAACTTTCCACAAAGTTTGCCTCCAGCAAACTGCAGAGTAAAACTCGTCTCCCTCAACCTCTCCTCAAATCATCGTCTCCCCACTCATGTCCCCAAGCCGTCCTCTTTCTTTGCAGCTAGCTCCCTATCTGCTCCCCTCAGGGCTGGCAGGCTCTGCCTTCCAAGATAGCAACTAGTGTCCAGCGATAACAGGATGCACACTGGCCTCTGGTCACCACTAAGATAAGTTGCTGCTGCTGAGAGGGGGAGGCAGGCATTCTTGCCAAGGCCTTCCAAAATCAAATCACTGCCTTAGCTGCTCTCTGTGGGAAACTTCAGTCCAGTAGCCCCATATAATCAAACAGACCTGGGTTTGCAGCCCAGGTTCTCCTCTTGTTAGGTGACCTTCAACAGTTAAACTCCTCCATTCGATGGAAGAGAACACCTCCCTACCCAGCAGCCCTCCTGGCGGGGCTGATAGGAGGATCAAGCGGGGTGATGCACGTACAGGTCCAGACGATTACAGAATGGCAGCTACTGCAGGTGGCCATCTATTTATCTACACACAGGCTTGCGGGGCACACTGGTCACAATTCCAGAACCATCCTTTGTCCTACAGGAGTATTCTTCCCAATGGCAAGTTGAGATGGAACAACAAAAATAAGTCTAGCTATGGCAGAAATGTAGAGAGGGAGCCATGTTCACCTTGGCTGCACTAGTAGGCCTTTGATACTCGGGGGAAGAGCTCTGCCCTGGGGTTGAAGGAGAGTCTCGGGACCACTGGTCCTTGTCTAATGCAGAATCAATTTTTTCAGGCCTGGGATGGCAAACAGACTCAAGCTCACATGCCAAACAAAATTATGAAGCAGTGGCTGCCTCTGGGTTTTCTGGAGAAGGGCTGAGAATGCTTGCCAAGACTCTGTGGGAAGTGTGCCATGACTGATTAGAGATGTCTGCATGTGTCATGATTTGACATCCAGACCCTAGTTGCTCATTCATGTGGGCTCCAGGTCGACACTGCTGGGTCTGCCCATTTTCTGAGAGGCTGAGCTACAGGGAGAAGTGAGAAACAATCCCACAGCAGTCAGAGTGGTGGGGAGAATGATACTGACTGGCACCAGGAAGAGTTATGACGTGCAGAACCAGAGGTAATTATGAAGAAATGCTAACCCTAGCTCACCCACAGGCAAGAACTCCCATAAACAAAACAAATTCCACACAACTCGGACTTAAGAAGATTTTGTAATTTAAAAAGGCTTTAAGTTAAGCCAGGTTACTGGCCCAATTAATTCAACCAGAATCAAAAGTTTAACTTCCTGAGAAAGGTAAAGGGCATGTTCATGTTTTATGCATTTTCAAACTCACCGGCTCATTTCGAAAAGGAATCTATCAGCCTTGGCCATCCGATCCAGTTCATGCTTATGTTCCTCCAACAG
This sequence comes from Nasua narica, assembly GCA_028533885.1. Taxonomy (NCBI): domain Eukaryota; kingdom Metazoa; phylum Chordata; class Mammalia; order Carnivora; family Procyonidae; genus Nasua; species Nasua narica. The sequence goes on along the minus strand of CM052797.1, from coordinate 90,995,253 downwards.
GTCAATGTCACTTTTTTCGGGAACAAATTTCAAGAGCTAAGAAGCACATGCAAATATTAAAACTGAGGTTTATAACTAAATTCTTGCAATAATTTTTCATTCTTTCAGTTAATTTGCTCCAAGATGAGACTGCATCTTTTGTTTAATTTATAAACTCTGCTACAGGTCATTGTTAAGATAAAATACAAATGACTAAATCTTTCCAATTAGGTGGTCAAAGGTACCAACTTCCAATTACAACATAAGTTCTAGGGAGGTAACATACAGCATGAGAACTGTAGCTAACACTGCTATATAATGTACAGGAAAGTTGTTAAGAAGGTCAATTCTAAGAATTGTCATCACAAGGAAGAATTTCTTTTCTCTTTTTATTGTATCTATAGGACAGGATGGATGTTACTAATGAAACTTATTGCATTATCATTCCCCATCTGTAAGTCAAACTACTATGCTGTACACTTTTACATCTGTAGTGATGTATGTCAATAACATTTCAATGAAACTGGAGGAAAAAATCTTTTCTTTTTTACTTACAAGTAGTTTAACTGATGTAAGATTCATTCCTGGCAACTTTCTATTCCATATTGTCTCTCAAATCAGACTGTGGAAGCTCTTCACCAGGATCCATTTTGCACAGACCATTAGAGGGACTTGGGAGATTTAACACTCTCATTAGAAGATGATGCAATGGAGGTCCAGAGAGATAAAGCCACTTACCCAGGATTACAGAGAAAGTTCATGTAATCATCAGAAATAGAACTTAGGTCTCTTGACTCCCAGCTCAATGCTTTTTTCTATTACATCATGCTGGAATGAGTAATTCTATGTGTATTTTCCATTCAACTTGTTTATTTCTCTGGCTTATCTATTTCCATCTCATTTTTTGCTCCATGTCGAGATGGATGAGAAGAACACAGTAGGATTTGGTTTTTGATTCCATATTTTATTTTGGTGGAAGAAATGAGTGTGGAATGTGAGAGAAATAGCAATAATATTTAAAGTTGAAAAAGAACTATGTGGCTGATTTCAAATTACAAATATTTGTATATATAACCCGTAGCCTTGTCCATGTGTGCTGTGTTTTGGATCAGATGCCCTTGGATATATACATTTTTTTAATGACACTGACCCCTGGACCTCAAGATCCTCTCCATAACTTGAAGCTGGCATTTGGATGATTCATTTAGTAGGTTTCCACAGTTTGTTAGATTTAATGTAGGGACCTCAGAAAAGGCAGTCAGTCTGGGTGCCACCGGCAGGGAAAGAGAATTAGAACTGCAGGTGAATGGTGTACGGTTGGAAAGAGATTCCAGGCAGAGTGCACATCACATGCCAGGGCCTGGAACGGGTGGCACGGCATTTATGCCAGTAGAAGAGCAGTAATGGCAGTGTCCCCCACTTGACCAGCAGTGGTCAAGGTCAGGGAGTAGCAAGGACCTTATAAGAAGTTCAGTCTTTATTTTGAGGGCTCTGGGATAGGACTTAAAATCTTAAGTAGGGGAATGAATTTACATTTTAAAAAGACCACCATGCTCACAGAATGGAGAAAGAATTAGAAAGGATCAAAAGTATTAGGGGGTTGTGATTAGACTGTTGGTACAGTAATCCGGGTGAGAGAGGACGGTGGCCTGGATCAGGTAGGAGGTCGATTCTAGAGCTATTTAGGGGGTTGAATAGAACTGGTCTGACTTGTTGATGGATGATGGATTATGGTAGAGGGTCAAAAGGATGAGGTCCAGGCTTCTCTTGGGCAACAATGTATACAGAGTGTAACAGGAAATCCAGGAAGAAATGGCTGAAGGAGAGTGGGTGGGGAGAGAGTGAGTTTAGTGCTTGAAATACTGGCAAGAGAACCAAGTAGTGATTCCTAGTGGGCAGGTGGACAAATGGGTCTGACATCCTAAGGAGAGATGTTTGGAAGCCCAGAGCAGTGATATTGGTTGTAGCATGCAAGGACGCGAGTGAAGTAACCAGGGGAACCGTCAAGGGAAACAAAGCAGGGCTGGAGAGAAGCCAGTGTTTGAGGAATGAGGACAAGAGGAGGAACCTTCAGAGGAGACAATGAAACACATTTCACCATGGAGCAAGTGGCCATCGGTGTCACATACCAGCAGCAATCAAGGAAGATAAGGACTGCAAAGTGCCCCCTAGCTTTGGCAACAAGAAGGTGGTGAGCCCTTAGCGAGAACAGCTTTAGGGAGGTGAGGAAGAGTGAACAGGAGGTGAGTGTGGACAAGCTTTCGAGAACTCTGCTTGTATCCAACGAGAGAGAGGACAGTAGCCAGATGGGTATGTGTGGTATTAAAAGGTGTTTTGTGAAAGGCTGACACTTGAACGAGTTAAGAGTCAAGAGTAGAAGGTGCAGGGTTGACGGGGGGGGGGGGGGGG
>CM052797.1:90760424-90992765 GCA_028533885.1 Nasua narica | reverse complement strand
TGCGCTAAGCCACAGGCCCCTGTTCAGGACAACACGGTCACTAGCTCTCTTTTGTACAGAACGCTGTGAGAGGCACATGCTAAGGTTCAGTCCTTCCCAAAGCAGAGTCAAGTGACAGACTGTGGACGGGTAGTTTTAGGAGAGGAATGAAGGCTTAGGCAAACACCTGGGAATCAGGAGAAAGGGATGCATTCCAAGAAAGAGGAGTGTACCAATCTGAGTTCTGAGCTTAGCAGCTAAAAGCAGGAGAGAAGAGAATGAGCATGATTCAAATGCAAATCCTAATGAGGAGTAAAGAGACGCTAGTTCAAAGTCTGTCTAGGAGAAATGCTGCGTGAAGGCAGAGGAAGCAGAGGAAGAAGAGAATGAGGAAAAGAAAGAATATGGTAGATGACCAAAGAGTAAGACCCACAGAATTATCAGGGTAGACCAGGTCAAAAGTATCGCACTTGGCCAGATTCTGCTTCAGTAGATTGATTTTCTTACTTGTATTTATTTGAAGTACATTCTATTTGCACTGTAAGCCCTTTTGGCAAGATCTTGAAATCCCTTCCCTCAAGGAGGAATTTTGCTGGATGCAATTTCACAGTAAACAGAGCTTGTGGAATTTTAAACATACGACTTTGTCAATAGGGGCTGAAGGCCTAAGGACCAAAGCAGCTTTCCGCATAGTTCCTCCCTCTGTGTGAGCAGCTTCTGATACAGGCAACCTGCGTGCAGGGTCATCTGGGGGCCAGAGGGGGTCAGCGGGGGACAGGGCCGCACTTCCGGGTGGAGACCCTTGTTAGGACTGGGTGCAGACAGAAAGGGAAGAGTATGCAGAGAAGCTGTAAAATGCTCTAAACAATTAATTTTCAGTTTAGGAATTACGTTTAAACTATTTGTACACAAAGGATCCCAACAGGCTTGGATACACAGTCATCACAGCCCTGATACACACCAATAGCCCTGTGTACACAATACACAGGGCTATTGGTAACTAAGTCGAAGGTCAAAAAGGACAGCCTGACAACTTATTCTATTGCTAAGTGTGAGGGCTTCCCCTGGATGACTGCAGCTACAGGTTTCAGGTGGGGCAGGTGCCCTGGGGTGTGGTGACACTACACGCATCACTCCTCCCTACTCTGTGTCGGAGGCCTTTTTGGACATCAGTGAGAACACTGTGGAAAATGCATAAGCAGACAGGCACCCCCCTGGAGCAGCCGCGCCCTCCAAGATCACTGTTAACGATGCAAAACAGCCTTTTCCTCTGCTTCTGCGAGCTGAGCATGCCTACAGCCGAGACCTCAAGTTCAGCCTGGCATCATGATCGCTGGGGTCCACCATGGACCTGGCACTAACAAACGTGGACCTCTAGACCAAAGTCATGCAAAATAGGATTTTGTACCAAAGACAATAAGACAAGCAGACAGAATAGCCTCAGAGCATGGAGACGATCTCCACAAAGCACAGAAAAATTTAGAGCCAGACGGAGAGGCAGGTAATAATCCCTGAAACATCTGCTAGTTCAACAACATTGTCATTTGGGGGACAACTAAACAAAGCTGCTGAGACACACATAACAGAGTTGGAACGGCTCCACAGAATGTGTTCTAGAAATACTGCATGAAGAGAGGCTAAGTCACTCTACCCAGCTTGGCTGGCCATGGTTAATATGAGTTACTTCGTCGCAGATGACAGGGCTAGGGGCTTAACAGTAACTCCAGGGGTGTAGAAATGGTGAGTCAAGGCCAAGACACAAACTATATTAAGGATTCAGTAACAAATCAGTTTATGTAGTAGCCTGTGATCTCATGGTGCTGGTGAGATTCTCCATATTCCTGTCTGACAGACTTCCCTAGAGCTAATAGATTTGTAATGACCTGTGAAAGCAGAATAACTCAATTGCAGCGCGAGGGACTGAATCTGGCCTTGTGGGTCCCAGGCATCTGACAAACTTGTGACTTTCCTTTTCACCCAACATTTTGAGGAGCAATGAGAAGAATAAAGTCTCTTAAGAGAGCCACATTCAACGATGGTTCAGAGATGAGGAAATTATCCACCAGCAACAACCAGATTTTCTCAATATCCCACTCCCAGCTGAAAGCCAGCTGTCACTTATGCTCTAAGATATGTCTGTGCGGCAGCTCACCTGTTCCAACATGTCCTTGGGCAGATCTTCCTGCTCGTCCATTGTTAGAATCGCCCGTTTGATTTCATCATTGGACAATTTCAACCTGGATAAAGAATATTTTATTTTGTTGTTAACAATATTGGCTTGAGTATTAAAATTTAACGCACGATAATTCATTCCTACTCCAGCTGCTGGTTTTCAAGAGTTTTTCCCAAAAATCTCTTAGCGAAAGCTTATTTCCTCACAATATTGCACCTAAAAATAGTCTTTTGAAACTGCTTTAACATTCTTTCAGGACTTCGTAATGCTCTGCTGACACAGAGAACAAAGCTGTTATGTTCTACTGTTAAGTTTCCTTAAGTAAGGGGTTGGAGGATGAGAAATAGGTAAAACACCTCTGCACACCATTTTCTTTCTATACAGTATCCGTGAATTGTAGGTGAGAGAGGAAAATTAAATTCTTTTTTTTTTAAAGACTTTTGAGATTTATTTATTTTATTTGAGAGAGAGAGAAAGTGAGAGCGTGCAGCAAGCAGAGGCATAGAGGGAGAGGGGGAGCGAATTTCCAGCAGGCTCCACACCCAGTGCAGAGCCTGACCTCACAATCTTGGGATCAGGACCTGAGCCAAAACCGAGAGTCAGAGGCTTAACCGACTGAGCCACCTAGCGCCCCAAAAAACTAAATTCTGAACTTGGTCATTCATCAGGATTGTTTAAAGTTTGCTTTCAGATTAAAAATCGATTTTAAAAAGTTGAAATCCATTATTATTAAAAAGTTGAATAGTTAATACACAGAATAAAACACATAAGGCACTTCATGGTGGAGTTTTCACATACATTATTTTGTTAAAGGTTTAAAATAACTGTGTTGGTCATTTTTTTTTTTAATAGAGGGAGAAACTGAGGCTCAGAATGTCTAAGTGATTTGCCCAAGGTCAAACATATGGAAAATGGCAGTATCTAACACAAACATGAAACTCTTGATTCCTAACCCCAAATTCTGTTTACAAATCTGCTTATCTAGTTAATATCTTGTACGGAAGAATTTAGGCAAAACCACAAATCTGTTTTCTGTTTATCATAAATGTATATGATTTACTAAATTAAGGATTTATATCTTGATTATGTCAGCACAACAAAGTGTGGACTATAAAGAAGAGTCATGAAATTAAAATGTACTTGTAAAAATGTATTTCTATCAGACACAACCAATAGTCTCCACCAGGGGGAAAAGTCTTAATCAGATTATTAGCTAGAACAACAGAGTCCCTCTCTTGTTCTATTTGTAAGTATCAGCTCCAGACTGACTTAAACACAAAAACTTACCACTAAAGTGACATATTAACATTATTTGGTCTGTTCTAGTCTATGATCTTCAAGAAAAATCACATTTAGGCCTAGAGATAAAGACATAAACACACAAATACGGAGGAAGATATACAACCTTCACAGGGAACATTTGAAGGCATCAGGCTGGACCTCAGTCCTGGCTGCCAGTGTCTGGCCAGTGTGACCTTGGATGACGTGTTTCTTAAGTCTTAGTTTTCTCATCAAAATTTCCATCAAATAATGCATGTAAAGCATTGAGCACTCTGCTTGGCCATGGATAAGGCTCACTAAACTAACTATAGGTATTACTCTCCAACAGACTTTTCTGCACCAGGGACAAGCAGAAGCAGTACTTTCTTAACCTAAACATTTACACAGTTATGTGATCATTACACTGCGCTTAGTAGGGCTATCACAAACACTTCCCAAAGCCCTCTCACACCCATTATTTCACCAGTTTCCCCTGTATACAACATCCATTTGGCCCAGGAATATTAAATAAAATTAGAAGACAGGGTTCTTATTCTAAAGGTGGTTATAGTGTTTGGGTGCATCAAATGATAAGGTGAAACACTCATGCTCTCGCAGATAAACGAGAGGGCAGCCTGGGTACAGGGGCGGACACAAAGGCCAGAGAAGGAGGAAAGGACCCTGGGGTCGAGCTGGTCGATACACACCCCTTTCTGGACAGCTCTGGCTTGTCCTTTTCTCTAGACTTCGACATGATCTTGTGAAAACTAGCCACTTCGCTATGTACACTGAATGCTGTTTCATGTGCCAGTAAGTAGGAAAGGGAGGGAACAAATCCATGCATCTTACCGTACTAGTAGCATTCTCTTTTATTTCATGTTTTCAAATCCAAATACGGCATCTAGGCAGTATGTAAAATTACCCCCTTTTTTTTTTTTTTGCAGAGAGGGAGAAAGAGAGGGAGAGAATGTGTGTGTGCCCTGATTGACATGGGGCTAGATCTTATGACCCTGAGATCAAGAATCAGACACTTAACCGACTGAGCCACCCGGGCGCCCTGAAACGGCCCATGTTCTAAAATGACACCCATTCCACCACCTAGTCTGTGGTATGGCGCCATCTTAACTCCCTGGACCTGCACAGACTTCTTCAGATTGTTTTAGTCATTCTTGGGGCAATCATCAACCCACAAACGTTTTCCCCAGAACATCACGGTGAAAAACCCCCAAACTTCCCTGGGACAATTCAGCCGAGTTGGCGTGGGTAAAACATACGATAGGATTGAAAACTGGATCCTGGCTTCACTGCACAGGCTCTGGGTAGCCCTCTATTCCAGGACACTCGAGGCTTTGAGTCACTTAAGGGCAAACACCACAGTTCAGCCCTGCAAGGCCACGGAAGAGGAACATTAAGGAAGGCTGAAACTGCCACTAATAAAAACCAACTGGCTGGGGAAACGTCTCTAGTCATCCTGAGAAAAGCCCCACTTATAAGAAAAAGAATAAATTAGTTCTGTGTCCTTTTCACACCGAGCAGAGCTGAAGAAACTACTTTACGGTGTGGTTCCGCTGAGCCCTCCTGTTTTGCATTTAAAAGAAAAGGAGTTGGAAAAAAAAAAAAAAGAAAAGGAGTTGAAATTCGGAGTGAGAACAATACTTGAAGTATCAGATTTGCATTTCATTAGCTCCCCATATGGAGTGCAGAACTTCTTGCTTTTGAAATTGTATATATTTATGCTTCTCAACCCCCAGAGGCTGTCTGGACTAAACACTAGCTCTAATTCATAACAATTTTGGTTTCTCTTTATGTGTCCCACAAAGAGACTCAAGACTTTAATGGATAGTACTTAAGAAAATCTACCTGTCAACATACAGTCTCGCACGCGGCCTGCAGGAGCAGACAAAGAAACTGTACCCTCGGGGAAAGAGGAGAAGAGGACACAGCCCTCTGGGGCCTTTCTGTAGGTTGCTGGGTTCTCCATATCATCTGTCATCCACAGAATGAGTTGCTAATCTCTGTAATTTAAGGACCCTACCAATTCTAACGCTTTAATTGCTTTTAAAGCTTGCTGGTTTTCTGGTGTGCTGGAGGGTGGCAACTTCTGAGACATCCCCCTCAACTTTCTTTACAAGGCAGGAAACAAACCGGCCATTTAAAAACCGTATTTAAGTCCACCTTGCGCCACTCAAATATTTCAAAAATTTGCAAGAGAACTGGAACATCCAGGCATAATGAAAATGAATAAGGGATGGATGGCTAGATCAGCCTCAGCTCTGCTTCAGTGGATTTAAGCCAAATCCCCTCACTTTAAAGTAGCTTTTTGTGGTTTACTGCACCCCGGCCGCCATGTTAAGTGAGCATCTGGAAGAAAAAAGAACGGCAGAACACTTCATAAAAGGGTATTTAAGGTGGGTTCATTTTGCAGTATAAACCAGCTTCCAAGTTTCTTTCTTTTTTGAGGGGGAAGGGAGAGTCCGCTTTAGGGAATAAAGCAGAGTGAATTTGGAAATCACCACATGTCACCTGGATATACCCAGTACGTCGGTGCTCCCTCTGCCTGGGGCCTGAGGAGGGGGGTTCTTAGTTTGAGGAACGTCATGTCCGTTCCACTCGCAAGTCTGTGGCAAGCGGGGTCCCTTGTGGCCTGGTTTCAAACTCACACCTTCCAGGCAGTCTCTTTCCAGGAGCTGCAGGTGATCCCGGCCACTCAGGCGGTGAGTTCTCCATACAGGGCCTGCACGTCCCTCCCCTGCTTGGCTTGTGAGGCAGGAAGGGCTTCCTTCTGACTCCCTTCTCCACTCTGGGCAGGGCTGTGGCAGGTCCTGACCAAAGGGTCCACTAAATTCTTCAGTGTGGGAGTGAGGATGAGCTTGTAAGGGTAACCAAACACGGCAGATGTATGTGCTCATTAAAATATCCCCCATGGGATACACCACAGGCTTATAGTGTGGTAGCATCTGGGGACAACACTGTATTGCTGGGAATTAAATTCCTTGTCAGGAAGGTAGGAAACAGAGAGGGTCTCCAGTCTCGGGAAATGAAATAAGTAGAAAAGAAGAAAGACGGTAAGCGTGCAAAGGAAGAAAATATTAACATCCACTTGGAGACACTCCTATTCATTGTCCCCATATGCAGACATTGGTGTCCAAGTCCTACTGAGGGTTGTGGCTCTCTCAATTCTGTCTCTCGCCAGGTCTCTCCTGTGACCTAAGGAAGAGCCTGCTAGCTAATGGTTGCTCTCGTGGCCAGCTCTTGACCCCTTCCAACCTCTCCTGCAAACCCCAGAGAGCAAACTTCAGACCTTGTTAAAACAAACAACTTGCACCGATTCCCGGTCCCATCGGCACGAACACAGGCCACGGATTGGGTCATGACCGCAGGGCAGGGTCCCTGCAGCAGCTGCGTCACACGCACTGGATCTAACACCCACAGCCTGAGAGAACCCACTGCAAGGCCAGTCCCCTCTTCAGCTCCATTTTATAGACGAGGAGGATATGGCTTGCCCCTGGCTGAGCGGCGCCCACACGAAGGCACCAGGCACGGAGCCCGTGCTTTCCTGCCCAGTCTCATTCTTTATGACTGATGATGCTACAGTGCGGGGCTCTCCTCAGCTGTGCACTGACCCCTCGGGTGCCTTGGCATCCGCGCAGCGCCTCTTTGGAACTGCCCCCGTCCCCCGCCGTGTAACTGTTACCGCCCTATGAGGCCCCCTCTCTCTGGTGAGCCCCGTCGGTGTCCTTCGTACTTGGCTGGGCTCCTGGCTCCTTCTGGTTCCATCAGTCTAGGCCTGAGCTGTTCATGAGCTACCTCACCGGTGTCGTTTCCCTTCTCCAGTGAGCCAGGAGCTTTCAAAGTCATGGTCCATTCTGTGGCACCCTGCAGAGTGCCAGGCAAACAAAGGCACCAAAGTGGTAACTCCAGGAAAAAAGCATCCCACCAGGTCTCATAGATTTCTTCCTTCCTTCTAGTCCCTAGCTCCTTTCGTGTGTAGTAACGCATTGCCAACGAAGAGGGGAGATTGAAAGCAAGGCGAACTGCTGACCGGTGAAACAACTAAACAAAAGCCGAATTAAAACTAAATCTGCTTCAGTTCTGTTACTTTTACCACATAGCACATTACAGGTCAGTCCTGTGCCTTCCTGACAGGAGTAAAACTATTGATTATGGAACAGAAAAGCATGTAGAGATGAACCATTGGTGGGAAAGAGGTTTTAGAACCCGATCCATGAGGTCTAATTACTGTAAGGTCAACTGGGACTCAAAATCACCTTGTTATGTACAATCCACTTTTTAATTATGCTCATTATAATAACACTCATTCGTTAAATTGGATTTTAATAGATAATTTAACAGATACAAAGCAATTCCTCAAAAATTATCTCCCAGAGAGAGTTTGGATACACTCAAGTTCTAAGTCACCTTAGGCTGACACTTCTGAGGTAACAAGGAAATTGCACACTACAAATATGAAATAATTCCTTCAATAATGAGAATGGAAATTTGTCAGAAAGAGCTGTAACCTTCTCTGTAACTGGTGTCAGTGTTATTATCCTCACTGACATCTCGTGCTGAGAATAATCTATGAAGAACTAGGTCACAGATTTTACTGCGATGAGCACTCAAGTACTACAGAAATTCAGTCATAGCTCCCTTTGTCAAGCGGTTTAAAAGTGTCCCTCTAGACTGCAAAAGCACAAAAAGGGGCAGAAATTCTAGGCTTTAGGGGAAAAAAAAAACTTCCCCCAAATTTTCACTTAATGTCACTATTAAGAATGTGACTCATAAAAAGAAATGACAGCAAAATGAATTGTACATACTATAGAAGAAGAAGAGTAAGTAGGCCTTCAGATGATTTCCTTGGTATCTTCCTGGACATGTGTTCAGGGAGAAAAAAAATGGGGCTAAGTACAGGGCCTGGCCATTTACATAGCTTCCAGCCAGAGGAAGAAATGAAATGCTAATAGGATGGTTCATGTTACCTTACTGATTGTTTTAAAATTCAGGGACCTCACTAAATTTCAGTTTCTCTTTTACTAAAAGAAACATTTGCTCCCTAAAGTAATACATATCTGGCTAATAATCAAGCTCCATGCTGTAAACCTAGCAGCAGTACTTTGTGTTAAAAGAAACTCACTGTAAGACCATCTAAAAAATAAAGACCGCCAGGGCGCCTGGGTGGCTCAGCCAGTGAAGTGTCCGACTCTTGACTGCAGCTCAGGTCATGATCTCAGGGTTGTGAGATCGAGCCTCATGTCGGGCTCGGTGCTCAGCACAGAGTTTGCTTGAGATTCTCTCTTTCCCTCTGCCTCTGCCCCTCCCCCTGCTTGCGCTCTCTGAATAAATAAAAAATAAAGCTGCCACTTTCCTTCTTTACTCTCCCTGAAAGCGAAGCCACCTTACACCAGCTTGAATACCTATACGACATTCTTTCCAGAATGTGACCAGCAGGGCTCATACTTAATGCCCCCACATTCAGGATCTTCATTCACCTCATAAGCATTAGGTATCTTTGTCTGACAGAAAGGTCCTTTCTAGAGAAAAGAAGAAATTAGATACAGAAAAGCTACTTGAAATGCCCCGGGGGACCTGACACAGTGCCTGAAGTTACGAGCAGATTCCAGCCTCCCAAATTTCCTTTCTTCTTTTTAAGTTCCAAGGCCGTGATGGTTCACCAATTATGAGAAAAATTTTGAACAGGGCTGAAATGGATAAATTAGCATTTCACTCGGGTTTGAGATTTACATAACTCTAGTCATAAAAATGTTCAAAAAGAACATTAAAATCATAAACTTGAAGTATAAAAAGGTGACTTAGAAAAAGCAAGATGGGGCGCCTGGGTGGCTCAGTTGGTTAAGCGACTGCCTTTGGCTCAGGTCATGATCCCGGAGTCCCCGGATCGAGTCCCATATCGGACTCCCGCCTCTGCGGGAAGTCTGCTTCTCCCTCTGACCTTCTCCCCTCTCATTCGCAGTTTCTCTCTCTCTCTAATAAATAAATAAAATCTTTAAAAAATAAAAAAAGAAAAGCAAGATGAAACAAAGAGATTTCATTGTTGCTGCTGATCCTGGGACACCATTACTCAACAGTCAAAATATCTCTAATGCCAGGAAACATAAAGAAAGGTAAGGTCCATTTTACAGGATCCCTGGAAAAATAAACAAAACAAAACACTGATTTGGGATGTTCCGCTCTTTAGCTTCAGGAGTCTGTAGAAATTAAACTAAAAATGGAAGCCTCCAGTTCTGATACATTCCACACGGGGAAGTAAGGGCCAGGAGTTCGCCTCACCTTAAGACAGAAGAGAATCCAGAGAACTGAATCTCAGCAAAGTCCAATTAAAAGAACAAGTACAAACATGTGGTTGGGAGCCATGGGAGAGAAAAGTTGGTCCTACCAGAAATGTTTAGTCAACATCAACAATACCTCGAGAGAAGGATGTTGCAATTCTGAGCTCTCCGACCATCAATCACTGAAAGCTCTTTGACTTTAAGTTTGGAACTCAGTGTGTCATCAATGGCATCTGCTTCTTTCTATAAAGAGCATGAAAGAAATCCATTAAAGTCAAACAGGGACATTCCGGCTTCAGACACACACTTTTCCCTTTATATTTTCTGTTTACACACACACGCACACACGCACGCACACACACGCACGCACACACACACACAGGCGAAGCTGAGATGGTGAGGGAGGGAGTACAGGGAGGTGGTGGAACTGAAACGAAGGGCTAAAATCGAACTGACAAAGGGAAATAGTAAGAAAAGCTGACCACCCACATTTGAAAAAGCATTTTTGGAAGAACAAAGTGCATCTCTAAGTTGAAGATGCTAAGCGTGCATAAATTATCAGTGAGTGGTGCCCTCCTTTTGTCCCCCAAATCCCTATAGATAGCAGACAGAAGAACTGTCACTATGAATCAAGCTCGGCTGAGGCTTGCCATTGCCAGTCCCGGCCGTTTGCAGGGCCCATTCACTCCCGAACCATTTGCATCCTGAACACTCAAAAAGCTGAACAATAAATCCTCCCAAACGTCCTCCTGTGACACAGGAAGCTCCCAAGCCCAGATGGTACCTTTCATCACCCTGGAGTCTGATGGATAACAGACAGGGGGCGGTTCAAGGCATTAGCGCAATTACTTGAATTAACAACAAAACACTACTTTGCGTACTCCGCTGCTGTACAAAAAGCTGTAAGCAATGATGGCCAGTCCTAATTTATGGTGGAAGAGGCAAAAAACACAATTATATATAAAATAGTATTTATGTAAACTGGGCATCAAGGTTAAAATCCAGACTAACTTGATAAATAGCAAGTTTAATTTTATTAGAGGTCAGAATCAATGTTAAAAATGGATCATGGCATTTTTAGAATGTAAGAAAACCAAAGAGCCCTGGAACTGTATAACAGTTTAGGAAAACGAAGACAATATGGAGTTTATAGTAAGAGGCACCATGTGATCAAAGGTCAATTGTCATGCTGAGATTTCAGGTAGACCTCTAAATATCAGTTAAGAGTTGAAACCCAATGTGGAATTACCTAAGCCCTGAGTTACACTATCTGAAAATAAAATTAAAAAATCAATAACCAAGACATTTTGAGCTTATGGCGAGCCAAGAAGTTATAGTAAGCAAAGTTTAGATAGTTGCTTACTTACCTGCTTGGAGTTACTGTTCACAAAGAAATCCTACAGCCATGGCAGAGGCATGGAAAAGGCAAATCAGACACATGCAGTTCAGAAATCACAGCAACAAGTGGGAGAAAGTGAAAGGAGTCAAGGGAATCAGTGACACAGGGTAAGAGAGGACTTATACCCCAAGGACCAGCCATGAGAGTTGATGAAGATGGGAGAGTCTGAGTGAAGATACAATGAAGAGTGAGGACTAAGCATTCTGGGGAGAGAGAGATGACATGGTGACACCATTTTCAATGCGGACAAATCCAATTCAGAGAAAAAAGGACTTAGGCACCCCAGAAAGACCCAAGTTGGGAAAAAGGAACAAATTCTCTTTGAAAGAGAAATGGGCTCCATTTATTCAACACGATGATTTTCACGTGAAGCAGAAAAATATCAATCAATTCCATCAACTTGAGGAAACTACCCCCATGGTCATGTCCTACCAGCAAAATATGTTTTTTTTTGGGAGTGGGGTGGCTTGAAATAATCTCCTGTCTTCTTGTGCCATAAGGAGGATTAAGAAAATACAAAAGACAAGTTCAACAATATAGGTCAGTAATGTTAATCCTCAGGATCCCCTGAGAGTCCAAACAATGCCTGCTGGCACTGTGGGTAGGTATGAGGAAAAAGATAGAATGTACAATTAAGAGACAGTACGTGATCACGTTGTGTGCAGCCCCTTGGTGGCCCTGTCCCAGCTGCCTCAGGGCTGTTCAAGCACACAAGGTCAGCAGCCTCTTCCTGAAATACTCCAGACAAGACTTGGAGCGAAGAAGAGAAAGAGGGAGAAGCAACTGACAGGTTAAGAGAAAGTTACAGCTTTCTCTACATGTTTCTGTGAAACTGCTGGAATGAGTGAAGCTTTGGTGCGCAAAACACACCCCAGCTTTCAGGCCAACGGCTTGCACAACCAGCAGTTGTTCAGCAGATTCCTCAAGGCCGCACCGGCCCTGGCAGCACGGCTAGGGCCAACAGATGAGCTGTTCCACATTATTCTTCCAATGGGAAGCAAAACATGTCCTCTTCTGCTCTACCCATACAAGGAGGGACTGCTTTTCTAGAATGACATTGAAAAATAAGCTGACAACCACAAGAAACCCTACTTCTCTGATGCCACAGTTTTCTTTTGTCCCGGTTTCAACAACCAGGTTTTCTACTCTGAAACTCCTTAGGACACTTGCCCTGTGAAAGCAGTGTTCTCTTCCAAGGGCAGAAAAAACTATGGCGACGTGAATTCCATGAAGTATCTTATCCTACTTTTCTCTCTTAAAGAGACAACTTGCTAGTTGAATTTAGATCCAGCTCTTACTACCTGGCCTTCAAAGAAAAAACGCCTATGAAGTTCTCTAACAACTTATTCTCCATAAGTTCCCACTGTCCGAAAGTTAAGACTTCTGACCTTTACTGTAGTGGGCTATGGAATCAGGCAACTATCATTTATTGGGTGCAGCTCAGTCTTACTATCTGCAAAATGGAATTAACAACTGGATTATTATTGTGATGATTAAACACGATGGTTCATGTAAAACATTTTAAATGTTCCTGTAAAGCTCACACACACGTATGAGCTCGGTACTTGGAAGCTCTCATACAATTATCTTTCGGACTGATGATCGAGCCCATTTTTTCTCCTATTGCTCTCTTTTTCCACAGAGTTAAAGAACACCTGGTCAAGATCTCCCATGTGTTACCAGCAGCAGCAGTAAGTTTAACAGTTAATAGCTAAGTAACGGATCTTATCTTTCCAGAGGTGAGGATGAGGAAGGCCATGGGAGACCCACTGTTAACTAACTAACAATTAGTTAATTGTTGGCCTTAAGATTTCCCTTCTTTAGGGGTCCTTTAACCAACACATTTTAAATAAAATCACAAAGCTTATTAGATGGGGTATGTTAAAAATAATGATGCTTCCAGGCCTCTTTCAAGTAAGTTATCATTCTTTTTGAAACTTTGAAATTATTCACTAACTGGCTTAGGCCAAACACTGCAAGATCACCTATATTTGGTTCTACCTAACAGGATGTCTGGTCTTTTCAGATGAGTTTTGTTGTAGGCCTTCGGTAAATAGAAAGCTGGGACTTGCTTTTTCAGGACCCAAAGCTGACAGATTCTTAGAGATAAGGTTTTGCAATGACATGATGCATCAACACTTCATAGATAATAATAATCATTACCTGAATGGTTCTTAATCTTTCTGAGGTTGAGGTCCCTTTGTAAATCTGATAAAAGCTAGGGACCCCTCTCTAGAAAAATGCATACTATTCATAGAAATACATACTATTTTCACAAAACCTTACCTTTAATTAACTCTTACCATGGAGTCAATTACAGAGCCTCTACCTTATACTTGGGTTTAAGAAAAACCATCATTTATAATTTCCTCTTCTTTCTTTATGTGCCATGGCTAAGGGCCAAGATTATGGAAATAAATATCCTAATTCACAGTTTTTCAAGGTGAAATCTAGATCTACAGAATAATGAAAATGGAAAAAGAAAAATTCTTTGATTGTTTATATTTAAAAAAAATTAGAAGATAGCATTGAATGTTCCAAATGGGAGCCCAAGAATGACTTGTCTATTAAATATTAGCAGGAGAGGTCAGATTCGGGAGCTGGGGATAACAGTTATCCTTTGTTCCCTAAATCAGAGCAGAGACGCTTTCAAATGTTATACTGTGTGCTGATAAAGGAGTGTCCCCAGGCAAAGAACTGGGAGAAGGAATGGAGATATGAGCTGTTAATTTATTGCTACAAAGATATGACTCTCTTTAGGTAAATGGGACATTCATTTTCCTCTACCCAACTGCATGGATAGGGAGAATGAATTTATAACATCTCAACAGGAAAATTTCCCACAAAACCAAAATGAATACTGTTTAACTCTATCTGAAATAGTACTACTATGCAATGCACACTATGTATTAAAATAAGTCTTTTGTGGTTGGCCTGGAAATCACGCATAATATAGTTTCAACGAGAAAACAAGGTTCTGAGATTCAAGAAATTGACTTTCAAATGACCTTCTGGAATGTAAGCAGGGGAATAACTGCACGCTATTAAATTCCATTTCATGGGGCACATATGCCTACATAATCAGCTCTGCACACCTTTGCTATCCACACTGAAAAAAAAAATCCTGAATAGAAATGGTCTTATTCTTAAAACTGCAATTACAGACAATCCTTTACAAAAACCTGACTTTCATCATGAACAAGACCACGGCATAAGAACCAAGTGAAACTGAGAATTTATACCACTTTGTAACCTGGCTGTGCCACCTGTTCAGACACTGAATATAAACTGGGCCATATTTCACCATTTATTGGTGAGATGGGAATAATACCTCATAGATTTGGTGTAAGGGTTAAATAAAAAAGTAAGCATAAGAGCACCTCAAGAATTAAATTTTGGGGTTGATGAGACTGGGACTGTATATTTCGTATTCAGCACCAAAAGTGTAATAGATACTTAATAATGTCATTTTTTGGTCTGTATTATGGTTGTTTGCAGATTGTCCTCCTCTAAGCTTTTATACTGCGAGTTGCATTGTAAGCCTGTGTAACAGTTTAATACATCTGCAACCTTTGAAGTATTTCATATACAAAGCGAACATTATAAATATGTTTTGATTTTAATGATAAAATATTTCTCAGATCAATTGGGCATTTTTTTGTGTACATGTACATATGTATATAAAATCTTTCCTAAATATCATAAATCAGTATTCACCTAAATTATACTAATCTTAGACCTGAGATTTTGTTCAAAATCTTACTCTGTGTAGTGTTGTTGGTACATGCATGCAAGTGATGGCATTCGTGTGTTCTTCTGCCTCTCTGAGAAACTGACTTGCTCAAGCAACTGGCTGAAGTTCCGACAGTCTGTCCAGGGTTTTATAGCCGGAGGGAAGAAAGAGGAGATACCAGAGGAAAAAAAAATAGGCTCCCGGTATTCATTTGGGAGCGGAAAAGAGAGCAGTTCAAGTGTGATGATAATTACACAGCGCATTGCCAAGATTAAAATGAAAATGCACGGGTCTTAGGCATCGCCGTTAGAAAGGAGACTAGGGAAGACTCAATGACAGGCACCCCATTTCCTTTACTCTGCCCTGCATCTTCCTACTAGAATGTCTGCATCTTTAGATTTTTTTTTTTGTCTTTCGACATTCTAATAAACTCAATAAAATTGGCTCAAATTACCTTCATTTGGGGAATATATCTATGGTTTAAAAATCTCATCTCAAATTCTTGCACCAAGAGGGAAACACTTCAGTTAAGCTGAGCTAAGTGTGTTGAAATTTTTTTCCAGGAAGTGCTATTGAAAATGGCACCAATGATTCTACTTACCAGCCTACTTAGTGTTAAGCACAACTGAAATGTTCTGGTTTGTACTGACTGGGATGACTACTGATTACTTAAACAGCAACTGGTTGCTAGGAGACAATTACCCAATTGCCAGCCCTTCTACAACTCTGTCTCCCAGAGTCTTGAGAACTGTCCACATATTTGTCCCAGAGCACTTTGGCAGCATCCTTCTGCACCTTCTGCTGAAAGCCTGTTAATTACGAGTCTTGTAGACTTGGGTCTTTTAACCACCTGCCCTCATAATAAATGCAGCCTACATGCTCGGACTCGAACAGCAGCATTTGTAATAACTGCTGTTTTCCCTTCCTTTAATTGACTTTTCTGAATTCCCAAACCTTCACCTTAGGCAACCAGAAGGGGCCGGTATTAGTGACTAAAACTGAAGTGGGAAATCAATTGGATGTGCAATGAGGTGAGAAGATCATTTGAATCTACCAGGAAATTTGCTAAATAAAATGTCACCCAGGGAATACGTTCCTGGGTCAGCAGAGAGAGACAGAGAGAGGAGGCCCATCACAGCCCATCGGGAATGAGTCTGATCTAAGCACCTGCCATACGAGGGCCTTAAAACATACCCCTTGTTGGTCCTTTGAAAGGTACTGGACATGTCTTTTCTTCTTTTTCTTTGTTTTCCTTTATTTTGTGTGTACAACTGCTTCATGCTCATGGGAGAAGGCGGGAGGTCCCAGCTGAGGGCTCCTGTTTTAGGGTCACGCTACCATAAGAGACAATCATCTGCATTTTTGTACTTTACTAACATAGCATAAAATGCACTGCAGAGAAGCTTTCCCTCTCGGCGAAATATTCTGGCTAAAAGGCATACACTACCTTTTCAAGTTCAGGTGCATTAAAGGTTCTGAAATAAAAACCTGTCAGCTTTTACTTCTCCCCAGCCTCCGTCCATCTTCTCCTGGTGCTTGCCTGCTCTGTTCCGAGGCGCTCTCTCTTGGGAACCAGGCGTCGCTTAGGCAGACCAGGAAGTGTGCAGCTTGTCTGAGGCTGGTGGCCGCCGCCCTGCCCAGGCATGATTCCTGCAGGCATTACAGGCCTCCCAGCAAAGCCCAGCGAAAGCCCCTGTGCAGATGCCTGCCATCCGTGCATTCCTAGTAAGATGCGTTCTGCTCTCTGCTCTCTTCGGTCACCCTGAAGGGGTCCTCCTGCTCATGCTCCAGGACACAACGCTGCCCTTCCCAGGTGTCTCCCTGACTGGGACTCTACTCCACCTTGTCCTTGTTCTGAAATTCTCTGTACCCAGCCACCTTGCTGGTCCACTGTTAGGAGGAGCTACTAAGATGGGGTCTCCAGGGGTAAGGTACCACCCAGACGTGACCGGCACTTATGGTGACATGCTCACTACCCGACCACGCCGACACAGAGGGCCGGCAAGCACCACGTACCACCAGTATCCTCACAAGCATCACAAACGCTTTGCTCATGTTTCAGAAGCTTCTCCGGTCCTCTCTGCATCAGTGCCATCCACCAACTTGCTCCTCCTTCCCAGCCCCACTGGAGTCTCTCAGGGTCACGACCTACGGTCAGAACTCCTCTCCGAGGTCCTAGCTAGCTGCCAAATTATAGTTAGTTACAAACTTCTGCACATCTTAAAGTTCCATCTACTTCAGAGCAGTCCACTTCTGATAATAACCACTTGATGTATGTATTTAAAAGCCAGATACACTAAAATGGCTTGAGAAACACACCCCAGTTAGGTAGCTCTCCTGGTACTATTTTCTCCCGGTGACCCATCTGGCCCAAGTACAAGTCATAATAATAATATACAGAACTCCCTCCACCAATGGAGATTTCAAAGGTCTTGAACACACATCAGGGTATGAGCTTCAACACTTTCACACACACAACTGACGGGCACCTAGACACACATGTGGACACACACACACCACGCTGCTTGGCAGGAACATACCAGGGGAGACCCAAGAGCCTTGAACTCAGATGCCTATCACATCATGGGGTGGCAGATGGCCCAGGGACTGTGCAAAAGGACATGATTTTTTTTTTATTCTTTTAGTATTTTGGAGAGCACGTGTCGTTACCTGCTGTCTTTGGTAGGCAGAGAATGTTCTTTCCAGGTCTTCAAGATCTAGAATTTTGAAGACTTTTGTATCATCAATTTCAGTCCATACAGTTCCTTCCAGTTTATTCTGCAAACAACAAGTTAATGAGTGCTAGAGTTTATAGTTAATACACAAAAAGAACAGACATGGTTATTATTTCTTTTTCAAAGTGCTGCTATCCGCAATTTTTCATTCTATCAGATGTTCAAAGTGAGCTGGCTTCAAACAACATGGCATTTAGTCCAGCTTTTTATCATGTAAATATCTGAGCTAGCGAGAACCCGAGTCCATACTAGAAAATGAAATCATTTAACAGCCAGGACTGTTTCCTTTTGTAGGCACAACATCATGAGCTGCAAACACTATCCGTTGGAGGGCAAATTAGAACAAATAGCTTACCTCGGGCAGCTTAGACCAGTTGAAGGATTTCAGGGCATTTGTGGGCTGCGGAATGTTCTTCTTCTTGAGTGCCAGCCCCAGTGGAGCACCAGGAGGTGGCAGGATCCCCCCTAAGGGAGGTGGGCCTGGGGGAGGGGGAGGGCCGCCCGGAGGAAGGGGAGGGGGCGGAGGAGGAAGCATTCCACCTGGCAGGGGTGGAGGTGGTGGGGGTGGGAGGAGGGACCCTGGTACAGAGGAAGGAAAGGGCCCCCCTGGGGCTCCAGGTGAGGGTCCGCCTGGGATTGAAGCACAGACAGCTCTCTGAAAAGGTAAGAAAAAAAAATAGGATGAAAGAAGGTCAGTGGAAGAAGTAAATTCATCGGATGATTCTGAGAGTCTGAAACTTTGCCTAAAATGTATGTTATCGAGAAATTCACATTTCTGAGAAGATGGCTTTAAAAGGGCAATAAATCAAATGGAATTTAGGGTCTTCATGGACGACTGAGTCAGCCCTTTTGTAAAGCACTCATTCATGTATCTCTCACTTCTTGGAACATCATGGTTTGGTTTTCCCAAAATCAGTTTTCATTTCAAGAAGTCAGTGTGAGTCCCTTTGCTCCGATTA
This sequence comes from Nasua narica, assembly GCA_028533885.1. NCBI lineage: Eukaryota > Metazoa > Chordata > Mammalia > Carnivora > Procyonidae > Nasua > Nasua narica. The sequence continues at coordinate 90,974,240 of CM052797.1, read as the reverse complement.
GAGGACTTGTATTAGAAATGCACAGCCTCACGTCACACCTGCTGCCTAACCCGCACGACAGCAGAGGGGGCGAGTCTTACGACCCCTGTGATAAATCACCAGGGTTTATCCCCCAGGCAGAAGCTGTCTGCCTAGGGTGAGGGGCTCCAGGGTACGTGAGGCATCGGCCTCGGCAGCTACCCAGGAACGGAAGGCCCGGCCCGCGGCCCCGGCCCTCTGGGCGCTCACCCTGTTGAGCTCGTGGAGCTGTGCCGTGAGGTCCGCCACCTGCTGCTTGACTTGCTTATGCTCGCTGGTCTCCTTTTCAAGTTTCTCTTTCATTTTATTTAAGGTCTGCATCATCTCTTCCTTCTCTTGGGTCTTGGCATCACATTCGCGCTCCTTCTTTTCCAATTTCTGTTGTAACTCATTGTGCTCTACCCAAGAAAACAACGGGACATGAAAACAGGGGACTCTTCAAAGTGGAAGCGCTTTCTCTAAACAACAAATTGGCTGAGGACGGTTGTGAGGCTCTTTATTGGGTAAATATTGTTCTTCTCTATCAAAGGGAGCAGCTCAAGGGCTCAGTAGTATTAATTAGTACTTGGAGGGGTCCTTAGATGAACAATAGTATTAGCTACGGAAGAGACCCCAGAGTCACAGTTCTGAAGATGGACATGAGTGTGAGCACCTATTTATGGAGGAGAATGGGGCCTGTTTGGTACTTACTTCAGGATCCTGTCATAAAAATGGTCCTTTAACCACTCTGGGGAAAACGAATATTAAAAGGGGCTCTTTTCACAAATTAGAAATGAGAACCAGAGAAGCCACTGTTTATTAGCTAGGCTGCCGGCTCATGTCCAATGAGCACAGGGCTGAAAGGGAGGATCTTGCTCTGTGAGGAAATGCTGACGCCAGACCACGTCTGTCCCAACACGGAGTCCCTTCTCCCATTCTCCTCTCAGAATGCTACTTGGACTTGAAGTATTTCATACTTCTGACAAATAATTCTTAAAACTTGTGAAAGCAAATGTTATCATCTCAGCATTAAAAACCTTAAGGTCGGAGCATGAGAATCACCATAATCTGGGGAGAAAACTATTAGTTGTCTGCTGTAGTTTTACTGACTTCCCAATCCTGCTGTAATGGAACCAGGCATCCAATTTAGCCTAATGCTTATTTACATTGCCAATACGCCTGCTGACTCCAGCACTCGCAGGAGTGAGGGGCTTTGGGAAAGAGGACTAATGAAGTTTAGGCTGCAGATTTTTATTTCAAAAACTTGGCCCCAATTCCTACTCTTTTTATTTAGTAAACCCACTAGAGATATAATCCACTGGGGCAGAGCTACACAGAATTGGCCTCTATTTCTGAATCTGGTAACACATTTAAATTCTTGCTTTCTCTGTCTCTTACTTTCTGAGTCCCCCTAACTCAGTTTACAGAGAAGAGGTCAAGGCACTAAAAGCCCTGAAGTCAAGATAACCACCAGCCCACTTCTACCGCTCTGCGAATGCGTCCCCGACTTCTTCAGAGATGTGTCTAAAAATGACCTCACTGCACCCCATTTTCCTCATCTATCTCCACTTCATTCCTCTGCCACATTGTAAGACTTGCCTCTTATCACTGGTCATTGAAGCTCTGACAAATCCAGCTGTGCCTCAGAACCACCTGGGAGATTTTAAGATTTGGGGAGTCTGTTGTATGGGTCGGGGGACAGGGCTTAGGAATTTGTTTTCAAATGCCCGTCAGGTGACTCTGATGTAATACCAAGTCTGGGAACCTGCTGCCGAAAGGCTTCTCTTTGCAAAGGACTCCTATCTATCTCCACCTTTCAGGTCCAGAGAACTTCCCATCTCCTCACAGCCTCCACCCTCTGATTCATTCAAGTGTGCCCTCTTTAATACAGCCTTGCTACCTGAAGCCTTCTGGAAAGAATTAATTTTATCTACAGTACCTCCTTTTTTACACTCCCCCTTGACCTCACTGACCTTGGCCATTATTTCTTGTACCACCTCAGGCGGGGGAATCCTACCACAGTCTCTATTGTTTACTGTGCAACCCTATGTGCCAGGTACTACGTTAGAGTCTTTATATTTGCTTTGTCATTTAATCTTTGTAACAGCCCTGTGAGTTGGGTGTAATCCGCATCTTACAGAGGCAGAGAATGGAGAAGAGGACGTGACTGCCTCCGTACGCACCCAGAACCCAGCACTGTGCCTGACACAGGCAGGCATTGGACAAGCATCCACTGAACAAATGACCGAATGGCTCCAAAGCTTCTGTCCTATATACTCTCCTCAGCTTGCACCCTTGAATCCCCATGCTCTAGAGGGTACCCCTAAAGGACTCCCTGACCATTTTCTCTTCATTATACTCTTTCTTCACCCCAAATTTTTAGTCAGTGTTTCCCTTCTTTCTATAACAGTTTCTGGAATCTATTAATAAAAAATGTATGTGGCAACCTCGCTTATGTGAGAGCAATCGGAATTCATGGGAGGAACCTGTAATGTAAGCGTACTTCACGCGTGGTATTTCCTGCGAGCAGCGGTGGCCCTGCTTTTCTGCTCAATGGAAAAGGACAAATGTGATGAGGGAAAAGGAAATGCTTTGGCATCTCTTGGACCCTCTTTTCAACACACTAAATATCAGGGTGAGTGCTGTTGCGTTTCATTGGCTCTGACTAAATAACTTGGACAAGGAAGAGGAAGTCAGTTAACCAGCATAGTGAAAGAGCAGAGGACAGGAACAGGACTGTTTTTTACAAAAGGGCCAACTTTAGTTGCTAGTACTTTGAAGGAAGTGGGGCAACTTATGTCCCTTCTCTGAGCTGGCACAGTGAGGGGCACAAATGACCCTCCTGGCATTTGATGCTGAGTGTTAGTACCAAAGATATATTCAAATACTCACCAAGAGCTAGTCTGTGAATGTCTCATAATGTATATATCTACAACGGTCAGTGATTTTCTACATGATTTTTCTTTTTATAACTGGTACCAAATTAAGGTCATGTGGTGAACAAGTGGCCTGGGTTTCTCTTTTAAAATTCTGGGTCATTCCTGCTGTTATTTATTACATTTCTTAAAACCTAGTGTGATTTAATGAGGAGTTATGGGGTGGGGGGAGGGCTGGAAGGAGTAGTAGTTAAGAAAATTTGAATCAATGAATACCAAACACCAAATGCTACAAGCTCTTCCAAAAAAATTTACATAATTATAATAAAAGGATAAAATACTTGGCAATCAGCATGACAACTAAAATAGCTCGATTCAAGAGAAAACAGGGCAAAAATGCCCTTGAGACATAGAAAAGGAAAGACTGTTTGATGCACTAAAGTCAGTAAGAAGTACCAGCGTAAGTATCTAAAACATACAGAGAACAGAGTTGCCCAATAACCAGTAACACGGCCTCTTCTCTTGTCGGGGCCTCTTTATTTACCTTTTCTCATCTTTTCTGCTTGTTCTTTCCACTGCTTAACTTCATTTTCATTAACCAACCTGTATAATAGTTAAAGGAGTATTCATTACAAAAAACATAAAAGGCCCATTGCCAAAATACATGCTCCCTAGGTACAAAAATAGTCCGCTGCACAGAAAGCCCTCGGTATGCTTGAAACCCATTTAAACCCGGATGTTACTCAGATATATTACATATGTATATGTAGGAACTCATATTTGACGTCTAGAACATTTCAGTTCCCCCAGCTGCTATTTTGAAGTAGGAAAAAATAAATGTTTTACATCGTGACTATTATCTCACAGACTGCAAAATAAGAAACTTACATTCGTACGACATTCTTAATGTTAAAGTTTTCCAAAGGTGTGGTGTCGGGGTCCTGTCCTTTGTCATTTTGAATAACTATCTGCTGTATAATTCTATCTAGTAGTAGCCAGTACTGAACGGTGTTGCCACTTCTCTTGTCTAAAAAAGAAAAGAATGGTGGAAAAATACTTCAAGTTGTTTCTAAACCAGGATGAATATTTTTCAATAACGGTCACCCGCCAGAGCCACAGAACCCGAGATGTTTACAACATCTGCACCAGCACTTCCCAAAGTTTCTAGGATTCTGACATGCAGTGATCATTTATATGACTTGAGAGGCACTTTCTACCCCTTTCAAAATGTGGTGCGAGGCATATATTGATTTTTAAAATCAAACTAGGTTATGATTCCCTTCAGTTTTAGAATGTCACAATATCCCTGGAGCTGTATGAAGACACTTTGGACTGTCGCCAAACCAAAGTTTGGAATCCCTGGTGTGCACCAGACCTCACTGGCACTACTCAGAAGACAGGGTCCTTTGGATGACGTCCCAACACTCGGAAAACACACAGGTACGTCACAAACACACTCACAAGGCATTTGGAGGCAGTGATGCAGGATGGACATGAAGTGAGGGTACGCTTCACTATGGGTCAGCCTCTTCCTGGTGAGTTCAAACATCTGAGTTGCACTTTTTGTGTCTATGTGAACCTATTCCGTATGAAAAAGAAATCTAAGTCAAACACCCAATATCCTCAACACGTCCGATGCAAGGTAAGCAAATCCAAGGCGAACAGAGCTAATCCTGCCACTTAGGCAGCAGGTTATACCCAGTCCTTGTTGACTCAACACACGGCAGGGAAATTCCAGGAGTTGACGAGTTAAATCAGAATAATCATGAGCATACCTACCAGTTCAAATCTTTTGGCAAATTCTAGTTCATCTTCATTTCGGAGCATTTCAAAAAAATCTAAATGTCTGAAATCCAATAAAAGAGAAGCTATTAAAAGTAGAACATCCTACAAACACAAGTGCATGGGAATCAGGACATTAATACTAAGGCCTTTCCTGAATATTCAGAGATTTCTCTAAAAGAAATAAGACGACAAAATTTGAATGCCTTTACTTAACTATGTTTTTTTTTTTTTTAAGCAGACTCCCCGTGGAGCTGGAAACCCGATGTGGGACTCGATCCCAGAACTCAAGGATCATGACCTGAGCTGAAGGCAGTTGCTCAACCAACTGAGCCACCCAGGTGCCCCTACTTAACTATGTTCTAAGGAAAAAGACATACTCTGACTGAATTGAGATCACAATAAGAGACAAACTTAAAAGCCTAGGATGCTTGGTAAATAGTAGACAATTAATAAATAGTTATCAAATCCAAAAACAATCAAGTCCAGATTCTGCTCACAGACTCCCTTATGGAAAAATAAGTCTATCTATCTACACTTGCCTGACTGATGAATTAAGACCACAAAAGAAATATTCATGCCATTCACTTATTCATTCAAATATTTACTGAACCCCTACGATGTATTTTAGACACTGGGGATGATAAGTTCTATGAAGACAAATACATCAGGGTAAAGGGAAAAGAGAATGATGGGAGGTGATGTGAGTTATGTACACACACCAGCTGGAAAAGCCTTCTCTGAAAGGAAGAAGGGAATAAGCAATTTGGACATCTGTGGGAAGATCTTTTAATGCTGAGAAAATAGCAAGTGCAAAGGCCCTGAGGCAAAAGTATTTTGACATGGTCACAGACTACCAAGGAGAAGAGCATGACAAAGTGCATGAATGAGGAAGAAGAGCAGTAGAAGGAAAGCTCTGAGAGGTAGCGGGATAGCTTAGAAATAGTGAAATGATTGCAAATAAGAGCAAATGAAGAAAAGAGTGAAAATTCACATTCATAGAATGCCTATCAGGGTGCCAAGTGATTCCATGTTTTATAGCCAATCTTCATGACAGTCCACAAAAGATAGTGGTCATTATTATCATCATTATTATCACTATTTCTTGGGGGGAAAAAAACCAACCAGTAAGATTCAGAAAGGTTGACTACCTTGACCAGAATACATAGCAAGTTAGGAGGTAGGATGAGGATGTGGATTCATTCTGATGCCACACCCCTCATTAAGTTCTCTGTACGATGTGCTATTTCTTTCACTGACAAAGTCTTACATAAAAGCACCATTCGCTGAACTAATATTCGGAAACCAGCTTTTTGTGTTACAGAAAGGCCACATGCAAGTCATGGGCACTACGTACGAGGAAAAAGCACAAACCATCTCAGATGATACCAATCTAACTTACCTATCTAATGTTGAATTTTCGTGTTCCCTTAATTTATCTATTACAGGTTGAATTCCTAACATCAGAAATTCATAGCGAAGATGAAGTCTAAAATCCAAACTTTCCTGGAAGTGAAAGGGTGATAAAACACATAGTTATGCTTTTTGGACTCATAGAAACCTTTTTTGAGAAGATTATTCTTTAATAATACATGTTTTCAAGAGTAGTATGGAAGGTTCTTACCACTCCTGCACCTTGGCTTAGCACTGCATTGATGAAGGACATGATGGCAGTCTTGAGACTTACTTCATCTCGATACCGCCCTGTGCTTTTATCCAAGTCGTTAATTAATGTCTAACAAGGATACAAACATAAAAACAAAGGACTGAATCATCGCTAATCTTACACTCATTTTATTAGTTTTTAAACTCGGAAGTAAATATTTTAAATCTGGCTTTTAGTCAGAATCACATGGATTCATAGAAAACCACCTTTTATTCTTCTTAAAATTAGTTCAAAACACTCTACTTTTAAAATTCCTACATCACCTATGTCCATTTTTACATGTATGCAAAGTACAAAAGACTTTGCTTTGTTGACTTGGCTTGCTTTTTATATTTGGGTATAAATATGGTGACATAATCTCACTCTTTATATTGATACTAAATCCAGAATGGTAACCTGTGAACTTTTCAGGGAACACTGCATTTAGTGGATTCAAAAGATGTGTGCTATATAATGTTTAGGAAGCAGGACCACATTTTCAAATTCAGTAAATCTAAAATCCCAGGTTGATCCACTACTGAAAGCATATTCTACTCTGGTACTAAAACCCAAGAGAAAGGCAACACTCAAGTCATCACCACAGAGGGAAATCTCAAGTTTCGTTCCCCCTTCAGGGCCAGGAAAGCACCTGTGAGAGGGGGTGGATGACAAAGCGAAGAGTGAGCATGCCCACCTGAAAGCGAGTTCTTTCACTGGCATACTTCTGGTAGTGGAGCATGGCCTGTAGAACCTTCTTGTGGCCCCCGGGAACCAGGCACACGGCGCCCAAGATTTCCAGCACAGCCACCTTCGTTTTAATGTTCTCTGTGCTCAGACTCTGAGCAATCACGTTAATACTCTCAGAGTGAGCCAGGACATGAGCCCGACCTTGAGAGTTGTTCATTAGCGCCTTTATACATCCAATGAGAGAGGTATGTATTCGAGACTCTGAGGTTTCGTAGTCCATGGTCTTTAGAAAGTTGAGAATACATGACAGGCCATCCAAGTCAATGAATCTGGTTACAAACCTGGCAGGAGAAGAAGGTTAAAATGGATCAGACTTAGGTCTCTTTGCAATTTTCTAATAGCCCTTAACAGAAAAGTTTTGCAGGAACAGGAGAAAGGCAGATGTAGTTGCTGAAGTACCAAAGACCTCCATGGATGAAGTCTTCTTAATTCCTGACCCCTTCCTCAGCATAAACCCAATGGTCAGGTCTACCAGAAATGTAAAATAATCTCTATTTGAGATACACAGACCTCAACCGATACAGAAAAAAACAATAAATGTATCATACAGCCACAGTAAAATCAGGAACAAGAAAGAAGACACTCAGAATATGTGGTCTTAAGTTAAAGTCATCTGCTGATCCTGTGTTATCATAGCTTCCAGACCCTAAACATCTTTATGTTAACCACTGACCCATATCAATGAAAGTCAAAGAGCACCCTTAAGCTCCAGGATATTTGCTTGTCAAATGATAATCTATATTACTAACATTTTGTAGCAAAACTCTTCTTTTGTAAGACATGCTACTGGAATCCCTATATATAAAACAAATAAAGGGTGGCTGGCTGGCTCAGTCCATAGGGCATGTGACTCTTGATTTCAGTGTCGAGTTCAAGCCCCATGATGGACCCGGAGCCTACTTAAAAAACTAAATAAATAAACTGCTAAAACAAAACAAAAGCAAGCCTTTGTTACTGCACATTAATTGATATCCATGGCCTTTATTTACTGTAAAGTTGATCAATGAGAGTAATTCATGATGCACATGTACATGTGAAGCTCTGAAAATTTCAGAAGTAACATAACTTGTTTATATAACTACTCCAGAAATTTCCAAACTTACTTAGCCTTGAATACTTATTAACATCTGAGAATGCAAACACACACAAATAGGGAAATACTGATGTAGTTAGGATTGACTACAAAACCTTTTATCATACGACTGCATAGGATTTTTGATAAATCAATATATTTTTCTTAGTTAGCATTTTATAGTCAAGTAAAGAAAAGGAAATCTTTATTTTCCAGCCATCTCATGCAGTCACACAAAGCAGATATAGCCCAGCTGGTTAAATCAATTAATTTCATTCACAGCTCCTACGTTAATGAAACGTACCTATAAGCATCCCAACATCCTACCAAACCTTAAAGATTAATTAATGGAAAATGAAGGTGTGGGAGACACACAAGTGGATGCTGACTGCCCATTTTTTTAAGTAACAGTTTCATTGAGATATAACTCACATGCCATAAAATTCATACTTTCAAATGTACAATTCAGTGATATTCACAGACCTGTGCAACCACTGACATCATCTGATTTCAGGACACTCTAGTCATCCTGGAAAGACTATTTCCCTCTCTCCCCAACTCGAAGAAACCACTAATCTTTCTGTCTGTATGGATTGGTCTTTTCGGGACATTTCATATAAATGAAATCATGCAATATGTTGTCTTTTTGCATCTGGTTTCTTTCACTTTGCATAAATATTTTCAAGGCTCATCCATGTTGTAGCATGTATCAATAGTCTATTCCTTTCTAGAGCTGAATAATAATTCATTGTATGGATATATCACCTATTTATCCATTCATCGGGTGATAGAATTTAGGTTGTTTCTACTTTTTGGTCATTATGAATACTGTTAACAATAACGTTCCTATTCCCTCGGCTATATATAGAGGAGTAGAATTGACAGGTGAGAGGGCAATACTATGTAGCATTCTGAGAGACTGTCCAAATGTTTTCCGAAGTAGCTGCACCATTTTACATTCCCACCAGCAATGTACAAGGGCTGCAATTTCTCCACATCTGTACCGACACTCGCTAGTCTCTTTTTAAATTTAGATCATCTGAACAGCTGTCTGCGTATCTTTTAATTGAAGAAAATCAACTTATTGAATATTCAATGATTAAATATTTCATCCACGATTCAACTGAATGCTTTCAATTGAAGACTTCCTTGAAAGTTATGTATTGCAGAAAAAAGAAGAAAAGAGGGTAGGAGATAAGGGAGAAAGAAAGGACAGAAGAAGAAAAAAGAGAGAGAGAGAGAGAGAGAGTGAGAGAGAGAGAGACAAGTAATACACACTACCCAGGAAAGAATTACCTCATTGGTTTTGTCCTTAGTGCTGTCTTCAAACTCTCTATAGTTTTACTTCTCTCTTCTTCCTCTTCCTTCTCTAAAGCCAGGAGAGATTTTCTCTATGCAAAGAAAACTGAAGTTACCTCTTCAAATTCTATGATTTAATTAGGGTACAAGCAAGACAAGTTCACAGATTACATGCTACTATGACTTTTAATACAAATAAACAATCAATAAGTCTATGACTAAGATTACTATGAAACCAAACTAAAGAGCAAAAATACTAAGAATTCCAGATTTGTTACCTCTACTGAAAGTTCTTTCAGAATTTACATAAAGCTTTAAGAAATGTTTAGAAATCTTCAGTAGAGATTAACTTGTCCAACTATAGTTGTGTAACTATAACTACACTCTGATGAAGACATTACTATTTATCTTTGATAGAAAGAAGGTTGGATCTGCAGTTAAATACAGCATTCTGGCAACTCAAGTTAATAACATTATCACACGATCAAACCAAGGCAGTTTGTGTAATCCTCAAGCCGAAAAGTAGAATCTTCTACATTTTTTGTTATGTCAAATCATTTAACAGTAACAATCAAATCGGACATGAGAGTAAGATGGACAATTCTTTCCGAGTAGATACTTAAGTTCTAGAAATGATCCAACATCACTTGGAAATGAGGCTGTAGAGTGTGTGCGTGAGGGAAGGGGTGGGAGGCTTATACCCTCCCTACTCGGGGATCTGTTGAGCAGGGCCTCCCAAACTTCAGTGCGGGCATGGATCTCCTGGGGCTCTTGGTAAAATGAGGGCTCCGATTTGGTGTGTCTGGAGGGAAACCTAAGGTGCTGCATTTCTGCTGTGCCATTGCTATAGGTCTATGGGCCACACTCTGAAGAACAAGGTTCTATGGAAGATCTCAGTTGATGTTACAATCCTGGGTGCTAGTAAGGTTTATCTTTGTGAGAAAATCTTTTCCATCCCTGTGAACCCATAATCACCTAGTTGTACTAAAAGTATCCTCGAGTCTTAAGGGCCTCAGGGGTCTTCACCCACAGAACCACTGGTCCCTTGCCATCATCCTATTCTGAACACGTGCTGTTCTAATCTCAGTCTCTTTACCTGCTACGAATTCTGATAGAATGCATCGCTGGGAAACAGACTGGGGTATGGGGGCGGGCGGCGAGGAGGGGAGGTTTGGCTCCAATCCCTATGTCTCAATGATCCAGTCTCTTCCTTTCTTTCAGGACTGCAGATCATCAAAGGGTGACTTGATTTCATTTTTTTCAAGTTAATAGTATCAGTATTAAGTAACTAAATATTAACTAAAACTTAAATTTGACTTCACAATTAGGAGCGTTAAAGCTCCAAAGAAATATATCAGTTTCATTTAAGGCAACTGAAATAAAAATCAGTAAATTCTTGTTTTTCAAATGTGTCACTGTTTCTGCTGACACTGTCCTCTTGCTGGTGACGCGCCTAGACAGCTGTGACCAGAGGACGGGAGGAGAGGAAGCTGTGCGCAGAAATGGCCAATAAATTTCTTCATGGCTCTGTGAAACCCATTCCCTGGAAAATTCAGCCCGAATCCAGCCAAGTATGTTTAATCTCCTATGGCACAGCTGAATTCGTTCAGACTCGGAAGCAATCACGTTGATCTGCAGCTCAGAATCAAGCCATTTACAGACATCATCGCTTGTTCCTAAGCCCCATCACACAAAACTACACCCAAATTGAAGACACACATTTCTCACTATGGTTCACTAATACCAAAGAAAGATGTACATAATTATTATTTTAACAATGTTGGAGAGGGTGGAACATATGAATAAAGACAGACTATATTAAATCTTTTGTTAGAAGAGCTGGGAGATTTATGAAAAATTAAGAAAATTGAATTAAAATTTCCTTTCCCAGTGTAAGGGCCATTATCTTCCTTTTAAAACAGAGGCCACACTCTTTTCTGTATGTGAAGTAATTAGATGTGATTCTAAGATTGTGTCTGTAATACTGAGAAAACTGAGGATATGCAGATGAATGTGATATTCTAATGTGACTTTTCAAAATAAAATCCATTATATGAAGTCTAAAGCTTTCAAGCTTCACATTTAGGAAGAAGGCTTGATTTGCAGCTTTGCACAGAAAATTAGACATGCCTACTTTTCTAAAGACAGCTGCTAGGCCAACCATCTAGAATGCCCCTTGGCCTACCCAGGTCAGGCTTGTGGCAGACTCCCTGGGCGCTCTCTGCACTTACTAAATCCCCCTCACCTGGGAAGTGGGCAAAGGACAAAGTGCCTCCTGGCAGAGGATCTTCTGATAAAAGCTACTAAGGTGTGCACTGGAACATGCAGGTCTGAGAGGTACAAAGTAGGCACAGAAATCATTCCTGTCAGGGAGTCAGGAACTAAGCTCCTGCTGGAAACATTTCACTGGTGTGAAATCAATAAGCCAGTCTGCTCAGCGCTGAACTTCACCTCACATCCCTCCTCCCTGAGAGCGCACAGAGAAGCCACATCCAAAGGAAGCCTGGGTCCTTGAACCTGTTGGGCTATACTTTTACGATACTGTTTTTCACTCTTTAAAAGCCAACAGATCACTTCGGGGTCCTCTAAAGAACAAAGCATTCTTGTTAAGAAGCTTATGTAAAGTAACCAAACTTGTTCTACACATGGCTCCGCAGACCAGTAAGGGCTGCAGTTCTGGACCTGGGCTCTTCATCAGACTCTGGAGGCATTAGAGAAAACAGACGCCTGCCCCACCTCGGGAAAGCCGCTGGGAGGTGGGGGTGGGATTACCAGGCCTCTTTTACTCGCCAAAGAGTTTTAAAAACGGAGTGAGAGGCAAATTAGAATGGAATCTTTGAGCTCAGATGGATAGGTTTAAATTCCAGCCCTCATGTTCCTAATTAGATGATCTTGGGCAAGGTAACCTTTCTCCAAGTCCCAGCTTCCTCATCTACATACAGCACTTCCAGCACCGGGCGCTTGGAAGGATTTAAAACCACCCGGAAAGTGCCTGCTATGCTCCCTGTCACATGTCGCACACTCAGGGAGGCAGGGATGCTGAAGACAAAGGACGATAACGATGTGCATAAAGCCCCTTCAACAAATCCCTGAGCTAGAGAGCTCAAGTTGAGCTGCCTGGCTGTGGAAGGATTCGGAGGAACCGTAGGTCTTTACAGTCCCAGGGACGATGACTCAGGCTCTCTGCTGTGTGTCGTTGGGAAATCTCCAGTACCATTAGCAGAGACACCAGCCAGAGCCACAGGAGGAGGTGGTGGCATCAAATTTGGTGAGAAAAACAGAAAATTCAGCATAGGGTTTTTGGTCTCCTCAGACCTGTTCGTTTATTACATATGCAGGAGTTGTGAGGGCTCATTAACTCAGGAGTTGTTACTGCATTTTACCTTTAACCCTAGAAAGAGGCCAGCTCTGTCCTTAAAGGAGCATTAGAAAGCTTTGTTAGGTGTTAAGCATATAAAGAATAGCAAAGTGACTGACAATTTAATTGCTTTGAGATACTCTTGGAAAGGATTTCGGGTTAGGAAGCAAATATAATTAAAATGTAGATGACTCATGAATGCAGCACAGGGTTGTCCAAAGAGCTGGCGAAGGAGAAAGGAGGCTCTTAGAGAAGGGCCTCGTACTGGCACATCACGGAACTTCTAGTGCAGGAAAGGAGCCAGGGTGACTCCATACAAGGCATGGGTTAAGTCACTACAGGACAAATTAACCTAATTGCTCCCAAAATGTGAAGAAAAGAAAATGCCATAGTATTTAGCACTTCTCCATTTACAGAAGTGAATTCATTAACAAAGAAGCAACTTCCCTTGTTACATCAAACAATGCTGACTTAATTAGAAAGAAAGACAGCCTGCCTCACAGCTCTTTTTTCCCTTAACAGCCAGGAACAAGAATTTAGAATTTAACCTTCACACGCAGGAAATGTAAATGACTCTACGTTATTATTGCTCAGGCTGTGCATAGAAAAATCCCTGATGGTCGTCACAAGCCCCACACTTTGCTAACGTATTCAGACAAATGCTGAGATCACCCTTTTCTCATCTTTGCCATTGTGTAGGATGCCTTGGACAAGGAGGCTTTGAATGTTATTTTCTGTGGTGCTTTTAGAGTAGAACTCCTTGGGGGAAAAGCTTATGCAGTTTCTTCTATAATTTATACGGCCCTGTTCACATTTACTAGGCTGTTTATTATTCATTGTGCAACAGCAAAAGAAGCATCTTCAAAGAAAAAGCTAGAAAAGAGGAAGTTGCTAAAAGCCAAGGTCTCAGAAAGTTTAGTAAAAGTGTGAGTGATTCACATATTCTAATCTATTTTTAACTTTTGCAGCAGCAGCAGCAAAGTATTAGACAATGTAATTTTTTTTTAAATGTTTGCCTGAAGTATTAAGCAGCTAAGGGGCCAAAAGGACCCTAGGGGAGGAAGAAGAGGAAGAGGCAGAGAGAAGTATTTATTATGGAAGCTACCATCTTTCTTGGATATTATAAACTCAAAGTTAAATCTAACACACACACACACACAAAGTTGAATCTAACAGCGTGATCTTAAAATCCTGAGATCCACGGAGACAAACACTGCTGCACCAAGGGCAGTAGCTGATTGACATGAATAGGATCTCAGTTGCTATGGCTCAAGGGTTGAGGACTTATTTTCGGCTGCATATTTTAGCTGGGATCAATAGGTGCCCTTCAGGGTGCTCAGAATGCTGACATTACACAGACATCCATGTGATCAGAAGGTGTACTTTAGGCACTGAAAATGTATTTTAAGCAATTACTGAACCAAAGATTTCTCAAGAACATCTCAGCATAATTTTTATGTCTTCTATTCATCACTTATTCCATACACTCCCTTTGTTATTTCAGGGGTGAAAGAAAACCCGGATGCCCTATAACATCAAGGATCCAGGAGATAAGCAAGTCCGAGGTGGAAAGGAGAATGAGAGGGGAACAGTGAAGGAACGGTTCCATTGTCTTATTTTAAAACGGTATTAACTTGTAGACTAGTACTGCTGTAACAACGCTCCAAATGACTGGTAAGAGCAACTGCAAGTTAAAGTTGAACATAAGCCAGATTTAAGATTACATTTCCTCTTATAACATTAAACTCACGTATATTTTAGTGTGTGCTGATTTTATGTAGAACATACTGGAAAAAAATCATTTCACCAAGTGCCACTCCTGCCCTCCTTTTCAATCCCCCTTTCCCCCTGCAACACTGAGTGTTTGGAGTAGAGTTTGGAAAGTTAATGACATTTGGTAGTTCTTACTCAAGTGAATTTATTGTTCAATTGTGTGCTAAATTTGCTTTTTAAACTGTGTGCCATTGAACAGAAAGTATACCTACAGCAGCCATGGAATTGAGCTGATCGATGTAGAATTCAGGCCAACTTGTTGCTCCCTTGTTTTCTTCCTGGTCCTAAACAGAAAGCAAAAAAAGTAATATACCACCAGATATATACGCACAATGGCCATAAACACATCTGACTTTCAGAGCATCTAGACAATGGCCTAGATAAGCCATTAGAAGACAATGAGAGAGAAGATGTTGGTCTTTAAATGTTGGCTCTAATCATTAGACTGTTCCTACACCTAGGGACAAGAAGACAGTGCTACAGTCAGAGTTCGGTGTGACAAAGGGGATACTTTCTGAACCAGGGATCAAGGGGAATTCATTATTTTATCACTTTTTAAATTTATATTTTTAAAAAATTAAAGACATAAAATATCGTATTAGTTTCAGGGGTACAACACAGTGATGCGGCATTTATATATGCCACAATATGAAACAGCAATCACAATAAATCTAGTTACCATCTGTCACCATAAAAGTTGTGACAGTAGGGGCGCCTGGGTGGCTCAGCTGGTTAAGTGTCTGACTCTTGATTTCAGCTCAAGTTGTGAGATCAAGCCCTGGTCGGGCTCTACCCTGGGCATGGAGCCTGCTTAAGCTTCTCTCCCCCGCTCTCCCTCTGCCCCTCCACCCCCGCCCACCCTGGCTTGCCCGCCTGTCCACTCCTAGCTCTCTTAAAAAAAAAAAAAAAGTTTTTATAGTATTATTAACTCTAAAGGGGAATTTAAATGGGAACCACACCATGGTATGACATTGTTTTCCTTCGGGGGCACAATAACATTGGGAAGGGCACAGTGTTGGTTGTGAGGACAAGGGATGTCTAGGTCCCGTGAGCGCTGAGGACAGCATTGCTCAACCATATGTCTGGATGAAATCCACAAAAGGAGGAAGATTGTCTTTAGAAATGACCACAGGATTTGGCCAGTTGTTAATTAGACTATTTTAGTTAGTTTATTCAGACTCCAGAAAACAGTAACAAGTTTGAAGGGTTTCATTTGATGTAACCAAAACTAGGTACTGCTTCAGATGAAGAGTAGAATAAAGCCTGACCCTGGAGGGAAAGCAGTCAAACGAACACACGCCCCTCACAGGCCCAGCCCTCGTGCTGTGGCCGCGTGGGAGTTTGAGAGATGCATCGAGCTGATGGGACCTGGAACCCAAGGAATTCAGGAACCCCTTCCTAAAGGTTGCTCTGGCCAGTCTTCCCTCTTACAAAACAGGGTGACCTGAAGCCAGCACCAGGGCCCTCAGGGCCTCTGTGGCAAGTAGCCCCAGGCTGAATCTTCACCTCCCCCCTCAAATCAGGGGGCCGTGGCTTCTGCTCCACACAAATACCGAGTCCATCAGAAGACGGCACTGTAGTCAGAACTTTCCAGGCATGTTTGCACACCTGTGTGGCTAGAAGTCATTTGTGTGATCTAATAGACTCGAGGAGGAAAATTTCAGTATTCTCTAGCTTCACATTCAGAGAGCACCTCAGCACAACTGATATTCCCTAGCCCCTTGGAGGAGATGCAGGGCCAGGTACATGCCGCTGCTATGAGACAATCAAGTAGTTACTACCTATTTACTAACGTCAGTCTCAATCTTTGGGATAGCAGTTTCAAGGTGGGGCTTTTAATTTCAGCCCTATACTTTACCTCAAAAATACTTTTTCAAAGCAAATCTTTCTAGGCGGTTCTACTGCGGTGAGATAAAAGAAACATAATTTCAAAACTATTCGCTAAGTAGTCACAAAAAGCAGGCAAAGTAACTACTGCTTCCGGTGCCTTAAAAGCCAGCAGTAACAGATATCTGAACTTGAGCAGTTGCATGAATTTCATCTGGAGACTGAACGAGCCAGATGATGAGGACAATGGCTATAACAGCAGCTTTGAAGTTGGACTACATTACACTTGCATGGTTTTAAAAAGCTTAGGAAATCTGATGAGTTTTTAGAACAGTCCTTGGTTATGATTTAACATGTTAATAAAATAGCTACAATGGCAGTGTAAATGCTCAACCCTTCTCTCCTCCTAAAAGGGAGTATTAAAGTTAGCAAAACCCCGCTGTTACCAATGTATTCAGCAAGTCAAGACCCACAGCAATAGCCAACGGTATTTGAACCTATAAAATCAAATAGAAGGTGCCAGATCTTTCCAGTCCCTCAAACTAGGGGAAGTTTTCAAAACTCCAACAAAATCCTGTCCTGTGTCTGGGGTCCTCCGAGAGCCTGCCTATGGCAAGCTTAATAGTCACAGTTAACAAAACGGGAGATCATTTTAGAAGCTGAAGATCAGTATATAGAGAGAAATCTTTACACTTTGGAAATGCTTTAGTAATGTAAACATATTAAGAGTAGACCTAGATACCGTAGTCAAAACAGGGGAAAGAAAGCTTCATTTTTATTTCACATGCCTCAGGGCTGAGAAAATCAAATGAGCTAACGTATGTAAAAGCTTCTCATAAAAGTACTGTTATCACTATATTCCTAGGGGTGATCCTCGGAGCTCTTCATTTTGGCAAAGTGTCTTCAGTTTCCTCCATGCAATCCTGGTCCTTCTATACAGATGCGTGCTCCAGTAGCCAAGTGAAACACATCTGTGAACCAAGTCTCTGCTCCTACTTTGTGCGGCTGCTGGAGTCTGTAGTTATGCAGAGCCACAGGCCAGAAACAGATGAATGCAATTGCTGCTGGGGCGCGGGGATCCCCTCAAGAGCAGTGGACACCGAGAACGTGCTGATAGCAAGACTCTCTCCTAAGAAGTCCATGAAAGAAACTGCTGATGAAAGTCAAAATGTCTGATATTCCTGGAAAGCGACTGAGGCCTATGTGTTACCAGCCTCTAACATGTGTTATTCTTTGAGCCATCTGCCTCCCCTCTATCTTCTTTGTTACGGAGAAACAAGTAGAAGCAACGGCAACATCTAACACATTCATAGCTTATGATGGGTCAAACATTGTTCTAAGCACTGTGCTTTTCATGTAATCTACCCGATGAAGTAGCCACTGTTACTTCATTTTAGTGAGGAGGAAACAGAGGCAAAGAGAAGACCGGTGAGCTGCCAAAGGTCATCCTGCTGGAAATTCAGAGGTAGTCGGAAAGAATCAGGGCAACCACTTTCCTAAGATTAGATCTCACATTAATCACAAGCAATATACAAGTGCAAAGCTGGCCTTTCACTCTTAACCATTGAACTGTATAAGAAACTTAAACGTGCTTAGTGGCCAAAAATGAGTTTGCTTTTCCCTAATACTTTATTGCTATTTTTGCTACATTCAACATTTCTGAATATTATTCTAATTCTGAATATTTGTTCTAAGGCCTGATGTCTTACTTGGATGACCTCTGATCCCGTTTCTCTAGACTTTTTCTGTGGGAACTCTTCTGCCCCTCTATCAATGCTCTATCTATCTATCTGTGTGTGTGTGTACATACAGAGAGCACTTATGAAACTTTTTCCTAACGTGTTCTCCTATCCTGTTACACAGCAGTCTAATAGCCACCTTCACGGGGACTTCTCAAGAGCCTGAAGATGAGCTAATAGCACTGAGCAGTTCAGGACACCGGAATTGCAAGCAAATCCCTCCCTAAACCATACACACCTAACCCTGCTTTTGACCACTGCCTTGACCAATTCCATTAGAACTTTTCTCTAATAAGCAAGAATATTAGCTTCATTCTATTCTCTAAAAAAGCTATTTTTCCTTCTTTTAAAACAGAATTGTGGGTAACACTTAAGTGATACCTAGAGAAGGTTTTGCCCTATGAGAATACAAATTTTAGCAATCACATTAGATCCTTTTTCATTTTACCTACAGAATGGTTAATTCATATTAAAATCTAGTTTTGATTCTTTTAAAAGTATTATAAACATTTATGTTTATATACCTATCTTTAGGTCTATTAAATAATTAGCACTGAACTCATACAAACATTTTATGCTGCTAAATTTTCTGATTACTATTTTCAATAATATCTGCAATTATCACTTACTTTCAGAGTGATGGGATGGTGGAGAGATGACCAGATTGGCCATCTGAAGATGAGATTCCAGAACTTACTTTTTGGTTTACTCAATCGGGATTTCTTGGTAGGTTTGAGTATCTCTGGGCCCCATTTTTCTCTCTCCAAATTGAGAGGGTAAGACCAAACTGTTTCTAAAGTCCCTAGAAGTTCTAAGATTCTACAAAACTCTACCAGTGATGTGCCATGGAAAACCAGTGTGTACGGTCCTTGGTTTGAGGGCCCAATTTCTAAAACTAATGATTTTTTTTTTTAATTTATGTTGTCCAGTGATTCAACTACAAAACACTTCACTTTCAACAGCTACTTCTTTTATAAGGTAATTGGAGAGGGAAAAAAAAACCCCAACATTGATTTCACTATTTCTCTAATCCAACTCATCCTATTTCCTTGGTAGGTCAATAGCCATGCATAAGAGAATACTGATGACAAAACTTCCCAATGGATGGAGGCTCTGACACTTCACTTAGCTTTCAGCCTGCACTAACTAGTTTGAAGTTCTTTTCTTGTTATCTACTTTGTTCCCATTAGCTCACATTCTGAAGAAACAACAAAACTAAACCCCCTTTGCTAGAAGAGTGGTACAGCTCAAGGGACCTTCAGGAATATTTACTTTTTTCCCCTTAAATCAGGCTTTAATTAACCAACTTATTTAGAAGATAAACAATAGTTTTTCTAACTTGGACTCATTTTCAACTGGCACATTTTTCATTCCAGATCTCTGGTCAGTGGCTAGTGAAAAAATTCCAAGAGATCCTCCCCGATGCTCTTTATTTTTTTTATTTTTATTTTTTTTTAAAGATTTTATTTATTTATTTATTTGACAGAGAAAGAGAGGTCACAAGTAGGCAGAGAGGCAGGCAGAGAGAGAGGGGGAAGCAGGCTCCCCGCTGAGCAGAGAGCCCGACACGGGGCTCGATCCCAGGACCCTGAGATCATGACCTGAACCGAAGGCAGAGGCTTTAACCCACTGAGCCACCCAAGCGCCCCTTTATTTTTTTTTTAAAGATTTTATTTATTTATTTGACAGAGAGAGAGAGATCACAAGTAGGCAGAGAGGCAGGCAGAGAGAGAGGAGGAAGCAGGCTCCCTGCTGAGCAGAGAGCCAGATGCGGGGCTCAATCCCAGGACCCTGAGATGATCACCTGAGCCGAAGGCAGAGGCTCTAAGCCACCGAGCCACCCAGGCACCAATCCCCATGCTCTTTAAATGCATAAGAGCGCATTTATTTTTCTCAACATCACTTTGCCCATAAGAATAAATTCTGTATTATTTCTTTGTACTTGTTCCAAGGCAAACATTCATAGCTATGTCCTAGACTTGTCTCTCATGTCATGATCATCTCTCTCTACCAATCCAAGCTGGCTGTGTTCCCCTTCTATCACCATCAACAGACACATATTTGATTCCTCAACCACTACTTATGGTGACTTATAGGCAGACAAGTAAGTAACCTATGTGACTCAGTTTTAGTTTCCTGATCTGTAAAATGGGTGCCTACTTCACAGGGTCATTGTGAGGAATTAATAGGTTATTACAAGTAAAGAAAGTACTGAGAACAGTACACACAGAACACACTTGATAAATGTTAGCTAGGATGATAAGGATAATATTCCAGAATCTCCAACCATGGCCATTCTAAGTCCCTGTTATGCTAGGACTAAAAATTTGGAGGTACATTTGGTGGTGATTGTTCAAATTTAAAACACACACACACAGCCTGTGACCTTCCTTTAAGTCTACTTTTAGGGAGTTAGCCCACAATTATATATTTACACTTTTTTCACTGCAGTGCTGTTTGTGTCAGCAAATAAGTGAACAAATATATGGCAAGGGAGATGGCTGAATAAATTACTTTGTAGCAGTAACACAGAATGAAGGAGAATTATGTAATCGCATTCGAAATGACCAAATATAGTATGGGGAGGGGCAGGGAAGAATGCCTCCGAATACCATTTCACACACACTTAACATACAAACATTTCTGGAAATAAACACAAGAAAATTGAACAATGGCTACCTCTGGGTAGATCTTTTACTTATTAACTTTTGTATAATTCAAACTTTTATTTTGCCATAAACATGCACTATTTTCATAGTTAAAACAGAAGTTCTAGAGCACCGTATCCGGTTAGGACAAGCACCTTACTTTTTCAGATACCCTGTGTAACATGAAATGTATCACGTCAACAAGATCCTGGCCACATTTGGAATGTCTCTGTTCTCCACACCGGGGGCATCCCTCTGTTCCCCACAGCAAAAAAATGTAAAAACATTTCACGGTTGTCTCCTCCCTGGACTTTCTATTTCTACAACACACTACAACCCTAATATCAAATATTTATGTAAAGGAATTTTATGATTTGGACTAAGATTTACATACCTGAAGGATGCTAAAATTTTCAAAATTTCCACACTTACATATCTGTGTGGCAAACAATTTCTTAGTAACAGCTGAAGTCTTTCAGTGAGACTCAAAGCACAGCTTAAAAATTAAGTCTTTAAGAATAACTTCTTTTGAAATTACCACAGGGTAAATTTTTAATAGGATCGTTTCCAAAGTAATAATATGTAAGAACTGGTAGAGTTTTTCTTTCGTTTCAGATGCTGTTAGTAAGACCCAAAATAGGCTGTACAAAGGTCAATTAATTGCAAAGGACACGTTCTGTGGTTGTTCACTAGACCACAAATCACAGGTTGAAGCAATATGCACTTGGCCAAATAAAGCCATAAATCTCCATGTTCACGGTTATAAACCTTATGAGGTTCTTAGATAACACTTGTGAAAGACACATCCTTTCACTGTCTAGATTGGCTAAAAATCCTCTAATGATGTATAAGAGTACCTCCAACTCAAAAACAGTACAGACATATGAAGGTTTAACTAAATGAATTTCAACAGCAGCAAGGCACTGTTTCAGTATACTACAAAGTAAAATTCACTCTGATAATTTTTAGTATAGGACAAAGGCAACTAAATACTAACAAAAAGCTGTCCCGTTTATGAAGAAAATGGTACTAGAGAACACGTTAGCTGTGATCATATACAGGCTCAAGAAATCCCATCCCTTGTAAACGATCAAAATAGTTACCTGTGGCATTAAGTTGTCATTGCTATCTTGTTTTTCACGGACCCAGCCCCATATACTAATGAATGCAACAGATGTTAACTAAATTTACTCTGTTCCTGGAATTTTTACAGAATACTAAGGACAAAGGGGCAGACAGGCCAAAACATTTTATTCTGTTAGGTATGACTCCCTGCTGGGCGTGTCATCTACTAAACTCAAGCGAATGATAGGAAATAGGTGCCGAGGAACAGGTCCGAGGAACCGGGAAGGAAGAGCAAGTGAGATGGAAGACGGAAAAATACTTTGTGGGAGGCCTCGCTGAAAACTTCTGCTGGCCTTCCCTTCTGGCTCAATAATAGTATAATCAGTGTCTTCTCAAAAGACAATCATGGTGAAACAGGGGATACTCTGACAGACCGGGGGTTGGCAAACTTCTCCTGTGAAGGGCCAGATAAGCGTCTTAGGCTTTGTCGGGCCACACAGTCTTTTGCAACGACTCAACTCTGCCCTGGTACAGTGTGAAAGCAGCGACAGCTAACACTTCCATGAAGGAACACTGCGGTGTTTCCGTAACACTTTATTGGCTGAGAACTTTTAAGTGGCTGGACTGCCGTCACGCCCTGTGCTAGAGCAAGCTCGGATCTCAGGAAGGCGGGAATGCATCGAACTTGGTCATCAATTTTTTTCCCAGGTTTTCTCCTCTTCTGGAAGCCACTCCCTCTCCAGTAAAGCCCAGCCGAAAGTTAGGATCAGCTCAGAGAGTATGTGGAATTTGCCTGGTAACCTGCGTTGTTTTCTAGAGAAGTAGGATGTACCATGCCTGAAAAGTCCACCGTCGTCACAGGATCACTGCTCCTTGAAAAGTAGTGTAATCCTACTTTTTCAAATAGCATAGGGGCACCTGGGTGGCTCAGTCAGTGAAGAGTCGGGTGCTTGGTTTTAGCTCAGGTCATGATTTCAGGGTCGTGAGACTGAGCCCCATCTTGGGCTCCGCACTCAGGGTAGAGTCCGCTTGGGATTCTCTCACTCCCTCCCCCTCTGCGTCTCCCCTTGCATGCTCTCTTTCTCTTTCGCACACAAACAAATAAATAAATCCATCATCCATCCATCCATCCTTTAAAATAGCATAGCATCAGTTGGTCTTTTAAATCCTGATTTTTGCCTCCAAATCTTCGTCTTGTTGTTCTTTCAGTGGGAAGAGAAGCAGCAGCAGGTCCACGGAGCTGGATTCCTGAGACGGTTCCTTGCTCAGTTCTTCCAACAGCCTTCCCTCCAGCCCCTCGCAGTGGGCTCTAACTATACCCTACGTTTGACATTTGTCAAAGGGAGGCAGTTGGTTTCAAAACCCAATTCCTGTGTTGTCACATTTCAAGACAGTCATGTGATCCCCAGGCCTGCCAATCTGGTTACATCGTTTGGCCACCTCCACATCAAGTGGACCTGCTAGTCCGGCTGGGCCCACACAAAGAATGATTACAGAACAGCAGCTTCTGCATCTGCCAGGAAACCCAACACCTCCTCCTAAGCCTCAGGATGTCAGTCAGTTTCTGAAAAGACCGGAGGCTGACTTGCAGTAACAATGGCTTTCATATTTACCACTTAGAATCATGTCAGAGGAGCAAATCTCCTTCCCCATTTTTCCTGGTGATGCAGAACATCTGTATGTTTTTAAGAAGAGATGTCAAGGTCTCTGACCCCAGAGACACCCTGGTCCAAGTTTCCCCTCACAGGGGTCCCTCATACAAAGTCACCAGCAGGTGATCGATCCTATGTTCTCTGGGAGAAGGCTTCAAAGAGTCCACAAATATTTGGAACCAGTACCCTTACTGACTGTTAGAAAATTCACCTTAGACTGAATTGACAGATGTCTCCTTGTAACTTCAAGCACTTGCTGGCCTTAGTTTTGCCCTTGGGAACTGCATGGAATAAGTCTAATTTCTCCTATGAACAATAACCCTGCAAATATTTAAACAATTTGAATAAAGCTATTATGTCCTCCCAAAGTCTTCTCTTTACCAAGCCAAAAATTCTCCACCGGCTATATAGCAAAAGTATATCTTCCTCAATTCATAAGTAAATCTCAAATTTTTCATCAGTTTATCACACCCTCATGTCTACTTTTTGCAAAAATAACCCCAACAAATATATTTAAATTCCTCTGAAAGGGATCTGCTCACGTGTCAGTGAGGCATAACTCTAGACAGTCTTTAAGAAGGCATCTGGAAGATTTCCGACCAAAATACCTCCCCAAGAAACACAAGTTCTTGCTTTCTTGATGGTTCACGACAAATAACATTTATGATTTAGAATAAAAGATACATGTCTCATGAAGCACAGTAATATATGTGTAGTTCATGTTTTATTAATTACACATATTGTAATAACATTGACCATAGACTCAGTAATAAAATAGGTCTTATAAGATTGAAGACGCCTTCTGTCTAAAACACAAATATAAGTTAACAGAATTTAAAAAGGGTGACTAGGACAGAGGCTCACTAGCTGCTGAGAAACTTTCTGGGAAGTTTAAGCTTCATTTATTAGATCATTGCTTTTCAAGTGTTTGGATTCCACTTAACACTGCCCTTGCTTTTTTCCCGTACATCATCCTTTCAAACATCACAGGAATTTCTTCCTTGTATGTGTGTGAAGTTTAACACCTCTTCTGACCCCCAAGCTCTGCTCTTTCCAGATATAAAAAAGCTCCCTAGAATCCATATACGATGTACATTTTTCCAGAGAGCCTCCTGCTATCATGTCATGTACTCCTAAAGTCTAAAGTATTATTCAAGATCTCAGATCATTTAAAATAGGTTAGCCCCTTCTCTATCAATTCTCAAAGTTTACAATTCTATATTGGTGGAGGATAATTTTTAAAAGGTAAAATCATGGCAAGAACTGATGTCAAAGATTTTGCTGAACTCAGTAAATGAGGGAACAAATAAGATGTTACAATAGGTCCAAAAGAGAATCTACAGGCAAAGGCATATATAATTATGTATGTGTAAATAAATGCAAAAATGGTCATCAGAACATAATCAACTGTACTGCTACTAGTTTTTTAAAAAAAAAACATTTTTCAGATTTCTTAAATAGCTCGGAGAACGCTCTTCAGAGTGCTATAGACAGAACTTTCCATATGTTCCACACCCACCCCCCATTTCAATATAACTACATTCTAGCAGAATGACAGAAGCATGACTAGTACTTCCTGGTTGAAGAGGACACAATCTATAAAAATGTAATGTGGAAGCCAAGCTGTCTGACTAACACTGTCTGCTCCAGGTTCCTCACACCTAAATTACCAGATGCTCAGGCTTGCCCAAAGCTCTTGCCCAAGAACACCTACTGTCTCCTGACCACTTCACCTCAATCTGCTGGTTTCCGCTGTCTTGCCACGGCTGTGTGGCATGACTTCTATTTGTGTTTCACAGAGTTTCTGACTTGAAACCACTGAGACCACTCTACCCTGTCCCCCTTATCCTCAGAGTTACACCCAGTCCTCTATCCTCCTCAGCAATTTGTTGGATGAGTAGTTGGGGTATTTCTAAGAATTCTTGCACTGCTCATCTGGGGGCAGGGAAGGGGAGGAAAGCTGTGAGCCCAAGTGAGCTTAGACCTGCTCCTCATCCCTCCCATACCCCAGCCAGAAAAAAAGCTGTAATACTCGACCACGGTTCTCTAATAGTTTGTCCTGGAGCCCAATACCATTTATGAGTAACACGCAGTCTACACTGAGAGCAGTAGGAACATTATACTATTGAATGCATGACTTCTCAAGGGCAAGATAGGAGCAGAATCCCTCTGCTCATCATGCCCCCCAAAAAATCAGTGAACTGAATCTAAAGAGTCATTTGCTTTCCTTCTCATTCATTTACTCACCCAATAAATATTTATTGCATTTTATAAAGGCCTAGGCACTGTAGTAGGTGTTAGAACTTACGAATAAAAGAACAAAGCTTCTGTTTTCCTTGTTAGTGAGGCATGAAAACAGGACATATGAGAGTGAGGAGAATATGCTTTCAAACGTTAGCACTGAGAGTTTCTTAAAATATCACAAACTTCTGACAATAGGTTCTCAGTTATTACAAACATAGTTACAAAGAATTGTACCCATTTGTAGACTTTACTCCCTTTTTTCATCGTGATAAAAAGAAACAGCCAAGTATTATGAATGCTCTTGCATTTTAACTAATCTCCAGTCTTTATCAATGTATCTTCTAACTTCAAAATAAAAACCAAATGTAAGCATTCCTAAGCTCAACTGGGAAAAACGCATTGGAGACATTTCTTGATAGCACAAAATGTTACAAGAGTATTTTTTCTCTCTCCCAAGCTTTATTTACACTGGTAAAAATGGTCAAATATTTCTGAGCTGAAATGAAACACTGCGCTTTAAAAATTAGACTTGCGCTACCTCTCAGCCATCTATCATCTCTGTTCTCCCCCAAATCACAAGCCCCAGAAAAGAGTGCCACTTGAAAGAGATCTGGTCTTCCTATTAGGACAGCAGTGACGGAACAAAGAGAAGAGCAACAATATGACTTTAAGAGTACAGAGACCAATGGCATTTGTAAAACAGCTCAGGGGCTCCGCCAGTTCCAACACCCTGTTCTTTCCTGAAAAAGCCTTGGCTGACTTGCCAGAACCAAAATCTTTAAAGTCATATGCTACAGGACCCTGGGGGGAAATGCATTTCATGTGCTGATATATCCAAGAAAAGAGCCACAGTCTTTACCTAGAACTAAAAGCAGAGACTTTACAGTCCACTTCTTAAACTATGAGGCATTTATTTTATTTATTTTAACAAATCATTTCTTTGGCAAAGTACTTCACAGCATGGACTATGACTGGAGCCTAGAAATCTCAATCAGTGGAACTTCAACATCTGAAGCCAATTTTAGATGACAATCCCCCCTCATTTTCATGGCAAAGAAAAAGAAACATTCTCCAATTATTATTTTCAGAAATGATCCAAGCCCACATTCCCCTGTTGCCTACGACACAAAGGTATACAATGACATAAAACAAATTACTTCTGGGTAGCTTGTTAAGAGTCAAGTCTTTGACCCACAGGCCACCATGGAGTGCTACAGACCCAGGTACAATTCAAGGCGGCTGGCTGGTAAATTAACATGTTTGGACACACATCACTAAACCCGTATGCAGTGTGCAAATCCAATCAGTAGTGTCAATGGCCTTTGGTGCCTCACATCTTGCTACCAGATTTGCGGCTACCAGACCAGCCTTTCAGTATGTCGTAAAGCAGGTTTTGATGTTCTGTGACCTGCTCTTGGGAAAACAATCAAAGTGTGTTTATGATTTGCAATATAATGCTTAGCACAAGGCTATAAAGAAAGGGCTTTGGAAAACAGTAATTAAACTAAGCAGAGAAATCAGTAAGCCCGTAAGGACATATTCCATTCAGAGAGCCATTCTCAGGATGACTGGGAAAAACTCTAGGACAGGATTAACTGTTCCCAAGAAGGGCAGTCATAACCATTATTTGTAATTTCAAGTTATCATTTACTCTACGGTGTACTACTGAATCAATGACAGCATGGCTGGCCAAAGAAATAAAAAAGAAAAGCATCCGTTAGAAGATGTCACCATCTCAGAAATGCCTAAAGGTGAGGACATGGGGAAGTACACCCTAGAAACTGAGGAAACGTGTCTTTCCTTACATAGGAGGACAGATAAAAGGATACTATCTTAAGACTGCTTAAGGCAAATGTTGCTCATATAGTGCACTGAAGAACAACAAGAGAATTTAAGACACTGTAATTTAAAGTTGGTATTCTTTGGTAGACTTTCTACTATAACCCATTTCTAGCTCCACAAATTACTAGGTTCCTGGAGTATAAGGAATTTGGAGAACCCCAAATTAGAAGTATTATCAGCATATTCTAAGTTACATCAGAAGGTCAAAGTTCCTTCCCACTTCCCCCAGGGGGTGAAGCTCTGAGATGCACTAAGCAGAATATGGACTCAAAAGTATTAGGTATGCTGGTGCTATTAGTGAAGAGTATAAAATATGTATACAGGAAAAACTCAGGAAAAGGGACTTTTGTTCTTCTTTGATACCACTCCTAGAGTAGATACATCCTTCTACTGATGTCTTTCATAGACCTATCTCCAGGAGATGGTGAAATCAGGCAGACTTGGGGTATTCGGTCTATGAAAGTAGGTGCCATAGCACTCAGAGAGTCTGCAAAAGACCAGGGAAGACACTCAGGGACAGAAAAGCATGGAATATGATACTTAAAATATCCAACTACAATCTAGGAGCAAGACAAGCCCTCAAGGGCAAGGATGGCAAAATTTGCTACATATGCTTCATTCTCTCATCATGTGATCATGTGTCATGGCAGACCTTGCTAATTAATTACCACACTAGTCTTACTGAATCCATTCGTAATCTCTGAATGTTTCTCAAAGTGCTCCAGGCTTTAACCCCCAACTGTTCAGAGTTGGTAATCAAGATAAACCTTTTTGCCAACTCTGCTTAAGTTTATTCACAGCGTAGTCAGACAACCAGGGAAGGAGGCCACAGTCTTAAGGAATACTGAGACCCAAGGATGTGCATTGATCTGGAGGGTCTCTTGTGCTATATGGCCCTCAGGGACCCACTGAGCAGGTGATAATCAGAATAGGCAGCTAGTTCTGGATTCTCAGATGTGAGATATAGTACTATCCATTCCCGCCAGAGATACAGCTATCACCGAGGCACTCAGTGTGTATTTCTACACCTGTAGGTTGCACAATTTTGGAAGTGGAGTAGGGCAGTGTCTATGTGCCTCAACACATAGGCAAGGGGCTCAAAGAGCCTCGCAGAGCCAGATTTTGAGCCTTGGTTCCACAACAGCACTGTTGACAAGGACTCTATGGCAAAGACTGAGAACTCCAAGATAGTCCTGTACTCCTAACTCTGCAATTAACACAGGATGGAATCTGTTCTGTACCAGAGCTGTCAAAAGGCATCTGCTTAAGAATTAGGATTTGGAAGCCAAAGATAGCTGCTCCATGGCAGTTGAGAACCACCGCCCTCCAGGGGATTCCATTCGAACCCCCAACTACAGATCTTTTCCAGCGACTGGAGCTCAAGCAGGAGTGTTCTCTCCGTAGTGCAGCACCAAAGGAGGCATGAATGACAAGCACAGAGAGAAAGCCGGGGGGGAGTTGCTTATCTAGCCCCCATTCCAGAGGGAAAAATAGATCTCCGCAGGACACACAACACTCACTCTCCCCACAACTCCACGTTCATTGATCTGTCAAAGCAAGATAGCCTACTTTTTTCTAGCTCTGCATCACTTACTAATTTTTACTGTTGTTTGAATGATTATACATAAATGCAAATACAGGGTTATTCTCTCCCACCCTCTTCCAGCTTGGTGTCCCCTATGTACAGGGAAAGCGAGGCCTTCGATAAAGAGGTGTTATTGCAGAAGTGCAAGTATGAGGAAGCACGAGAGAGAGCTGGTATCTGCAAAGCACATACATTCTCGCTGTTTTTACGATGCTATCGAGAACCAGAGTATTTATAAACTGAGCGATCAACAAGCCCCAAGTCCAGGAAATGTCTTGTATGCAAAAACTTGTTCAGAGTTTAGGCATGGGGGATAGACACACAGCAATTACACATCTCCATTTCTTGACATCCAAAGGAACTGAGGAGTAGAAGAAAGAAGATAGGCTTTCACAATTTTTACAGATGCTCGAGAAGAAGATACTCAGGTTAGAGGAAGAGACAAACCAACTGTAGCATTTCCAGCTATGGCCGGGTGGCTTGCTGGCTCCACACCTGCACGTTACTTGCCCGTCAGGGAAGCGCCTGTGCCAGTGCCTCAGAGGGACTTCCTGTGTGGGGTGATGGCAGACATCAGTCAAGGGCTTGCTAAAGATGGAAACACAATTTGCCTGGGTCTGGGACTGAGGGTGTAAAGAGGTCTAGAGGAGAGGAAGAGTGAACCACACGCAGAGCAGTTTCCTTTGTAGTCAAACCAAACAAACATAATGCTGAGTGAATTGTCCATTTTTATACACTTCTAACGTTTTGTACTTTTGTAGGGCTTTTTGTGGGTATTTGGATGGAATGCTTTTCATTTTCCAAACCTTGGGTTTTTCTTCTTTAAATGAGCACTTTCTATTCCAGTAATTTTTTACTTCAGTTTGCTTTGCTAAGACATATTGCAGAAAATGGAAGGACCTGAGTGACAGCTTTTTGTATCGGAAATATTCGAACCTCAGTAACGTGATTGAGCAGGGCAACAAAATACCAGTTCCCTCCCCTCAGAGGTTGGCAACTGATCTGCTGCAGGTATAAACTGTTACAACAACTTCGGAGAGCAATTAAAGGTGAAAATGTTCTTAGCAAACAACCCAGTAATTACATGTCTTGGTGATTATCCCAGAAAAATTCTCGAACACACGCACAAGGTTGTTCCTTGCCATAATTTTTTAAAATAATGAAAAACAGCAAATAAGCATTCTCCAAAGGGGTATAAAATAATTAAACTGTGGTGTGTTCATATAATGGAACATTAGAGTGCAGTTAAAATGAAATACCATAGGGACGCCTGGGTGGCTCAGTTGGTTGAGCAACTGCCTTTGGCTCAGGTCATGATCCCAGCGTCTTGGGATCGAGTCCCGCATCGGGCTCCTTGCTCCGCAGGGAGCCTGCTCCTCTCTCTGCCTCTGCCTGCCTCTCTGCCTGTTTGTGTTCTCTCTCTGTTAAATGAATAAATAAAATCTTTAAAAAAAAAAATGAAATACCATGTACTGTTTATGAATAGATACATTGAGAATAAGCTGATAAAAATGTGGGCAGGGAAAACATATTAAAACCTCCAGAACAGGTCACCTCTGGGCTTCCACTACTATATTTATAATGTTTCATTTCTTTTTTAAAAGTCCATGGTGATTATGATAAAGTGTCAGCATTTGTTCAACATGGGTGTTTATTATATTTTGTACTGTTTTGTATATTGAAAATTTCACAACAAAAATAAAATCACCAACCAGGAAATAACAGTTCATCCCATGGGTGGAAGGGAAAGTTGTCAGAAATTTATTAGTTTTCTGACTTCTAACTTCTAACAAAAAACTTCTAACATGTTTTCTAACTTTAGGGACTACATGTTGATCACACTACCCTAGAACTTCTGACATAAAGGGGGCCCCCTTTTACCAATTTCGGGTGCTACCAGCAAAGAGTTCCTTGCTTTCTTCCCTTATCTACACTGTATTTTCCTAACTTGCTATTTCTGCCTCCAAGAGTTTCTGAGGTTCAACTAAAGCAGAGGGCTTTTGAAATCTTCACTAATGTTCTATGAAAACCAGGTATTATGATTTAAGAATATGGAGATGAATTCCAGACTAGCATGAGTGGGAACAAGCAGGAGTCCACACTACTGTCTTGGTCACAATCGTCATCACTGAAGCCGACAGTGGCAACAGCTGTCACAACCATGGCCCAAGCTCTCTGATAACTGAAATTGCATCATCTCCCTTTGCCAACGACTCTGTGACGTTGGTCTCATTTTACAGAGGAGAAGACAGAAATCAGAGAGGTTCAGAAATAGGACCTAGTACATGGCACCCTCCCTCTCCTGATCACCCTTCAAATGGCCTTTAACTATGCCAAGTATTTTCTCATAGTTATTACTTGCCTTCTGTTTATCTTAGAAAAAATAGTGTTGCACACACATTACAATACCGTTTAGAACAACTATGAGAGGCAAATATAATTTTAGGAAGCTGGCAGGCAGAAAGATGCCTTGACTGAAAAGGCTTTTGGAGATAACCCGCCCCAAGGAAAGTCCTTTTACTGGCAACATCTCAAGGCTGAAAAATGGAGGCCTGTACAGAACCAGAATGTAAAACCCAAATGGAAGACTACAGAACTTGTCCACAATAGTTTAGATTTGTTCACTTCTCCAAGCACCAAAGAAAAGAGATAGGTTTTGGTGCATTCTATAGGCAAGTTTGCCTATTGCCTCTTCATTAACGAAGCTTGGTGCCTACTGGGTATCAATACAAAACTATGAGCTCAGGACCATTCCGCACACTTCAAGACAGGGGTGGTAGCTGCTGGAATGGCAGAACTGGTTAACCCTGGGAGGGAAAAAAATGCCCGAAATTGAGGTTATTGAACAAAGGGATTATAGGACTAGGAGGCACACAAATACTCAGGAACCGATCACCCTTTATTGGAATACAGCATTGGTTTAAGGGCTGCCAGAAGCAGGGAATCCTTGAATTTTCTGCCCCAAATCCAAAACTGGGTGTTCATTTTGATAGCACTGGCTTTTGCAATAAAAAGAAAATAAAGGAAATGGGTCACTAGCTTTGAGATTACACTACTTCGGGGCGGGGGAGGGGAGAGAAATGAGAAACATGGCTTCAGTGGGTTTCTGGACAAAAAACTGAGGAAATCTCACCAGAGGCAAGATTCTCATGTTTTCACAATAACTGCCTAAATAGATACATGGTACTGAAAAACTTTGGGTGGTTTACAGATTCACCTTTGTTTTAATGTCACCAAGGAAGAACCAAAAAAAGAGAGGAGACAGAAGGGAAAAAACCGGTCCCTGAGCTAGACAAAGGAGGAGTCAGGGAAGCCAAGGTTGCCTTGACAACCCAAGCACTGGTTGCATTTTAAATAATATTTATTTTTCTTCCTGATTTCAGTAGAAGTATGTGGTGGCTTTGTAATGTTCGAGTTAGCTAGTTGAACAATATGTTTTCTTACAGGTTTCTGGGTATGGTGAGCCACAAGAGAGATTCTCACAGGAGATGTGGAGGGCAGAAGTAAAGCAGCAGCCATTTTCTACTTCGTACACGTCGTCCTTTATCTGCTGGCTCACCTTGTTGGTGTGGAATAGCAGGCAGGTCTGCAACTGCTCCAACTTCCCCTGGATCCTCCTCCAGCTTCTCCTGGGCCAGGTGTGTGTGTGCTGAGCTCCATGACTAATGGTTCAGGCTTCTGCACAACACCCACACCAGAGTCAGAGGCCGAGAGAACTGACGTGGGCTTCAGTCCATCCTTGTGGACTCCAGCCTACCCTTGTTCTCTCCCAGTTTATATCCACCTTCCTTCCCAACTGCCTGCTCCAAGGACACGGAGCTCCAAGGACACGGGCCTCCAAGGACATGGGCCTCCAAGGACACAGAGCTCCAAGGACACGGGGCTCCAAGGACACAGAGTTCTAAGGACATGGAGCTCCAAGCACATAGAGCTCCTGGAACAGAAATAAAGACAACAGCCTTATGGAGAGTGCTCAGTCAGCTTTCGTGATTATGTCAGGGTGCATCTCTTTGCTCTGTGTGTCGCTGCCAGTAATCCTGCTTCTCTGAAACCTGACAATACAAATACATTGTATGCACGTTTTAAAAAGAGCAATTTTAGGGGCACCTGGGTGGCTCAGTGGGTTAAGCCTCTGCCTTCGGCTCAGGTCATGATCGCAGGGTCCTGAGATCGAGCCCCACATCGGGCTCTCTGCTCAGCGAGGAGCCTGCTTCCCCCCCTCTCTCTGCCTACTTGTGATCTCTCTCTCTCTGTCAAATAAATAAATAAAATCTTTTTTTTTTAAAAAGAGCAATTTTATTTTTACAACTGGGAAGAAAATATTCCAAAAGAGCAGAATGTACTGTAGAAAATTTAGGAAATATCTGTATAAAGAAAAAAATTAAATCACCCACAATCCCACCAAGCAAATGTTTCTGTCTGCCTACCTCTATCTCTAGCCCTTTGCAAATTTTTGATGGTACTGATTATGGTTTTATGCCTTTTTTAAAAAAAAACCTTATCATTACATGCTGAGCAGTTTCCCATGTCATTAACATTTCTTTGAAAACATGACTTTTCAATGGCTACGAAATATTGTTAGAGTTGTGTATTACAATATAACCATCCTCTTTTAAGTTGGTTACAATCATGGGCTTTCAGGAGCAACACTACAAAGAAGTGCCTCACCCTAGTTCTTTGTGTATATTTTTCCTCACTTCCGTGGGATCAATTCCTGGAAGAGTAACGTTTCAGGCTGTGAACCCATATCATCAAATGGTTTTGATCACTATTTTCAGGTCAATCAGCATCTCATACTGAGGCCAATGTTCAAAATACTTATCAACCAGCATAGCATGTGCATCAGTGAATCGGAACGATGTAATGTGGGGACAGGATCTTAGAGTCCCCTTTGTGCCATGCCACGAGTTAATGCTTGAATCACGGGGGGGAAGTGGTGGATCCTTGGGGGAAGGAGGTGATTGTCACAGAGATTTTTATCAGGAGGGTTCGAGGCAGCTGCTCTTTACCAAGGAAGTTGACAATATTTTGACAGTTACCGTAGTTTTACTAGGGTATACCCAGTGAACACCAGCTTATGTTGGAGTTTTTCTTTTCCTTTTTTTAAACTCTGTTGGCGTGTCTACCTGACTTTCTCTTTTCCAGGCTGAATAAACCTCAGTTATTTCAGTCTTCCCCCACCTGTGCCTTCTTTTTTAGAAAGTTTAAGCCTCTTTACAGATTTCCTAACAAGCCCTACAAATTTGTGTGTAGTGAAGATCAGATTAGGCCAACAGTCTAATGTTGACCTTTTCAGTATTGGAAAAGGGACAAAAAACAAAGTGCAAATCAAAGGGAAAGTGTACAGCAGGTGTGAACATAGCTCAGTTGTTGAAAAAGGAGCCAGCGTCTAGATGAGGGGATAAAAGCATGACAACATCAGCTCTCTGACTGGTGTAACTGCTAGATAGGACAAAGTAGCGAAGGAGCTGTTGTCTGAGTCACAAACATCTACTCCCAAAGATTGGTGGCTCCTTCCTCTGTGCCCCAGAGCCTATTTGTTTACCCCATTATGGAGATTCTGACAAGAGTTGGCAAATATTTGATCTTATCTGCTTCTCTTACCAGGATCATCCACTCCAGGAAATTTGATTTATTTGTTTAATCATCTTCAGAATCTAGCCAAGAGCCTGCCCTAGAGGAGTACTCAATATATCTTTGGTGAATCACAAACCACCTTGCCCTTCACCATTTGTGTGGCTTCCTCGAGGCCCCAGATACTCCAAGCTAGCCGTTTCTTAGTGGTTCGGTATGGAGTTATATACAAACCCTCAGCTGTCAGCATCGGGGAATGTGTAGACAAGGCAGGGAGCTGCAGAGCCTGGAGATGCCCACTGTCCTCCAGCTACGGGACTCCCCTCATTTATTCTCTTACAGAAGGAGAGGGCAAAAGACATCACAGTCTTATTTCTGATCACTTCTACTTCTGCCACTTCGACCCCTTAGCACTTGGGTCACCTAGAATCCATCACCAGGTGAAAACTCAATTGCAGGAAACCAACCCAAGTACTTGTTAAAAAGTCTAGAAATACAATTACTGAAATCTAATTTTTGGTGCCCTTTGATGGACTCCCTCTCCCCAATCTTGAGAGCTAACAAAGTGAACACTTGAAAATCCAAAGCTCACTCTACTGTATGTTTAACAATCATAGTAAAGAAAGGACACCGAGCTTCTCTTCCTTCCCGGGTCTTCCAGGTCCAATGCCCAACTATTGCTTCTCGTCCCAGCCCACCCACAGAAGCTTCTCATTAGGATACTGGAGACAACTAGAGGATGAACATATCATCTCACCTCCTCGTTTTACAGCTGGCTTGTTTGACGGTTGTGCAGAAAGCCCATGGTTCCTCTTGACTTAATTCCACCACTTTAGCATGTGTTCCTTTAAACACAGGAGGGCCTCAACTCTCAAGGAACTGAAAGAGCTATACCCTGATGACCGCGCACAACACAACTTTAATCTTTTTGTGTGTGTGGTGAAAGGAGAATTGCTTTTTGTGGAGAAGAGTGGGGAAGTGATCCAATTAGGATATGCAAACCAAATGAAGGGAGTGAATGAAAGACTATCAGCTGAATTTTCAGCCTCTTTTCCTGAATGTCTTCAAAATGTACCAAGCACCAGGTTGGCGCTTTGCCCACATGGCCATATCTCCACTGCAGCCGGGTAAGGCAAGGTTCTTAAAGGAATTAATGAAACTACAGTCAAACACACGCTCGGCAGCACAGTAAAAATTCACCTTCTCCCCAGAAGACCCGGGAAGATACAGAAATGCAATACGGAGAATCCAAAGCCATTTACTGAACCCTTGGCTTTAGAGATCGGAAACAACAGGAGGGCAAGTGGTGCTCTCCTCAAATCTTGACCTTGGTCTCAGATTCCTGAGGCCACTACGGCTAACTATCCAGTACCGCTCACCTACTCTGTAAGCGCGGAAGCTCGAGGAGGGGGAGCAAGTATTTCTCGGAGGCCTATAAGGACCAGGTAAGTGACACAACTCGTGCAAATCAGTTCTGTGAAGAACTGCAATTAAAGGTTCTGCTGGGGCCCGTAGGATAGTCGTCGCCATGAGACAGTGTACACACCATTTTCTTCTCTCTCTCCCAAGCCCTCTCCTTACTTTTCCCAGGGTTTAAAAATCATGTTAACAATAAGCAAATACAGCATGGCCAGATGCCTTTCGTGGTCAGATGGTTCATTGTTTAAAAAGTTTCAGTTTAAAATCCAAAAGATTGTTAACAGATGCAGTTTCTGGCTAGAGACTGGGAAAAACCTCACTTAAACAAAAGAGTATGTTGTGATTGGAGCTAAAAAGGGAATTACCTTTAAAGATAAGAACCACAAACATTTCCTATTTGAAAATACCTCCAGCCCCACCAACAGGACCTTTTTGTGGTCCTTTCACGAACGTTAAAAAGCCTTCGACGGTGGACTGCCGCAGAGGGCCAACCATGGCTGACCAACCAGTCCGGTCGCTTTTACAGATTTGTGTGGACTTTCAGCAAGCCCACAACATCCATCTCTTACTCTCCCCCGGATTACTCAATTAGGCAAGCGGCCAATTAATGTCTTTCCAATTCTTTTGGCCCTAGAAATACTTTTGCTGCTTTCATTTTGGCTCTGGAAATGGGTTTTCAACTAGAGACGAAGATAGAGGCAAATGTGAGAAACGAGCACAGACTTGATAAGCAGACAGGCGCTGCTGGGACTCAAGTCCCCACTGGGTGGGAAAGAGCCACTTGGCTGAGGAAGGCCTGGCCCCATCCCCCATTCCCAGTCTCGTTTGCCTCCACAACCGCCATGTACTTCTACACAGAAAGCCTGCTTTTCACCAACTCGTGTGTCTGTTTCTGTTGGCTTTCATGGGCCCTGACTCTATGGCTTCACTATGTGTGAGAATGTCTGTAATGCCCTGGGTTCTAATCTTGAAAGATGGAAAAATCTAAGAAGCCATGAGTCTGTAGCTCTCCCTTGGCCTGAGAAATGGATGTGGTTTGGCTTGCTGGTGACAAGCCTGACTTGAAAAGGCTTGATAGGGTCCAAGGAAAACAGTCTGTCCTTAGTAATAAAGATGGCCACCATGGGCTCCATTTCGAGAATGGGCAACCTGTCCCTTAAGAGATCACATTGTATGAAGACAGGTAAACATCATGTCCTTTTCATGCTTAGGTTTTTGTTCTCGTAGTCATTGTATTATTTCCCTATTTATGACAACGCCCCAAAAGGTCAGTGGCAGACCAAACACATAGCAGAGTTTTAACATTTTTAAGAAGCTCTGATCAAGAAAATCCTTAACTTAGCAACATTAGCATCCATTTTAAAGTGAGGCAGATCTATAACCCCATGGAAATCCCTACAGAGTTAAAATGGCTTTCCCACTCAGCCACGACTTGGCTGTCACCTAAGCAATCCAGGCTGCAAAAACAAAGCTAGCAGGAGGACTGCGCTTCCAAGGATCAGTGCCGTCTGGCCAGGTAGTAGTAGGAAGGGCCCATCCATCAAGAAACAGGATTCAGAGGCCAGTGGCCACATCCGTATCTATCTTCCTACAAAAAGGGAGCCTCACCGTGAGCACATGAGACAGGGTTTGCAAGGGGATTTGATAGGCCTGGAAATTGAAAAATGAGCAGCAGCTGCAAGTCCAAGGTCATTACTATCCTCCAGGGTTTGCCTTTTCTAATCTAAGGGGCAGTAGTTTCCATGATTAACTTTCAATTGCTGTCAGGGGTGTAATAAAATCTGGGAAAGAAGAAAACTTTCCCCTCAGTAAGCTGCTCCCATTTTCCTGCCCTTTCCTTTCCTCCAGTGTATAGTCTCAATCCTCGCTTCATGTTGTTTCCTAATTTTGAGAAAAAACTCTGCACTAGGATGAGCCAAAATAGACAATGTCCTATGTGCGTACAGGCACTTGAAGATTTTTCCTTCTCAGTTCCAGGGGCTAGGTCTTTAAGAAGGCCTCACGAAAAGGTCCCTTATTTTCCAAAACCATACAACGCCAACACTTTATTTTTATTTTAAAATTCTTTCCCAGTGCATTACATCTGTTTCCTGAGCCATGACAATCAGTTCAACCAAAGAGAGCCATGCACAAAGAGAAAAGAGGATGCAGTCATTTTCAAACACATTTTCCTGGTTACCACTAGAGTAGGAATCCCTACAACTACAACTTGTTCTGATCTGGTAGTAGCTCAGAAACCGTACAGAGAGGTTACAGCTGGGCACGTCTCTCAGCAAAGGCCCCCGAACCAAACCCCACACATAGTTTTAGCAACTGTAACTGCTCAGATGGAAAACTAATTGTGCTTTCAATTTTTTTTGACAGTTCAGTATAATACTAATGAAAACTTAGTGGTTCAGCCATCATACACTTATTTCAATGTGTTCTGATGCTGGAGTTACAAAGAGGAGTTACGTCATGGTGCCTCGCCCAGAGACACCGAGTCAGGCTGGGGAAGGGGCACAGGCTCGCTACTGCAAGGTGCTTCTGGAAGGCTGGCATGGCAATCAAACAAGGCAGCAAACAGGGCTGAGAGACAGTCACATGTGCAAATGCACTAGTTGCATAAGAAAAGGGTTCTCTGACTGATACTGTGCCTTGAAAAGACATTGGATTGCTACAGTTTGTTTCTATGTCCTTGGGGTAAGGGTGAGTAACTAGAGTGTCCACTGCCTTGGAGACACGTAACATTCCCCTTAGGTGCTCGCCTGCCCTTCCTGTTTACCCCACCTTGATTCAAGTTTCTATTGAAACAGAAGAAAACATGACAAAAGATGACCATGAACTTGATTGGTTCCAAAACTGGGGTGGGCACAGTCTGAGAATTTTCACAGGGTTTAAAAGATGGCAGAGTGAACTTTATTGAGGAGATACAGTACATGGGGTGATGCCTACACCGTGGGTGCTGAAATCCATTCTCCCCTTCTCCAATGGTAACAGGACCTCGAATAAAGACTGCTTTCCTTGCAGGTGGGGCCATGTAGCTAACAGTGGGATGTGAGGGGAATTCAGGTGAATGATTCCCAGGACATGTCCCTAAGAGGGGAGGTGGAGAAGGGTGTTGCCTTCTTCCCCTTTCCTCCATCCTTAGTTTGGAGTATGAAATGGCCAGAGAGATACACTGGACCATGAGGACAAGGCCACACCCTAGAGGCACTGAAATGGAAAGTTGCTAAGAGATGGGAAAGGAAGATTGAAATCCCAGAATACTACTCCTAATCTACCGAGATACCAACTATTATGTAAAGAACAGGCGGAAAACTTTGAATTTTGTGTGCACCACTACAATTTGGGGTCTCAGTTGCACAGGATTACAAATAATGATTACAAGTGTGGGGGACATTGGGAGGTGTCCAACGAAGTGTCCATAGAAACAACATCCAAGGTGTCGGCACTGTGCCACACACATGGCAACAAGGCCGTGATCTGGTTTGTACATTACAAAGAGCTGTCTGAATTTCAGCGGTGAAAAGGAAGAGCAAAGGGCACAAAAAAGGATAACTTTCCAGTTAACCATAAACACAGTGAATCTCTTACCTTTTTCTTGCTACAGTATATTTGCCATTTTTTCTCAGCTGGAAGTGCAAACATGGCTTCCCTGTGTTTGTCTGTCAGGTCAAGTTCATCCTGAGGAAAAAAAAATAATTAGTGTTTCATAGATTAAACATTATTCCTATAGGAGAGGTTATTAGCATCATTAGGGAAAAGGAAAAAAAAAAACCCAACATATATTTCAACGAACTTGGGAAAGATTGAGAAGGCAAAGCTATGTGTTGCCATCATCAAGAAAGCACGTCTCTGGCATGGGGCTGAGTACTGAGCACAGCAAGAAGGACAAGGCTCGCCCTGCACCTCCTGAAGGGTGTGGGAAAGCAGGCTGAGCACAGACAGAGGACGCTGAGCCAGTGTGCGCTGTTGTAGAAGGCCCGCTGAGCTTTAGAGGCCATCAAAGCTCCGCAGTTTGGAAGGATTACTCATATTACAGATGAGGGTTCACTGGGGAGCTCCACAAACACTGAGTATCAGGATGGACCTGAAGAACTTGGACATGACCAAGAGGAGAGCAACGGAACCAAAGGCGGGGGAGGGGGAGAGTGAGAACAGACGGGGTGTGTTCCGGGGACAGTGACTGGCTTAGCAGAGGCACGGAAATGATGCAAAGGGTCATCACATGAACGGTTTGGGAGGTAAGAGGGACCAGTTTGTGAAAAGTGTTAAATGCCAGAATGAGGGCATTGTCTCTTGACCCAGGAGAGCCGATGAAGGTTGTGAGCAAGCACGTGGCATCTTCACTGCCATAAATCCCCCTAATATTTAGTCAGTGTTTTATGCACCAAGCGTCGTGCGGCATTGTCTCGGTCCCCACAACAGCCCTGAGTCCACGCGTTAGTACGTCCTCGTCGTAGTAGCAGGGACTGCTGTAAGACAGCTGGGGGAAATTTAGGTGGAAGACTGGGTACGTAACTTGCTCCAGACCACACACCTGGTAATGATGGGGCTGCTTTTCAGCCCGCAGCTGTCAAACTCCAGAACCCAGACTCAGCCTCTGAGATCAATGTCTGGAAACATTAATTTTACAGTGGAGTGCAGCTGAGATTGGACACGAAGGGAAGGCAATTTACAAACATCCATAACTAATGAATAACAACAATAGGATAATGAATATAAAGTGCTTAGAGAAAAGCTCTTGGCATTTAATAACTCAATCATCCCTGGTCTGTGTTACTGGTATTGAGCGTCTGGTACATTTTTCTTACTAGAGGGAAAGTTCTCTAGGTGAGGGTGCAGTCTAGAGGATGTGAGACAGACAAAAAGATGCTGTAAACTAGGGCACAATGAGGTTTCGATCCCTGAGGAATATAAACAGGTCCCCCCTCTGAATGCCTCTGGTATACACCTGTAATTCTGCCACTTGTAGACATGGGCTTCACAACTCATACTCCTACCTCCATTTATCATCAAGTCCTGTTATTTCTTTCGTGACAAGTGTCACGATGTTTCCTTTTTTTGATTCCCAATGAAACCGCCCAATTTATGCTCTAATAACCGCTCTGTCGGCTCCTGGCAGTAGCCTCCCCACTGCTCCTTCTTGCCTTTTCCACCCTCTCTACGGCGCACTTAGAATTCATTAAAGCAGCAGTACTTAACCCCGAGAGAACCTCAGCATCATCTCAGGGACTCCTTAAATCATTGATCGCCCAGTGTTGAGGATGGGGCTGCTGGGAGTGAATGTGAAAATCTGAGCATCTAAAAAGTTTCCAAGTGCTGCTGATGCTGCTGGTCCGGGCACACTTGAAGACCAGCGCCTTAAAAATTGAGCTCCTGTGCTGTTTTGAGCTCCCAGATCAAAAAACTTCATTAGTTCCCAGTTCAAAAAACACCGAAAAAATTAATTACATATTCCTCAGCTCACCTTTGAGGTCTTCCATTTAAAACCCCAACTTACTTTGCCAGGCTTGCTTCTTGTTATCCCTTCTGCCCTTAGTCTGTTACCACTTACACCTCCGGGACCCAGCCCTCAGAGCCTGATACAGTTTGAGCTTCCTGGGGAAGTTGTTCATCTCTTTCAGTCTCTACGTCCTCATCTCCAGGATAGGCATACCATTCCTCTTGTAGGCCTATTGTGAAGATTAGCAACATGGACTAAGTATGGGGTAATGCTTGGCACAGGGCGTGTAGCTGGGTGGCTGCAGTATTGTTATTTCTTTCAACATTTAGACATAGATCAGGTGCTATTTTCTTTTAAGAGCAAGGTAAATAGTTAAGTCACTAAAACACACACCCATACACTCGGACACCCTAACCACAAGAAACTAGTTAAGAATTTTAACAATGAACAATCTGCGAAGGAACAAAAGATATTTACAGAAAATCCCATTATGAGGGAACATGCTAAAAATGTTAAGATTTGGGCATGCAACTATTATATATGTGAACTGATTATTTTTCTTACTTTCCTCTTTTTTTAATTTCCTGTTAAGTCATATGTGCTCTCACCTACTGATGAATGAGGAAAATAATGTGACATAAATCACTTCCTGACAATTGGGTTTTTTTTTTGGGTGGGGGGGAGCAGGTTGAGGTCAGTTATTCAAACAGCTCAATAATATGGTGCTTAGTTTGGGGAAAAGGTTTGTGATTTCTGAGAGAAAACAGCAACTACTCCTGTTGCCTATTTTACTACACTACAGCACTGTTTGTGCTTACTGAGCAGAGGTATAAAGAAAACAGGTGAAGTCTAAAACCTGGAAATTCACAGCAAAGAGTATTACTTAGTATTACTATTATCGTATTTTGCTGTTAGAGATAGAATAATGCTTCACAGTTGAACTAGGACTTAGAAGCAGATGGTTTTATGCGAAAAGAGAATTTCCAGAAAAAAAAATTAAAAATTGCTACAGGGTCTTTGAATATAATTTTGAATTACAATAAGAAAATGGAGTGGGGGGGGGGCGCCTGGTGGCTCAGTTGGTTAAACGTCGGACTCTTGGTTTTGGGTCAGGTCACAATCTCAGGGCCGTGAGATCAAGCTCCATAGGGGCCTCCACACTGAGCCTGGAGGCTTCTCGAGATTCTCTCCCTCTGCCCTTCCAAGCCCCTCCCACCCCTGCACCCCTATAATGCTTTCTCTCTCTCCTCCACCTCAAATAAATAAATCTTCTAAAAATAATAAAATTTTTAAGAAATTTAAAGAAAAAGAAAATGGGGCAGAAATAAATGGATGCTGATAACAGTAATAGCTAACAATTATGGAGCATCTTCTGTGTGCTCAGTAGTACGGTTTTCTATGAATTAATTTATTTTCACAACAATCCTATAAAATGGGTACTGTTACCCCATCTTCCAGGAAACCGAATCATAGAAAGAATAAGTAGCTTGCTCAAGGTAACCAAGCTAGT
Source organism: Nasua narica (assembly GCA_028533885.1). Taxonomy (NCBI): domain Eukaryota; kingdom Metazoa; phylum Chordata; class Mammalia; order Carnivora; family Procyonidae; genus Nasua; species Nasua narica. The sequence continues at coordinate 90,931,158 of CM052797.1, read as the reverse complement.
AAATGGTGGAGGAGGAGCTGATGTCTAGACTATTCTACCGGGCCCACGTTCTTAACCACCAGACTGTCCATTCTGTTGATCATGCAGCAGGTAGGTAAAATCATGACACTGATGCAAGTGTAAAAATGTATCCATCTGCTGCACTCACAGCTACTGAGTGTCCATGGGCTGAAAGAGGAGGATACTGTTGTCAGCCATCCCTGAGTTCCAGGTCTGGCTCTCACGGGTTATGCAATCTTGAACAAGTGACTTAACCTCTGGACTTCAATTTCTTCACCTGAAAAATGTGAATGATAATATACATCTGACAGAGTTGTCTCAAGGATTTGTTCATGCAACCAATTTTTTTTTCCCATATTTATTAAATGCCAGTCATTGTGCTAGGTGCAGGGGACAAAAAAGTATCACAGAGCTCATACTCTTGAGCAAGAAGAAGGGAAATCAAAGAATCTCATGAACCAAGATACGATCACACAGGAAGCTGAGCTCTGACGGTCTGCCTGTTGTAGGGAAATGTAGGCCAATGAAGGCTGCCCAAGGAAGTGAAGCGAAAGCTAAGAGATGAATAGGAACTAAATAGGTAAAAAGTGTGGCAGGCAGTGAACAGTAGCTTTGAAGGACACTATGAACTTTGGTCTTTCTCTTAAGAGCAACCAGAGGTCACTGGCAGATTCTGAGTAAGAATGCCATAGATTAAATTAGATAATGGCTGGGAGTGCCTCGGCACAAGGCCCAGAGTGTAATAAGACCCCCACCCCTCCATTCCAAAAGTATCTCTGCTCTGACTCATTCCATTTTAATAATATGGCTGAATCAAGCATGCAAGACTCTAAGAGACTATCACAGCCTTAGAGATCAATCAACACTTCCTCACTGTCCTACCCATTCCAGGACCCTGGCCAGACATTACAAAGAATACAAAGATGAATAACAGACCTTGATTTCATGGAATTTAAGAATCTAGTTAGGAAGACAGGATGATAGAAAGCTTCAGTGTTTCCCTTTCTTTTCAGGATAAAGTCCAAAATTCCTTAGCAGGTAGGTGGAGGCCCTTTGTGAAACGCTGACTTGTTCCTTCTCCCCCTCTTCTGCTGCCACCAGCCACCTGTCAGCTCTTCTGGTCACAGGTTGCCCACTTCTGAAACTTTTGTACCTGCTGTTCCTTCTTCTTTCAGAAAGCCCTTCCCACCATATCTAAGGATCAGTCCTATTCATCAAAGCTCTGACAAGGTGGCACCTATTTCCCTCCAGATGGCCTCCCCTCACTCTCCTGGAGTGAGCCACTCCCCTATTCTCACCTCCGCTTACAGCATTTACCACAGTGCAACTGTCACGTTATTGGCATATCTGATTCCTGCCCTGGACTCGTGCCCAGAGGGCAGGAACTAGATTTGTTCTATTCATCCTTGCCATTAATTGACTAATTATTGTTCTGAAACAATACCTGACATGGCTGGATTGCCCTCTGCCCCCCTCCAAAAAAAAGTAAGGGGAGGGCAGGTGGAAAAGCTGGGAGGAAGAAAGGGAGGGAGGAAAGGAGGGAATTATTGTAGGATATAGTAATCATCAGTGTATTTTGAAGATTAACCCCCTGATTTTCTGGTCAGTAAAATGTACATACAGTGAAACGTACAGATTTTTAATACAATTTTCAGTTTGGCAAGGGTAGGCACTGAAGTGGTTAGCCCTCTACACCTGAGAAACTGATTGTATCATCTCACTCCCCTTTAGCAATAGATGGCAGCTCTAGTTACCCCACATTTTCACCAAAATTTGGTGCTATGTTTTTTTTAATTTTAACCATCTAGTTTATGTGAAGAGTCATCTTAATGTAGTTTTAATTTGCATTTCCCTGATAACTGACGCTGAATATATCTTTTCACATGGTCCCTCCCATGTGCTCTTTTGCTAACTATCCAAGTCTTCTGCCCAACTTTATTGAGTTTCCTGTCTTTAGTGAGTTAAAGACATTCTTTACATATTTTGGAAACAGCTCTTTGGTCCTGGGTATGTAGGGATTATTTCTTTTCTCCTAGCCTATAGCTTACTTTTTTATTTTGTTAACAATCTATTTTGATGACTTCATATTTTAATTTTAATGATGTCTAATTTATTAATCTTTTATTCCAGAGTTAGTGCTTTTTGTCTTCTCTGAGGGATCTTTGTAACGTACAGGTCAAGAAGTATTCTATGGTTTCTTATGGAAGCTGCCTGGTTTTAGTTTTAGCTTCCATGTTTGAATCTCACTCCATGTCTCCTAGACCTGACTCCTGGGGTCCTTCTTTAAATACAGAATGGCTGGGTGCCTTTTGCCTTCTCTCTTTTCCAGCTACGGGCACTCATTTAGATATACTGCTGGACAAGGAGGGCAATAAAATCACAGTTGACAGAGGAGGAAAAAGAATGTCATACAAACTAATTTGAAAGCCACCTTGACATATTAGGTCCTTCTGACATCATTTCAAAGTAATATTACAGATTACAGAGATGTTTTATTTTGATACTTAATTCGAGTATTGAAAAAGGCAATCATGGAAAACAAAAGCAGGATCACTGTATCTCAGTCTCTCTTTACATGAGATTTTTAGAAAAAGTACATCTATGGGGCAGAAAGCCGACTGATGGTTGTCTAGGGCTAAAGGCAGGCAGGGCTGACTACAAATGGGCAAGGTGGTGGAGAGGTTTTGGAGCAGGACGGTGGTAATCGCTGCACAGCTGCATCCATTTATTAAAACTCACTGAACTGTGCACTTACAATAGGTGAATTCTATAGAACGTAAAATTACATCTCAATAGGCTGCTAAAGAAATAGAATCAAGCTTGGTTGTTGGAGCCCCAAGGAAAAGAAAAAATGCAAAGTAGAGAAAATTAACCTTGGGTAAACCATAAAGAAAGAAATTTCTGATTGAACATTAGCTAAACCAAGGAGTTGGCTTAGAAGAGAACCTGATTAGGGGGAAAAACGTAAAGAAAAGGAAAAATGTGGTCCCCTTTAGGATAAGGGGTTCCCATTTGCTCTGGGAACTGTTACAATTTCAGACACAGCTTTTGTTTGAAACCAAAGATCACTTCTATGAAATATCCTGTCCTTGAAAATTATATATAGATTCTATTAATATGCATTCCATTTAGACCAAGAGATAGTATTTCCCCTAAGGTCCTTTAATATTAAATTAAATGATAAGTTAAATTTAATGATAAATTCTCAAGAACCTTCTTAGTGTTTTTGTTTTTCATTTTTCCCTACTGGTGGCTCTACAGAAAAGTGCTGGCTCCTCTGTGCCTCTGTGAATTAATAAGCAAGTTTTCCACGAAGATTAACAAATGTAATTAGCCCAAATCCCAGGCAGCATCCTGGAGGCTCCTAGATCACCTTACGTTTTGTTTTGTTTTGTTTTACCATCATGCTTAGTCAGATATTGTTTTGGGGACTGTCAATTAATGCCAAGATAAGCAGAACAAATTCAGTTCCTACTCCTACACCGTAGACTTGGATGGCCCAGCTCCTTTTGCTGGCCCCAGAATTTTCTTTCATATTATTCTTTGTTGGACAGAGTTTTAAGTTAATTGAAGGAAAATAATTTAGCTAGTGATAAAAGGAGAAACAGTCACACCAAGCATCATTCCTCTTCTCCTCTGAGCTCAAGCTTCTTGAAAACTAAAATCAGAAAACAAAGCCTATAGGCTTTTCTTCTTAGAGAAAATATTATGTTTTTAATATCTTCATAAAATATATATTTGAGATATAGTGTCTTGGAAAAAAGGTATAAATTATATATTTTTATTATTTTTTAAAGATTTTATTTACTTATTTGACAGAGAGAGATCACAAGTAGGCAGAGAGAGAAGGGGAAGTAGGCTCCCTGCTGAGCAGAGAGCCCAACTTGGGGCTCAATCCCAGGACCCTGAGATCATGACCTGACTGAGCTGAAGGCAGAGACTTAACCCACTGAGCCACCCAGGTGCCCCTAAAATATATATTTTTTATTAAGAAGAAAGGACCTCTGAGAGAAGCCCAGATGTAGGAACTAAAGTTCTAGGCTTCATCACTAACAAAGCATATTATTAAGACCCACTTCTAAAAGGTTCTGTACAAAGAAATCTCACTGGTCCTACACTCCACAGTAAGCAGGCAGCGCTATAAGGAAATCTATATAAATCATAAAACAATTGGCACAGTACAAATAAATCAAAGGAAATGGATTGATTTGCTAGATAAAGCAAGGGAAAGAATTTTGAAAAAATACACAATAAGGGTCTTGAATGAGTTGAAAGAGCTCTTTTTAGAGATTTAGCTAAATTGAAATAGGGAGTTATTTATAAAACTTCCAAAACAGTATTGAAAGCATTTACTCTTTGAAAATCCACCAAATCAATACATTTCAGTGAGCCAACAAGTAAGTTTCCAGATTACAAGAGAAATCTTTAACAAAGGAATTCTGGATTTCTAATTCTAATGAGTTAAGCTAACTCTTTATACACATACTAATACAGATCCACGCAGAGGTAGAAGGACATGCAATTAATGCTCTGTGGAGGTGGGGAGAGAATTAAAAAAAAATGAGGAGACAAGAAGCTAAGACAGGTCCTGGGGTCACCCTGTTGATCAACTTACTGTTTTGTGTGTTTCTGTTTTTGCTTTTAGTGGTCCTTGACCAGGTAACCAGCCACCTGACTCAATATATGGACCTCACAGAATTTCTAATCATTATTCTTACTCAGACAAAGGTAACTTTTCTCCTTCAAACTGCACACTTCAGGTATTTGCCCAGAGCATGGAGGCCCAATTCACCCATCCTGGCCCCACCCACCAAAGATTTCCCCACATGCCCGTAGGCAGCAATCCTCTGGGTCACTTCATAAACACCCTAAGTTAGCCCTTTCCGGATATAACCCTCTCTGTCATTAACCCTCTCCTTCCATCCCCTAACTCAACACTACCAGAAAAAAGTCAGATACTTGGAGGCACAAGGGACTAGGCCTTAAGTCATACGACATAGTGGTAAGTACAATGTCACAGGAGAAAAGGCCAAATTACAGTTTTACAAATGTAGAGAGAAAATGTACTGTTAGGTGGAGACCTTGCATCAAATATATGAACATCTATCCCCACCACAGCAAGTGACCATCACATCCATAAGTCATGGATTGCCAATTCAGCTCTTAAAATTTAACTACAGTGACCCTGAGAAACAGTCCTTTACCTTCCCAGCAGTGGTTTGAAATCTCAAAGTGAGATTCCATATTTGTCAGTTTAAACAGAAGTACATTCAGGGACTTATTACCTGCTCCTAACCAGTCAGGAAAAACATAAATGGAAAATAACAGAGTGCTTTAAATCCCAATATGGATGTGTACACACAAGAGAACCTTGAAGGTTTTCAGCCAGTAAGATTTCTGCCAACATTCTTAGTCATTACATGAAATACCACAATATGACTCACCTACCCAGTCATGTTCTCTGTGTCTGATAGACATGTTTTCATTTGATATATAAAAATAAGAAGTGAGATCCCACAAGCAAAGGCTGACTAATAGGAATAATTTTTAGTTTCTTAGTACCAATGGTTAAGTGTTTTATACTATTTCCCTTCCTTTAACAGCAGGCAATGCAAACTATAACCAGTTTGCTAGACAAAACCTGCTGCTAAACCTGTAGGCTTCTCATTTAGCTTCTTTGTGTTATTTCAACCAGAAACTCATTAGAGCAACTTTAACTTTTAATTTAGTATATATCACCAGCAGCGTTGCAGGAATCTGAAATAAATAACTGTTCTAAATATATGTTAAAATCATCTCCCAATATCCATCCAGCCACCTAAATATCCAGTTTTTACATCTATTATCTGGTACAGCTTCTGTTGACAAGGCTTAATTGAGAGAATTTCTAAGCAGTGTTTCCCTAACTGAATGAACGGAGGGACTTTGTCTCCTGGGACAAAGAACCAGCGTAGAGTTTAAATAGAAAAGCAGCCAAAGGCCCCGGGGGCAACTGTGAAACCAAGTTCCTGTTCCCTCAAGGACCTCTGTGCTGCTCTCTCCAGCCCAGGCCCTTCCCACACCTGCTCAGCAAGCTCTTCAGAGACTTTTTGGCAGCTCAGCGGACGCCTAAGTTTCATTTGGGTCAAAAGATATTTAGTACAATAGGTGTCTTCCCACACTGCAGCTATTTATTTTATCAAGTCACTTATCGTAGAGAGACTGGACAGAAAATAATTCTTAAACATTATTGACCTTGTCCTCTCAAGCTGCTACCCTTGCGGCCAGACACTTTCCCATATGAAGAACAGGACTAAAGAGAATAATAACAGGTGGATAGGAGACAGGAAGGGTGCAAGGATCAGCCCAAATCCATCACTTTTACTTGGAGAATAATTCAGAATATATACCCAACCACTGGAGGATTCAGCAGTCATGAATTCATGCACATATGCACGCACGTACACACAAAAATACGTACACACTGAGCATCTCAAGTGTGAACCTTTAGTAATTCATTACTCATCCAGGCCACAGGCATTTACTGAGTACCTACTCTGGGCCACACCCTTCTCTGGGTCCTGAGGTTCCGGAGGATGAAAAAGCCAGATTACAATGCCTATGTGTCATTCTGCTTTCTGAAAATGCAGAGGTGTCTATTCATAGATTGATTTAACATAATGAGTGTTCATATGGGAATACACTCATACCATCTGATTGTTTAAAAGATGGCAAAGGACTTGACTTTTTCTTCTACATCCAAGAAATGCCAATCTTTTCCATGAACAACCTGTATATACATTCTAAGTGAGCTTTCAGTTATTTGGTTCAATTTAATTCTTAAATATTCCACTGTGTAATGAAATAAACAGCAGCCATAGGATGTTTCCAGTGGATTCATTTAAAATTGAACAAGAGGGGAAAAACTGCTACATTTTTAAATCTTATTTTCCAAAAAATATACAGAGATGTGGTTCTTTATCCATAAGCCAAAAATCATAACTAAAAGATGTAACTGGTACAGAGCTCTTATAACACACACCAAGAAACAGTCTGAAATTCCTGAGTAATTCTGAGAATTGAAGACGGTCGGGGGAGGATTCCAAGTACAGCGGATAAAATTGAGGACAGTTAGAACTGAAATACACCATTCACACAATGGGCATTTACCTCCCACAGGCCATGTGACATATGTTTTATGTGAACAAATGATGTTTAGATGAATCCCAATGCATCAATATATATTCTTATGCACAGTTATTTATACAAACTACCAGAGTGTTCTAGCCATTACTGAAACACATTTTCAAAATTACACACGAAAGCTTACATGACTTGTGGAGATGAAATTATTTTTCTAGTCTTTTAAAACCTGTACTGATTTATATGGGGATATGTAGAGAGTTGGCAAGTCAATACAGTAGGTTGACTTTGCATAATCTGCACATGGTAGCCTGAGGATTAAGTTAAATGATCAGATTTTAAATTGTAGTCAAAAGCTAAGTAGGTCTATACTGCTTAGTCTCTTTAGAATTCAGAGTAATGAAATTCATCAAGGCCAAGGGGACCCATAACCATTTTCTAACATCATTAGTTCGGAGATGGTTTTGCAGCTATTTGTATTAAAAGAAAAAAAAAGATTTCATGTTTCTTTCCTCCATCTCTCCACAATCCCTCTCCTGTTTCAGTCCCTGTAATCTAAATTAAGAAGCACCCAGAAATAAGTATATCGATTTATAACAAAGTATCTAACATGGAGCCAAAAATCTATACTTAATAGCCTATAGAGAAGAACATTTGGAATGATCTTGGTGAGATAAAACATAAACTTAGTGCTAGAAGGAATAAAATGGATTTGTGGTTTTACCTTAAGCTTTACTGGACTTGTTTATTAGTAAATCAGAAGACAGGAAGGGAACTTAAGAAGCCATGCTGACCACCTCCCTGTCTTTAAGCAGATAGGGCCTCCAACCACTACAGAGAAACGTAGACTGTCCATTGGGATGAAGATCTACTGCCAACCCTACTTTGACTCTTCGAAGTAATGTCATGTTCTGTTCAGAAGTACAGAGGATATAAGCAAGCAAAACCACCTACATTAACATCACCCTGTATCACAAATCAGCAGTTGTTCTCGAGGCCAAAATAGTCTGTTTATAAAGTTCTGGGTTTGGGATCATTTTTTCTGTCATCTGTAAATTGGCCATGTATTGGCAGCAGTTCACATCTACTACATAGGAATTTTAGCCCTCAACACATTTAAGCCTGTATCTACTTTCCCACTTCCCTCTGTGATGTATTGGGTATTTTCTTACTGTTCTAAACATTTTTCTATAAACTCATCAAGTTGATGTATCCCAAAATGCCACAGAGTCAGGGAAAGATCTACTCAATATATTTTTTTCTTCATTGTCAACTAATCATGTCTTTTAGCTAAACAGAATTTTCTCGTTGACCTTTACAGGTTTGTCAAATGAAAAGAATTTCAACCTTATGGAAACAGAACAATTTTAACATCAATTTTTTCACTAGATTCTGACTTTTGGCTTCCAGACAACCGAACACTTTGAGACTATTCTAGACATTTCTTTGAAGTCTTTATACAGTCGATTTTCTCTGCTTAATTACTGAGCAATCCTTTAGACTCTAAGAAACAATAGATTAAAACTAGGATTCCTTATAACCAGTTTTTTTTCCTTCGATCAGGTTAAAATTAAATGCTCTTGCTACTCAATTTTTGCATCTTTTTTTGGAGACAGGGAACTGAAGAGCTCCTGTGAGAAACTTTCTATTCTTAGGGCCTTAGTGTGAAAGGCGAGTTTTAAAAACAAAGAGATAAAGTGTTGAAACTTGTCATCAATTCTAGTGATAATGGAAGAATTTTTATTAAAAAGAGCTTAAGATAGTCCTAGTAATAAAAGAAATTATGCTGGTAGCCTGAGAAGATAAGTAAAAATTCACATAGCTAGGAAAAGAACAAAATTTGTACACCGGCAAATCTGTAAGACAAATTTGGATTCCTGAGGCTCCTTTCATACCAAAGTGACTTCAGAATATATTGAAAAATGAAAAAGATTACTGATGTAGAGTCCCAAGTGAATTCACTTGGCACAGCTTACCTTGACTGTGAATTCATCTGACTCTGATACGTCAACTAGATTCTCTCATTCCTACTATTTTCATTTCTCTAATTCTCTGCTGGCTACTAATGTCCCCAGTAATTAGGAATAATAAAACTGACCTATAGGAAGTAATTATATTTATGAGGATACAAATCTTCCCATCAACCTATGGCATCCATCATCGCCACGTTCCCCACTGAGATTTAATTTTCATTGACAATGCTCAACAGTATAAATGGTAGTTTTGTGATCAATAGTGAATTTTTTAATAAGTTTCTTTAACATAGTTTACATTTCTTAGAAGGCACAGCACTCTATAGTCTATTATCCTAAAACATTAGACCCATTGGTCAAATAAATGAAGACTGAGCAGTGGATTCAAAAGAAGACAGATTAACCAGAAAAGTGTAAAATGTAATTGGTCACATTTCAGATTTAGGAAAAGCTGGGTCCATAATGCTTATTTCCAACTAGGTATAAATTCATAGCGATGTACTTACTATATTAGAAAGGAAAGCTTTCCTCTAATACATCTATGGAACTGATTCCAAAAACATAAAACAACGTGTGTACTATTAGAGTGGAGGTGTGGTGCAAAACACTTCAAAACCATAACCAGGTTTTTCTGAAACCTGGTTTCTCACCTAAAATCTCAGCCAGGTAAAACAGTTGGACATATGCATGCTTTACAAGGCAAGAGAGCTGAGGGAATCCATTAGGAGACACCAATTCCAGTATCACTGTTGCTGTGGAATATTCTGTAGGGAACCCTTAGCCCACCAATTCCCGGTGTGTGCAGGAGTCTATGCGCTGGGTGGAAGTGCAGAAGGGGGCTCCTCATAATTGTCTTTCTTTTCATTTCAAAATTAAAGTACCCTGAGGACATATATGTTGCAGCAAGAAAGCATCTCACCTCAACAACTGGACTCAAATGAAAACAGAATCTCCTCAACAAGACAGGACACCTTCTGCTAAATTTATCAACACTTCACAAAGACTGCAAAGAGCAATGGTTATTTTTGTATATGTAATCAGACAGCAAAATATTTTGCTATACTTTAATATATTTGGTTCACTGAGAAAACTGTAAGAAAGCAGAGATACCTTCCTCTCATTCAAATAAGAACCTAAGATATATAGCTAAATCAATAATATAATCATCCCCATATCCTTTTCCAGAACCTCTTCTTAGAAGCCTCCTATTTCATATTCCATCTACACTGAGCTTTCTGTTCCTCGAGCCTTCCATGATTTCTCTCACCTCTTAGCCCCCTACACATGCTGTTCTCACAGTCTGTAACACTCCTCTCTCCTCTTTGCCTGGACATTCCTACTTGATTTTTATGTCTTACATTAAATGAAACTTTCCCCACAAAGCCTTCCAAGACCCTTCCACACCAGGTTAGGAATCTGTGGGGTTTGGAGGTAGGTGTCAACAAAGAGCAAGTTCGGAATTAACTGACAGCTACGCTAAGGAGCCAAGAAAAAATGGAAATCAAATACCTTCTTTTTTATGCATGCAAGTGGGGTTGGAGAACCCAACTTTCACCTGAGACAAGTGGCCTTGCTGAGATTTCAATGCTGAATTAGACACTTACCCACCAGGAGAGCAACCGCAGAACTCCCCAAGGGGGCTCGCTCCTAGGAAATTTATAGCACCAAGGGCCACAAAATGTGTTTCCTGAAAGCAGGTTGACTTATAGAGAAATCGAGGAAGAGAGAGGGACTCAACTATGCATATTCCCAAGAGGAGCTGGAAGAGAAGCTAGGAGTTCCTGGGCAAGAGACCTAGGGTTGTACACAGGGAACCTCTGAGTGGGACTCCCTCCTCATGAAAAAAGGGAACTGAACATTCTCCCCCAACAGTATATACTGGGGAGGAGCCCCTCATAATCCTTGGGCACTCCGGATAAGATTACGTGTTCAGTTGCCTGTTTCCCCACTTGACCTTCAGTCCCACAAATTCCTGAAGAACCATGACCGCTTTGTTCACCAGTTACCTCAGGGCATAGAGCAGGCACTTATCACACGCAGACACCTCAAAAGAACTGACCAGTTAATGACACAGTTTTCTGTTCATCCCAAAGGAAATCTTCTATTTGCTAACATTGAGATGAAAAAGTTACCTTAATAAGGACCACTTATACAGTTACAATGCCTAGGAGTCTTCAAATAGATGGCTAAAAAAAAATCTAAGACCTTTAAAAGCCTGTGGAAAGACCACAGCCAAATCGTATTTTATGGGAACAATACTGAGTCTTAAATTGGTTACGCTCACAATTTGTGGCTGAAACAAAGGACAAAGCAGAAAAAGTGGGGCAAGTAGGTGGGGGAGGTAACACAGGAAAAAAAGGATTGATGCCTGAAAGGCAGAAAATACATAGTTAGCAGAGATTACAGAAGTTCTCAACTGAATATTTTTAAAAATATACCAAATCAGTTAAAAATCGTTAGCGTAGAGACTATTTCTATTTGACAACTCACAAAAATAAATAATTAGTTTGAAAATTTTCCAAGTTACATGTAAGAAGAAGTCTTACACCACTCCCAAGAAGAATAAGCATAAGAGAAAGAAGGTTAAACTGGCTGTCCTGAAATACTATAAGGTGGATGAGGATGGCAAAATTAGTCGCCTTCGTGGGGAGTGCCCCGCAGATGAGTGTGGTGCTGGAGTTTTTATGGCTAGCCACTTCGACAGACATTATTGTGGCAAATGTTGTCTGACCTATTGCTTCAACAATAGGGTCCTCCGTTCTCCAGGAGTTACTGAATAGCTTTAAAATCAGCAGGTCGTTCTGTAGGAAGTAATAACAAGTATTGGCACAGACGGAGTCAAACTGGAACCCTCACACACTGCAGGTGGGAATGTAAAATGGTGTAGCCAGTTTGGAAAGCAGTTCCATTGGCAATTCCTCAAAAGTCAAACATTATGTTACCATATGGCCTTAGGTCTATACCCATGAGAACTGAAAATATATTGCCATGCAAAAACTTGTATGCGAATGAAGTTTACAGCAGCAATATTCATAATAGCTAAAGACTGGCAACAACCCAAATGTCCACCAATGATGAATGGATAAACAAACTGTGGTATGTCCATACAGTGGAGTATTATCCAACCACAAAAAGCAATGAAGTACTGATATACCCTACAACGTGGATAAACGGAAAAGATTACGCTAAGTGAAAGAAGCCAATTACAAAGGATCACATATTGTATGATTCCAGTTCTATGAAATGCCCAGAGAAGGCAGATTCACAGAAACAGAGGTACATTAGAGGTAGCCTGGCTGAGCTGGGGAGAAATGAGAAGTGACAGTTAATAGGGAAGGGAGTTGCTTTTGGATGTCATGAACACATTCTAAAATTTACTGTGGTAATTGTCATACAACTCTGTGAATATTCTAACAGCCACTGAGTTATACACTGTCAATAGGTGAATTATATAGTCTGTAAACTAGATCTCAATAAAGCTATCATTAAAAAAAAAAAAAAGATAAGCAAGCTTTTGGACTGGGACCTCCAGGAACCTCTACATCCTGAAACTGGAAAGAGGCTGACTCCACGGCCTGCGCAGGTGCTCCTGGCAGCCCCCCTTCTTTACGGATTCCCATGGCTGACCTCCCATTCGGTTTTGCTTTATTTATGAGCTGATAAGGTTGCAGTAAGCAATTCTGCAAGCAACCTGTTCAGTGCCACTTTTAAAAACATTAAATGACTGCGTCATCAGAATAGGCAAAGGAAACCAGCTTATAACAACCGGCTATGATGAGCTGCTTTCTCTGCAAGTTAGGACCCACACCGTTCACTCACAGCAGGCACATTAGCTTTCAAGAAGAGGAAAACCCTGGCATCTCTGCTTACGGTGCTGTGCCCAGGAAATACCTGAACTACTTTCCATCTCTCTCACTGCACTAGGATGTGGAGTGTGAAACACCCAATAGGCGCCAGCCTTTTTAAAGAAGTTATCTTCTTTACACCAATCCTATCTGAGATCCGGTACTATCCCCATTTCCTAGGCAGGGCAATAAACTTAAATTCCAACAGAAATCATCTTAAAGGAAGTAACCACAGGTTGCAGAGCGGTCAGACCCCACAGGCCAAGCGCTCCCCACTTCCCCATGTGGCCCCCCTTTCCTGTGCACAGGCAGAGGCAGAAGTGCTCCTGCGAACCCAGGGCAGAAGTTTTCAGTGGCTTTGAACCCACCTCTCTTGCCCCAGGACACCCCTGGCCATTGGATGGATTTGTGGCCTAAGTCCCTGAAGTCAGGAGTAGACAGAAATCCATCCGTCACTCTCCAGGACAGATTCAAACCTCAACATAATTTGTTTTCCAATGGTTTCAGCTTAAAGTTCTGGTTTGGCATTGGCTTTTTAACAACTAACAGCTGTAGGCAATTTTCACACAGAATAAAGACATCAATAAGGCAGAGTGGGATTTTCTCCCTTCTGAATACAGAACAATGAGCTGTCTTCACGATGTACATGGAGCTGCCATCATGTGGGCTCGGGCTCCGGCTCAGGCCTCGTTTTGCGGGTCTGATGAAATACAACTGAAAAGACAGTGGGTGTGGGTGCTTTGAGGCCACTATCTCTGCCCACCAGCTCCACTACCACCAAGAAGGCCTTCATCTATCAGCGATCATCTATCATCCATCTATCTCCTTAGGTTGACTTTTGGTTTTAAAATACTTTAAGTGGGAAATAAAACCAAGCCCGTGAATACATTATTGCCCTTCTTTGCAGCCATCATGGTAGAGGATTCACTGCCTCTCTCTGGAAGAGGATTATGTGTCCTCCACCCCCCTACCCCCGTGACCTCAGGAGTGGTCATGTGATTCTCACTGGCCAAAGAAATGTGGGCAGAAGGGACATGTATCATTTCCAAGCCTGAGCTTAGAGCCTGCTAGCAGTTTACCATGTCTCTCCTTCCTCTTCCACCAGGCTTGGGTCTTGGATGGAAGATGGTGAGGAACAGAATCACAGCGAACCCACAATGGACACGCAGCGTTAGCAAGCGATAAGCCACTGCCATTTGTAACCGCTGAGGGTTTGCTATCACAGGATGAACTAACTTAAGATGACTGAGACAGCCATTAAAACTGACCCCCGCCACTTCCCTTCTCACCTTCAACCGCTCCTCACAGCTCACTTCCTCCAGAAAGCCTTCCGTGACTACCCTCCTCATCACTGTGTCCTCCCAACACATAAATACACGACCTGTGCAGAGGTGGCTTGTGCTTTTTCCTTTAGTGGTGTTATGACTGCATCAGTCCCCTTTTGCTACTGAAACTATCAGCTGTTAGGGAGCAGATTCTAGTTTTCCATTTTGAACCTCCCAAATAACACCCACAACAGAGTCTCTGCAAGCAGAGGCAGGAGAGGAGAGATTCCTTAAACACTGAAAACATTCATCAACATCATAACATACAAACATGCTGCCAAGAGCCATCTCTTCTTTTTCCCAACCAATTCTGGTCGGTAATAGGCCCATTAATCCAATCAGGAGACCAGAACTCAAACATCAGCTTCACTGTGCCCTCTCATACTGGCTTATCTCATACGATAAGCTTATAGATAAATTCTGGTGTAGAAGAGCTGGACTTAACCCAATCAGTTCAGATATCACCCCTGGAGGGCAGTAACAAAGCCTACCTTACTTTCTTGACCTAAGAGTCATGCAATATGGTAGCACTCTCTAATATCTGTTGAACGATATAAATAAATGGTCTGATGAGAACTAGCTCCATTCCAAAATGCCAGTGGTGATAAAGGGAAGATAGAGTACTCATGTAACATTTACTGAGCACTGAATGCGGGCCGGGCATTGGGCCATTCCCACTATGTAAATTATTCTTAGATAGTACATCAAACTAGGAGGAGCCATTATTTTTTTTCTCACATTCCAGAAAACAGGCTTATATGCTTTTTCCATACTTACACAGATAATAAAGTCAGAACAGTAATTTGAACCAACGTCTTCCTAATCCCCGTGCCACTACCCTTTAAACTATGCCATACTATCCCCTAAAACATAGAATGGAAAGAAACACTACTTCAGAAGTGTCTGAAAAGCCAAGCTCAAGAGAGCACTTACATCTTTTGGTGAATGGATCCTACACCAGATACATCTCTCACTTCGGTATGGTGGATTCTAAAATATGATAGGATCTATAAAAAGTTTCCCACAACAGTTATTACTGCAATCCTATCATTAGGCTAAATAATTATACTGTACTTAAGTAATAATGTCTTTCATCAAAGGATCCAGGAGAGGAGAAGGAGTATGACTAATTTTTAAAAAGACATTAATACTATACACTGAGAGCAGGGGTGGAGAAAGCATTAGGGAATTGTGGAAGCTGTGAAGCAGAGGAGAGAATTTCTTATGCACACAATATAGACCCAGACTGGAATGGGGGAGAATAGAAAGAGCAACTTAGGATGCAGTTTTGCCACATATTTGAAGACCTAAGGGTCTAAATCCCTCCACTTAAAGCAAAGCCCTTCAATATAGTAATGCTACCCTCTTCTTTCTCTTCCTCTGGAGGCTCAGTGCTCAAAGTTAGGGTGCCAATAAAAAGGGGTCATTTCACTGAAGAAGGGCAAGCCCATGGCTAACCAAACCAACCGTGCACATCCTCTCCTTTCCTTCCTGGCTTCCAACCACCGCCAGGAAGGAAGTTGGGGACTCACCACAAGTTCACTGAACATGACGTCCAGCTCCTCCACAGGGGGCATGGGCAATGCTGGCTCCATGGTCTGAAGTGCAAAGTTGCTATCGTTTCGCAGCCGATAGGTAATTTCTGGGTGATCATTATTTCGGAAACAGCAAAAGATGAACGAGATCCCCCGTCCACCTCTCTTCCTCGGGGCCATGGTTGAATTCTGTTCTATTTCTTGAAGGGACTAAACTCTGCAAAAAAGAAGACAGGACATGGTTAAGGGTGAAAAAATGATAAAAAGGCTGTTTTTTGTTTTGTTTTAAGTCAGACCAGTTCAAGAAAGAGACCTCTGCACTGGACACAGTTAATATGCCCCTGTAGGGCATAGAGAGGACAACCCCAAGGGGATTTGGAGTCCAGCAGGGCAAAGAGCACATACTTCTATTCCCTTGTTGAATGTTTCGTATGACCAAGTGCTGAGTAAACAGTACAACTCTACCCCTGCATGCCACAGCACATGCCCCAATCGCATTGGGCTACCGGCCATTCTTTGTCTCTCACATGGTCTTTCTTGCCAACCCATCTTGTTCTTCAACTCCCCTGCAAGAATGACCTTCTCTTCCTCACCCCCTAGGAATCTAGGATCTCTTACCCTCTTACCCTTTATCAACTTCTTCTTTTCTACCTTCCCAAAGTAGAAGTAATGATACATATGCTAAGGCATATCTATTCATTCCAGCTCATATCACATTCTAAGTTCCTTAAGAGAATACATTCCTGTTAGACCATGATTAGCTCCAAGTCAAGGGAAGGAACTGTACATCAAGCAATTTGCCAGCACTCATGCCCTGCACAGCGCCAGGGAGGAAGGAGGCACTCAATTACTGTTTATCATGTTGAATACTTTATATTCATAACAAAGGAAGAGTGACTTCACATGAACTAGAAGAGTTAGAGATATTCAAACAGAAAAGATCAAATGAGTTCACCAATAAGGAGATTGTTATAGTATATTCACATAACAGAACACTGTGCACTCATTTAAAAACAAGGTATATGTATATGTAGATATGGAAACATGTTCAAGATGCTGTATGATATATATATACAAGATTACATTTTAAAGAACGCATATACTACTTATGAATATATATATAAGAAAAGGCTGCTAATAGCAGTAGAATCTAAAATAAAAATAGGGGATTGGAGAACTATTCTTTTTCATTTTGTACCCTTTTGAATTAGAATTTCTACTACAAAATTACATTTTTAATGATTATATAGTTTAAGATTATGATCATATGTATTGCCTGGGGAAAATTCCCAAGTTATACTGTCAAGCGAAAAAAGCAAATCAAAGAATGACGTGTACAACGTGATGCCATATGGCTTTTTAAAAACAATCTCATACAATGATACAAACTCCAGTAAAAGTTTTCATAAATAACTGTGATTTACAAACACTTCTAGAGTCAAGACCTTTGCTTACTTAAGGGATAGTGGTCTCTGGAAGCTGACAATTAGAAGTCTTTGGGATGGAAGGGGAGGGAAATGTTAACAGCAGTGTGTCCCTCAAGTAGCCCTACACGAGATTCCACTGGCTCTGGAATAAAGACTTAACTGAGACATCCAATATCCCTGTCTGTTGAAGCACACATCTCTTGGCCTAAAGTGTACTCATGCAAGGTCATAGGAGGCAATATGCAATAGCTGGGATTCCTCTGGCAAACGTGTGTTAATTCCTATTATATATTAGGCACTATAAACACCTAAAGATACATAAATGGAATGAAATTATAAGCTCACTAGGAGGGAGAGAGTAGTGCACCAAATAGTTGTAACAAAGGTCATACGGCATATCATACCAGTAAGTGCTATGTAATCAAGCAAAAAGTCCACAGGGAAGAATCTGGGAATGGTCCCTGATGGACGAGTGGAGCTTTGAGACATAATGGAAAGCAGAGCATTTTGGCAGAGGAAACAGTGCAAGCAAAGACACGAGGTGGGAAGGGGCACAGCGTGTACAGGGAATGAGTGGTGCTGCGGCATAGGCTGTGCTGTAGGAGCCCACCTTCCCATTGCAAAGCACTGGGCCTCTCATCTTCCTGATCCACCAAAGTCTCCCCAATACCAATCTAATTGGCTTTC
The DNA here is from genome assembly GCA_028533885.1 of Nasua narica. Classification (NCBI taxonomy): domain Eukaryota; kingdom Metazoa; phylum Chordata; class Mammalia; order Carnivora; family Procyonidae; genus Nasua; species Nasua narica. The sequence continues at coordinate 90,913,244 of CM052797.1, read as the reverse complement.
AGTGCTCCACCAAATCAGATCCAATTCATTCTCTGTCTCTTCTATTTCCTTAAAAGTATCCTCCACTTCAACCAACAGACCATTTTCTATGCCCCATAAACCTTCACCCAAGTAGTCTGCTCATTGCTTCTGCCTTTATCTTTGTCAACATGCTCCCCACCCTGACAGTACCAATCTTGACAGCCCTAGGTACTGTGAGCCCATCCATCGCTGGTGATAATGGCAATGTGGTTCAACATTTCTGATGGGCAGTTTATCAAAGCCCTGAAACTGTCATACTGTTGACCTAGTATTTCTACTTCTAGAAATATATCTCAATGAAATATTCAGAGATACTATCAAAGATGTCACAAAAATTTTCAAAGTGTTAGCTATTATAACAAATAAATGAGGGCATCGAAAAAGTGCTAATAATAGAGGTCTATATGGAAAGGGTAATCATGGTACAACTAGATGCCAGACCACCAAGCAGTTCTCTATAAAAGAATATTTAACGACATGCAAATTTTTAGGATACGTAAACTAAAGAATAGAAATACAATGTCCCATTTATGTAAGAAAAAGTGTACATATACGAGCAGGAAAAAAAAGACAAGAGAAATGCATCAAAACATGAGCCAACAGTTAGCTTGTATCAAATGTCTGGCTCACTTTTTTAAAAAACAAAAAACTTTTCTATACTTCCCAAGTTGTTGTCACAATGAAGACATACTACTTTCACAGTAAAATGGAGATTAAAAAAAAAAAAAAAACCACTCTAGATTGTTTATATGACAGATGGAAGGAGGGGAATGTGTATGCAAAAATGTTCTTTTCAAAAATATCCAAGTTATGGTGATCTATATACCAGCTTCTCAAACTGAGGCAAAGGACTAGTTGCTTTCCCTCCAATCTGTTAGAAACATATTTTTGTAAACTATAGTACAAATACCGTGGCAATGTCAAATTGCTTTAAGAATTTCTCTAAGTGTGCAATTCTTGTATTCTTTGTTAACTAGCATGAGTACGCAGCAATAGCACTAACATACACCAGGAGATGGGAGTTAAGACTTAGCTCATTAAAATATGACTGCCAATGTTGGTCTCCAATGTATGTCCTCAGGGCAGGAGCGATGCTCCCTTGGTAGCCAGGCCAGTGTCCTGCACACCCTGTCACTCAACGGTCAATAAATTGAGGAGACTGTTCAGAGACTACTGTTAAGGTCTGCATGACTAAGTGCCTCTATACGGGGGGGAGGAGACAGTGTTCAGGCTACTAAAGATGAGGGCAAAAGAACGCCAAAGTAGGCAAGAGGGTCATATGGTGCACACTCAGTTTTCGAGTTCATTCCCAGGCAGTCTTGCTAACCTACCCAGTTGAACGTGGTTTGGACCCTCTTAGCATTTTGTGACCCCTGTGAGGCACAGCCAACAGTTACAGTAATTTGTGGTCTGGGTCTTACTTGCCCTATGGAAGAGTCAATTCCGTAAGAAAAGTCCTCACGTCACGTATCAGTGCCTCGCACACGGAGAAGTATGACCAAAGTGTTTGGGGAACAAATAGAGAGCAACTTTACCTTTGCACTTTATAGGCTGTTTCACTTAAATCCAAGTTTTATTATATTCTGGCTGTACTGAGGTGGGGTGCACAGGAAACACTGAGATCTAAAAATCAGTCCAAAGCATTTCTTAAATCTTTTTTTTTAAAGCCAGCTGTTCTAGAATCAAAAAAATGAGGGTCTTAGCTAGTTTCTAAGATGGGTAATAAGATATAGAGTCTATTACGTTTAAGAACCTAATTGAAATCATTTTTAATAAAGACTAAAATACTGCCTTTGATGGGTGATTTGTGTTTAAAAGCCTCAGTAATGCCTAAAGGCCAAGTTTTTATGCTGGCTCTTCTGTGTAACCCCAAATATAAGGTTCTCCATTAAACCCATCTTTAAACTATAGATGACAGCAAAGCTTTGAGATTTCCAACAGGCTGCCATTTTTAATACACATATTTGAAACTCTACTGTTCAGAGTCTAGTCTCCCAAATAAAGACCAAAATGGAAGCAAAATAATCATCCCATGACCCCTCAATGGCAGTAGACACGTCTGGCCAGCCCTCCTTAACTGCTCTTACACGTCACTAATGAGTGAGTAATCCCAACAACTGCCTGTGTGTGTACGTGATTTTACTAAGCACATTCATACCCATCACTTCATTCCATCATCTCCATCTCATGTATTGGACCTATAAGGAGGGACTTGGGAGGTTGTGGGGCATTAGAAAGAGAGAAGTTAGAGGCTTACTTTGCTGGGAAACATAAGGAGATGTTGACTGGGAGAAGCCTAATTAGTTGGGAATGGGGCAGGGAAGCTTGGCAGAAGTCAGGCAACCTGTATGCTTAATCCAACTGGAATCCAATTCCCACCCTCTCCAACCTTAGGCCATGACCTTGGTTCAGCCTCCCCTCATCTGTATCAAAATGACTACAACAGTTCTTCAATTCTTCTTCTTGGCCCAAGATTCCCCAGTCTAGGGGTTGACAAACCTTTTCTATAAAGGGCCAAATAGTAAATTATTTTAGGCTTTGTGGGCCCTTAAGCTTCTATCACCACTAGTTAACCCTGCCATTTTATTATGAAAGTAGCCACAGGCATCTGTAAAAAATGGCCATGTCCATGTGCCAATAAAACTTTTATTGTGGACACTGAAATTTGAATTTCATAAGACTTCCTCACGTCACAAAATGTTTTTAAATTTGTTTTATTATTTAAAAATGTGAAAACCATTTTTAGCTCATGGACCACACAGAAATAGGTGGTGAACCCATGAAGGCCCATGGGCTGAAAGTCACCAACAGCTGCCTTAGTTCATCATACTCATCATTTAATTCATTAAGTCAAAAGTGTGTTGAGTCCTGGGGTGTCTGGCTGGCTCAATCAAAGAGCATGAGACTCTTGATCCCAGGGTAATAAAGTCAGGCCCCGCAGTGTGTGTTAGAGATTACTAAAAAAATTAAACTGTTAAAAAAAAAAAGCTTGCTCAGTACTGATTATGTACCAAACACTATGCTAAGTACTAAGGAAAGAGACGAAAATGAGATGATATACTCTCCAGGGAGTTTTAGAAAAATTATTTGGGAAAAAGCATAAAAAAACCCCCAGTAAACTAGACTATAACTATTAATTTTAGTTAGGGTTACAGGGGATGCAAGAAGCAAGTGAAAGAAAATGGTGGGACGCTGGTGGCGGTGGTGGAGACAGCAACTGTCAATACTGTGATCATGGATAGCCTTTCCAAAGAGAGGGCATTTAAGCTCAGACCTAATGGATAAATGGAACTAGTCCGGCAAAGTGTTGGGGGAAGAGGATTCCAGGCAGAAGGAGTGTGTGCGGAGGCCAAGAGCAGGTGGGGAACTTGGCATCTCTGAGTCAGGGAAGGAAGATCAGTGTGGCTGGGGCATTGTCAGTAATGGCCATGTTAAGAGAGAAGAAGCTGGAGAGGGAAGGGCTCCAGACTCCAGGGCCTTGTCCACTCGAGTGAGGAATCTGGGACTTATTCTCAGCACATCATAAATCTGATTGTGTCTCTCAGTTCTGCAGTGTCTCCTGGATACAGTCCAGTTTCCTGCATGGACCCTAAGACCCTCCGTGGCCTAGCCCTTGCCCACTTTATTTTCTACCCTTGTCTCCAATACCATGAACCACATGCCCCACACCTATGTGCATATAGTAATCAGATCTTGACAGAAGTCACACTTCTGAGCCCATACATCCACAGTTCCCTCAGCCTACGGTGCTCTTTTCCTTCTGTACCTAACCATCTTCCACGCACCATTCAAGACCCACTCAAATACTACTATTTTAATGAGGCTTAGGTTTCCCAGAAATGGTCACACATTTCTTTTCACAGCCCAAGCACCATATACATAGTTGAGTGTTTTTGGTTGTCTGGAGTTTTTTTTTTAAATTCACTTGACTATGAGATCCTGAAGACAGGGACAAAGTTTCATTCAGTCCTCGGCACATGGTATATTCTCTAGAAATGTTTGTTGAATGCAAAGACATAAATGCCTAAGTGAACAGATGGTCTATCTCTGAACTTCAGGGCTGTGTGTCTGGGTGTTCTTCCCACAGTTGTCTGCAGATCTGTTTTTCACAAATGCCAAGACATGTAAAGTCAATCACGTCACCATCACTCCTTAGCCACTTGTCAAGGTTTCCAATGCTGACAGTAGCCTCACAAACAGACCTCATCCTCCGGGTGTCTGCAGCCTCCTTCAAGTGAGGAGCTTCTTTTGGCTGAGCTAGCTGGTGCCTGATTTTTCTACCCACCCTCCAAATGAAGCTCCAGGAGAAATAGACCCACTGATAGAATCTTTTCCCCATTCCTTACATTCAAGAAACACTTTGCCTAAGAAAGTATTCAGTTCCTCAACTATCACAGCTGAACCTCAATCAGTCAGACACAGCATTAGGTGCTGGAGACACAGATGAAGAAAATTCACAGATTCAGGGAGATCACGGCCTAGTGAGGACATTCAGGAAGCAGCTAAGTTGCTAACTCTGTCCAGTGAAGAGGGAAGGCGGTTACTGAAACCTGGGGCCCACGCTTCCACATCTTGGCCCCTTTATAATCAGAGCAGCCTGAGGGAAAGGACTATTTCCACCATGACAGCTGGGCCCTCAACTGGAACACAACTTCTAATCTCAGCTTCAGGCACCATCGCAGAGGGGAAGAAGTCACTTCTGGGACATCCAAAATGCCATCCATCTATAACATTACAGATGACTATTGCTATGCCGTGCACAAGGAAGCAATTAAAAAGCTACTTAAGATTCTGGAGCAGGTGCATTTTGCATAGCAGAGAATAAGAAATTTAATCCGTCTGTGGCCTCGCTCAAAGTCAGAGTCATTTGTACTGCTCTTCAACAAAACAAACAAGACTCTCCATGTGGTAACAGTCCAAAACTGAGGGCCAAATTTTCAGGAATATAGATGATGATGATCACGATGATATAAAACATTGGAGAATTCACAGTCTCCAAGAAAACCCTCCTTGACACTCTTCTCTGATAATGCCAAGTCACAACACATGCGGGATACGTAAGGTTTGTCTTTCACAGAGCAACACAATACTGGTACCTAATGTATGGGGTCAACTTGGAAGTCGTATTGACAAAAGAAAAAGATGCATACACCTTTCTGGTTGCTTCACTCAGGGACTTTTGCCACACATTGATAAGATGGCTGTCCAGACTGAGGGATAGGCTCCCTGGCTCAGTTATTAAGGTTCTCCTCTAACCAAAGTGGTTCTGGGGAAACAACTTAGATCCTGGTGGAAGGGAGACCAGGAGAGACTGTGAGTCCTACCAGCCACCAAGTTGGTCAGACGGTTGAGAATTTCTGCACATACTCGCCAAGTGTTGTGGGGGACCACACATATTATGACCCACTTCTATTTTTGTTTAAATCAAGAGAGTAGTTCACATTTAATTCTCCATTTATAATTTCAACGACATCACTGTTTCTGTATTGTAAATGGTCTCTGGAATTTCTGAAACAATGACACAGACATAAAAAGAGAGACAAGCAAAAACAAAACAAAACAAAACACAATTAAAAAAAAAAAACAAAAAACCCTGTATGCCCTAAGAGCAACTTCAAAGAGAATGGTTGCGGAACTCTCCGTTCTAATTGCCATACCTATTGTTTTGAGAGCTGCAGTTTCCCCCACATTTCACAATTTTCCAAAGGGCCCTGACATGCACTTTTGTTTTCAACAACATGATAACATTAACCCAAATTCTCTTATCAAGAAGAATGTGAAAAGAAAAAAACTGCTTTGCTCCTTTCCTTGGCCATCTCTCTCCCTTCTCACATTCCTCATGTCTGGTTTCATTTCCCAAGCACACCAGATGCCAAAAACTATTTGGAGCTTTAAAAAAATCATGGGATGCAGTCTAAAGGTTGTAGGAGGAACGTTTGAAAGGGGATGTGTTTTCCCCGCAAGTTTCAACATCCTCTACACCAGGAAACGGAAAGGGCGTTTCTCAGTAAGTGTGTCCAGCGGAGGGCCAGCCCTTTCCACATGCTAGGTCCCAAAGGGATGTTCTAACAGGCACTTCTGGAAGTGGCTCTTGGAAATTCACCCTGCAGTCCATCCCCTTAGACCACTGACTTTCCTGAGGAAAGAGGAAAACCATACGGGCACCCCACCACTGACAGGAAAACCCAAACATTCAAAAAAGCCACTGGCACCCTTAAGACACTCTCTACCACACCACCTAAAGCAGGACAGTGAAAGCAAAGCACTGTCCCTCCTCTGTGTCCACTCTGCATTGGTGTAGGCGGGGGGTGTGCACAAAGTGGAAGCCAAAACTGGTCCCATTCCTTCCCCACTTCCTCCTTAGATAAGGGAGGAAGGAACCCAAGTGAAGTCCATGCACACCCTGAAGCCAGACCAAGCCTCAACCAGCACATAATTAAGCCTTTCTTCCAAGCTCAAGTCACAGACTCCTGCCAGAAAACAACCCACTCTTCATGTAAAGAGCAAAGGGGGGGACCTCCAGGTTTCACCCTAAAAAGCTGGCAATGACTCTTCTGTCATGACTCAATACTTCAACCATGGGTTTAGGCCATAAATCCCTTAAAGCCAATACAACCCGGTTCTCGAGTTAGGAAGTGTGTGTTGTTCACGTGACAGAAACCAGTCTGGAAGCCAAGACATCTCGTCTCGATCATCTGGGAGAAGGGCCAAACCAAGTGTCACTGGAGCTCCCCACCAAAGAAAGCACAGACTTGCCAGACAGCCTGTGCCCTTGGGCCTGCCGACCTGTTACTAGTCTGTGAGTTAAGTCAATAAACAAATTTAAGTTGAAGCTGAAAGAAATGAAAATCGTTTTCCCCCTTTAGGTTTCTCTCTTCAGTACTGCTAAGGGATCCACTTAGATTGTACAAAGACAAATTTAAAGGAGGGGTTACACAAACACAGTGACCAGTTTTGTCACATCGAAGCTCTCACTCTTCCAAGAGGCCAACTTTTGTTCTTTAACATGTGAAACAAGCCACTTTCCTGAATCACCCAGCAGCTCCTTCAGGAAGACTGGGAGACGGAGACATCACAGTCACCAGAGAATACCTGTACATTGCAAGACCCCAACAACTGCCGGTAGGCTACCTGCTCCTGTCCTCTGCTGTCCCCACCGAAGTGACCCCTGAAGTCTTCACCACGCCCGGCGGATGTGGTGTCTCTTCAAACGCCGCCCTACCACCATGACCACACTTCAGGTATGCGAGATTTCAGACCTTCCCAAACAAGGAGCCAACACTTTAGTGCTATCCACAACAGAAAACGTAAGGGATACTAAAAGACACTGCCTAAAAACAAGTAGATTATTACTCACTTTTTTTGAAACTTCTCACAATTGCAATAATTCTGGCAAATCCTGAGAAAGAAGAGGTTGAATATATATTTAGTTTGAATGTGTTCCAGATCTTCAAGTAAAGTTGAGTATGGCTTAGAGAAGATAAACTGGAGGTACTCTGGGCCCGGGACTCTTAACGCCACCTTCACAGTAACGTAAGTCCCTCTCCCCGGTGAGGGTGTAACACACGGTCCCTTGGGAAAGTGAGCTGTGCTACTGACCCGCACAACCCCCAAACCAGAGGCTGTTCGATCTTGTTCCCTCTCAAATATAACTACATTTTATCATCAAGGCATTTGATTGCCAAGTGGGTGTAAGTTTTACTTGTACACTGGCCTTTACGGAGAATAATGTGCACTGGCATCCTAGGGAAACTACAGTTTCCTGGACTGAAAATAAAGAAATAAAAGCTTGCCTAGAGGGCTTTATATGTTCATGTTTACTGAAAGAAAATTTAAAACTCACTAATTACCTTCCTCTGTTCATGTTCTTCTGACTACTTTTATGCCAAGATTAATACAATTGCAACAAGAGAAAATGAAACACCCACCATGTAGCACAAAAGTTCTTGGTTAAACTTAGTCTCATTCTCTGGTAACTATTAGGAAACCCCCATCTTTCTCATGGAAAATGTCTGTGCTTTGCAGTTAGGGAAAAACTAATGAACAGACACAACATGACACGGGCAGTCGTGGAGACCTGACCCGGGCTCAAACAGCAGCTCACCCACTCCTTTCCTGGAGGAACTGTAGAAAAAGACTTCAACATCCTAAAGTCCTCTATAAATATTTAATGGATTCTAAGTGGACATTACAAAGGGAAGTGAGAACTACATTAAAAAGCTAGAAGGAGGATTTATATTTGCTAACTACTGTTTGGTGGAAATGTGTTAACCAGATTCCTTTCTCTGACATTCCTGTGTGTATCAGCAGAACAAATTCCTGGAATGAGGCTGGTTTAATCTCTACTGGACAGTTGTCATCACTAAATCAAGGGCTCCGCAGGTTAGTCAGCTTATCTGCAAATTGTGGGAAATTCTCGGAGAGTTTTAGGGGCAACGTGGGAAAAGGCACTTTAAAAAAGTCTTAGCTTTCCTGTACATTTTGAAGCATTCGACAGATTTGGGATTCCCAGCCAACCATTTACACAAGAGCTACCACAGAGCGCACCCCACGTCGTCACTGCAAGGATGCTGACATGGGCAATACTGACCCGATTCCCCTTCGCATTTCACTCAGGCACTAATCTTACCTACTTATTATTCTAGTCTGTACATCTGAAGGCATCTTTCTATCCATAGAAGTCATTGGGAATTGGTCCCCATGCTAGACAATCTCCTGCAAACACCCAGAGCCACCGGCTTTCACACTTTTGCCTCAGAAAGGTCATCTTGCACATGTACGGACACAGCCACCATTTGCCATCACAAATGTAAAGAATGTTTATAGAGAGCTAGGTCCATGATGACTCCTGGGTTTAAAATTACAGTGTGGTGAGTTGTTTACTAGAGCCTGAGTCTCTCCACAATGCCTGCCACTCAGAGGAGTTCACTCTGGGTAAGGCCAGCACCACACCTATGCTCAGCCTGTTACGAATGAATCCTGCACATGACAAGGTGAGGAGAAGCCACCCAGAAACGAGAAGGACAGATGACGGAGTCACATCATGAAAACTGGAACTCCCTTCGAAAGTACCACCCTACCTTCATAAAAATTCTCCCTACAAATTTTACATCATAAATCTTCAAGAGAAGCTTGTGAAAAGATGATGGTAAAAGCTTCAGTTAGATGCAAGTTAAGGTGTAGAAAAAGGCCGTAAAGAGGCATCCCGGCTCCCACCTGTTTGAGAGGTTGTGTGGCTCTAGTGGGTGTTGCTCTTCAATCCGACCTGCCCCAGCCCTTCATGGGAGACATACATACCCTCCAACGATTGGGAGTGAAGGCATTACTCTATCATGTTAGCCTATAAAACTCACTTCCAAAGCACGCAGCACTAAAAAGACTAAGAGAAATAAAGCTTTGACATGAGATTTCCCCAATCTCTCTTCATGTTGGGAACCTCTATAAGCACTTAGATATACAACCCTCCAAAATCAGAACAAACTTTTTCTTAACGGAGGCAGGGTAGAGGGTGGGGGGTGCGCACCTCAGCCCCAGAATGAGCAATCTAATAATCTGTGGATGGGAAAGTCAATTGTATTGCCTCAATGGAATGGAAAATGGCAATATCTATTGTTGTTTTTAACGTACTGGCTCTCTGATCCACATCTACGAATTGCTAGATTCCACAGACTGGGATTAACCTACAGACAAACTCAATGTGAGCACAGAGATATATTAACAAGGATATTCACTACAACACTGTAATAGAAAACCCATTCATCCTTTGTAATAATCATCTAAGTGACCTTCAACAGGTGAATGTTTTAATAAATGTTGGTGTGCCCACAATGTAAAAACACTGGTTCTCAGGACGCCTGGGTGGTTCAGTCGGGTAAGCATCCAACTCTTGATTTCAGCTCAGGTCATCATCCCAGGGTTGTGAGATGGAGTTCCACATGGGGCTCCATACTAGGGGTGGAGCCTGCTTAAGATTTCTCTCTTTCCCTCTGCCCCTCCTCCCCACGCAATAAGACAATAAACCAGCAAACAAACAAAACTACTGGTTCACATACTCCGGTGCCCAGGCATTATTTACTCCATACCAATTACATCAGGTTTTCTGATATTGGGAGCCCAAGTATGGGTAATTCTCCAAACTCCAAAGGTGATTCCAAAGTACAGGTAAGTTTGAGAACCAGCACTACACAACCCTATGCCTAGGTTCAAAGACTGTTCTAGGTTCATGAATACCAACATGGGAATAATCTAACATATTAAACGGAGGAAAAAAAGGAGAAAGAAATCAAGCTGCATAGCAAAACATCTGTATCACCATTTACTTTAAAACTAAAACCTGTATTTGTAACAATACCCACATCTATATATGTGAATGCATAGAAATCCTTCCAGAATTTGGAGGATAAACTGTAAAGAATTTCTTGTTAAAGAATTTAGTAGCCAAATGCTTGGCACATGGAAGAGGCTCAGTAAATGGTGGCTGTTATTTCCATGTGGATCTAAGTTTCTGAAACCTATAGTTTCACATGAATAATGAACTCTTATAAGTGCATCATACAATAATCTACTGAAACTAGAAAGGTTAAAAGCTTTCCCAATAACTCCATTAAAACTCTAAGTATATACCTGAATAACTTGTTAGTCTTTATTTAAAATTACAGCTTGCTTTGTGCATACTTGGAACCCATGCCCCAAAGTGCAGACAGCTTCACTGTCAATATGACACTGATTCATAGATCCACAACATGGCCCATTTCAAAGTTGTTCTACATCAGCCGACAAATCTAAGAACTTCAATGTGATGCGAGTTGCCACCTTGATGAGCACAGAGAGGAAGACTATTCCCGAAACTATCTGTACTAGCCACAGGGGTGACAAGGTGACAAACTTTTAAAAAATGTTTTTTTCATCTTAAATTTTGCATATCCCAAGAAGCAATCAGTGGAGAATTTCTGGTTCACTAAAGCCGTTATGTTGGAAGTTCTTCAATTGGTCACAGGGCCAGTTAAAAAAAAAAAGTTGGTAAGTTCTCCTATTTGCTCTTTTTACTTGACTCTGTTTCACTTATACTTCTACTGTGGATCAGAAATTATGAGGGCACCACAAATACAGCCCAGAAGAAGAGGCTTAAGGATGCTCATATGTGCAGTGAAACTTAGTACTTGGTACAGCCTTGAGATGCGATCAAATATATTTAAAACTATATTTTTATAAAAGTAAATTCAGTACAATTTTCAAAATTCTTCTCTATTTTAGGTAATTTTAAAAAGGTATGCATCATCCACGTTTACTTGGGCACTGAATGTTTGACTACGACAACTTTAAAGCTGGCTTCCAGCAATTTTTTTCCCCAAGTACATGCTCCTGAGGTTCTATCTTTAAAAGGTGAAAAGTTTGGGGTCTTCTTCTTTTTTTTAAGATTTTATTTATTTGAGAGAGAGAGAGCAAGCATGAGCTTGGGGAATGGGAGAGGGAGAAGTAGAAGCAGATTCCCTGCTGAGCAGGGAGCCTGACACGGTGTGGGGGGGAGGAGGATCCTCCATCCCAGGATACTGAGATCATGACCTGAGCCAAAGTCAAATGCTTAACTGACTGAGCTACCCAGGCACTCCTGGGGTCCTCTTTATCAATCATTAAAAAAGCACCATAGTGTTTATAGAACCCAATGAAAACATGGTGACTGTATAAATTCATAAATGGCAAGAGACAGTCTTTCCTGGACCAAGATTTTATCAAGGTATTTTACAAAACTGAGGTTTGAATGCTGACAACAGTCCTACAAGATAAGATTCTAATTATTTCCTGGCTATACCTTCCAAAGTTTATGTAATTGAAACCTGATTCCTTCAAATATCACTAAGTATTCATTGCAAACAGCTGGAAAGGAAATCTATGATTCTGAGAACTGCAAAAGGATTACCGGTATACGAGTATTAGTCCCAGTGAAACAGTTACCATTACTTTGGAAGCAGTGCATTGGAAGCATACACTGGAAAAGGGAAAAGTAAAACGGATTTTTCTGAGCCATCACAAGATAATAGAAAATAAGTACACACAGCTCATAGGACAAGGATGACCAGGTCTGACCAAATGGTCCAGCATCAGTCAATGCAGTATGCTTATCAAACTTTGGGAAAATATCAAAGATTGAAGGAACTCGATTTGATACCTCTTGAGTTAATACGGAGGGATTCCTTTGGCAAGTGAGTTCCAAGTCAATTCCAGGAATCCCAGATGACCTTGGAAGAGCAGGATAATGATGCCATTTCTGAAAGTTAAGAAGTCACACGGAGATAGTCGTAAGGAAGTACCAAGGAGGCATGTGGTCTCGGAAAAACAGTTTTCCTTTTAATATGAAACTGCCTAAACTGTACACGTTAAGAGGAATGCATAGACCTTGAGGACAGAGATGGGATAGGGGAAAGTTGTGAGAGCTAGCAGGCATTGCCAAGGATAGGAGAACATGGGTGTTGAATGAGTGAACTGGTGAACATGTATCATCTCTTTTCATAAGCAAAGCTAACAATCCACCAAAATAGAAATAACCAGCAGCTACAATAAAGACTGTTTTCTCCTTGGTGATTTTTCTCCATGTGACAAATATCCTTAGGAAGTTATTCACATAGCTTAATGATTCTGAAACTACATGAGCCGAACGTATAATGAAGAAAGATCTTCACTGAATTGTAATTACTATTCATGGATTACTACACTCTTCATTTAAACTAGGCCAAAAAAAAAAAAAAAAAAAGCCGTTCTACAGTCATCAAGGGGGAAGTGTGAAGGAAGCTGATACTAGACAGTGTGTCCACTCCACCCTACTCTGTAATTTTCTATATAATTAGGTGAGAACAGTAATTGCTTTATTGCATAACTCGAGAAGACTAGACACTGAAGAGACTGCCTCTCTTGCAAAATTTGTTCTAAATGCAATAACAGAAAAAGCTGTTTTAAATTGTTACTTCAGGGGCTCCTGGGTGGCTCAGTTGGTTAAGCATATGCCTTGGCTCAGTCATGATCCTGGGGTCCTGGGATTGAGCCCCACATTGGCCTCTCCACTTAGTGGGGAGTCTGTTTCTCTCTCTCCCTCTGCCCCTAACCATGCTCATGCTCACACCCTCTCTCATAAATAAATAAAATCTTAAAAAAAATAAGAATAAATTGTTACTTTGACTTATATACAAAACCTGGAGCAGTTGGACTGAGGATAATATTTGGACTTCATATTCTGAGAAATACTGTGAATAGTCAAAAGTCATCAAGTGGCTACAGTCATCAAGAAGCTATCAACAGAAGACTGGTTAAATGATGTAGGGTACCTCTGTATGATGAAAAACTACACAGCCATCAAAAAGAATGGGAGGGGCAGCTGGGTGGCTCAGTTGGTTGAATGACTGACTCTTGATTTCGGCTCGGGTCATGAGCTCAGGGAAGTGAGAACAAGCCCTGCATAGGGCTCTGGGCTCAGCAGGGAGTCTGCTTGAGATTCTCATTCCCTCTCCCTCTGCCCCTCCCAAAACTCAGTGCATGCTCTCTCTCTCTCTCAAATAAATAAGTCTATAAAAAAACAAAACAAAACAAATGTGACACATTTCCTATCATTAAGAGGTATAAAGTATATTATAAGTCCAAGTTGTGGAATCAACATGGCATACCATAAATGTAAAAAGAATATACTTATATGAACATGCAAAGAAATTGTCTAGCCTGTGATAAAATAAGGGCTACAAAAACCCATGAAGTAGCTCCTCCTAGAGAATAAAATAGACACTGGAAAAGGAAGGAAACTTGTTTGCATCTCAGTTCCTTCTATTCTAATGTATTGAAGAAAAAAAAACCCATGGGGTTGGACATTTTCTTTTTTTTTTTTGCCTTGATTATCAAGCTGTTTCCGAAAGTTTAGAAAGTTAACTAGTCCTTTTAAAAATTAAGTGACTTTCTTCTGGGGCCCCTGGCTGGCTTGATTTCAGTGTCATGAGTTCAAGCCCCACGTTGGGGGTAGAATTTAGTTAATCAAAAAAAAATTTTTTTAATGACTTTCATTTATCAGCTCTCTTCAATATGCCAGCCACTTTCAACATGCTATATCCATTTGTTATCTCGATTAATAAAAGAGATAAGCAGTGAATCCTTAAGTATCTCCCCCTGAGAACACAGTCCACGGTCAATGAATTTCTAGACTATGACCTTAGTTGCTTTAATTTCTACACTTTTCCACTTCACCACACCCACCCCTACAATTGTTAGTTCTCAATGTGAAAGCAATCTGTTCAACCATACAACACCAATAATGAACAATGGCTTTTTTTCCCTTTATACTTATAATTAATTTAGAATAGGAGGTGGGGGGGGGGAGAAAAGGAGAAGAAGCTACCAAACCATTTCCTAAAGACAATACTGTATATATCAATGCAATGCCAACTCATCACCAAAGCAACGGAATACATAGCTGCTCACTTTCACCAAAATAGTACAGTTCAGAATCCCCTGAAATCCATGGTATTCTTTCCTACAGAAGTAAATGTAGATACCTTTATCTTCAAAGAAATCTACTTTCTAGGTGGCAGCCCAAGCAGCATTATTTAAAAGACTAGAAGCGTCTAATGATGGAATTTTGTTAAGTATTTATTAGGAAGTTTGACCCAGAAGGAATGAACTTGCTTAGTAATCTTAAAGTCCTGCTTCCTAAAGTCTAATTCTAAAGCTACTGAAATAGTAGCACAGTGTATCCTCTTACACTCATGGCTTCTGACCCAATCTTAAAATAAGCAAGCAACTACAGTAATGGGGAGTATAAATTACAAAAGGGCACCAAATTGAAGCATATCAGCTGATCACAGAAGATGAAGGCAAACACTGATAACTATTTTTTAAAGAAGGACAAGAAAATTAATGTCAAAATAAGAGATGGTACAAAACTAAAAGAGACCTCAGAGTAACAAAAGTCAAAAAAGGCCACGCATTTTTTAAAGCTATGCATTTTAAAAGAACATTCAATTTACACGAAGACAATAAAAAAATTGCTTAATTTTTATGTATACATGATTTCTACATATATACCACCACCTTTCTCCTGTGTCCCATGTCTCTCCTTTTTTGTCCTCCTAAAATCATTTACCTTACACACACCACTTTCCATTCCACACAAAAAAACCAACCAGGACAATCTCTTTTCCGTAGGTCTCCCTCGTATTCATCAGCAGTAGACAGAATTGCGACAAACGCTCTTGCTAACCTGGCCACTGGTTCCTTTGTGGCTTCTCCTCTTATAAACACCACCCACCTCACAGGGGAGTGACACGTAAAGGGAAAAGCCAGTCTCTGTGGAAGAGCTGGTTAATAACTGTACTTGCTCAAACTGGAAAAGCAACCAGGACATAGATGCCCACAGGTAATCAAACCTAAACACACACACGCACACGCACACACAGGTGTCAAACTGGTTTTTCCTCATAGGTACAACTCACAGGCAGCCAAGAATCACTCCCCTCCCCCACATACATACACACAAATCCCGAGTTCACAATCCTGCGTGGTAATTTACACATTTTTGTTCATTCATTCACTCACTCACTCATTTATTTACTCACAGGCCTAGTGTGTGCCCACTCTCCTGTTTAGTTTTGGGATACAAGGATGAACGAAACAGGTGTGGAACTTGCCCTGCTCAGCTGGCTCACAGGCACACGAGCCCAAGGCTTCTTAAGCCGTTTCAAGGTTCCAGAATGGTGCTGTGAGCAGACAGTGAGTCAATGGGAGTAGTCAATTTTTCACCTCATCTTTGACAGGGAAGAGCAGATTCTACTTGCTTCAAATAACAATTCGGTTTGCGAGTAACTTCGTTGTTCCCTTGGAGATAGCTGAGGAGAGGAAGTAAAAGGAAGTAGAGGGTGATGTCTGTTCTTAACAAGCAGGGGACACAGAGTACTCTGCTAAGGTCTGGAACCTCAAACGAGACACTGGCCTTCCACCTCCATCCATGAGGGATTAACTGCTACAAATAACTAGAAAAATGGACAAAATACATGAAACAATTGTATTAATTATTACACAAAGGCAATGTAGGACAGTGATCCCTGAGAGAAGGAAATTCCAAGTGAGATGAGCTCTACTATCACTTCAATTTACTAGGCAGTAGGGAACCCAAGCCAAGCCAAGCTCAAGGGTCTTCTGAAAATAAGGAATCAGAGACAAAAACTTCAGGGAGAATGAGGCAGCAACTCTGGAAATCTACAAAGGGGTCCCCTCAAGTCATTGGCTGAGTACTGCTCTGCACAAGGACCTAGAATTCACACTGGGCTGGGAATAACTGGCATTCCCACCAGCCTGAGCAGAAAGAGCTAGTTTACATAAAACATCAGGAAATGTCCCAAAAGAGTCCTAGACACAGGCTGCTTTGGAGAGGGCTTCAAAGCAGCTTCAAAAGGGTCTCACTGATCCCAAGTAACTTGACTATGTGCCAGAACAAAGGCCAACACTCTTTCAAGGGAGTCCTTCGGGCAGAAAGAAATTGATACTAGATAGAAATCTGGATCTATACAAAGCAATGCAGAATGCTGGAAATGGCCAACCTGTGGGCAAGTATAAAACCAGACACTGCCTCAGAGTTTCCCTCACCACTGACCTTCAGGATGTGCTTTTGTAGGAATCCAGTGATGACCCTAACAAGGTCAGAAGGAAAGGACTGAAGTAGGTCCTAGGTCTACCACTAACCCTCTAAACTCAGTCTCTTAGAGCCCTCTGGGTCAATTTCCTTTGAATAATGCCCTCCCTTGAAATGTCATCACATTATATAATGATTAAGAAGGTGCTTTGGAAATTCTAAGGACTGAGCAAATATTTATTGAGTGCCTTCTATACATATTTTAGGCCCTTTGTGTCTGGAGATCAGTTTCCTCATCTGTAAAATGAAAATAATAATAGTACCCAGCTCAGGGGGTTGTTGTTTGGATTAAATAAATATACGTAAAGTACAAAGAATAATGTCTGGCCAGAGTACTTCTAGATATGATTATTATTACAATCATTACAACTACTACTATTATTGCTGCTGCTGCTAATTAATGGTACTACTGGGCATATGATGATGAAAAAGACCAATTTGGTTCTTGCCCTCAGAGTCCACATTTGAGCTGTGCAATAAGGAAAACAATGCTTTGGGGATAATTTGTTAAAATTTTGTCTGAGAAAAAAGTGGGATAGCTGGAAAAGATTACTAGTCTGAAGGGGTCCCTAGACCTTAATTCCAGCTCTGTCCCTCAAGTAGCCCTGGGACTCTAGTTACTCAGCCCGTTGGAGACCCAGTTTATTCCTACGGAGGCAAGTGAGAACCTTCATAGATCCCTTCCAGTTCCAACATCTGATGAAGTGAACCGGAGGGCCCATTTTAGAAGCATGTTGCTCCTGCCTTTATTTGAGCAATTCAATCCTCATAGCATCATATCCCCATATAGGAAACAATCTCGAGGAAGGGATTTTGTGATTTAAGAAAGCCATAAGAAATAAGCTCTGGATCTAGGATCAGTACAAAAGTCTGCACATAACTCCCAAACCCAGAACCAACGCCACCTTACTTATCTCTCTAAAAATGGGACTGAGTGCACTAGCCCTGTTGTTTCCACCTATTGCTGGTAGACCACCATTTTAATTTTGAGAAGCTAATATAATTAGAGTAAGCAGGGAAGCTCTTCCTTTTCGTTCCAATGTTTGAATTGGCTCCAATCAAACAGAATTCTCTTCCCTGTCTACAATTCCACAGTTAAGAAGAAAAATGGTTGTACGGTGTAGAAGCCTCTTCTGCCTGAGAAAAAAGAACTATGTTAACTGCTAGCTTCTTCGACTGGTCGTTTATACCAGCATGCGCCATAATTGGTAAGCTATCAGTTACAAATACAAAAGCTCCCACAAAATTAATAAATCTTAGAAAATACAGCTAATTTTAGCAAAGTCTCAAAAACCAATATTTTCTTTTTTGATAAACCTTATCACTCAAGATAAGGTTCCACTGGAGGAAATAGGAAGTGGTGGAACCCTAAGAGAATGAATCTATGACTGATCTTCCAAAAAGTTGTAAAAGGAACTTCCTGAAGTTTTCCCCAACACGTTGCAGAAGATGAGCCAAAGATTTTGCAGAATCTTATAAAGATTAACTTTATCAGAGAGAGCATGTCATACAACATTAACTCAGGGAAAAATATTTTTCTGTACATACATACAAACTGCTGTGTATCATTTCAGGCAATTCCCAGATCCCCTGCGGTTTACCATAGGCCTCAGCCCAGAAACTTTAAAGTAACACACAACCAAAATGCACTAAAGGAGTCCTTAAAGCACACCTGCTGGTGCAAAAGTGCATGTGCAAACACACACACACACACACACACACAAATTTAAGAGCACACTGTGTCTGTCTTGGACATGTTTCTTACCTATTTGTCTACTCGCATACCTGTGGGAACTACCTCATCTCCTCCTCCATATGATGCTAAAGGGGTAGTCAACCAAGAGATCCGGCCTCTCTATTGACAGAGGTGGGCACATGGCAATGGTGTAGCCAATCGAGGCACTCTATCCCCTGGGCAGTGAGCGATTTAGAGATGGGCACCCAAAACATAGAAAACCAGAAGTCTTTATGTGCACTGATGCTGTAGATGAGAGGATTGCTTTCTTTTTCCTGGAATCATGAGAAGCAAGGATCGTAAATACCTGGAATTTAGAATGGTTGCCTTTTCCACCATATGTTGGAAACTACCCCCAAATGAAGCCAGCATAGACAAACTCAGAAATGGGACGAGGGGAATATGGAGATGAGGAGGTTTAATGATATCATTTAAGTACTAGATCCAGCTAAGTCTCAAGTCAGACATCCCTGGAACTTCCCAATGCATGTTTCAAATGAACTCTTCTCCCTTAGGCCAATTTAAGTGGATTCTGTCCCTTAACAATGCAACAAACAAACAAATAATCCTGATTCAAGTTCCACTTGACTAAATGAGATGGAAATTATCACTTACTAAGTGCCTTCCAAGTGTCAGAGACCATGGGGAACATCAATATGCATCATTTTAGCTAATTTTTATCATCATGCTGGGAAGCAGATGTCAAATTTTACAATAAAGAAAGTGACCAAGAAAATCCATAGAACTAGGAGGTGTCCCTAAGGATTTAAACCCTACCTGTCTCATTCCAAGTCCCATTCTCTTCCTACCGACTTCAAACCACAAACCCGTGTCTCTCAAACTACGGCATTATTTTCCAAGAACCGATCTAATAATCAAGGTGACAAATCAAGCTATAAATCCAAACTCAAATGTCTCATTTTAGAGAAAGCTCTCAAGACTTTGCTGCTGACAAATCAATATGAATGATGTAACACCTCTTTTCTCGAATGATTCCTATTTTTGGAAACAAATTTTGCCAGACTGACTTTCCAGGAATCTTAAATGAGCCGACGGAGGACTTTTTCTCTGAGGCTTGGAAATAACACAAGTTTTGGTGTGTACGGTGCTGAAAAGACAGAGTACAGGACGTCAAAGTCATCATCACGCCCAACCAGGAAGCATTCAGAAATAACCGCTCCACCTCCCTTTCGCAAAGACAGGCCACAATCCAAAATTTTAGTCATTCATCTCTAACTTTGTTCCCAGAAGTAGAGTTTGTGAGAGACAGACTCTGTGGCAAGGCGAGGAATCTAACAAGAGTGGGGGAAGCACAATCAAGGCACAATTTAAGGAAAGTATCAGGAATCTGAAAATTCTACCACTAGGCCTTGCAAAAGAATGTGTCACAGGTAAAGGTGTCAAACCAGTTGTGGGAGGTGAGAAAGAAGAGGGTAGAGAAACTGGAATAGGCCAAGGTGTGGTCAATACAATTTAATGTTCTGCTGTAGGCATAAAATTCATTAGCTACATCTCTCTTTTTCCATCTAGGAAAAGAACTAGCATGGCAATAAGGAAACTGTGATTAACTAACCGGGCGTTACCACCCCCTTTCTGTTTTTGCAGGACTTGTGTATAACAGGCGGAATTGAGGCCCCTGTTTGGGTAATAGCCAACTGTCCTAATTATAGGTTGGATTATTTGTTTTATAGATCCATAAGAAAAACGTAAAAGTTAACACCATAGGGTGTCACCCTATTTCCGAACAGGTAATAGTATATTCCCTTTGTAAAGTAATTTAGTTTTCTAAGTACTTGTGTATGCACAGTGCCATCTGATTTTCCCAATAACGCTGAAAGGAAGAGAAGCACAGGCAACCAGATATTGTTTTCACTTCTACTCTACAGATCAGAAACCATCACTGAGCACACAAGTGACCTCCACAAGGTCAAGCCGCTCCTAAGCAGTAGCAGAAGGACTTGAATTCAGGCCATCCTTCTTCCAATATTCTGAATTGCCAGCCTGACCGCCCCAGAATTATCTAACAAAGAGTAGCCTTGGGCTCTTTTGTTGAAAGCTTCTGATGGAAGAAATACCATTCAAGTTGTGTTTCAAATAGCTGATTATTATGTGTCCTCAACATATGTGATGTTTTAGAGGGCAATACATTGTACTTCCAGGAGGTGTCTATAATGGCATACAAACCATTTGTATGGTTTTTAGATAGTCCAGTGTTTTATTGGGTCAACTACAGCTTTACTGACTCTTCCGTTCATCTAAACATTAATTAAGCAGCTATTTATCAGGGATTATATATGAAGGATTAAGGAATATAAAATTGAACAAGCCATACTCTGTGCCTTTCAGAAATTAAACAGATAAGGAGAGGCTGATTTGTAGATGTGCTATGAGAACACAGAGCGAAGAGAAACTATATCCAAGACTATCTCCACAGAGTAGAAAACAAAGAAATCACACTTGGTTCCAGTCATTAAGGAATTTACCATCTAACAGAGAAGAGACTCATGAAGACAGCAAAATACAGAGCAATAGATATACATGCCACAAAAGAGGTATTAAATCCTGTAAGTGTTCAGAGGACATAAAGGGCACTTCTAATTAGGATGACCTCAGAAATTTTTTGAAAAACATGAAATATGAATAGGCCTTTAGAAAACTGTTAAATCTTAGTGGAGCCTAAGGAAAAGACTACAAAAGCCAGCTGCCTGCTCCCTGTAGTGACACATCCTGAGAAACTCCAGGTTCCATTGGGGTCTAGAACAACCATCTCGCTGAGGGCAATGGTGCTGCTAAACTCCCTTGAACTTTCTCTCATTCACGAGGTCATAAAGACATCTCAGCAAACAAACAAACAAACTGGACGCAAGGCATTGAAGACAGTCATCTCTCATCTTTCCAGGACCTGAGTCATTTGTGCCTCCAATATTTCTCTCTAAATAGCCTTTGGACTCACTGATGGAAAGACTGTAATGTAAAGAACAAATATCTTACTCTTCAAGATTGTCAATTATATCCTCACAAATCATTCTAACCAGAACATGTAGTTCTGAAGGAGAAACAAGTTATGACACACACTAATTTGAAGAGAGAGAAGTTATAAATAAGACTCAGGGGTGGTTCTAAACAGATTCTTAATCACTGGAAACTCTCACCTAGCAAATTAATCTCAAAACCCATACAAATGCATTTTTACCACACTTTAAAATGACTGGTAGATAAAAAACAAAAAACCAAAACAGAACAAAACAAAACCAAACAAAAACCTATACAAATGTTTTCAGTTTATTAATGATGCTGTTTTAAACATCGTGTATCAAGATTTTTACAATCTAATTCTGTTTAGTAGAACAAGGCAACTTTTACTTCATTTTCTGTAATTCTTTGAGTCACAAAAGATAAGTAGACACTCAATTCCAGAAGCAAACTACGAGGCTATCACCTGTGAGTCTGTAATCCTTTAAATAACAGAAGAGCTAGTTCAGAGAGACTTTCCACCTACCAGCTGGTTCCTGCTCTGGGCAGCAGGGTGGGAGGAAGGGGAGAAGGTCGAGGACTAAGTTTCCTCCGCTATTAGGAAAGTTCAGACATGGGGTAGTGTCTTAGTAGAGACAACAGCCTGTATCGGTCTTGGTACAAAAACACTCATAAATTCAAATTTTCACATGTATGCCCAATGGCATTCAGGTATCCTTGACTTATTCTTCCTTCTAAAGAAAAGTATATAAAGTTCTCCATAATTTTAGGTCATTCCATTTCCTAAATTTGCTGCATTAGGGTTAAAATAACCCTATATTAGCCTAGGTTAGCCAGGAGTGGTCAAAATAAACTTTTTCAATTTTTAGCTCTCCTAAATATTTCTCCCGGTATTTCCACTGCAATGCTCGATCAGTACTCAGTTTTCCTGCTACGACAGTGTTGAATATGTATTTCACCCCGTGGGATGTCTCTTTTGGAAAGTTGCTGTCACACTACACATAAGTTTCACTGCATGTTCTCTTCCAGAAGAACAAGAACAGATGTTCATATTCTCTTAGTTGTAAACCAAACAAATGTACAGAGCCTCCGATTAAGACAGCTACTCTTCAAACCTCACTTTCACATAGATTCTAGAATGTATAGGTTAAAATGGACCGAATCTACATAAAACGTGGGCAAACTACAGCCTAAAAGCCAAATATAGCACCCCACCCCTCACCAATAGTTTTTATAAACAAACTTTTACTGGGTCACAGCCACACCTAGGTTTATAGACTGCTTTCTGAGGAGTTGCCACAGAACTATTTTGGTTCTGAAAACCTAAAACATTTACTATGTAGCACCTTATAGAAAAGCCTGCTGACCTCTGATCTATATTAAGTACACAAAACAAAAAGTGTTTGGGGATGTTTTCAAAAATGCTAATATTAAAAATAAACTCATTCATTTGTTTAACAAATATATATACAAGCATATATTAATTAATCTTTGGAAACTGTTGTAGGGGCTGGAGACCCATTAATGAAGTGGAAAGATGAGGCCCCTGTCTTCATGAAGGTCTTATCTTACACGAGACAAACATGACTGTTGTAATTCCAGATAGATAAAATAGGGTATTTGGAGAGAGTAGCCAAGGACTCTGAAGGGGTGGTAATTCTTTAGGGGATGCAAAGTCATGAGGAAGACAGCTCCGGGAGATGCCACTGGAATGGACATTTGAATGATGAAAAGCCAGATGTACAAAGATCTAAAGATTATCCAGGCACAAGGAATAGCAAAGGCTCAAGGGAAAGAAATGCTAGGCCTGTTCAAGAAACAAAAAGTTGAGTAAGCACAGTGGACAAGAGAAAGAGGCACAAGGTAATAAGGTCAAGGGGTCAGCAAGGGCCAGACCACATGTGATGAATAATAAGCAAAATCATAACTCTAGTAAGTTTCCATCTCCAGATCCTTAGCTATTAAAAAACACTACTAGATTTAAAAAACAAAAAACAACTAATCATAGTATAAGGATTGCTTTGGCAACTTCATTTTGCCACAACTTCTTCCTTTTGATCTGCTGAAAATTACCTGAAGCTCAAATGCCTAGCAGCCCAAGAAAGAACACTTTGTTAAGAGACTGTTTCTGCTAAGGAAGTAATTACCCCCTTCTCCCTGCACAACCCTCCTCCCAAAAAAGACTGACTGCTCTTCTCATTGGGAAGACATAAAGTGACCATTTCAAATGAGATTTTTTTTTTAAGAAAGAGAATTTCCCGTTATTAAGCATAATTAAACCTATTTTCCTAAGTCTGCTAGGCTATTCATTCAATGAAATGAGGTCTGTCTCCTCCCCACCTCCGAGAACCAACTGTGTGCCTGTCCCACCAGAAATCTTTCAAAGGAGTTGGTTGGTTTGTAATATTTCTTGAAAGCCTGGAAAGATACATCACATGGCTTGGTTTGCCATCTCTAGAGTAAATGGAAGACTGTTTCACCGCAGAAAATTTCAACATGTTGCTGAAAGGCCACCAAATCCAATTACTCTGTTAATGCTCTTTCTTCTTCAATTTTTTTAGGGGATTTATGAATCTGAAAAGACAATTTTCCATTTTTAGATCTAAAAATAAAAGAAGTCAAGGGCATTCAGAAGAAAGGCCAAGATAGAGGTGCTCTGATAAAACCATGACTCTCAGTCAACAACTAAATTTAGGGAGAATGAGTAGTTACGAGGTATTCTGGAGGTATGACAACCAACTGGCCTTCACTAAGATGTGACAATGCTCAGATCTGCAGAACAAGACCCACTCACTGGTGAACACTGTGTGATGACAAGTATGGTATGGATGTTTATAAGCCGACTTGAACTGCTAGAGAAGATCAGTGTTGAAAATACGTTGAAGCGTGAACCTTTAAGCAACAGCAAAGCCAGAGAAAAGCCAGCACACAACTTCCCCAAAGAATTAGCTTCCTCCCCTGTAAAGCTGGGATAAAACAGTAGTAACCTTCAGGCTGATGGACACTTGACTAGATGCTCAATAAACAATATACCAATCAAGTGCACCAATCACTTTATATGCTTTACTTCACTGAATCCTCCTTAAACCCAGAAGTAGGTCCTATATTGCCATACTTAAAATTGATTGGAAACAAATGCCCACAGGAGTTATATAATTTGCCCAAAAAAACTCATTTAGTAAATGGCAGCACCTAGATCCAAAATTGGCTGGCTCCAAAGTCTATATGCAACAGAAGTTGCATATCAGTGGTCCACCAACACACTCACTGTCTTAGACCTACTCAGTGTTGACCAATAATATAGTAGCAGATAATGTTTGTCAGGCACTTACTATATGCCAGACATTGAGTTCTTCTAATGGACTATCTCATCCAGTCCTACGATGCGGTTTTTATTATTGGCACTGTTTTACCGTGAGGCTCTGAGATTCAAAGATTAAGTATATTGCTTAAGGTCACATAGCTAATAAACTGTGCAACTGAGATTTGAACTCTGGTTGTCTGGTTCCAGAGCCAAACTCTTAACCACTAGACCAAATAGTCTCTTTAAAAAATAATAATGTCTTAAAATGTACTTTTATTAATTGCCAAGTAGTTGGAGATCTTATTAACACAGAACTTTCATTCCCAAGCAATGACAATTTGATGCACAGTTTGCCATCGTCCCAGCACTGCCTACTCTTTCTTCAACGCCAAGGCTAGGAGTCAGCTGCCATTTTTCATCATTGTTGTTTGTTCTTTTTTTTTTTCTCACAGAAGAATTAGGAGGAAGGCATATAATTCTTGGGCTTGCATTTCCATCAAAAGTGGGAAATAGAAGACAGTGAGCCACATGTCCAAAGAAAAATGGGAGATAAATGGAAATGAATATTCTTGTGTGTTTAATATGCAAAATGAATGACTGCTTTCCTTCCCATGCTAGGTTATATTACCTACCTGCTAGAAACATTTGAATTTGGTCTGTCTTAACCTCAACATCATTATAAGCAGCAAAAGCCTAGTTGACAGCAAGCGTATAGCCGTTAACAGAAAACTTTTAATTCTGTCAACAGGATGATGGAAGGAGTCCCACATGCTATAGAATAATGCTTTTTAAATTCACATGACTTGGAAGTCTCTGGTCAATTTAATATCTGTTTTGTTTTGTAATGTGTATTTGTTTGGATAGAAAAAAACGTAGGCCCAGGAAGAGGCTCCATGTTACCCGGTGGAACACTATTACCTCCCTGGGTGAGGGACCCTTAGTTGAAAAAAAGTCCTCTCAACCCCCATATTGTCGTCTTTGTCACCACCACCACCACTGTGCTTGCTTTTGCTTCCAGTCACACTAGTTACTGTACTACCCAGTCAGACTTCCAGTTGACAAAGGCAACCTAAGTCTAGTTCCACTATGGCCCCATTGGGGACCTATTTGTAAGAAAGTGGTAAGAGGTCCATCCAGATACCTGCTCTTTCACAGAGAAATAATGGATTTGTCATGTGGTTTGCCTCATCTACATCTCAGCTGAAATTCCATTTGCAAGGGAAAGAGTTAATGATGAGCCTTAAATTTCTAAATCACTAAGGCTTATATCAGTAAGCTGACAGCACTAAATTTACCCCACTGCTGTTCCATTATCTCATACATTCTACTATTAAAACGAAGGTTCAAGGGGGAGAAACTTATTTGGCATTCACTTCAACCTAGTGAACTATTTATAGGCAGGAAAATAGTCATGGCCACCCCTCAGGATGGAAACCACCATCCAGAGCCATGGCTTTGCTGAAGAGTCTTTGAGGATTTTCTAAGAAGAGAAACTGACCAACATGGTGGAGTTTAGCCTCCTTCCTTTGAGTTTCAACCAAGAAGTTTACTCAAGCAGCTTTCATGCAAACTTACTCTTACCAACTTTCTAGAACCTATGACTATTACTGCTGACCCCTGTTATAAGCTTAAAAAAATAGTGAAATCTTTCTACTTTATTTACTTCAAATTGAGAACAGAATGAATATACAAAGAGCCAAGAGAGATCACAAGTAAACGTGGATCTTCCTTTTCATCTTATTTGCATGTTTTTTATTCTTGGTTTTACCACCCTTTAAGAGCCATGTAAAGTGGGGCGCCTGGGTGGGTTGAGGCCTCTGCCTTCGGATCAGGTCATGATCTCAGGATCCTGGGATCGAGTCCCGCATTGCGCTCTCTGCTCAGCAAGGAGCCTGCTTCCCTTTCTCTCTCTGCCTGCCTCTCTGCCTACTTGTGATCTGTCTGTCAAATAAATAAATAAAATCTTTAAAAAAAAAAAAAAAAGGGGGGCCCCTGGGTGGCGCAGTTGGTTGAGCGACTGCCTTCAGCTCAGGTCATGATCCCGGAGTTCCGGGATCGAGTCCCACATCGGGCTCCCAGCTCCACAGGGAGTCCGCTTCTCACTCTGACCTTCTCCCTTCTCATGCTCTCTCTCAGTCTCTCTCTTTCCTAATAAATAAATAAAATCTTTAAAAAAAAAAAAAAAGAAGAGCCATGTAAAGTGAGTTTCAAAATCAAGTTCACAAAAATCAAACCTACAACTCATCAAAATCAAAAGTGAAATGATACACTGGTGTCAAGAAGATTTCTTCCAAATATAATGGAAAACAAACTACAGAAAGCATCCTCTGCTCAGTGAGAACCAGGAGTGCCATTATTAAACAGGCTAAATCAGCACCTGCCACAGCTGATGTGTCGGGTTGGGCAAAATGGTATATACCAACGAAGCACCCTGGAAGGAATTTTTCAAATCGGTCCACTAAATGCTTCTTAAGTTTCAATACTTGCAGGCTCATCACAGTTGCAATATGCATACTCTAACCTTCATTTTAAAAAATCTTATTAGATGACTTCTCTAACATTTTCTAAATGTAACAGAACTTTTTAAAAAAATAAATAAATAATTAAGGTATTTTAGAATTCAGGAAAAAAATCGAGAGTATCCTTCTACCAACACACTGCCATTTGTAACTAGAGAAATAAATTACTTAAAACCAGAGCTGAGTGTCTGTTTTAAGCAGAGTCTAAAACAAAGTAACCTTTTGATCTACAACACTTAGTGGAAGGACAGTGGGAAAAGGCAGGCAAGGAAGACAGGATTTATTCAGATTACAAAATGACATGTGCACTAAGTGTGCTGGCTTCCAGGTGGTTCTGGAGTAAAGACAAGAGTAAGGAAAAGCCATCAAGCACAGCACATATAAATATGACCCTGGCCCCAGGGGGAAAAAATCTGAGTAATGAAGCCCAAATATAGGAGCACAATCTAAAAATAACCCTTCTGCTTTTACAGAGGTTATTTTCCTGTTAGTGTTCATTTGAAATGTGTGGGAAGACAAAACAGTTTGAATTAAGTGAATTTCCAGATATTATCAAGTCAAGTGAGGCTCTAAACCATATTTGACCAGTAGTAAAAAATCAATTTCTCCTTCCTTTAGTTTTCTCTGGGGCGGGGGAACACAAAGGAAAATAATGGGCAAGAATGCCATTTCTAAATTCTATGAGAAGCTGATACTATCTTTAGGTAAAATATCTTAATATCTAACTTTTGTCATGGGAAACATTAAATCCTTGGAATTGTGTCAGTGAGAACCACTATAATTATTTTTTTCCATAAAGAAAGATGAATAGAAGACGACAGAATGTTGACACTGTGGTTATATTTTCCCATCATGTCACAAATTTCAAAGATTTCAGTATCACTGCCTAGAGTGTTTTCCCCTCTTTAAAATTAAAGAAAAAAAAAAAGTGGTGTTAAAAACAGAACAAAACACACATAACTTATGGGTTGACATATGTAATTCCAGCACTTCTTCAAAAAATATTTAAAGGGTATCTACTAGTAACCAGATTCTATGCTCCACACTGCGTCCAGCTGAGGTCAATCTTTTCCCCGTCGGAAGGTAGAAAAAGACAGCCTTACTTCTTTTTTCCACACTATTTAGAATTATAGAACTACAATGGTAGTGCAAAAATGAAAGAAATGGAGTACCGAAGGATCCCTTTTCACTACCTAAGAGCAGAGAGAAGGCATCAGAGTACGTCCTTTTGGTCACATGGGAACAACAGTCCCACCTTGACTGTTTCAGTACAAAGCAAAGATGGAGCTTGGTGGTGATGACTGGGCGTAAGAAGTCACCAAGTACACTGTGACAGCCTGCCTTTGGAGCTATGAGTACCACTCATTCAGTAGTCCTGGGCATGCATATGGTTGCCCAGCAGTGATGGTAGGACAGTTCCTGCCCTCAAGAAGAGTCACATTTTTGTGGAAGAACTTACAGGGTGAATAATTTCTCCTGATCATGTTCAGGAGCACCAGATCTGGTCTGGGACGCCATGGAAATCTACACAAGGATGTGGTTACAGGTAATCTGTCCCA
Organism: Nasua narica; assembly: GCA_028533885.1. Lineage (NCBI taxonomy): Eukaryota > Metazoa > Chordata > Mammalia > Carnivora > Procyonidae > Nasua > Nasua narica. Next base: position 90,884,473 of record CM052797.1, on the reverse strand, counting down.
AAAATCCAGGCCCACATCTGAACCCCCCCTTTTTTGCATACTTTATGCAGCATAGAACAAACACTTCCAGAGATGTTCAGAGTTGTGACAAATTAAACTTGCAAATCACACCTCTGATACCTGGCCATCCCAAACAAGTCCTTCAGGGCCTTCACACAAACGTAGGTCTCAATCTCAAAGCCAGTTGTCTTGGCTAAACAATGTACGAAAACAAGATGACCTATATAGGTAGCCTATAATGGAATGAGAGCTGGAGACTTGCCCCTTTTTCACTGAAAGTACATTTTCAGGAGTGTGGGACAGAAGGAAGGAAATGAAAGGTACACCACACCTTTCCTGCTCATATGTAAACCCATTTCTGTATGGTGGTTCACTTTCTAAAGTACCCACTGTATTTGCAATAGAGTCTGTATGAAAAATCAGAAGCTAAAATTAGAACATAAGAGAATTATTTTAAAGGCATACCATATATTAATTAAACCATGGAGAAATGAATATTTTGACTCAAGAATGGTTAGTTGTTTCACTAGAAACAGTGGACCTATGCTGAACACTTTTTTTTTTTTTTATTTGACAGAGAGAGAGATCACAAGTAGGCAGAGAGGCAGGCAGAGAGAGAGGGGGAAGCAGGCTCCCCGCTGAGCAGAGAGCCGATGAGGGGCTCGATCCCAGGACCCTGAGATCATGACCTGAGCCAAAGGCAGAGGCTTTAGCCCACTGAGCCACCCAGGTGCCCCTGCTGAACACTTTTTATAAAAATACAGAAGTGAGAGAAAAATCGGACAGAAATCTGACTGGAGACCATGACTTTGTATAACTCTGGGGCACCATTCACACTGTACTTTTTCTTAGTGAGAAAGTTGGGCAGCATCACCCAATGGAGATACATGGTGCCCCTGAAAATGATGCCGGGATGCCACTGCTATTGAGTACCAAGGCCCACTCCTAGATCCTAGGGGAAGAGCCCTGTATTGTATTTTTAGGACAAATGCCTCCCAATCTAATGAGGATCCTTCCTTCTTTGATCTCTCTCAACTTCTATTTCTCTTGTTAATAAAAGGGGGGGTTTAACCCAAGCTGGCAGCTACATGGTCAAAAGCATGTTAAGTTGCCCCCCTATTTCAGAGAACTGAGAATCCTGCTGAAATCTAGTGTTGTTTTTGTCTGCCGAGCATAAGGGTTTTATAGGGAATCACCTATCCCTATTCCTTGCACTCTTGGGGTCACACTCCCTACCCCTCCAACCATGCCAAAAATTGCCAATGCTGAACAAAGACCTAGGATAGGCAAGTAGACTTTCTCCTTGGAATTTTAAGTCTCTAGAGGTACTGGTGCTCCCTAGCTTTCTTATAGGTACAAGGCCCACCTTGTATTCTTGAGGCAACTTTTTCCCCCCCTTTTTGGCTTAAATTTAGTTTCCCTTGCTTATAATCAAAATAATTCTGATGCATCAGCTAAAAGAAAAAGAATCAAGAAGTAGTGCTTTTGGTCCTACTTGGTGGTTTCTCTACACTCTTCCAGGGGTACAAACCAAGTTGGCCCAGAGAACAGCACACCAAAGAAGCAGGCATTAGTTCAATACTTTTCTACCAAGTTGAGTGACCCCAGGGACAGTCTACCAAATGGACTCCAGTGGAAAGTGTCTCAAGCTCCATTCTGAAACTACTGGAAAATAATAAGTACCACACTGCTCATTCAAGTGCAAAAGTACCATCAAACAACTAAAATATATTTTGAGGATACGTTCCACTGGATTCCTTGCAGTCGTTTTAGTTGCCCCAATGCCATTAGGCTTGTGTTTCTTAACACATTCATGAATATGAGGGGTCAGTGGGTATAAATATCACCCCATGGACAAACACAGACAATTTACTACTCTTTTCACTAGTGAGAGCTCACATTTTATAGTACTGTGCAAAATGATTCCGTGCTATCTCTCTGTTGGTCTTCACAAGCCCCCTCTAAGTAGCAGGGAAGCCAGGCATCCTAAGACTCATTTTACAAAAGAGGTAGTTAGATCAAACCTTGCCCAGAATCACAGAGCTAGTAGTAGCAAAGCTGGCCAACTGACAGGCTCAAATCAAGATCTCTGCCCATCAAACAGCACTCTCCTGCACACCATGATAAATCCAGAATCCTAAAGCCGCTGCATTTAGTCCCAGGGGTCCTCACTGGTAATGAAAGAAATGGGGCTAAACAAATCTGTGGAATAAGGTGGAGAGGGGAAGCAATGAATGGCAAAGAAAGAGAAAAAACCAGTTTCATCAGTGTTGCTTCATTAACTGTATTCAATTTTTGGCTTCATCATGAAAGCTACTAATTATCATTAATAGACTCATAGTATTATTGGAAACAATGAGTGTGCTTAATAAAGAAACCATGTAATAAACCAAATCACTGTTCAAAACTAGGCAAACATCTTTAATACAGAATATTCAATTTTAGCACAATAAATGTTAATGAAAATGAAAAACAAACTTTAAAAAGTCCCATGCTGAGCATGTTTGCTCTAGAGTTAATTAATCAGCCAATTATAGGTTAAGTACTATAGATTAAATACTTATAGATTAAGTACAGGTAGTACATACACTGCCCTTGCCTTTCAGGAGCTTAAAATTTACTTAAGTTCCATGATGTCCAGAGTACAGAGCCATCAGTTCTCTGACTTCCATGGATCTCTTCCTCAGATCATTCTATCTCCTGCCAAAAGCTTCTGGTAAAACAAAATCGCAGAAGGAGAGGTCTTGAAATGTGGATCAAATGCTTAAAACCAAGACCTAAATCCAAGACAATACTTTTCAATGTGGCTCAAAGATGAGTAATATAGATGCCATTCTGGAAAATCTGTGTTTTCAAAAAACAGTTACATCCATAGCGGGAATCACTCTTGGGTCCAAACACAATCTATGGCTAGCACCCAGCCAAGGTAAATGTATGCATTTGGAGCAAGATATTAGATCACAGTTAAAAATTAATAAAAGCATGGCTAAATGTAGTACTACAGTCCCTGAGGCAAAGGAGCAGACACCTAAGGAATACTAGAAAAGCAGGACCCTGAGAACAAGAAGCCAGAGTAAGCATTCAATGAATCAGAACACAGGAGAGCCAAGTTCATGTTCAAACTAAACATTATGTGTTTATATGTTCATGAACATATGAAAGACATTGACACTAATTTTTTACTAGGCCTAAAATCCAGTTCTGAAAGGCAGACATTCCAATTTGCTAGACTTTATCCCACGTTTTACTCGTGGAGGACAGAGTATTTTATCATAGTTTACACATCAATTTACCATGGGCTTAAAAAAAAAAGTGCTACCAACTCAAAGCAGGCATGAAACATAATAAAAGAATAAAGAAAAGGAGTGATTCTTCATGAAAGAGAGAATGTAAAAGCTGCTTCTTGAAGTGCTGAAGAAGAACAAAAAGTGCTCTAGCCTGTCCCAGAAAACAGCAGAGAACAAGAACCAGGATACTCACACCACAGCATGCCAATGGTTTCCCCAGGCAGTTATGCCAACAACTGGCTAATTGCTATGGAGTTTTTTCCAGCCCTCAGGCAAATATTATTGATAAAAAAGAAAAAAAAATTCATACAACCTCACCTACAAGGTTTCTGAAAATAGACTGCTGACGGCATTGGAGAGGGGGTGGGTGCTGGCGATAGAGAGTGTTAAATTCCTCTTCAGTATCACACCCTTCGCCTAAGAGGAATTTAGATATAATTTTGATGTACACACCATCACCACCAAATGCCCACATTAGAAAGAACACAATTAATATATTTTTTTTTTAAATGAGTTTCACATTTTTCATTCTAGGAACAACAATCCACAGATTAGGGGAGTACAGCACCTCACAAACAGTGGAGCTCTCTTCCCAAGGGATTTTGGGCAAGAGTGAGTTTTATAGAGCATTAGGAGAGGTGAGCAGGGCATGGTTGGCTAGGAAGTCAGAGATTCCTGAAAAGGCCATAAGGTCCTACTTTTTAGGGTAGGGTGAGCTAGCCAAAGCTGAGTTGGAGGACTGTGAATGATAGTTAAGTTGAGTTTCCTTGAGATGCAATTCCCACAAGTGTAGGCTGACCTATGTTTAGGTTTATGACATTGGTCATGCTATTAGGGCATCCCCCATTTTGGGGGTCCCGATATATGAATTAACTTTATCGTGCCCCTAAACAGTATATATACTCAAAACCAGGGCTAATGGAAAAATAAAAAACAAAAAACAAGAAAACTCTTCCCTAGGTTCAGAAACCAAAATCCATCTGTAAGCATTATAATTTCTTACTTGCCTTTTTTTCTTTTTCTACCCGGGAAACACAATTAATGTATTCTTAAGCCACTGAGAATTAGCCAAGGTAATGAAGTTAAAGAAAGAATGATTACATCGGCTAGGAAAGGTCTTTCAGTTAATTGCCCCTCCTCTGTCCATTTACCAGAACCTTCCTGGAGAGCTAACACGTTGTGTGCTTATGTTCTAGGGCTTGTATGTAGTCTCAGTCCTTGGATGTCAGTTACACAAAAGCACCAACAACTTAATAGTCATTTGTGGTAGGGTTAAGGAGTGGAAGACTTGCGCCTAATTCTTTTGTTCATAAATTTATAACTTGTGAATACAAATTTCAAGGTAGATATAGTTAACAAATATCCAGTCTTAAAAATAACTCCAAACAACTGAAAGTCAATAGACATAAATTTAAATCAAAATGAAACCTAACCTCCCAAAAGACAAAGGCTGCCTAAAATGAAACTCAAATAAAATTTTACTGTACCCTCATCTCACTCCTGGACATGGAATTAGAGGTATCAGGTTTTTTTTTTTAAGATGTTATTTTAGTTAATTAATTAAAGATGTTATTTTAAAGTAATCTCTACACTAAATGTGGGGCTCGAACTTACAACCCAGAAATCAAGGGTCCCATGCTCTACAGACAGCCCCAGGTGCCCCTAGAAGTACCAGTTCTAATGGAAGGGATGTAGATAGTAATTATTTACACTATTTCAGAATGTCTAACATGCACTGGAATATGAGCAAGTCTGATTACTGGACATTCACAGCCCTTTGGAAACAGAACCATAGCAAGGAAACACTGCCCAGAAACAATTGAAGCATGAATGACACATCCTGTTACTTCTCTCATTTTAGGCTAGGAATAGACAGCAGCAATTTACCAGCCCCTAAATTCACCTAAGCAAAGTTTTCTCTTTGCTGTGATTAATGTCTTGCTTGGACCTTATGGGTCCAAGAGAAAAGTCTAGAGTCAGCCTACTTTCCGTGCTGATGGACATGCTCTGTCTCTACACTGTCCAAGAGAGTAGCCACCAGCCATTTAAGTGGCTAATAAAGGTCTGAGAAGTGGCTAGTATGAATGACAAACTCAACTTTTTAATTGTAACTAATTATAATTTAAATAGCCCCAGATGGCTAGTTGCTACCATTTGGAACAGCATAGCACAGGTTTTTTTTTTAGAAGAATCAAACCTCAGAGTTCTCGTAACTTCAGTTACAAACCACGCTGATATAATCAGAAGCCCATTAAAGGTGAAAATATCACAAAGAGATGAGAGGATGATCTTCCTTTATCAAATAATACTGGACTTACATTGGAGAAACTGTCATGAAGATAAATCCACTCCAGTATTCAAGTTGAAGGTAGCTGTATGAAGTGTTCTGGTGACTGATGCCTTATAAATCAGTATGAGACACTCACAGGAAGCTAGGCCTGGGACCTGGCAGGTCAGACAGGCTGCCTCTTTGAGTCCACGGTGGCCAGTGACAAAAAAGGCACAGGTACAGATTATGAAGAACCAGTTTTCCACCCCCACCCACATGAGACCCAGCCTTTTTCGGACAGTTCTCTTTTTCCCGAGACCAGGTCAAACACAATGCCAGATGAATAAAGGTCTGTTTAAAAAATGTTTAAACTATAGGAAACTCCTATTTGGGGGCATATGGGAAGGTATTATGAACTCTCAATTCAGTCAAAGCATGGCTGGACCATAGGAAGTCAAAAGAAATGTATGTGTATATATTTAGAATTCAACTCTTTACAGTTTCAGTTAAAGTAATTAAGCCAAATACACAGAAATTACATAGAGGCGTAGCTAATAGAAAATATATCAACTGTTTCTTTAAAGTATACCAATAAATATTTCACAGTGATATGAAATTGACCCTTGAAATAGTTGTACTTAAAACCTTTTTTTTAAGGGTGCCTAATCTAGGACACACAGGCATAATAAAATGCATAGGCAATCTGCAGGGATGTAATAAATAGGCAGCTGTCCAAAAATGAGCCACTCACACACATACTCACAAGGCCAACCTCATTTTAATGAAAGCAAGATACTGACTTGACAGAGATGACACAGGACCTTGAACGCACATGCCCGAGATGGGCAGTTTTTAATGGAGAGCAGATAGGAACGTGAGGTCCTGTCCTGATTTGAGTAGGTCATTTCAGGGAGGGATTCTGGCAAGTCACAGGAGGTATGACTGGACAATGCTCAGAGGAGCAGGCCAGCTAAAACAGGGCTGGCAAAGCCCCGGGGACCAACGCTCGCCTTCCAGACCCACCCTGTGTCACAAAGAGTGACAGAGGCTCACAGTAGGTGTAGGAGTGAAAATCTAGAGGCAATCTACGCTTGCAGACATCATTCATAAAGTTCTACCCTGCGAGAATAAAAATGAGGGAATGCGAGAAGGGCAGTCATCAGAGGCAGGCCTTCTCTGCTACAGGAATCTGACTGCTCACTGCCAATATATAACCCGAAGTAACCAAGAGTGGCCAGAAGGCTGTGGGAGTTAGATGTAGGTACCAGGACGAAGAAACATTTCATTTCTCCATTTCTCGTTGTTCCCTTCCCTGCCTACTCCCCAGGTCCCACACAGGGCAGAGGATCTAGGATCCTGCCTTTGCCTGGTGTACTGGGCCATTTCCAGGATCTCTGAACTTGCCTCTTCAAGGCCATGGTGGATTATGAAAGGTCTTCTCACCCTGAGCTCAGCCCTGGCACACGCAACCACTGCCGGGGGCAGGCCTGCAACGAGCCCGAGACGCAGCGGCCTGCAGAAAGCATGGTTCAGGGTGGGCTTGCCAGCGGCCCTGAGCCAGCTGACCAGCATCCAGTCACCGTTTCTTTTCCAAACACCGACTGAACAAACCTTGATTCAGCTCTTATGTTACGCTCCGGTGGAGAACAGCACAGAGGAAGCACCAAGAGAGTGCTTGGAGAGAAACTATTCTGGGCATAAACCAAGTACATGTTCCCGTGGAATTGTTAATAACTCAGGGGTCTTTTATGTTTGTTTGAACCCTCCATGTCTAGCTGAGGAAAAGACATATTTCTTTTTTCTCCTCAGGGAGAATAAAACAGGGAAGTAAAATTCCTGGTAATGTCATATCCAGTCGAACAGGAAGGTTTGTAGGCTCAGGGCTGAAAGGTTTCCAGAACTACACTGAGCCAATCTGAAAATAATTTATTTGATTTTCATTTGTTTCATTTCCTCCAAAATTATCATTCAGCTCCCTGTTCCCATACCCACCAAGACAAGAGGAAGCATTCCTCTATACAAAAATACAGTATTTAAGAAACACCTGAGATAAAAGAAATTGGAACCCTCATTCATTGCTGGTGGAAATATAAAATGGTACAGCCACTGTGGAAAACAATTTGGCAGTTCCTCAGAATGTTAGACATAGAGTCTCCATATGACCCAGCCATTCTATACTTAGGTATTTACCCAAGAAAACTGAAAACATATGTTCATGCAAAAACTTGTACACAAATAGTGATAGCAGCATTCTTCATAATAACCAAAGAAGGCAAACAACCAAAATGTCCACGAATAAACAAAATGTGGTATATCCATAAAATGAAATGTTATTTGGCAACAGAAAAAGAATTGTTGCACTGATACATGCCATGACACAGATGAACTTTTGAAAACATTATTCTAAGTGAAAGAAGCCCGTCACAGAAGGCTGCATTTTGTATGACCCCATTTACATTAAATGTCCAGAACAGGCCAATCCACATAGAGAAAGTAGATTCATGGTTACCCGGGACGGAGATGGGGATGGGGGTGAGGACGGGAGGACGAGGAGGATGACTGCAGTCACAGATGACCGCTAATGCCTCTAAAGTTCCTTTCCAGAGAGTTGAAAATGTTCTAGGATTAGAGGCACCTGGCTGGCTCAGTCAGAAAAGCATGCAACTCTTTATTTCAGAGTTGTGAGTTCGAGCCCCATGCTGGTGTTGAGATTACTTAAGTAAATATAAAACTTTTTTAAAAAATTGAAAGAAAATGTTCAAGGGCTAGACGGTGGGGATGGTTGTACAACTCTCAATAAGCCCATGAGTAGGGGGAAAAAAAACAAATTTACTCTAAAATACATGACTTATGTATGTGCAATTTATCTTATCAATAAGGGAAAGAAGGAAGGAAAGAAGCAAGGATGGAAATCAAGAAGCAAAGGAAGTCAGACCTGAAATGTCTTACCTGGAAGGATAATTGTTCTCAGGGTATTTTTTTTTTTATGTTATCTTGTCATAACCACAGACTATAAGAAATTGCAAAAAAACACAAAACAAAACAGGTACAGAAAAATTCCCTGCTTCCCCCATTGGTAATGTCTTCTGTAACTATGATATATCATCAAAACCGGGAAATTGATATTGACACATTACAGTTAATGGACTATAGATCTTACTCAGATTTCTAGAGATGCCTTTTATTTATTTATTTAGAAAGAGCACACAGGTGCAGGTTGGGAGGTGGCATGCAGAGAGGGGGAGAGAGAGAGAATCTTAAGCAGGTTCGACACCCAGCATGAGCCCCAGGCCTGGATCCCAGTACCCTGAGATCGCACCCCAGCCGAAATCAAGTCTCACACTTAAGCAACGGAGCCTCCCAGGCGCCCCTCTAGGGATGTCTTTTAAAAAAAGCTTTTGGGGAATAATCTTTGTGGTAATATTCCTACTCTTTTTACCAGTCACTCTGGTTGGATTATAGCAAACTAATCAATAATTCCAGTGACAAAGAGATGATCGGTGGACATTTTAACACTTCCCGGTTCTTAACTTGCCTTTGGAAGAACACTAAGTTACCATTAGTGAAATATTCCCAGTAGCATAAGTCTATACATACTTGAAGGGCCCTTCATACTTGTGGGACTCACCAAGCTTCTGCCCTGGAAGGGAACTCTGTGGGTCTTTTCTCTAGAGTAGCACTCAGGGTGATGTGCTAAAGTCACTAAAGCTCTCAGAGTCTCTCCTTAATGGACAAAGAGCTTGTAATTTGCCATCCTAATTCATTCTGAAAGAAAACAGACTGTTGGAGAGCTTACAGATGAGAGGAAAAAGCAGCAGTTATTGTAATTGCCATGTGGAAAATGGCAAGAAATTCTTGCTTGAATGAAGTCTTCTATGAAGTTCCCCAAACTTCCTTTACATCTCAGCTTTACGACTTAGGAGCAAAAATTACTGCTTCATTACCTAATAGTCGGTTTCCCATGTAACATTCTCTTATGTTCCTTTTTTCTCTCTTCCCTTTCTTTCCTAACTTTTCGATCCACTGCTTCAGTAAAAAGTGAGCCAGACCAGAGAAAGTCCTTTCCCTTTCTCATCATCATACCTGTTGAAACATATGGGAAAGGAAGAAGTTGAAACTACTGGCCGAAGTGAGGCATTTGGCTTTGCCCCAGTGAAAAGAAAAGCATCTCCGCGTGAGAGGTGAGGACCTTCCTGGGAGGGTGAGGAAGCAAGAGGCCTGTCGGGGACCTGTGGGAGCAGTCGGCACGGCCTCAGCCCTGCCAACCAGAAAGACAGGCAACAGGAAGCACCGAACACTCCAGGCCCAAGGACGGAGCAAGAGCACACAGCACCTTCGCCATCGGTCACCAGACACTCATTGCAGTTATCCTGGATTGCCGACTGCCCCAAATGGCCAAGATCAACAAAGAAAGCAACTCCTCGAAATCACACAGTGGGCTTCGGAGGAATGTTTGGCTTTGTGCTAATGCCCCAGGCAGAAGAGCATAGCCCAGGCCGGATATGGTAAGCAGCCTATGTGGCTGGTATCTTGATGACATGTTGATTTGATAAGGGAAGAGGACCACTGCAGAGAAATGAGCCCTGAACCAAGGTTGTCCTTTGACAGATGGCAAAATCTAGGAAAGACACCAAAGACTGTGCTGGGACAGTGCTTAAAATCAGGACAAGGTAAAGCATGCCCCAGACACAGCAGGGAAGGAACACAGCAGAGGGAGAAGAGGGAAGGGAAGCAGTCTTCTGCTCATGGCATTGCTCTTCATGGTTTTAAAATAACATTAAAAAAAAAAAAAAGCTTCACCACCCCTCCACCCACCCCAAATAGTTAGAGAAGCCCACACCCAAACAAGACAAACATTTACAAATATGTATACCACATAAGCTTGTATTCTAGGGTGGAAACAGATTTGAGTCCCTCCCCTGGTATTACAACATAAACAATTTTTCTTTCCATAGAAGTATGTGCTCCGCTCCCAGCGGGCAGTGATGTCAGTTACGACCTCCACTGCTCCTACGAATAGCAGCTCGGGTAGGGGGATGAAGAGTGGCCGACAAGTCGGACAATCGGGGTCCTCGTCCTGGCTCCAGCACTTACAGGGTAACTCCAAATCACTCTGTGTGAAATGACAACGTGAGATATGAGGGTTTTTCAATTTGTTTTAAGCTGTGAAACCCTTTATCCAAATGAAATCTCATGGAGGATCCCCATATATAGAAGAGTTTGAAGTAAACAGGCGTAGAGCTAGAAGGGGTGTGGTTTAGGGGGACTCTCCCAAAGGCACCTCCTGGAATTGGGACTCCACAGTACATAGTATAAAAACAACTAATGAGATCCCTTAAGAACAAACACTCAATCGTACTTTAAAAATTTAAACTGTGGGGCCTCTGGGTGGCTCAATTGGTTCCGCGTCTGCCTTCGGCTCAGGTCATGATCCCAGGGTCCTGGCACGGAGTCCCGAACAAGATTCCCTGCTCGGCAGGGAGTCTGCTTCTTCCTCTCCCTCTGTCCCTCCCCCTGCTTGTGCTCTCTCTCTCTCTCCCTCTCTCTCTCTCTTATTCTCTCTCTCATGAATACATAAAATCTTAAAAATATATATTTAAATTGAAACCAAGAAAAAAAGACAAAGCAGGAGAGAGTAACAGTTTCTAATGCCTGATGGGTGGGGATGGGGTGGGGGAGGGAAAAAGGTAATAATTTATAAGCACATAGATGTCTCACACGGATATGTATGTCCATTTTTTCAAGTGAATCTATGTGTCGAGACTAATGAAACACATTCATTTGAAGTGTTACTGAGTTCATGGTCATGTGGGAATCCAGAAGTTTTGTTTTTTTAAGATTTTATTTATTTATTTGACAGAGAGAGAGAGATCACAAGTAGGCAGAGAGGCAGGCAGAGAGGGGGAAGCAGGCTCCCTGCTGAGCAGAGAGCCCTATGCAGGGCTCGATCCCAGGACCCTGAGATCATGACCTGAGCCTAAGGCAGAGGCTTTAACCCACTGAGCCACCCAGGTGCCCCCAAAAGTTTTTTAAATTAAAAAGGAATCATCACATTGGGAACCCTTGCTAAAGAGAAAGCCACAATATTCCACTTGAATCAAACAAGTAAATCTCTTTTAAAAAAAAAAGACCCTCAGTGACCTTTTTATTTTAAAGATTCTACTACCTATCATGTCAAGCTAGTTAGATTTCCCTGTCTGTTGGCTGTGGTTATTAGAATATTGCTTCAAGAAGGGCTCTGAGGCCATGTCCAGGCTGAGGAGGAAAGAAATGCCACATTAGATAAGCATGAGATAAACATGTCTGCCACAGCTGTGTAGGGAATAGGAAGTGGAGGTAAGGACATGTGTATGTGACAGACTGTGTCAAATAGGCATCTAAGAGGTTAGTGGAGACCTGAACTCTCTGATTCTATCATTACACTAAATTTATAACTAGGTAAAGAACTTATTCCAGATTTCAATTTGTTAGCTCTGACTTTCGATGCAGAACACTCGGGCTCAACTCAAGACAGTGAATGCTACACTCTTTTAAAAACCACTAGAGACAACAAAACTGTCACAGAACTGGTGAGCTAATTCAAACCTTGTCACTTTACTTCTGAAGAAACTGCAGCCCAAGAGAGTGTTGGCCAAGGTCACACAAGTAGACAGCAGGCTAGAGAGCTTGCATTCCACCACTGGAGAGTTTTCTACAACATGAGCTGTCATAATGTGTGGCTTGAAATCTTGACTTAATTACTTGTATTAGTTCTCCTAATACAATATAAGGGCTTTCTACTTGATACTATAAAAAAAATTCTCACTTCAAAAAAGTTCATGCCTCTCAACTAGATGATTGTACTAAATAAACTATAGCATTGTTGCCATACTTTGTTCCTTTTGTCCCTTTGCCTGTACTTTGTCCCTTTTAAGCCAAGGTAATTAGAAAGGTTTCTTTAGGGGGCACCTGAATGGGTCAGTCAATACAGCATGCAACTCCCAATCTTGGGGTTGTGAGTTCAAACCAAGTACTGGGTGTAGAGATTACTTAAAAGAATAAAATCTTTTTTAACAATAATAGTAATAAAATAAAAATGTTTCCTTAATAGAAGAAGATTAAGTTATACATTTAAGAATCTCAGAAAATACAAACCAAATAATAGTTGCCAATCTCGGTAGAAAATTAACGATGTTTTATTTTACAAACTGTCAAAGCCTGACCTACTTAGGACCAGCCCCTTTAAATAATGAAACCTACATAAAGTTACAAAATGTGACTCCATCAGTCATATATTCTACCTAAAACTTTTATAATAAGAGTTATCAGGGACTGGCTAGATCCAAAAATGACAGAGCAGCATTTTATATTTCTTAAATCATTGTTTTTGGTAAATTCCTAAAATACTATGGAACTCCTTACCACTAGTAAGAAAAGTATGTTTGAATAATCCAGAACTTTATCAGCCACAGAATAAGACTTTATAATCTCTATTGTTTCCTATAAAATTTTACCATTGCAAATTAAGACAGTGTTAAAGAAAATTAAGATAAAATATGCCATGGTCCATTTTGCATTGAAGATGTCATTTGTCCACAGGATGTGTGAATAATATCTGATTCTCTACCTACTACGGCATTTGGTACTCTTGGGAATTCTGGTCTATCAGTTGATTTTTATAATGAATCGGACCATTTGTGATTTGAATGGTGCCTAGGAACTAACGAATTTGCTGGGGAGAAATAGCCACTCTTCCGGGCAAGAAAGACATGAACTGATGTTTCAGAGAGAATGTAAAAGGATCCTTCTCCTCTGGATCTTGCTCTCTTACTACAGAGAATCCTCCCAAGGTCTCTACACCACTGGGTCAGACCACGTCTCTCAAACAAAGGCACAGGCACTACTGCCAACACCTGCCTTAGCAGAACGCTTCATGGGATACGTTCTACATTTTGTTACTTCTTGAAGGAAGACAACAGCCACAATGCCTCAGAACAGAGTCCCAGAAATAAATGAATGAATGAATGAATGAATGACGTGAACAGAGCCATGATAACACTAAGTTGTTTTCTCTAAAGTATGGTGGTAAACACTGCATTATATTCTATCACTGGGTTACCATAATCATTTAAAATTAGTTTTAAAGCATGAACCTCTCTCTCTGCTTGGAAGAGGATTATTTTCTGTTTAAATTAGAACAAACCTAGAGCAATTAAGGTAGGAGAAAATCATTTCCCCTCAATATGGACTTATGACACACTGACATGAAGATAATGAGACTGTACTAAATACTGCATTTTCATAATATTGAGTGTTATACAGGCAAAATGCCTTAAATATTTTAGCTAAGTATTCAAATATCTGTTTTACAATACCATTTATAAACAAAAAGTACTGGGTATAACATTTCTTTTATCACATAAACCACTCTAATATAAACTTCTGCCTCCCTCCTCATAATATTTGGATTATTTCATTGTTCTACCTCCTATTCTTCCAAACATGTTCAGTTCAATGGAAAAACTACAGATCATCTCCCTGTCCTCTCCACCCTTAGAAGTGCCTTCTATCAAGCGGAGCCTCACTGTCAGCAGAAAAAGAACAGAGAGTAAGAAACAACTGAAGCAAACTCCAGGAAATGCAAATTGGCCATATAATGACAGGAGCTGACCCAAGGTTTTTCCTTCACATAATGAGGAAAGGGCTTGTTAAGATAACTATTTATGCAAATCTGCAGCCAGAGACTCTTTATTATATAGAAATATTTTAGGTCATTTTAAATGTGCCTGAAGCTCTCATAAGTTTCCTTTTAAAGGTTTCCATGATTGTTTACCACATTTATGAAAAGTTCTGGTAGCTTCATATTTGCATTGCTAATCAATTTTGTATGATCTATTTAAAACACTGAGATTTAAAAAGGTAAATGGACAAGCAGGCCATTCGAGAAAGAAAAAAATTCAAATGGTCTAGAGAAAAAAAGTTCTGCTGAACAAATTTCTAAAATGCAAATTAAGATACAACGTGATAGCATTTCCCAGTTGTTCAGTCACAAATAAATTGTAAGATGATAATACTCACCATAAACATGTGTGAAATGAAAAAAAAAACGTGTGTGAAATGAAAGATGCTTTAATATCTTGGTTCAGTGTCAACTGGCAAAATCTTTCTTGAGGCAATATTTACAAAAAACTTTAAAATTATATACCCTTTGACCTATTTATTTCATATCTAAGAATGTATCCTAAAAACAAAAACAAAAACAAAAAACCCTGAAACATAAAAATGATGTTCAAATGGTTTTTAATGAAAAAACATTGGGAAAATGATTGCCCTGTGCAACACATAAAAGGAAATAAATGCGGCCATCTTAGAAGTTTATTGAAAGTTTTAATAACCTCATACTCATTAAGATGGCTACCAACAAAAATAACCACAAAACCCCTAAAATGTTGATGAGGATGTGCACTTTTGTTGGTGGGAATGTAAAATGGTACAAGGGCTATAAAAAAAAAAAAAATAGTATGGCAGCTTCTCAAAATATTAAAAAAAGAACTACTATATTCCAGGCTCAGGGTATATCTTCCAAAATTGAAAGCTTGGTCTCAAAGAGATATTTGCCTACTCATGCTCATAGCATCTCTATTCATAATAGCCAAGAGGTGGAAGCAACCCCAATGTCCATCAATGGTTGAATGCATAAACAGAATGTGGTACATACATACAATGCAATATTATGCAGCGTTAAAAAAAGCAGGAAATCCTGCACCTGCTACAAAATGGATGAATCTTGAGGACCTTATAATGCTAAGTAAATAAGTCAGCCACAAAAGAATACTGTATGATTCCACTTTCATAAGTTATCTAAAGTAGTCACATTAACAGATATATAGAGTAGAATGGGGTCAATGGAAGTGTGAGGGGAGGCAAAGAGGAGTTGTTTAAGTGGTAGTGTTTCAGTTCTGTAGGTTAAAGGTTCTAGATACCTGTTTCACAACAATGTAAATACACTTAACACTCTGGAACTATATACTTAATAAAGCTTAAGACGGTAAATTCTATATGTGTTTTTTACCACAATAAAAAAAGTTTCAGTGTCAACTATACTTCAATTTTTTTAAAAAGTTTTGGTAACATGAAATATGAAATATGCTTATGATAACATTTGGTTGGGGGAAGGGTGAAAAAAAGTACAGATAATATACAATCAGAATTTTTTTTTCACTTCATAAAAATGTAGTCCCATAATGTTAACATTATTTGCCTCCTTGGTAAGATTTCTCTTATTCCTTTACACTTCCTTTCTTTTTTTTTCATTTTTTCATATAGTAACCTGTATTAATTTTATAATTAAAAACTAGTTTCTGAGTTAATAGTTTCAAAACAGCCTTCATAATGCCCCATGCTGGGCAGGATGACATTTTGTCAAAGGAGGGACAACTGTTAAGAAAAAAAACAAGATTCAGAAACAGGCAAAATAGATTACTGGGTATCTTTTCAGTAGAATGCTATTTGTGGTCTAGCAGGTCCTCTAGGGATTATTTTTGACCTTTTTTTTTTTTCTCCTTTTAAATAGGCCAGTGGTTCTCAAAATATAGTTTGGGGAGGCCTGAAGTGCCTCAGGCCTTGTCAGGGTGTTTATGAGTTCAAAACTATTTTCATAATAATATCAAGATGTTATTTGCCATTTCTCTCTCATTCTCTCAACAAGTACATAGTGGAATTTTCCAAAACTTTCAATACCCATGATAAAGTCATCACTCAGATGATAATATAAAACAGGGTTATTTTTTTAAATGAAAGAATAGTTTTAAAGTTTCTCAATTCCGATTCTAATCTAATTAATACATTACACAAACAAATTACTTTGGGGTCTTCAATACTTAATAGGACCAAAGCATCCTGAAACAAAAGTTTGAGAACCCACTGGGCCACACTATTTCACAGCTCTGTAGGGATAGGAAAGTTAATTTGTAGAAAACACACAGCAATGTAATGGCCCTTATCTATAGCAAAGCAAAGAGATTTTGCCTGGTAGAAATACAACTGATTTACATACATGTAGAAAGAAAAACATTAATTTTTATAGTCCTTTAGTATATTAACTAGTTTTGTATCTGCTACAGATTTATTACATCATTTCTGATTGTGAACACGTAGATGGATTGATGGATATACAGACAAACGGATATGTATCTTTTCTTCAAATTATCTTTTGAACTAGTCCTGACATCTTATTGGTTCTTGCAGTACTAAGTTAAATAAAATTGTTAATGTGTTTAATTTTGAGAATCTTATTTTTTAACTCTGAAAATTATTCTTTAGCATCAACTATCCAGAAACAGATCAGTTTCTGCATGCAGGCCTTAACACTAATAAAAAGAGAACTCAATAATTAATAACCTTCTAAAACAGAAAGCACCAGGCCCAAATGGGTTCACTGGTGAATTCCACCAAACATTTAAGGAAAAAAAATCATACCAATTCTCTATTATCTCTTTCAGAGAATATAAGTAGAGGGAATATTAAGCCAACATTATGCTCATAGCAAAGCCAGACAAATATAAGAAAAAATAGGGGAGTATCTCTAATGAACACAGGTGTAAAAATTCTTCAAAAAAAATTAACAAATTGAGGAGTGCCTAGGTGGCTTAGTGGGTTAAAGCCTCTGCCTTCGGCTCAGGTCATGATCTCAGGGTCCTGGGATTGAGGCCCACATCGGGCTCTCTGCTCAGCAGGGAGGCCTGCTTCCCCCCCCCTTCCCCGTCTGCCTCTCTGCCTACTTGTGATCTCTGATCTCTCTCTCTGCTCTGTCAAAAAAAAAAAAAAAAAAATTAACAAATTGAACCCAATAACATACAAGATGAATTATACACTACAGTCAAGTAGGATTTATCCCAGGTAAGCAAATCACATGATCATATAAATAGTTGCAGGAAAAGTATTTGACAAAATCCAACAATCATTTATAATTTAAAAAAACAAAAACAAAAAAAAACCTCTCCGTAAACTAGAAATAAAAATGAACCTTCTCAACTTGATAAAGACTATCTACAAAAACAAACAAACACAAAGCAAAAACCAAAAACAAAAAGCAGGTTGCAAGATATAAGGTTAATAATAAAAGTCAACTGCTTTCCTGATATGCCAACAATGAAAGAGTAAAAAGTGACATTAAAAACAATACCAGTGACATGAGGCACCCCTCAAAATGAAATACTTAGGTAGAAGTCTAATAAAATACGTACAAGATCTATATGAAGAAAATACAAGAGTTTAATGAGTGAAATCAAAGAACAAAATAAATGAAGAGAAAATCCATGTGCATGGGTAAGATGGCTCAATATTGTCAAGATGTGACTTCTCCCCAACTTACCACACCCATTTGTTTACATACTATCTACAGCTATTTTTCCTATAATGATGACAGAATTGAATAGTTGACAGAAACAACATGGCCTACAAAGCTGAAAATATGTACTATCTGTCCTTTTATAGAAAAATATCTGTATCCCCTATTCCAAGTAATTATGGTCTAATTAAGCTGTTACTTATCTCTCAACCCAATGCTATTTTTTCCTCCAAAACAAAATTTAAATTCGATATCCTCTTCTTCCTTTCAATGG
The DNA here is from genome assembly GCA_028533885.1 of Nasua narica. Lineage (NCBI taxonomy): Eukaryota > Metazoa > Chordata > Mammalia > Carnivora > Procyonidae > Nasua > Nasua narica. The sequence continues at coordinate 90,866,315 of CM052797.1, read as the reverse complement.
AAGTCATATAAAATTGTTCTCCTAAAACAATATTAAGTGTTGCATTTTTTAAAGATAAAATATTTCAGGGTACCTAGGTGGCTCAGATGGTTAAGCATCTGCCTTTGGCTCGGGTCATGATCCCAGGGTCCTGGGATCGAGTCCTGCATTGGGCTCCCTGCTCAGTGGGGAGCCTGCTTCTCCCTCTGCCTCTGTCTGTCTCTCTGTCTCTCATGAATAAATAAAAAAAATCTTAAAAAAAAAGATTAAGAAAATAAAATATTTCAATGGTAAGAATTTTATTTTTTTTTTAAAGATTTTATTTATCTATTTGACAGAGAGAGATCACAAGTAGGCAGAGAGGCAGGCAGAGAGAGGGGGGAAGCAGGCTCCCCACTGAGCAGAGAGCCCGATACGGGGCTTGATCCCAGGACCTGAGACCGTGACCTGAGCCAAAGGCAGAGGCCTTAACCCACTGAGCCACCCAGGCACTCCAATGGGAAGAATTTTAAAGATGCATCATGTTCTTTGAGAACAAAGGATAGGTCTTTGGAGAGCCTATAGATAAATAATTAGCATATCCCTACTACAAAGGAGCAATTATTTTATGATCTTTACAATTTTTAAAATCTGATTATTTTCTGAAACTCAAAAATGAAATACCTTGCTCCTTAGGAATTTTTTCTTCCTTTTATGGAAGCTATAACCCGATTTAACAAAAATACTAGGTCAGAAAAACTAAACAAATCTTAATGAATCTATACGTTGTATATTTCCTATAAGAATTTTTCTTATGAATGAAAAATTCATTCACTTAATGAATCTATACATTGTATATTTCCTATAAGAATTTTTTTAATATTTTATTTATTTATTAGAAAGAGAGTGAGAGAGAGTATGAGAAGGGAGAAGGTCAGAGTGAGAAGCAGACTCCCCGTGGAGCCAGGAGCCCGATGTGGGACTCGATCCTGGGACACCAGGACCATGACCTGAGCCGAAGGCAGTCACCCAACCAACTGAGCCACCCAGGCGCCCTTTCCTATGAGAATTTAACCTGCACTAATTCATGCACTCTAAGTATGTAACACTTAAGCTGCTCTCAGTAATAGGAGTCCAAAAAACCTAACATACCTGCTCCACTCCTAAATACTTTTCTAAATATATACAAACATGAATCTAGTAAATTATCTATACATTCCTTTCACTAAATAAGCTTTTCTATTGCTAGTGACCCAACAGGCCCATGGCATCAATTATTTTCATCTTAACTAATTTACAGGAAATGGAGGAAACAGAGAGATGTTGTACCATGAGATCTAGACTGTGGGAAATTTTATAGGACAAATAATCCAGTTCTTGTCACAAGTATGTTGGAAAGAAAAATGTTGCATAGTATTTAGAGAGACTTATGGAATATATATTTTAAAAAACCAAACCTGCAGTGTATGAAACTTATTGGAATCTTGAGTTAACAAACTTTTTTTTTTAAAGATTTTATTTATTTATTTGACAGAGAGAGAGAGATCCCGAGTAGCCAGAGAGGTAGGCAGAGAGAGAAGGGGAAGAAGGCTCCCTGCTGAGCAGAGAGCCCGATGCGAGGCTTGATCCCAGGACCCTGAGATCATGACCTGAGCCTAAGGCAGAGGCTTTAACCCACTGAGCCACCTAGGCGCCCCGAGTTAACAAACTTTTTAAAAAGTATAAATTTGAAAGTTGATGAGATGTTTGGTAATTTTAGAGAAATAATGTAAATTATTTTATGTATGAAAATGGTATTTTAGTTACATTTTTAAAGAGAGTCCTGATATTTTTGGATATAAATACTAAAATATGTACAGGTGAAATTTTAAGATATCTGGAATTTGCTTTAAATAATCTCAGAGTTGGGACACCTGAGTGGCTCATTCATTTGGGTGTCCAATGCTTGATTTCGGCTTGGGTCATGATCTAAAGTTCAGGAGACTGACCACTGCATACAGCTCCATGCTGGGCCTGAAGCCTGCTTGAGATTCTTAATCAATCTCTCTCTCTCTCTCTCTCTCTCCCCCCCCCCCAATAAATACATAAATCTTAAAAAACAAAAATCCGAGTTGATGTAAAGTAGTTGGGGGCAAAAATGAAAGATTCACCATGAATTAATCATTGATAAAGCTGTGGATATATGTAAAATTCTCATATTAGCTATATTAGTCATTCTGTGTGGGTGTATATGTGTAGGAAACTTTCAATAATAAAACATTTTTAAGATATCTTCATTTTCACTCTACTTAAAACAAGAAAAGTAGTAATGGGAAGCCATTAATCTGAGAGGGAGATATTTTAGGAAGACAGAAGGGGTCCAGAAGCATATTTGTAAGGTGTCATTTATTTCCTGGATTTTTGAATGTTCATCTTAATAATCATCAACAGTAAACTGGCATAATTTCTGCTATCTGGTATGACAAGCAGAACTTTAAATGACACTCCCCATTACCCTTTGAGAGTGGAACGTATGATTATGAGACTCACTGTCATGGTTATGATACCTTGTATGGTTAAAGGTAGATTGTCCTGGTGGGTCTGGCCTAATCAGGTGAGACCTTAAATTAGCCTTTTCTCTGGCTGATGGCAGAAAGGGAAGTCAGAGAGATATGCTCCAGCTAGCCTGCAAGAAAGGAAACATCCGTGTTTGAACTGCCAAGGTGGGCCACGTGACATAAAATGTGGGTGGCTTCTAGGAGCTAAAAACAGTCCCTGGCTGACAGCTAGCAATCTTCAGCTCTTACAGTCACAGAGAAATAAATTCTGCCAAAGACTATGGAGCATGGATGAATCCCTGAGCCCCAAATGAGAACTGCAGCCTTAGCTGACACATGAATTTTAGCCTGCTGAGACCCTAGGCAGAGAACCTAGCCACAGCATGCCCAGACTTCTGACCTGGTGGGGTTTTAAACCACTAAATTTGTGGTAATCTGTTCCACAGCAATAAAACTAATATGCCTGGATAAGCATCTGATACCCGAAGAGTACACCACAGTACCCCAAAGCTCACCTTCTGCACACGAGTTTATGATCCCGTTGGCACTAAGTGAGTACCTAAACATTCAACAATTTAACTTTTAATGCAGTGTTTCTCAAAGGATCATGAATCCAAATTCGAGAAACCTTGAGCTACATAATCCCTTATAAATGAAATATTCCTTATCCAACACACACAGTTAGCTTTACAGGCAAGATTACATACTTGAGTGCTTTTTACAGTGTGAAGACTTCTACAGCAGAAAAATCCTGCAAAATAATCATATGGAACAAGTTTAAAGCAAATTGTGACTAAGCCAAGTGTATCGCCAAAACCTCTAGGTTTTCATCACAGTAGGTATAAAACAGTACAGAGCCTTCTCTCCTTTAAGGCGCTAGCCCATGATTAGGAGGTGTGAAGAAAAAATGGAGCCAGAGTCCATTTCTTTATAACAAGGTTTCCAATGTCTCAGGTGGTCCATAGATATTAAGGAATTATCACAACTATCCTCTGTCCATTTTATATATGTTATTTAGGGGAAAAAACTAGAGGTACATGAAGAAAAGAAACAAGAAAGTATGTCATAGGTATTATCCCTAAGGTCTAAAATTCTGGGATGCCTGGGTGGCTCAATTGGTTAAGCATCTGCCTTTGGCTCAGGTCATGATCCCGGGGTCCTGGGATTGAGTCCCATATTGGATGCCTTGCTCAGCGGGGGAGCCTGCTTCTTCTTCCTCTGCCCCTCCCCCTGCGCGCTCAAGTGCGCTCTCTTTCTCTCTAATAAAATCTTTAAAAAAAAAAAGTTTAAGGTCTAAAATTCTAAGGTTGCACTTAGTAGGATTCTTTTTAGCCTTTTTTTTTAATTAACAGCTTTACTGAGATATAAAATTCATATGCCATAAAATTCATCTATCTCAAATGTACAGTGTAGTGGTTTTCTAGTATATTTATAAACTGTGTAGCTATCACCATGATTTTTAGAACATTTCCAGCACCCTAAAAAGAAATCCTGTACTCTGTCTTTTTAACTGTCATTCCTTCTTTAATACCATGTAATTTTTCTTTAGTACGAGAAAACACTAGTCACCTGAAACACAAAATCAACATTTGAGAAAGAACTGAGGGTAGAAGATTTGATCTATGGGCATAACAAATACTGGAAAAACTGTGATTTGGGATTGTAGAGTGCTGCTGCTTATAACTGATGCTATGAACATTCCTTTGAAAACACAGACATGATCCAAATACACAAACATGAAACTACTTGCCAGTGAAAGCAAAAAATCTTTCACTGGAGAGACTCTTCTCCTTTTGCACAATGTAATTTGCTTATATCAGAAGCTAAGACGGAGGATGATCTGAGCTTTATTTAAGTAAAACAAGTGTTCTATATTCCAAAGGCAAAAATCTGGACTTTAAAATAGCATTCTTAAATGTTTACACCCAACATTAAAACATATTTTACAAGCCAAGTGAATAAATGAGTGAATGAATGAATATTTTAAGGTGTTGCTTCCATAGCTTATGAGATGGTCCATAAAATGGCCAGTATATTTCCCCCTGAAACTTAGTCACTCCCTTGCCTCTGCTATGCTTGATAGAAATCTGGATCTGAAATTCTAAGTAGAATCCATGTAAAAGGAGCCATTTTATTTTATTTCCCACTTTTGGCAGTTATAACTCTGGGATTTCATAGTCTGGTCTCCACAGTGGCACGGGGCATAGGCTGAGGAAAGAAACTTGCAACAAACAAATCTACCCTCTGTTTATGAAGCCAGAAGAGACTGATGAGAAACTCACTGAGTGAAACACAGCTGTGGATTTTTCTAGAATAGAAGCTAGTAAGAGCATTTACTACTACCACTCTTCCGTCCACTTTATCTCAAAGGCACTCCTGATGTTTGCCATTTGTAATGGGGCAGTTTCTGATTCCTTTTACTTTTTCTTTTTTTTTTTTTGCTTTTAAACAGTAGGTGAACGTGCAAACTGAATCTCATAGGGAATCATCTTGAAAAGAAAAAGGCAATGTCTCAAATTTTTCAGATCTTTTGCTCATCCACTTGTTTTCAGCCCTGGCTAAATATCAGAATTACCTGGGGCTTTAAGAATCCTGAAGATTAGGTCCAAAGGTGGACATCTATTCCGACATCTAAATAAGAATCCTGATACCTCTCTTTTTTATATCTACCGCAGAGGATATTCTGACTCCCATCCAGGGCGGAGAACCAACAAACAGCCTTCGGTAAGAGGCATGGACACCCCCCTTCAGAAGTTCAAGGGACTTTGGCTTCTGTTTTAACTGAAACTGTGTGCTTCCCGAAGCATTATCTTTGCATTAGTTGCTCAAGACCTGAGCTTGGGTTGTTATTAGAACTTCGTAACATTCCCCTTATGTACACTGAAAATCTTACCAATGTTTTTCTGAGAGCCAATTTTGAGTGTTGCCAAAGCCCAAGTTTTAGACTCAAGTTTTAAAGACATTCTTGGTTGAGGGAGAGGGAGAAAAATGAAACATCACTCCGTTAATCTTTTTCAGAGCTCTTCCCACACTGCTAATATGAGATAAGCTGTCATTTTTAAAGGCTGAACCCCCTTCCCCTTTTCTAAGCATTTTGGCCTTTGGCAGTAGCGACAGAGCCAACCTTTTCTTTCCCCAAATCCTCATCTTCCTAATCCACAGATAACATTACTGACCAACCAACACTGTCCATGGGCTTCAAAGTTGTTTACCCACAAGCTCTGGTGGGCTTGCCCTGACCTAGCATCAGGGTCTCACGGAGTCCCCTGTTGTGACCAAGACTATGTCCTTAAAATGTGGCTGGCCTCCCCAGCAGTGGTCATGGAAGAATGGAGAAATGACCTCACAGGGTCTAATCCACTGACCTTTACTTTGCTCTCACCAACTGCCCAAATAAATAAAAACAGCAGGGTAGCTCGGTTTCCCAGATGAATTCCAATTTATCCCTAAATATCCAAGCCTCATTCAATGTTTAAAGTTCTCAGGCTGGCTGTCAAAATCTGTCAGCTGGCTCTCAACCAAGGCCAATTTTGCCCCCTTTGGGGACATTTGGCAATGTCTGGAGATGGTTTTGGTTGTTACAACTGGGGGAAAGGTTGCTACTGCTATCTAGTGGGTAGAGGCCAAGGATGCTGATAACCATCCTACACTACACAGTACAGCCCCCTACAACAGAGAATTATCCTGTCCAAAATGCTGAAAACGCTGAAGCGAAGGAGCCCTGGGTTGGGTCATTTGCCAGCCCGCTGGTTTGAAGGGACTCTCATCACAATTTTAATTTACTTTAAAAAAGGGATCGCAAACTCAAATGCCTTCAAGATCCAAGGAGATGAAGAATTACCACATAAAGTGGCTGTGTATGAGGCACGAGGGTATGGCAGGGCCTATACCAAATCAGAGTGTAAATGCTCACTCAAATCATTTTTTAAAATAACACTGTGTTAGCCAGACAAAACATGATAGCACTTGTAGTCAAACTCTGGCTTAAAGAGTTTATCAGTTTGAGGGGTTTATCCGTTTGAACAGAATTGGGTGATCACCCCAAAACACTGTTTAGCCTCGTCCCTTATATTCTATGGAATTTCCTGAACCCCAGGACTGAGGAACATAACTAGAAGCTGTTCAGTTAAGAACAGACTAGGAATCAGATTTTAAGGGTTAGCTTCCGCATCTCAGATATACAGTACCAAGAGCAGGGGCCAACGTTAGAAACTCTGAAGGTGAAAAAATGGCGTTCTCCTCTTCCTGGTCTCCATTCTAGGGACACCCGGTGGGTACTACATCAATATTACACAATGCCATACAAATACGGTCATTATTTTGACACCATCCTCACAAAATTTTAGAATTTTCACATTGTTTCTCAGATGAGGAAACAGAGGCCAAAGAGATTTAAGTGAATTACTAAGACTACCCACATCTGAACCTAAAATTAACTGGTGTTTCTTTTTTCTCTATGCAATTACATCACAGCAACTAAAAGGTGAAAAGATTTCATTTCAAGGTGTCAAGCATTCATGACTAAACTCTACCAACATAAAAAGTTATACATAAATGTTCAGTTTAAACCTACTCATCACCATCCTCTTTTCCCATCAGAAAAACATTAACATGTTTGCCCCAAGTCACTGTTTTAAGAGCTCTTTTCCACAGAACGGAAGAATTAAAAACAGGTTAAGTATCTCCAGCCCTCCTTTCCGATCAGGCTGTGGAGAGGAAAGCCAAGTCAGCAAATGGAACTCAAAAAGAAGGAAGCCGGGATCGGATCTGAATATCCCCGTGTGTATGCATGCTTTCTGGTGGAGGAATTCCTGGCCTGAGGAGACAGTATAAACAAATGCAATCCAGAGGGAAACAAACGATAAGATAAGTGAGACCCAGTAACCCCCTCTGTCCTCTTCTCCACCTACTTCCCCCAACTTATTCCATCAGAAAAACAATCTAGCTTGGGAGGATTAAAATGTAAGCAGCCCCCTCTCTGCTACCACATAGCTCCCTATTCTTAAGAGGTTAACGGGGAAGACTGGCTCCTTTGTGAGGTCAGTGATTGTGGCTCCCCTCCTGTGAAACCTGGCGGACTGGGGACAACCCTCTCCTTTGCCCATGGGAAGGCTATGAGTGCAGACCTGACAAGGAGGCTGTTCACTGCTCCTCCAGACTCGAATTACAATTCAAGGAGTAAAGTAGGAAAAGATGGAGTATGTTAGAAAGGTAGCTTCTTCAGTCACAGCCTGAAAAGAAACTGGGTCAAACTAAAAATAGTACATGTATATTTTTATTTTAAACCAATCTCTTAGCAGAAAATGTCGTAGGCAAGGCATTTTCTTGCCACAGTTCCCGGAACTTCTGTAGCTGGAAGTGTCACCTACACACAGGTTGTCAAGCCCTAAATGGGTCATAGAGGTTTTCTAGTCCAATCCAATCTCCACTCTTGATTTTTAAAATGTAAAAATATAACAACAGGCCTTTCATTTAATGTTCTGAAAACAGAATGCAGTCTCAGCCCTCACTTTCAATCCCAGCCCAATTCATTTCACACTGTCTCTGACTTTTTGCCAAATGACCACTGAGCGGTGAGTAATTGGGGTGGGAGGAGGGAAGAAGCTGTCATGCAAACAAGGTTGCCACACCTTTGCTACAAACAGAATGGGAAATAAACAGAAATGTTATTGCTGTTTCTTTTGCCATCATCCTAAATCAAATAACCACTAACATGGGGTGCATTAAAAAAAATAAATCCTAAGTCACTTATCTTGGATGAAACCGTATGACATTTTCTGTATCTACAATTTCACCAACTTTTGAGAGTAGGGAATATAGCAAGGACCTTCAAATGGTTTAATTTGTCTACTTCATTTTCTTTAACTTTTTAGAATATTTTTTGGTAATAAATTCTCAGGATTTAGTAGAGCCCTTAGTCTAATTCTCCTGTCACAAAAAAAAAGATGTGGTATCTATACACAATGGAATATTACTCAGCCATCAAAAAGAATGAAATCTTGCCATGTGTAACAACATGGAAGGAATCAGAGGTTATTATGCTAAGCAAAATAAGTTAAAGACAGACAAATATCACATTTCACTTATATGTGGAATTTAAGAAGCAAAACAGATGAGCATAGGGGAAGGAAAAGAAAAATAAACTAAAAACAGAGAGGAAATCAAACCATAAGAGATTCTTAACTATAGATAATAAACTGAGGGTTGCCTGAGGGAGGTAGGTGAGGGGATGGGTTAAATGGATGATGGGTATTAAAGAGGGCACTTGTTGGGATGAGCACTGGGTGTTCTATGTAATTATGAATCACTAAATTCTACTTCTAAAACCAATTCTATACCATATGTTAACTAACTTTAAATTTTTTAAGGAATAAAAATTACAGGTTCTAACTTTACTCATGTCTTCACATTTCACTGCTCAGTCTTACCAAATCTCTGTGAAACAAATACAAATTTAGACATATATGAACAATCTTACTAACCTGGTGAATGATTTTGATCACTATCCTTCCCTCTTCTTCTAGGATGCAAGTCTACAGAAGTTTTATGGAAGAATAGCAAAGCCAAGAAATGGCACCAAAACACCCACTAATGATTTGTCACATCCCCAAGAAACAGAAAAGACTGAGGCTATCGGGCTTTGTCAAAGTTTTAGAAAGCTGCCCTTAGTTCTAACCCACTCTTCATAGGACGCCAGTCAGAAGCATATAGTTCCTTAGCAAATTGCTGGCAAAGCCTTGCCTCTAACGTCTGAACGTCTTGCCTCTTAGGGTCTGAAAAACCTAAGATCCCCATCAGTTCATTTTATAATATGACACCATCTTTTGCCATAGTGGTGACGGCTATGCATTAATATATATAGTACACTATCTAGTCTCTTTTGTTGCCAAGAATGTGATGACTTTTTAAAAAAGGGGAGGGGAGGGAGTGGAGCATATGACTTTTTTCAAAGATTTATTTGAGAGAGAGCGAGCGAGTGCGAGCGATGGGGGGCAGAGAGACTCTGACACAGAGCTCTACACAGGGTGATCTCAGAATCCTGAGATCATGACCTGAGCCAAAAATCAAGAGTTCACAGTTAATAGAATGAGTCACCCAGGTGCCCCTGAGTATGGGACTCAATCTCAGGGTTGCAATTTCAAGCCCCATGTTAGGTACAGAGACTACTTAAAAAAAAAAAAAAATTAAATTTTTTAAAATTAAAAAAAAGGTGACTAAAATTACAGTACAGTTTGTAGCTCCAAAACAAGGCAAAACTAACCCATGGCCTTGGTCTGGTTTGTACATCACTAATAAACTGAGCTTAGCCAAAAAAGCAGAATATAAGAACCCATTTCAAAAAACAAAAGATGGGCAACTCTCTTGCCTAGACAATGACCAAAGCTGGGATCTGGGCTATCTACTCTTGGAAACCTGAATTCAGAAAGTCCATCAGATGGGCAATGTTTGCCAACTGCACAGAATATTTTTTTTTTTCCAGAAATGAAAAGGACAAAGACCAGTTTAATAGTTGACCCTAATTATGTACCCTGCCAGAATACATGGTACCTTCAATTCTACTCCTGGTACAATATATAGAACGGAATGAACTCAGGTTATTACTAAAGTGATTGACATACTTAGGGAGTATAACAAGATGAATGGGGAAAAAAAAGCTTCTGAAATCACTGTCTGTTGAATGAGTATTATGTTTGAGTTTGAGTAGCCTAATAGCTAATAAGCCTTGTTTTCATTTTCTTTTCCTGGCAATATATTGTTAGGGCATAACTTTCCTATTATTTCCCTAAATGACACAGTTTAGATTTTTACTCAATTGTCTTCATTAAATATTGTCAAAGTGGCACAACATCCAGTTCTAAGCCAAAAGGAAAAGATCTATTGTAAGTCAGGAAATCGTATCAACTACATTGGAAACTGAACCTGCTTCCCTCGGTTTCCACATTTAATTCACAACAGTGGCTATGGTTTAAAAGAATTGCAATTGTATATTTGACACCAAATTTGCTCCACTGTAAAAATAAATAGAAGTCTCCCTTCTGAGGTAGGAAATAAAAAAGCTTATTTTAATATCTAAGGATAACCCAATATTAGATTACATGTTTGACTACTACTCAAGTTTTCATTATTTCCCTTTTAAAAGAGCTTTCACAATTTATGTTAAAAGACAACGAGGAGGAGGGAAGCTCAGAAGTTACGGGAGTCTTAGCTCAACAGGCAGCCTTCTGGGGCTCTGTTCCGGGTGAGAAGGGTTTTTCCAGATAAGAGATTCAACCTACTGAAAAGTTATCTCAGTTAACAAATACAGTCTACTGCTGGACAGGCTCCAGATGGATTTAAAGATGGCATATAAGAGTATTTCTTTTTTCAAATACTTTGCCTATCACTCACAAAGCCAAAAGGAGGGCGTTCAAAAGTGTTACCATCCAAATACACAAATGCAACTTTTTAATCTCATGCAACATTCGATGCTCCAGAACGTCAGACTTTAAGGAACCATTTACTGCAGCAGCTTTTTCACTCTCAATTGGCCCAGCACTTATTGACCCAGCACTGTTTCAGAATTAAAGGATACAAAGGAAGTTGTGATTCCCCCTAACTCGATGGAGAGAAAAGAATATAACACAGAGTCAAGCGGAGAGAGTCAATTATCTTATGGTCTCACTTACGTGTGGAGCATAAGGAAAAACATGGAGGGCATTGTGAGAAGGAAGGGAAGGGTGAATGGGGGGAAATCGGAGGGGGCAATAAACCAGGAGAGACTGTGGACTCTGAGCAACAAACTGAGGTTTTGGAGGGGAGGGGGTGGGGGGTTGGGTGAGCCTGGTGGTGGGTATTGAGGAGGGCACGTACTGCATGGAGCACTGGGTATGGTGCACGAACAATTAATCTTGTAACACTGAAAAAATAAAATAAACGTATTTGGGGGAAAAAAAAGTTGCATCAAAGGAAAAAAAAAAAAGAATATAACACATAGGAAAACCAGAGGCAAAGGAATCCTGTGGGGTGTAAAGAACTAGGCTGCCTGGGTCCCTAACCTAGTCTGCCATTACCCAGTTGCATGAACTGAGCCAGGCAAGTTCCTTAACTTCTTCATGCCTCAGTTTCTTCATTTGCAAAATGGTGATGATAGTATGTGTCTCTTAGAACTCTCGAGAGGAGTCATTGTTGGTTAAGCCTACGTAAAATATTAGGAAAGACCTGGCACAAAGTAAGCATCTCACATACCTTGACTATTAGCATCATGTTAGCTGTGTTAAGTTCTATGGTCAGGCTAAAGGCTCTAAGGAGGAAGGAGCAGAGGGGTTTGGTAAAAGCTGAAGCAGGGAAGGTTTCCTGGAACCTGTGGCACTCAAGATGGATCTGAGAGCACAATGAGAATTTGGAAACTCAGAGGAGCACCCATTCCAAATGAGGGGAGCTATTACCACACAAAGTCACAGATGGTGTAAAAACCAGGTGTACTTAAACATTGACAAGGAAAATAAAGCTCACCAAAGCTGAGTATGTATTTGGTAACCTGAGATTAATGGGGGGGGGGGAGCGGACACATGGGGAGAGGACTCCATGCCTCCATATACTTGCTGCAGTGCTCCTGGATTAATTAGTGTTTAACTAATTTTTCGACCTGTGTACTATGAATGCAACCTCACTTTGAAATACTCAGTTCTCTCCTCCTGGAATAGTGGAAAGGATGCTAGAAAATGAAAAGGTAAACTTTTTCTTTTCCTTCAAAAACAGCCTGCTACCGTGGAATGTAGGTCACCAAAATCAACTTGCTGTTCATCTGCATCTGTCCCTCTTTCAGTGGGAGTACTAAGTGGTGGCTTGGACCGGAGGGGCAGGGAGACACGTCAGAGCCATCCTTCAATTCCAATCTCTATCAGCTGCCCTCAGCCACTCTAATGAACACAATCTACAGAAAAAGATAGTACACTTGCTAAGCAAATGTAACCTCAAAGGAGGTATCCTCCATCCCAGGCTGCCCCACCAACCAGATGCTACCCCCAAGTCACATAGAGAAACTGCCCTCCTTACTGATTTCTTAAATAGAACCTGTGCAACTTGTTGCCTCTCAACTGAGCTCTCGGGAAAATTACTAAGAACAGATTCTGGGAGTGTTTAGGATACATACTCACTTGGAAGATTTCCTACATTACCAAGTTAGAAATCGTAATGCCAAAATAAGTGACAGTAGTCCACATCCCTTATTCGAAGAAGAAAAATCACAAAACAGAATAGAAAAATTTTCATTTTGACTGTGTCCTCTCTAGAATTTAAACGAGTTTGCCAACCTAAATTGGCAGAGTTGCTTTCTTTCCTGCAGTAGAAGGACAGCCTTAAAACTTGGAAATACCAGGAGCATGACATGAAGCCCCACAGAAGTTATAAGCTCTGTGATTATTTCCTGAACGAAACACCTAAGGCCCTCAATGGTACCAAGCTTTGTTGGAACAGCCTGTTTCCCCGATCCAACAGCTGTAACTTTTTAAGTGATTTCACAGAAGACCTCAAGATTCTCTAGCCAAAGCCATTCTTTATAACATCCCCAAAATATTTACACAATGAAACACTTTCAATCTTAACCATGTTTTGTTTGTAAACACCTTATTTGTTCTGATGACCATAGTACCAACACTAAAAGCAGCCTTTTAAACAAAGTAGCTCAAATAAAACCACACACAGACACACAGGCATTCTTAACACCCAGAGCCTATCCACAGAGCAAGAAAGCCAGGATTCAAATTCCTTGGCACCTACTCACTAAGCTCCTGTAAGCACCACCCAAAGACACTACCCACTGCACTCTCACTACTATCACGCCTCCCTACTATTTTATACTTCTAAAAACCCACAGAATCTGACTACTGGAAGATAACAGAATGCTACAAATATTGGACAAATGTTTCCTATCCCCATTTCTTCTCTCACATTAGCCAGCATGGGACAACTAACTGATCCTGTTTTTGGATAAACTCCACCCTAGGTGAGAGAGCCATTGTCCAGTTCCTCTATCTAAATGGTGCCTCAGGTACCAGAGGTGGCCTGGCAAAGGCCTCTAATTATCTTTGCCTTGGGAGGGGTGTGTGTGTGTGTGTGTGTGTGTGTGTCTTCTGTCATACACCTCCTGGGAAAGTTATCTGGGTCAAGGATAGTACAAGAGAAATCTAGAAATAGAGAAATATGCTTTGGGATAATAAGAATTGTATTAAGAACTGTAACAAGAATTTTAAGAAAAAAAAAAGAAGTCTATGTGAGTGAATGTATTCCAAAAGCAAATAATTACAAAATACATCTATTTTAAACTCATGGAGGCCTTTTAAACTTCAAGTTATGTGCTACACGGAAGTTTTCATTTATGCTGAGATGAAACTACTTTACAGAAAGCTATAGGAATATTACAACTGATGCCAGAACTATCAATGGAAAGAATGCAATCTTGAATCTCCATTTATGGTTCTACTATCGACTCAACAAATATTTATTAAATACCTACAATGATCAAAACTAATTCTAGAGAGACAGGGAAGGACAAGACAATGACCCTGCCCTCAAAGACCTTAGGGGAAAGGGAAAAAAGCTACACATTAGAACTGCTGTCAGAATTATAAGGACACAAGAAATAAACAGACAACTGAAGGAAATTTTTAGTCAATGATAAGTTCTAGGACAAAAATAAAGAGTGAGTGACAATTTCTGATGCTGTTTCCTCATGAGGATGTAACTACCTATTTAAAACAAGATAATGAATGTCAACCACCTGGCACTCAGCATCCCCAAGCATTTACCTGCACATGCATACACACTCACAGATAAAGCCTTTTCCCCCCTTAACTGCAATATCTGTGATAATCCACCTTGGTATGTAATAAAAGCAGAAAGTAAATAAAATATTTGTGTGATTCAATTACACTTAATGCAATTAAATTACAAATAACTGCATTCATCAAGAATCTATAAAAAGGCAAAACCGAAACAATTCAAAGATACAGGGATAAGTAGAAGTACAGATACAGGGATAATACTAGTAATATTAGAAATATTATTAAAAATAGTAATATGGCTGCCTTGCCCACTTTGAAGGACTGCCATGAAGAGCCAGGCTATTTTGCCAGTCAAATCATACAAGTAAGGCCCAGCGATATTAATCTAAAGCCACAGTGTCAGATGCTGAATTTAACTCATCTTCCTATGATTTTGAGAAAAGACAATGACCAAGTCCTTCGTAGAGTCACAAGATTTTATACCTAGAATCAACTTTGGGAAACCCCTTCTCTCCCTCCCCCGTATTACTATCGACTGAGGTCCCCTGAGGTAAAGGGTTAACCCGGGGGAGAGGAGGGATGACCAGCTATGACAGAGCCAGAGAAGGACCCAGGCCTCCTAGATCTCTGCCCAGTCTGCTTCATTCTCAAAGAACTGCCTCCTTTAGGCAGGCGGTAGGCTTTTAGATTTTATGAGAACCACAAGGGATGATACTGACTTCCATAATTCAATTTCAGTCATTAATTGTCCCTATAAACTTCCAGAGAGCTGCACCTAGAGCAAATTGAGGCCCTTTACTGGTGGCCAGAGAGCTCCTTCACGTAAAACAGAGGACACGCCCTCCTTAAGAAAGCTGCCTCTAACACCGTCAGGTGCGTTATCAGGAAAATTATGCATTTAGCCTGAAAGGCAAAAGAGATCATTCCATTGTAGTTTCCAGAGCTTGCCTCAGGAAAAAGGCTCCGAACTATTACTTCCGGAGAGGGGAGAGTTCAGGTTCGGGCACACGAGAGTAAAAGCGGTTCTGAACTGTGTCCAGGCTACTTGTAAGAGAATGGCGAGAGGCCTGGGCTGTGAAACCCGTGAAGAGAGCAGCTGGGCCCGGAACGAGCATTTGACCACACCCACTGGCCACGCCCTCCCAGCTGCCCGCAGAGCCACATCGAATTGAAACAGCAGTGGGAGCAGTTAAGATTCCGACAGCAGGAGTCGCCATGGCAACGGGATTCATCTTGCAGACAAACTCGGCTTCAATACACCAGGTCCCTCTCCAGTCTCAAGAAACTACCAACTCAATGAGAGCAGAAACGGTCACGGGTAGTATTTGCTCTTGATGCTCTCCTGCTGGTGGAGATGGCGTGCAGGTCCGAGTTGGAGGATATAAAGCGTAGGTATCTATTCATGGGCCCACTAAAATATTTTATGGGGGTGGGGAGTAGGGAACTGAACAGCCTAACGCCAGGCTGTGAGCAACTTGAGAAGAGCCATTCGCAGCGTCTGATGAATGAATGAGTATACGAAAGAATGAAGGTGCTAGGGAAAGGAAATCCAGAGGACTTTATAGAGTTCCCGGGACGCGAGTGAGTCTCAAGTAGAAAGGCAAGGCCATCACGAGCAGTTGGATTTTCGACACCAGCTGGTTCCTATTGCCCAGCCCTCCTACCCGAGGCCGAGCCTCATAGTTAGATTACTCGACACCCCGCACCGCCTTACCACCTCCCAGCCCAGGGCTCCGGGCAGATGCTTCGCCCCCGCTCAGGTGCTCTTTGTGGAGGGAGCAATCAGAGCAGGGGGAAACCAAGATGCACCTTCCCAGGCGGAGAGGCGGGAGCGCTCTGCGGCGCCTCGAACCCGCTGCATAGGCGGCGCAGCCTCCCCTCACTGTCCAACACCCGCATGCTCCTTCCGCAGCCCGGGTTTCCCTCCTCTCCTGTGAGACCTTAACCTTCCAACTTTCTCGGAATTACAGTCACCCCGTCCCTTTCCCATAAAGCTTGAAGTGAGGTTTGGGGTTCTGCTCGGACGCGGGCCGACGGGTAAACGAGTCCTTCCTTGCCTGTCGCCACCTCCGAGTCCACCACGCCTGCCTCGAAGCCTCCCGGGCCAGCAGCTCCCAACCGCGGCAGGGCCCGCAGCCCCCAGCGGAGACCACGACCCCCCGGCGCCCCAAAGTCGCAGCCTCAGGAGCTCGCAGCAAGGCGGCGAGTGGTACCCTGCCTGCTCTTTTGGCATCCCAGCGCCTCAGAAAAAAGGAGGGAGGGACCCCTGTCCTCGGGGGCGCCTTCCTCCGGGCTCGCCTTGCTTTTCGCCGCGCTTGCAGCCATTTTCCCAAACCCAGCTTGGCAACCGGGAGCTGTCTCGGTCCCGTTCCCACCCAGACCCAACCTGAAGGACGGGTTTAATATTTACCTACTGGCCCTGGGGCTCCGGGGAGGCAGCGGGAGGGCGAGCCGCGAACCCAGCGCGGGGCCCGAAGAAGCGCGCCCACCCCCGCGCCACCGCGCGGTGCTACTTAATGAATGAGTGCAGCGGGAGAGGCGGCACGTCCCCCTTACCTGAGCAGCCCCAGCATGCTGGAAAGGCGTCTCTGCGCTCCGGGTACAATGGGATCCGGTTAAACAGTTTCCTTCACAGCCGCTCGTAGGTTACCAACTCGCAGGTGACATCACCCTCTCCTCGCCTGATAGGATACAATGTGGTGCCCACTGCGCATGGACTCCCCTGCCGGGCCCGCGCACCCCTGGGAGTTGTAGTCTGATTCTCGCAAGCACAGCCCGGGTAGCTACGCTGACTGGGGTTCGAAGAACTACACTTCCCGAAGCATTCCTCGGCCGCTTCTTCCCCTCCCCTTGGTCCCGCCCCCCACCGGGGCCCGCCCCCTCCCCGCCCTCTAGCCTTGCAGTGTTAGCGGTGGTCTTTCAAGAAGCCGAGTTGCGGACAGCGCGGGCTAGGGAGGTGGGGGGAGGGCACCCTGCGGTCGTGCCCTTTGACTTGACCTCCACTCTGCCCAGTACGGACTCTGAGGGCCATCAGGGGTCCGTCGCTGGTGCGCACGGGCCAGGCGGCTCTGATCATCTCGGCTCTTGGCCCCCGCTGGAAAGAGATTAAGCCTTTCACGGCCGTCCTTGCGCGTAGAAACTAATTAATAGGACGCACTGGTTTCTGGGTTAAAAGCGGTCCTGGAATTCCCCCACGTCGCCGAGGATGAGGCGATGCTGGCCCCGAAGAAGAGAAATCCCCGTGTGCCCCACTTAGTACAATTCACCTTTCTGTCCTCTTTCCTTCTCCCATATAACGGAGTCCGGGTGACCAACCAGAACGCAGGAAACAGCTTAGTTGGCTGAGCTGACAGAATAACGGAGGCTGTCACTAATAAAAATGCGGTGTAATAGACAGTCGCCGCAACCCTCCATCAGGGAGTCTGCTGCTGCTGCAGAGATAGTACTATCGCGCAGCCATGCTTTTGTTCTTCCCTGCAGTCGACTTCCCGCTCTGATGGCTCTCAACTCCCAGGAAGACGACGTCCTTGTCTGAAGCTTAAATAAACAACTCATATGTATACTTGTACTTTTAAATCCGTAACACTCTTATTTTCCATACCTTCCTCTCAAATATTTTTTAAATCACCTAAACCAAACAACATCGTGCTGTTCAAGAATGCTGTGATCTTAATACAGCCAAATGTTTGGTTAAAGGTAAGCAAAAGGTGTATAGCAGAGTTCTGACCCTTTAGGAAGATTTCATTTTCAATATGTAAAATTTTTCCGTGACATTTTTCATTATTCAATGAATACTAATTATTATCAAAAATTAACACTGAGAACAAATATCCAGGTGTCTTTTTAAGTGAATAAAAGAAATCAATGCAACTAGTTATTACAGTTGTAAAGGCAAATTTTAATGGCTCATAGCCTAATTTCCACTAGCAAAATCTCTAGAAGATGTACATCTTGTGGGGGGGGGGGGGGAGCTCACAGTTAAGCTTTCAAACAACTCCACCTAATTATTGGTGGAAAGCTTATAACTTATTTTTTTTTCATTTCATTATCCAACACCAACTTGGGTTCAAGAGAAAAACATTCATGAAACTGGTTGAGGATCTCAGGGGAGAGAGAGAGAGAGAGAGATGCTTTGTTTTGCTGAGAGAGGAGTTTTAGTGCTGAATTCTGATTTTCTTTTAACAAGCCTATTCCTTACAGACCAGACACATTTTTCTTCACTGAAGGAAGATAACTTTGAATGTTCTGAGCTATTCTATCCATTTCAAATATTGTGTTAAATGGAACCTAGACAAGGCAAATGTTCCCTTGGCCATCAGATCAAGAGTATAACCGGTGATATTCTAGTTAATGGGTAGGCTTAATGTATTGCAGCTCATTGTGGAAAAATATTCAGAAAGAAACTTGACCTGAAATGATTCTAAAGGCTCTCCCATTTTATAACTGTGTAAAGCTTTTAGATGGAAACATAATCAGTGAGCCTGAAATTTACTGAGTCAATAAATTGAATGTGGAGACTCTCTATAAGGCAGAGTTTATCATTATAGATAAAAGTATATTATTGAGGTACACTCTGAGGAGTAACTTTATAGGACAAATCACTTTACAGCAATTTCTCTTGGGTTTTTAGCAATGAAGGAGAGGATGGAGGCTGCCTGCAGAAAAAAAATTCCATTCTCTATAGCAATTAATGTTATAGGGATGTGCCATGTTACAAAGCTCCTTTCCATATGTAAAAGACATCATATATGGTAGACTCTAAGCACAAAAATGTGTGGATGTGCACATGTGAGCTGTCCTTCCTATTCAATAGATATGTCAATAATAGATACAGAAAGTAAGGTGTTATATGTGGAAGCATTTTTCTTTAAGTGGTGATGGATTTGAACTGATCCGTGCACACTGCTTCACTGGTAACCAAGGGAAACAAAGATGGCTCTTTGGCATCAGAAAAGCAGTCCGTGGACCTGGGACCAGAGGAAGATTAACAACTTCTATCGAGACAGAAGGGAACTGTCTCTCTCTTCCTCTCTATGAGACACATGCACATACATTCACATACACTCATTTTGTGTGTTTGTGTCTAAGTAGTCTTAATGAGACATCAAAAACACCCACTGTCTAGCTTAGTTTATATGCTCAAAGGGTTTCTTCGCTTTTTTCCTTTTTTTAAGTGATTGCTGTTGTTCTAGAATGATCTTACGAAAGACCCTTTCTTGCTGCATAATTGTTGCCTATTAATTAGGAAACTGTGGGACTACTGAGAATAGATTTAATTGATCATCTACAAGTGGAGGAGGGGAAGGTGTCTTGGAGTATTTTGCTGATCTTTCAAAATAACCTCTCTCAGTTCTGGTTACAAGGTTTTACTCTACATGTTGGGCTTTAGAAAAGGGAGGAAATGAGATATAAACAGTGAAAGAATTTTAGGTTTGTAGCTTTGCATATGTTTTCACACAATAGCTTGGTGTTTTGCAACAATTAACTTTATGTGCTGAGCCCAGGTTTGGGATCATGCCATTTTACCAGTTTGAGCAATGTGACTTTGCTTATTCTGTGCCGCTTACTCCTTTTGAGCGTCGATTTCCTACTTCACAAAAGGTTTTTGAGCATAAAATTAGATGAGACATATAAAAATATTTCTGCCATTGAAAATTTAGATACTGGTTCTTGTTATCATTTGCAATTTTCCCCTGAAGATTATCTCACATGTCAACCATAATTATGAAACAATAAAAAGCTACTCAAATTTTTGAAGATTTGTTCTTAACAAGAAACTATTAGAAATTATATAGCAAGCATATATTATCTCACTAACCTGTAAGTAGGCAAAATGTACTTTAAAAAAGGAAAGAGTGAGCAATCCAAATTGAAGAGTGCTTGTCCTTGACTTGTTTTCAGATCCATGCCTTGTCCTTCCTGATGGCCCCAAGCTGTCCTCACGATCACAGGCCATCTTCCCTAGGCTCCTAAACAGAGAGAGGCACTGCTGAGAGGTTAGAAGGAAGAGTAAGCCTGAGACCTGGATATTTCTCCACTAAAACTTCCACAGAGTAGCACTGGGTGATGTTTCTGGCAAGGGCAGCAGCATTCTCCGCGTTGGGCTGGTCCATTGTGGTTCTAGCTTCTTGCCGTTCACAACAGCCTCTGTTAATGCCACCTTCTCCCCTTGTCCCTCCAGCCTAGGGGTAGAGGTAGTTTCCTGCTGTTGCTAATCTCATTGCATGTTTGGCTTCTCAGACTTTCTTTCACCCCATGACCAATTCCGTGTGCTGTATTATGTCTGTTTTAAATACTTAGAATGGTTTTTGTTTTTCTAGTGAAACCCATAACTGATATACTTGTGTCTTACAGTTCAAGTTCTAAGTTATTGTATCTAAAGTTGTGTCTAAGTTCTTGTCTCTAAAGACACAAGTTCTTGTGACTAATACTTGTGTCTAAAGTTCAAGTTCTTTTAGGGGCAGGCAACAGAAACTTTTCTATGGCCAGTTTATGAAAAATAACAAAAGTGATAGGACTTAGTCAAAGGTTTAAGTAACCAAGGCTCCACATGCCAGCTTAGAGAACCGAAACAGTGATAGTTTTTGGAACTTCTCTCCAGAGCACTGATGTAACAGCCCCGTCTCCACATCTCTTTGTTCCAAGCCACAAATTCCTGGGAGAAGCTAATAGCCCTATCTCAGGGAGACTAGCCCTGAGTTAATTATCTACAGCGGTGGTTCCTAAAGTGTGAGGTCCCAGACCTGCAGCAACAGTACCACCTGAGAACTTGTTATAAATGCAAAAGTTTGGGCCCCACCCACAGACCTACTGGAAAAGAAACTGCAAGGATGGGTCCCACGATCTATATCTTAACAAGTCCTCCCGCTGATTCAGATCCACATGAAAGTTTTCAAACCACTCCTCTGTAGAAAAGATGACAGGATCATGTGGCTTAGATATGGTCACTCAGAACCTATGTGTATCTGGGAGTCTTCCCAGAGAGGAAAAAGTGTTATGAACTTGGCAGCAACCCCAAAAGGTGTTGAGTAAAGCTGGTAAATCTGTCAAGGTCTTCACGGTAAAATTTGGTTCTTCCTGACAGAGAGGACTTTAGAGTATTATGAGCCAACTAATCAATTTAGTCACAGTAAAGTCACTTGGAAAAGATTCACTTCACTGTGTTTAACTGAGAACTAAGAAAAGCTGAAAAACCAGCATGGGGCAGTATGAGGGAGATGCAATCTTACAGAAATCTAAAAACAGAAACATTAATAAGATCATTAATAAGATCAGTAAGAGGGGACATGAAAATAGCTCCAGCCATTCAGAACTCTTCAGACCAGTCTCATCTGAATAGCTTCTGGGAATTCAGAAACAAAAATACTCCTTTAAGGGGCGCCTGGCTGCCTTGTTTAGAAGAGCATGTGACTCTTGATATCCGGGTCATGAGTTCCAGCCCCACATTGGGTGTAGAGATTACTTTTAGAAATTAAAACTTTAGGGGCACCTGGTGGGCTCAGTCAATTAAGGATCTGCCTTTGGCTCAGGTCAGGATCCCAGGATTCTGGGATAAAGCCCCACATGGGGCTCCCTGCTCGGCAGGGAACATGCATCTCCCTCCCTCTCCCCCTGCTGCTCCCCCTGCTTATGCTCTCTCTCTTTTTCTAATAAATAATTAATTAAAAACTTTTTTTAGGGCACCTGGGTGGCTCAGTAGGTTAAGTGACTACCTTTGGCTCAGGTCATGATCCTGGAGTCCCAGGATCAAGTCCCACATCAGGCTCCCAGCTCCACAGGGAGTCTGCTTCTTCCTCTGACCTTCTCCCCTCTCCTGTTGTCTCTCACTCTCCCTCTCCCAATTAAATAAATAAAATCTTTTAAAAAAATTTTTAATTAAAATTTTAATTAAAAAAAAAAGAAACTCTCCTTTGACTATCTTAGCTAGGATCCCTATACTAGCTTATTTATAATTGGCTTATGTTTGGCCCGTCTATCAGACTTGTACCATTCAATTCTGTAGCCACTGACCCCATGTGGCTATTTAAACTTAATAAAATGTAACGTATACTTCCTCAATAACAACTGCCACATTTCAAACAATAAGGCTACAGGAGGCTAGTGGCTACCATACTGAGTATCTCAGATATAGAGTATTCCTGTCATTTGAGAAAGTTCTATTGAACAGTGATGCTTTGTCACCTTATGAATTTTCAGAATCTGTCAGGCTGAAAGCCATCTTTTTTTTTTTTTTTTTTAAACATCTTTTCCAGGTCAAAGTTTAGAGAGAGAGAATGAAAGAGAGGAAAAAAAATCTGATTTTTCCAGATCATGTCGGATTAAACAAGATCATGTCATAAATCATTGACTAGCATGAAAAAGGCAGATAACCCAACAACAACAACAACAACATGGCCAAAGATCTTAAATAGGCACCACACATAAACACATACAAATCACACATACACACATACGAATCCCATATTGAAATGGTCAATGAGCATGTGCACATGTACATTGTGAAAATTCAATGTTAGTATGGGAGCATGTGAAAAGGTGCTCTAACTAATTAGTCGTCATGGAAATGCAAATAAAGACCACAGTGGGATACTACTACACACCCATCAGATCGGTTAAAATTAAAAGGACTAACTATATTAATGATTGGCAACTAAATCATTCACTGCCAATGAGAGTATCAATTTGAATAACTGCTTTGGTAAACTCTTTATTAGTGTCTGCTGAATGTGAATGTTGTAGCATAATTCACTCCTTGGAATATACGCAACAGAACTGTGTATATGTGTTCACAAAAAGAGACATATCTGAATGTTAATAGCTATGCTATTAGAACCCAGGCCATATTTGAGATACACTAAAAATACCGTTGGTTTGCCTGAAATTCAAATTTAACTGGGAAGTCTATATTTTTACTTGCTGAATCTGGCAACCCCATCATAGCCCCAACTAGAAATAGTACAGTTGATTATGCAAAGTAGAATGGATAGATAGATTGTGACATAGGTACAAAATTAATTACTATATTGCAGAAGTTGGCAACCTTGTTCTGTAATGGGCTAGATAGTAAGATCTTATGGGCCATATGATCTATGTTATAACTATTAGTTATAGTTATAACATTGTAGCATGAAAGCAGCCAAGATGTAAAGAAATGGGCATGGCTATGTGCCAATAAAACTTTATTTACAAAATCAGCACATGGCCTGTGAGCCATAATTTGATAATTCCTGCTATCCGGCAATGAGAATGAATGAGGCATGTCTACTTGTAAAAATATAGATGAGTCTCCACAAAAACAACATTAAGCAAAAGAGTATATATTGTATATATTTACATAAAACTAAAAAACAAATAAAAAATAATAATGGTGTTAGAAGATAGAAGAGTAGCTACCTTTAGAGGATAGTTAAGAGGAGGGAGCATGAGGGAGAGCTCTAGGATGCTAGTATTGTTCAAATTTTTTGTCTGGGAGCTGGTTACATAGGTATTTCACTTTGAAAATTCATCTTGGTGTACATTTACGATCTGTGTGCTTTTATGTATGTGCATTACTTGAAAACGAAATAGTTATATAAATTTAAAACTAGGCCAAATTATCTCAAGATCGTGTCCGTAAGAACCATTTTATGAATTCTTATGCCCAAGAGTTTTTTTTCTAATTATAACAGGAATTCATGTGTTTTTAAAAATTTTATTTATTTATTTGACAGAGAGAAAGATCACAAGTAGAGAGGCAGAGGGAGACAGGGAAGCAGGCTCCCCGCTGAGCAGAGAGCCTGACGAGGTGCTTGATCCCAGGACCCTGAGATCATGACCTGAGCCGAAGGCAGAGGCTTTTACCCACTGAGCCACCCAGGTGCCCTGGAATTCATGTGTTTTTGTAGAGAACTTAGAAAATACGGCTACTTAAGGCAAGAAAATCACCCATAAGTCTACAAACCAGAGAGAAGTATTAACATTTCTTTCCCTGCCCTCCTCTTTCAAACCTGGAATCATTTTATTTTATAAATGGCTTATTTTATTTGAAAATATATCTTGGGAATTTTCTATGTCAGTGCATTTTTTTACGTCTGCACTTCAACGGCTACATGGCATTTTATTATGTCAAGATAGCCATCCTTTATCTACTCAATCATCTATTGTGCAATAAGTCACTTCCAATTTTTTGGTATTAAAAATAACTCTGGGGGCGCCTGGGTGGCTCAGTTGGTTAAGCGACTGCCTTCGGCTCAGGTCATGATCCCGGAGTCCCGGGATCGAGTCCCATATCGGACTCCCGGCTCTGTGGGAAGTCTGCTTCTCCCTCTGACCTTCTCCCCTCTCATTCTCAGTCTCTCTCTCTCAAATAAATAAAATCTTAAAAAAAAAATAACTCTGGTGTACCTCCTACTTCAATTTCTGTGCCCATCCATGAGTATTACTACTTCTTTAGAATACAACGTAGGAAGGCATAAAGGCTTTTCATGCTTTTGCTATGTATTGCCAAATTTCCCAGATACTTTTTTTTATTATTTGTAGAAGTTACGGTTGATGTTTCCTATTAGCCCAGGTCTGGTATTCGCTGAGAGAAATTAATCACGTCCTGAAAGGAACCTAAACTTGTAGAGATGAATTCTAATAATGCCAATGGGGTCTTTGAAGGAACTTTGTGATAGGAATGAATGTCTGAGCGAAAAGGAAGCCCCTTCTGTTGTCCATAGTCACCTGGTCCCCTAGGATATGATAGGTGTGTTCATTTGCTAGAGATGCATACTAAAGTACCACAGGCTGGGTGGCTTAAATAAAATGTATTGTGTCACAATTCTGGAGGCTAGAAATCCAAAATCAAAGTGTGGGCAGGGTTGGTTCCTTTTAAGGGCTATGAGGGAAGATCTGTTCCGGGACTCTCTCCTTGGCTTGCAGTTGGCCGTTCATTCCCTATGTCTCTTCACATAGTCTTCCCTCCATGTGTGTTTGTTTCTGTGTCCAAATTTCCCCTTTTTATAAAGACTCCAGTCATATTGGGCCCACCTTAATGACCTCTCTATGGCTTGATTATCTCTGTAAAGTCCCTATTTCCAAAAAAGGTCACACCCTAATGTTCTAGGGGTTAGGATTTCAGCATAAGAATTTGGAGTGAGGTGGGGGTGGCGGATGGGATAAAATTCAACCCAGAACACAAGGTGAACCCAGACAAGAGAAAATTGGCTTTGTTGATCTGAGCAGTGTTACACACCCACATATTATAGTCACATACATTTAAAGCAGTTGAACATCTGATTAGGAAATAAAGATAGGATCTAAAAAGTAAAGATAGCAACCTGAAACTTATCAAGAATAACAAACAGAAAATGCCAAGTACTTCCTGCATCGCATTGTTGTCTTCATGCTGTTTCTGGCTTCCACGGCTGAAGTCTTGCCTCCAGGTACACAGTCCTGTCACTCTGGATCTAGAATTCTCATGTGAAGACTCCACTGACCTTCCATTGGTAAAAATTCCCTGGCCATGCACTTTAGATAAACCATCCCAAGTTAGCTCTCAAAATATCCCCTACTGAGTGTGTCACATAATTTTCATTTTCTTTTTCTCTTTAAACATCCAATCTCTGCATGGGCTCTTTAACCCCAAAATCGTCAGTCTCCATGTGGCAAAACCTTCTCTACATGTAGATGTTGGGCTGGGTGTTCTGTGGAGGCAGAGAATTCTACTTACTTTTTCTGTAACTTTCCTTCTTGGGAATGATCCTGGCAGAAATAATCTCCTTTGTAGCTGAAATATTACAGCATGTAGGATTTATGCAAGAGCCTTGTCTCACAGCAGGTTATGCTAGCACTTAGACACTGGATTTGGAGATTAGGGGCGACTTCAGTCCTGTATTACGTGAGAACCTTGTGATGTGGAATTTCTCATGGAAAGCCACACTTCAATACAATATGTCATGGCATATTATCTTTGTGAGAGTGTTTTCTCTTCACCAAACTGTGATTGTAACCTTTTCTCTTGGATTGTCTATGCCCTCTCCCTGTGTCTCAAGCTCCTAAAATAATATTTTGGGTTGTCAGAAGACTAACCACCCAGCTAAAGTGGAAAAGGAGATATTGAAATGCTTTATTATGGCTTCGCGTTCCTGCAAGTGGCAGGTTTTCTTCTCTGGGATTTATGTTATTGTTTTAGGAAATTATACTTATTTAAATCTAAACATAGTTAAAGCAAGTAAAATATAAGCCCATTACTTTTCACTCACGTGTAACAGCAATTCTGAATAACAGGGTCGTCCCTCTCTTGACTTACGCCTGAAAGGGAACTATGCTGGAAGCTATGCCACCTCTGGCTACAAGCCCACTAGAATTTGCAAGTTGAAGAGCTTTGAGTAAGGTCAACACTAGGATGGGAACCTCCAGAGAAAACCCAGATGTCTCAGATGAATATACCATTTTAAATGTGTTTGATTGTATCCCTAAAACTCTAGTGGCAGATCTCTTCCGCTGTCATCTTGAGAAGTCTTTTCAGGATACATAACCCTACTTAAAATGTATAGGTGAAGAGTCCCCTGCTCAAGGTAGATCTACACCACTGGTATGCCCAAGCCCCACGGTGCTGGCCCACAAAACCCCATTGTTAGGTAGCAGGAATTTTGTGATTCCGGTTGGTTTTGTTTTGCTTTTTGAGAGAGAGAGAAAGAGGGAGAACACACAAAGTCAGGGGGTGTGGAGAGAATCTAAAGCAGAATCTGAGCTTGAAATTCTACCCGAGGGTGAATCTCATGACCCTGAAATCATGACCTGAACTGAGATCAAGAGTCCAATGCTTAACCGACTGAGCCACCCAGGGGCCCCTGGGGCCAGTTGTTAAACACAGTTAATATTGAAAACTTAAGCATATAAATTTTGAGTTAAGGAAATTATATTAAAAACAAAGGTGATAAGTACTCAAAACTCATCACATGTTTTGTTACTACATTTTGCTGTTAGCTATGATCGTGAGATTCCACCTGAATCTGAATGGTGCTGATACCACGTCATGGTTTACTGGTTTACATGCCCTACCCAGCGGCACTCTGGTCAGTCCAGTCCGGGACATCACATTGGTAGCCAGAAGGGAAGAGTTACATCAAAGAAATCTGCAAACGCTACAAATTAGAACTGCCCCTGCAGATCCAATTGTTAGCCATTTACCCACACCCTCCATCTCCTGCGTTTATAATAAAAGAGAACAACCTTCCTCAAAATGCTACGTAACACTCTGTATTTTTCTCTTGTGGCTTCATTCCGTTATGGAGTTCCAGAAAGGAGGTACATACGTCATTTTACTCAGCTTGGGCAGAAGTGTGGCATCAGACCCTGAGTGGAGAAAAGACCAGCTCCTTACTGGGTGCAGGGAGCTGAGAATTTTCCCTCAAACAGGAAAGAGAAACATGGTGATAGGCTTAGCAGTGGGGAGTGGTTTTGAACTGGAAGAGGGGAAGTCAGCCTGGTGTTGTAGGTATCATCAGATGGAATGCAGAGAGAATTCTGGAAAAACCACACTAGTACTGAGCAGCAGCTTAGAATAGGGCCCCACATGCCATTCTTAAAACCATTTTCAGCAGTCTGCAGAAGAATGATAAAAATGATCTTAAAAAGATAATGTGGCTTTTTTTATGAAATGATTTTTTTTCATTAAAAATTACTTTTTTATTAAGTGATCATAGATTGATCATCTCAAGAGGATAAAGATGACTTTATTAGAAGCATGAAGCTATTATCCAAACTACATATACGGGTAGTTTATATCTTAAGAATTAGATTATCCCCAAAGTCCACTTTGTGCCCATTTCACCAGCTCACAATTGAGAATACTTGTTTTTTCTTTAAAAAAAAAATTGTTTTAAATGGTGATCAGGTTCTCAAGCTAGACCAAAAAAGCAAACACACCATAGAATAGAGCTAGTCACAGCATTAATCCTACCAGCCTGAAGTTTGAATAGTGGAGAAAGGGGACAGTCTGTAGGAATACAGAGGGCGGAACCAAGGAAAGAATATTCCTTTTCCTTTTCCTGAGCCAATGGATGGTGCCCGAGGAGAATATGAACCAGGTGAAGCATGTCCTCATCCATTTCCTCCCCTTGCTTTGGGCCCCGCTCCCGCCTCACCAGGCTTGCATTTCCTCGTGTGTTCTCCACCATTGTACCTTCCAAAGTCTGTCTGAATTTTGAAAGTGCTCCAAGTCCCAAGATTATTTGCCCTCTCCTCCCCTTAGTCAGAGCCCCTCCATCTATTTTTTCCAGCACAGTTGGTCTTAGATGTCATTGAACAAGTTCACACAAACGTGTGAACGGCTGATAGCTCCTGCTTGTCTAGAATCATTTTAATTTTTAGAAATGAATCTTGCAAACACAGGTTATCTCTAGTTGGCCCTAGGTTGCAACATTTAAAAACAAACAATACGAAAACTAAGGCAGAGTAAGCACTGTGGGGGTGCGGGGGAGAGTATTTGAATAGGAAGGAATGGGGCAGGTCTCACAGAAACACTGCAAATGAGTTGCTTAATCCTTTAAAATGTGTTTGGGATTTTCACAAACTCCTCCCTTTGACCCACAGCTTCCCACCCCCCCCCCCCCAAACTGGCCAAAGTCGGATTTTAGTTAATCCTTGTTTTGGTAATTGCCCACTGGTACAAGCAGCCGCAGAAGAACAAATGTTTTAAGATTAAACATTATAATCCCCTAAATTTTTTCAGATTCATATTTGAAAAGCTCCTCGTTTCCCATGAGGGTTTTTCTATGGGAATCGTGGAGCTTTTAGCCATAGAAGGGGGATGGTGTGAGGCAAAGTGTGTGAGCAAATGTGCGTGTGCACACACGTGTGCTGGAGTAGATGTATGTGCAGGTGCACAAGCTATTCATCATAAGAAGAGCTCAGTGTGTAATCAAACAAACGAAGAGCTGCAACAGACTCCAGCTTTGCCCAGCTTAGAAGACCTGTCTTAATCGGCTCTAAAACCTAAATTTAATGTTTAAAATTCCTTCTACCCAGCTATTCCCTTCTCGGGCCAAAGTCTTCCTGCTGTGGTTACTGAATGCGTACTCTATGTACAATCCTAATCTCATTGCTTCTTTTTTTCCTGGTTAAACGTATACTTACTCCCCCATGCTTTGCACAAAACAGGTGTCTTCTGGTGCTTGAATTGCCTTTTGATCTATTGTTCAGAGTTAACTAGAACTCCATTATCATCTCTCAATCAGCCTGTACTCATTAGCAATAAGTGCTCATCAATTAGCTATGGTTGTTCATCTATAAACCTGAGCCCTAACGAACAACCACAAATGTTGATGAACAATAGAAGGGAGTTTGCACAGATGGTGATCGTTGTGGGCCAAATCTTCATCTTCGATTCATGGTAGGTGAAGAGCCATGCAAAACACAGAAGGCACCCTGGCCCCTGCCCTTGAGGAACTGAGAGATGAAAAAAGTGAAAGTAAGAGTGCATCTCTCATTTCACCACAAGGAATGTCACCAAAGGAAAGGAGAGAAATCTCGGCAATTTGAGAGACATTCAGACAGAGACGTTTTTGAAATGGAAGCTGTGCTTCTGTTTGGGACAGGTTGAAAAGCAATAGAGTACCCACCTCCCACTTTTTTTGCTAGGCAGCACCTGCTTACTTTTTCATTCTCAGGCACTGCTGTCTGATAGAAATACACGTATATATTTTAAGGTGTTCTAGTAGCCACATTTAAAAAAGAGTATGAAGAAAGAGGGGACAGCAATTTTAATAACATATTTTATTTAACCAAATATCTTTTCAACATGTAACCACATAAAAAGTAATTTACATTCTTTTTTTAACACTGTCTTCAAAATCTGTGTATCTTACACATCTCAATTCATACTAGCCACATTGCAAGTGCTCAATAGCCACACGTGGCCAGTGGTTACATTGGGAGCAGTGGAGATCTAGAACATTCCACCCTGGAGGGTGCTCCATGTGTGCTGAAACTCGAATTTACTGGGGAGGAGACATTTTGCTTTCCTGTTCTATCTCGACATCCTACAGTTAGAAATTGGTTAGAGGTAGGAAAGGGAGAGGGCAAATCATTTTTAGAATTTTCCAAGGAATATTTAGCAAGGCTTGTTACCATCCTGAGGTACTTAGGGACTGAAGACGGTCCTTTGTCAAAAGCAGACTTTCTTTGTGATGCAATCAAAAGAATTCCCTGCATTCTGGGAAGTTTGATTTATGTCCTTACATGCTCATCACCTATGTGATAGGCCTGGCCCTGGTTCCCGGCACCGTTCCTTGGTACTTTGGATTAAGAGGAATTCCCTGACCCACGCTATCTCTCCTATCGGGGGCTACCTAAAGATAATTCATTCTGAAAACATTTCTTTCTGTCTGTGGTGGTAAAATGCCGAGGCTCTGCCTCTGAGGGCGTGCAAGTGATAACAATAGCTTTTACCTCTCTGGTGTTGGGACTCTTCAAAGCAAGCTCGAAGACACTGCTGTGTGCTCTCCTCACCTTAGTTGTTAGGACTGGCCCTTAAATGAAGAATCCAGGTTTTTGAAGAATCCCAATGATTTGGTGATTCGTCTCTGGCAAAGGTTTTTGAGTTTGAGAGCGCACAGGAAATCTTCCAGAATGTTTATTTCTGCTGGTTCCCCGGAGCCTCTTGCCCTAAGGGTCAGGCCTTGTGTGGAACTTTGCTTTTCAAGAGTCCCTCCAGGTGATCTGAGTTAGGTGGCTTGGCTTTTTACAGTTCAGAAATTCTGGTGGCTACTCCAACCCAAGGTCCTATACGTGGAATGCATTGCTGTGTCCGCAGCTGTCCCACATTAGGAGGTAACACAATAAATAGCTTGAATTTTCATTTGAAATTATGTTTCCTTTTTGCCCATCAGAGAGGTTCCTGTGGCAGCATGAAATTCTGAGTGTCTTTTTGGGAAAAGGAGCTTCCGGACAGTTGTGTGTGTGTGTGTGTGTTTTTAAGATAACAAAAGGGAAGTATAGAAGCCAAATAAAAATCAAATATCACCTAGGGCCATACTAGGTGTGCTACTGATTTATCTTTCTTCCCTATTCTTGCTAGACTTTTTTCCTTGGTCAGCTTTATTTTTTAATTTAATAAGGCTCTTTTCAGGTAAGTGACAGATAAACTTTAAGACACTTTGCCATAGATCCATCTTTCAGAAATGTTCTTTTTCACAAAATGGATTCCTAACATTAATTTTGCTTGCATCTGCCTTTTTTAAAAAAGATTTTATTTATTTATTCATCAGGGAGAGAGCGAGCGCGTGAGCGAGCAACATGTGCACAAGCAGTGGGGAGGGGCAGAGGGAGAAGCAGGCTCCCTGCCCAGCAAGGAACCTGATGAGATGCAGGGCTCTATCCCCCGGGATCATGACCTGAGCCAATGCAGACACTTCATCAAGGAGACACCCAGGCATCCCTGCACCTGCCTTTTTAAAAACTTTAATCTTATACTTCTCTGTAAGCTTAAAAATGTCTTCACATTATCATTGTTTTTTTTCTCCCCAAATATGTTTATTTTAATTTTTCAGTGTTACAAGATTGATTGTTCATGCACCACACCCAGTGCTCCATGCAATACGTGCCCTTCTCAATACCCACCACCAGGCTCGATAGTTTCTTCTACCAAAGGAAAGGTATACCACACCTTTCTTCTACCATATTTTTATCAATCCTCTACGTTGGAACTTTTCAGTTCTTTGTTTTTTTTAACAGACTTTATTTTTTTAGGGTAGTTTTAGGTTCATAGCAAAAGAGGCCCATTTGTTACAACTGCGGAACTTACGCTGACACATCACTGTCACCCAAAGTCCCGAGTTTACATTAGGGTTCACCTGGGCGTCATCCATGCTGTGGGCTTGAACACATATAACATGACACAAATCCACCATACAGGGGCGCCCGGGTGGCTCGGTTGGTTGGTTGACTGCCTTCGGCTCGGGTCCGTGGTCCCTGAGTCCCGGGATCGAGTCCCCTATCAGACTCCCGGCTCTGAGGGAAAGTCTGCTTCTCCCTCTGACCTTCTCCCCTCTCATTCTCAGTCTCTCTCTCTCTAATAGATGAATAAAATCTTTAAAAATACATATATATCATACAACATGGTTTCACTGCCCTAAAAATCCTCTGTGCTCCTCCAACCCTCCTTCCCCTAACCCCTAGCAGCCAGAATCATATACTATAGAGCCTTTCAGATTTTATGTTTCTTTTTTCCTTCCCCCCTCCCTCCTTTCTTCTTTTTCTTCTCCTCCTGCCCCCTCTTCCTCCTTCCCCTCCTCTTCCTCTTTACCCTCCCTCCTCCTCTTCTTCAACAAGGCTATGGTAAAGATTCTTTATATGCATCTCTTTTGGGAAAGAGCTTGAATTTTTAGTAAATAAAACATAAAAAGCAGAAACTAATACCCACTTCCCACTACCCAAAATTAATTATTCTTGATGTTTCAACACGTTATTTCCCAGCTTTTCCATGTATATAAATATTTTTAAAGTATACAGTATAAAGTATAAAGATGAATAATTTTTTTTAATTCATCTTTAAAAAAAAGAGAGATGAGACTGTTCCAAGTAAAATGAAAACTCCCTTTGGTGACTGTCTTCTAGATTGGCCCCTCCTTTCTCTGCAGAGGAAATAACTATGATGAGTTTGGTGCACATTATAATCCATTTTTATACATAGTACACATACATCATATATGTATCAAAAACATTTAGTAAAGTCTTATGTTTTTTTATACAAACAGTATTTTTCTGCATATATCATTCCATAGTTTGCTTTTTCATTCAGTAATCTTTTTGATACTCTGTTCCTATGTAGTTCTACAGAAATCTAATTCATTCCTCCATATTACAATGTTACTATCCCTTTATTTATCTGTTCCTTATCGATGGAAGTTTAGGCTGCTTCTCCTCTTTTTTGGGGGGTTCTATTACAAATAGTAGGTGAACATGCATGTGCTTATTTCTTTTTCTTTGTAGATGTATATCTTTTTCTCTAGGTTAGACACCAAGGGTAGAGTCATTAGGTCGGAGTAAGCATAGTACTTTTTTTTTTTTTTAAAGATTTTATTTATTTATTTGACAGAGAGATCACAAGTAGGCAGAGAGGCAGAGAGAAGGGGAAGCAGGCTCCCTGCTGAGCAGAGAGCCTGATGTGGGGCTCGATCCCAGGACCCTGAGATCATGACCTGAGCCGAAGGCAGATGCTTTAACCCACTGAGCCACCCAGGCGCCCCAAGCATAGTACTTTTTTTAATAGACAGTGTCAAAATTGTCTTCCAAAGGGGATATGCCTAGTTATCTTCCTATCAACAACACATATCTGTATTTTCAGAACCTTGACAATGCTTGACTTTGGAAAAAAATGTTGAGCTTTGACAGTGTCATGGATGAAATATAGCTTATTGTTTTCAATCCAGTTTCTCAGATTAGGAGTGTAAGTAGGCATCTTTTCAATGTTTATCACGTAAACATACACTTATAGATAATTATCTGATTATATTCCTGGGAAAAATTCCTATCTGATCAAAAACTGTATTTCAAGGCTTTCAGAAGATATTTTGACATTTCCGTCTAAAAATTCTGTAACTCAAAAAAATAAAATAAAAATTCTGTAACTCTTTATATTTTTATTGAAACCATGATAAAATATTCATTTTCTGGACTCTCACAAAATTGGATTACTCAATCTGTGCCAGTCAGATGAGCCAAAAGTGTGCTTTTTTGTTTTATTATTTTATTTTTTTATTATTGGCAATGTTATTTTTAAAAATTCATATCCACATTTTTAAAAATATACATTCTTATTCATATTTCTTCTTTTTTAGACTACAGTTTACAACTTTAGCAACTTTTATATTGGGATATTCTTTTTCTTATTAACCCACTGTCATATAATTTATAAATTCTTCTCAGCTTGACATCTTTTAATTTTCTTTATGATAATTTAGTTATATACACACATTTTTAAAATTTTATGTGTTTAAGTATTAACATATTTCCACTATATGTTCTGCCTTCTTTTTTATTTTTAATTATTTTTTTAAAATATGGAACATTTGACGAATATGCCTGTCTTCCTTGTGCAAAGGCCATGCTAATATTCTCGTATTGTTCCAAGTTTAGTATGTGCTCCTGAAGCGAGCACTGCCTTCTCTTTTTAAATAACTTATGTTTCTTATGTCAAAATGCATGTGCATTATGAAAATTCGTTAAAATACAAATAAAAGAAGAAAGTAAAAACCCATGCAATTTTACCACCTAGAGATAAGAATTATTAATATTTTGAAGTATATCCCTCCAGACTATTTCTAGGCATATCTACTACACATATATATTTTCCAGTAATTCTGCTGACCACAAGACTCAGGAATAATGTTCTAGGCCCGCAGTTTCCACGCTGGCACACACCAGAATCACACCTGAAGATGCTTGTTAAAATACAGACTGCTGGGTCCCACTCCCATAATTCAGGGAGGGGACCCAAGCATTTGCATTTCCGACAAGTTCCCAGGTGACACGGATGCTGCTGGTCTGGGTACCACACTTTGAGAACCAGTTTTAGGCTCTCCACGACTGAACTATCACATTGCAGTCATTCCCTACTTAAACCCTTTTTATGGTTTCCTCCTGTCTACAGGACAAAGTCCAGACCGCTTGGCAAGGCCCACACGTCTTTTATGATCTGGGCCTGAGCTGCTTCCTCTGCGGACTCACTCTTCACACTGGGCCCGGCTCTCCACCCCCGGAGGCTGACCCGGATGGACTCTATCAACAGGTTTTGCGCTCTGCCTTGTGAGTCAGCTGACAGGAGACTGGGTGGCGGGGCGGGGGGCGGACGGAGAGACAGCAATTGAAGTATTCCATCCCCCCCCTACTCTTGGGCTTCTTTCCTCTCAGGTCTGGCAGTGGCTGCCTTCCTCTACCTAATGTCCAATCAATTTGATTCTTTCCTATAACAATGGCTCTCACTAAGTTCTGGTCATTTTCCTCTCCATTGGCCCCTTAGGCTTAGGCACTGTAACAACTTCCC
Organism: Nasua narica; assembly: GCA_028533885.1. Taxonomy (NCBI): domain Eukaryota; kingdom Metazoa; phylum Chordata; class Mammalia; order Carnivora; family Procyonidae; genus Nasua; species Nasua narica. Next base: position 90,831,048 of record CM052797.1, on the reverse strand, counting down.
GCTGTTGTTGGTCTGAGGTGAGCTTTATCATCCCTTTTGGATTCTTTTACCTCTGTCCACACCTCTATGGTCAATCAAGATCTTCATCACATTCTCTTTAATTACCCCTTTTCTGTCACTCCTTCTCTTTTCTGATGAGACTGGCTAATTCAGGCCCTCCTTTCCAATCTTACCTTTTTTTTTTTTTCTTAAGATTACTTATTAGAGAGAGAAAGAAAGAAAGAGAGCATGAGCTGGAGGGGCAGAGGGAGAGGGACAGAATCTCAAGCACACTCCCCACTGATTGCAGAGCCAGACACGGGGCTCGATCTCATGACCCTGAGATCACAGCCTGAGCCAAAACCAGGAGTCGGAGGCTTAAGCAACTGAGCCACCCAGGCAAATATCCTCCTTTCTATTCTTATTTCCCACAAACCTTTTTCTAAGCATGACTCAGTCACACATTTCCTGAATATAGCTGACCCTTGAACAACACGGCGGGGGCTGGGGTGCTGATCCCTACACTGTTGAAAATCCATGGGTAACTTTTGACTCCCCCAAAACTTAACTACTAATAGCCTACTGAAACCTTACTGATAACAGAGTCAATAAACACATTTTATTTATATGTATTATATACTGTATTCTTACAATAAAGGTAGACAAAAGAAAATGTTATTAAGAAAATTATAAAGAAGAGGGGTGCCTGGGTAGCTCAGCGGGTTAAAGCCTCTGCCTTCGGCTCAGGTCATGATCTCAGGGTCCTGGGATCGAGCCCTGCATCAGGCTCTCTGTTCAGTAGGGAGCCTGTTTCCCCCTCTCTCTGCCTGCCTCTCTGCCTACTTGTGATCTCTCTCTCTGTCAAAAAAAAAAGAGAAAATTATAAGGAAGAGAAAGTATATTTACAGTTCTGAACTGGACTTATTGGAAAATTTCAGGTATAAAAGGACCCACACAGTTCAAACCAGTATTGTTCAAGGGTCAACTGTACCATGTAGTTCACAATCCCTTGCTTTTCTCTTTGGCTGAAAAGTCCTTTCACTTTACATAGAAAACTACTCCTCTGCCTTTAATCCATAGGTCAAATTCATTGTCTTAATAAAGATTTCCCTTCTCTTCAAATTTACTCCATATTTCTGGGACTTTTTCACATCGAGATATATGGAGATATATTTCACAAACTCTAAAATTCACTCATTTAAAGCATACAGTTCAGTGGCTTCTAGAATATTCTGAGTTATGCAACCATCACCACAGTCTGATTTCTGAACATTTCATCACCCCTAAAGGAAACCGTGTATCCTTTAGTGGTCACTCCCTCACTCCTCTCAGCCCCTGAGAGTGGCAAACCACTCATCTACTTTCTTTCTCTATGGTTTTGCCTATTCTGGATATTCCACATAAACAGAATCACACACTCTACTTTTGTGTCTGACTGCTTTCACTTAGTTTAATATTTTTATGGTTTATTCATGTTGCAGCATGTATCAGTCTGTCCTTCCTTTCCATGGCCAAATAATATTCCACTATATGGATATGTGACATTTTGTTTATCCATTCATCAATTGATAGACATGTGGGTTGTTTCCTTTTTTGGCTATTATGAACAATGCTGGTATGAACATTCATGTACAAGTTTTTGTATGGACATGTTTTCACTTCTCTTGGGTATATAACTAGGAGTGGAATGTCGGAGTCCTATAGTAACTCTATGTTTAACATTTGGAGGAACTACCAAATTGTTTTTCAAAGCACCTGTATCATTTTACATTCTCACCAGCAATGTATGAAGGTTTCAATTTTTCTACATCCTTCTCAATAGTTGTTTTAATTATACCATCCTAATTTGCATGATGAAGTATCTCCTTGTGATTTTGATTGCATTTCTCTAATGATTAAGGAAGTTGAACATCTTTTCATATGCTTATTAGCCATTTGTATGTCTTCTTAGGAAAAATTTCTGTTCTGGAGTGCTTTATATATTCTGGAACTTAGTCTCTTATCATATATTTGATTGGCAACTATATTCTTCCATTCTGTGTGTTGTCTTTTCACTTTCCAAATGGTGTCCTTTGAAGCACAAAAGTTTTTCATAATTTTGATGAAGATCGATTTACTTATTCTTAATTTGGTCGCTTGTGCTTGAGGTATTGTATCTAGGAAACCATTGCTTAACCCAGGAAATGAAGGCCTATTCTAATATTTTCTTTGGAGTTCTCCAGTTTACTCTTACATTTAGATCTTTGATACATTTTCAGTTAATTTCTGCATATGGTGTATGAGAGAGGCCCAACTTTGTGTTTTTTTTAACATGTAAATATTCAGTTGTCCCAGTACCATTTGTCAAAAAGACCATTCTTTTTCCCATTCAATCATCTTGACACCCTTCTTAAAAATCACTTGAACATAAAGGTGAGGGCTTCTGGGACTTTTTATATACAACTTCACTATAGCACCTACCACACTGACTTAATTTAATAGAATGTAAGCTTCTTGAGTCTAGGAATGGACCACGTCTGCTAATGTAGGTAGAGTAAATATTTAAATACATCTAGTTTTTATTTTTATTTTATTTATTATTATTATTATTATTTAAAGATTTTATTTATTTACTTGACAGAGAGAGAGATCGCAAGTAGGCAGAGAGAGAGGGGGAAGCAGGCTCCCTGCTGAGCAGAGAGCCCGATGCGGGGGCTCAATCCCAGGACCCTGAGATCATGACCTGAGCAGAAGGCAGAGGCTTTCACCCACTGAGCCACCCAGGCGCCCCACATCTAGTTTTTAAATACACTATTTAAATACATCTTAGTGTTTTCTTCTGCTAAAATGCAAATGATATCTAGGAAAGGACGTTATTAATTCCATACCATGGAAGAGCTCATCAGATTAAGAGATAACAGGAATTCTAGGGAGGGAAGCGCAGGGAAGGTGGGTTTTGATAGAGGAGTTAAGAGAAAGAAAAATATTCAGCATTCGTTTTCATAGGTTTTGCTTGGCTAAGGCAATACCTCAGGGAATTGGAAGTGTGTTTCCTGGTGTTGGGTCCTTGAAAGGAGCTGTGTGGAACCAGAAAAAAACAGAAATTAAAATGAAAAAGGAGGGAGCTGAAGAAGAATTCACCTAATTAGCAATTTTGTCAAGGGCCAGCCCACTTTCTGGGAAGCACAGAAGTCAAAAAACTTATTGGAGAAACTTTGGATATTCCGTTAAGATGAGTTAGTGGGTGCTTGTGATAGAGCACTTGGTTACCCTTTTAGTCAAAGTGGCAATAAAGCATTTAAAAATAAACACAGAAACTAACACGATTAAAAAGAACCATAGCTCTTTTTTTTTTTTTTTAAAGATTTTACTAGTTTATTTATTTATTAGGAAAGAGAGAGAAAGAGAGAGAGCATGAGAAGGGAGAAGGTCAGAGTGAGAAGCGGACTCCCCATGGAGCCGGGACCCCGATGTGGGACTCGATCCCGGGACTCCGGGATCATGACCTGAGCCGAAGGCAGTCGCTCAACCAACTGCGCCACCCAGGCGCCCAAGAACCATAGCTCTATCATAAGTGAGGAATCTAACACCAGGAAATAAAGGATATAATAAAATCAACATGGAGCACAGAACATTTTTCTAAGGCACAGAATTTTTGCTATCTAGGTAGATTACCCTTAAAGTAAAGAATAACCCTTCATGTTGTAGGCAAAGGCATTAATCAGTAAACAAACAAAAAAGCAAATAAAAAAAGCTCAAAACTGAGCAAATATTACTAAGATTTTTAACACACTCATTAGTTTCTTTTCAGACTCAGGTATTAAAAAGTAAGGGAAATAAAATTCACTTTCTGAGTTTTGTCCTTCAAAGTTATTTCAGCTTTCTTTTTCTGACTACAGAGTATGTGGCACTTTGAGTTCTCTTCTCAACCAATTATAGTATCTGGCTGGTTCCCTCAGTAATAGAAAAAAATATTTTTCACACGTTTATTTTATATTTGTATGAGAGGCATTATTTTATCCTTGCATAAAAATTATTCATTAACAGATGACACGCAGAGTCCTGCCACCTTTTGCCACATGATTTTGTGACCAAGAACTCACAGGATGGTAGATAGCAATTTTCCTCTCTAGACTGAGAAGTAGAAATAAAATCTTTTACTTCTCCTCAGCACTCCTTCATCCTTAGGGGACCATCAGCTCTCTCACAGTCAGTCCTTTGGGGTATTAGAAATAATTCTAGTGTGTAGACTTCTATGAAGAAAAAAAATCTATAACATAGATTTGTTCATCTTAAAAGTCAGATTATTTCTTTACTTCCCTCTACATCTCAACTACTTTGATCTTGCTTTAAAATTTTTTATTTCCAAAAGCATTTTGTTTGTTCTTCAATTTTTTATAGCATTCTGTTCTTGTTTCATGGGTATATCTTTCCTAATTTTTTTTAGATTTTTTTTTTTATTTGAGAGAGAGAGAGACTGAGTACAAGAAGGGGGAGGGGCCGAGGGAGAGGGAGAGACAGGCTCCCTGCTGAGCATGTGGGGCTCCATCCCAGAACCCTGAGATCATGACCCAAGCTGAAGGCGGCTGCTCAACTGACTGAGCCACCCAGGTGCCCCTAAATCTTCCCTAATTTCAAAAAGTTATTAATAATGATTTCTTTAGAAGAGTTTTTACATTTTTATTTCTTCAAAGTACTATCTTTTTTTTTTTTTTCTTCCACTTTGGGATTTTAATCTTTCATTTTCATGTTAGGAGCTTTCCTGAGAGAGTGGCAGTCTCTGGCTGTTCATGTTTGAGAGTAGGCAACTGAAAAGTGCCTTGGCAGCTCTAGATGTGTTGTGTTTCCTGGGCCTTCTTCCCTCCCCATGTCCCTCTTTCTAACCCACTCTCCCCTACAAGATTAAATTTAAGCACTACCTCTTTTTGGGAAGTGATTCTGGTGTCCCACCCTGTCTCAACACTTTCCCATCCCCCAACTCCGCCCTACATAGACTGGGGACAAGTCGGGCTCTGCTCTTGGCACAGTTACATACAGCAAGGATCTGTAGAAAGAATGAATATAGGAATGCCCACTTCTGACATGTCCTTTATTTGTATTACTCATGAAAATCAGAAGCCCAACAAGTGATAAAATGTTAAGCAAATGGGGCACCTGGATAGCTCAGTTGGTTGAATATCTGACTCTTGGTTTCTGCTCAGGTCGAGATCTCAGGGTCCTAGTTTCGAGCCCCACATCAGGCTCTGCACTCAGAACAGAGTCTGCATGTCCCTTTCCCTCTGCTCCTTCCCTGGCTCATGCTCACACTCTTTCTCTCACTCTCAAACAAACAAACTCTTTAAAAAAAAATATTGAGTAAACGAATGTATCTATAAGCAAAAGAACAGTCTTCATATTGCCCTGCAGGTCTAAAGCAGAGAAAGAAATGGAAGGGAAGTGAAATTGAAGAGGGGAAGGGAAGGCCTCACATATAGATGACATTGTGCTAAGTAAGTAATTTGTGTACTTTAATCTATTACTCACAACGATCCATTGATTTATGGACAAGAAGTTGAGATTCAGAGAGATTATGTCATTTGCCATAGATCACACGTGTATGATTTGGAATCAAGTCTCTCTGGTACCTCTAAGCCTGTGATCTGGAGTGTCCCTGGGGGATCAAGACAGGTAGGGCGTTGGCTTTCATGGGACTTTTGGTACCTAGATGGGATGAACACCTCCCCAGCCCACTTGACTTCCTCAAGCCTGCCCTCAGTGTATTTATGTTTCTCTCTCTCTCTTTTTTTAAGTTTTTACTTAAAACTTAAGTGTAAAGTTAAGTTTACACTTAAAACTTAAGTTTTAAGTAACTTAAACTTGAAGTAAACTTTAAGTAACTTAGTTAATCCAGTGTGATATTAGTTTCAGGTGTACAATATAGTGATTCAACAGTTCCATACAACACCTGGTGCTCATCGCAATACACGTACTCCTTAAACCCCATCACCTATTTCACCCATCCCCCACCCACCTCTCCTCTGGTCAACATCAGTTTGTTCTCTCTAGTTGAGTCTGTTTCTTGGTTTTCCTCCCTCTCTCTTCTTTTTTCCTTTTACTCATTTGTTTTGTTTCTTAAATTCTACATGTGAGTGAAATCATATGGTATTTGACTTTTTTCACTTAGCATAATACATTCTAGCTCCATCCACATCATTGCAAATGACAAGATTTCATTTTTTTATGCTGAGTAATATTCCATTATACACACACCCACACACACTATGTACATATATATGAGTGTGTGTGTATATATACATATATATATATATACATTATATATATGCATATATCACATCTTCTTTATCCATTCATCAGTCAATGGATGCTTGGGCTATTTGCATAATTTGGCTATTGTAGATAATGCTGCTATAAATATTGGGGTGCATGTATCCTCTCAAATTAGTATTTTTGTATTTATTGGGTAAATACCTAGTAGTGCAATTGCTGGGTCGTAGGGTAGTTCTATTTTTAACTTTCTGAGGAACCGCCATACTGTTTTCCAGAGTGGTTGCACCAGTTTGCATTCCCACAAACAATGCAAGAGAGTTTCTTTTTCTCTACATCTTCACCAACACCTGTTGTTTCTTGTGTTGTTGATTTAAGCCATTCTGACAGGTATGAGGTTATATCTCATTATAGTCTTGATTTGTATTTCCCTGATGATCAGTGATGTGGAACATTTTTTCAGGTATCTGTTAGCCACCTGTATGTCTTCATTGGAAAAATGTCTATTCATGTCTTCTGCTGATTTTTTAATTGCATTATTCATTTTTGAGTTTGATAAGTTCTTTATAGATTTTGGACACTAATCCTTTTTCATATATGTCATTTCCAAAAATCTTCTTCAAATTCACAGGTTGCCTTTTAGTTTTGTTGATTATTTCCTTTGCTGTGCAGAAGCTATTTATTTATGCAGAAGTCTCAATATTTTATTTTTGCTTTTGTTTCCCCTGCCTCAGGAGGCATATCTAGAAAAAAGTTGATATGGCTGATGTCAAATAGGTTACTACCTGCGTTCTCCTCTAGGATTTTGATGGTTTCACGTCTCACATTTAGGTCTGTCATTCATTTTGAATTTATGTGTGTGTTTGGTCTAAGAAAGTAGAACTTCTAGCCTCAGTGATCAGACAACAACAACAACAACAACAACAACAACAAAACAGCAGCAAAAACATGGGCGAACTCAAACTTTCACTATTTGCAGATGATACTCTATATAGAAAACCCAAAAGACTCCACCAAAAAATTGCTAGAACTGATACACCAATTCAGTAAAGTTGCAGGATACTGAATTAACATACAAGAAATGCTGCATTTCTATACACCAATAATGAAGCAGCAGAAAGAGAAATTAAGAAAGCACTCTCATTTACAATTGCACCCAAAACAATAAGACACCTAGGAATAAACCTAACCGAAGAGGCAGAATTACTGTACTCTAAAAACTATAAAACATTTATGAAAGGAATTGAAGAGGATACAAAGAAATGGAAAGATATTCTATGCTCATGGATCAGAGAAACAAATACTGTGAAAATGTCTATACTACCCAAAGCAATCTACATATTTAATGCAACTCTATCAAAACACCAACAGCGTTTTTCACAGAACTAGAACAAAGAATCCTAAAATTTTTTTACAGATCCATGAAAGACCCTGAATAGCCAAAACAATCTTGAAAAGGAAGAGCTTAATTGGAGGCCTCACAATTCTGGACTTCAGGTTACATTACTAAGCTGTAGTCATCAAGACAATCTGGTACTGACACAAAAATATAGACACATAGAGCAGAACAGAATAGAGAACCCAAAAATGAACCCACAACTATATGACCAATTAATCTTCAACAAAGCTCCAGAGAATATCCAATGGGAAAAAGGCAGTCTCTTCAACAAATTGTGTTGAGAAAACTGGACCACTTTCTTTTTTTTTTTTTTAAAGATTTTATTTCTTCATTTGACAGAGAGAGAGCGATCACAAGTAGGCAGAGAGGCAGGCAGAGAGGCAGGCAGAGAGCGGAGAAAGCAGGCTCCCCATTGAGCAGAGAGCCCGACATGGGGCTCGATCCCTGGACTCCGAGACCATGACCTGAGTCCACGGCAGAGGCTTTAACCCACTGGGCCACCCAGGTGCCCCTGGACCACTTTCTTACATCATACTTTTATTTAGAAGGTTGATGTGTTTTTGGATCGAGGCTTTCAAAAAGCCAGGTGAGTAGCCTTACAAAGTCACTTGTAACTAAAACCCTGGGTTTGGTTCCCTGTGTTCCTCATAGTGAATGTCTGGATGGCTCAGGGCATAATGCCTTATAAATGCCAACTTTGTATTTATCAGCACGACTCTTAGCTATAGCAATCAATAAGACATACTTTTCTTTGGCTAATGGCAGCAATAAATGGCATCTGTCCCTTTACATTAAGAAATCACATTATACTTGTCTGCCAATTGAAACAAAAAAGCATTTCCAACAGCGGTACCTCTTTCACTGCTGTTGCTTTTTCTTTTAGGCTTAGCACTAAAAAAGGCAGATAAGATAAACAGGATGGGACTCCTTGTTCCCTTACCCTGCTTATCCCTTACATGGGCACTGACCACGAAACTAAATGAACAAATGAGCTTTTCAGGCCTAAATGTCATACGCGGCACTTCAAACAAAGAGGAAAGTTCTAGAAATTTCCAGAAGCCATCTTTCCACTTAGCAGTCAGAGAACTCACCCAAAAGATGTGTTTGAGTCCAAGGGCCTGAGGAAATGGAGCACGTGTGCTATAAGCTATACTTTTTTATGTTTCTTTATCCTCAGGTTATTGGATGTAGGTCCAAACTGATTTGGTAGGTCCAAGGCCCGATTACAGAGTTATCATCTTCATTAACAAGAAATAGTGCATATTTTCCCCATATCTGATTAATGGATTATTACCTTACGTATATTGCAACTTTCTCTATGTTTCTCAAGCCATTCATCATTCAGCCTCTCCCTCAGGCATGAATTAGGGCTTTACTTTGGTGCTTCTTGAGAGTATTCTTTAGACAGAACAAGTCATAAAAGCTCAAGTGCATTCATTCTCTTTTCAGTTTGTGAATCTGATCCACCATAAAGCATTCTAACTACATGAAGAAAGGAACTGTGTAAAAAGCAAGTATTAATGTAATACTTCCCTGGGCACATTTGCCAACCAAAATATTAGGCTCCCTTTAAAGGAAGGCTTGGGAATTACTAGTTTATCACTCAGTGAAGGGTTTCTCTGTAAAACTATTTCAAGCAAGGCTAATGTCCCTGCAATGTAATATCTTATGTTCCATTCCAGAAGGGATACTCTGGGGTCTGTAATTTCCCCTAAGGAAAATTAGGGTACCTTAATTTTCCTTAATTACTGGAATGCCAGAAAAGTGTGCTTTTAACTTACTAGGCCAGTCTTGGATACCATGCGTCATTCATCTCTTTATGCTGAAAATATAAGTATCTGAATGGAAGGGTTTCTATTTACCACTTTTCCATTTAAACACATCATTCATATCTGCTACAAAAATAGATGAAATAAACCAAAATGCTTATTTAAGTCCAGATAAAAATCACTGGCCCAATTTGTTTTCCAGAAAAGCTCAGAGTATTAGTTCTAGCTTAGTTTCCCTCTCCCCCTCTGCTCTCTTCCTCTTCCTTTGCTCTGAATTCAACACTGAAAAAAATATTATCTGTCCTTTTTTGGGCTAGAATTGGAACCAACCCCTCCCCCCCTCAACAAGGTTCCGGTGAGTTTGTGGCTGGGCAACGTGGAGCTGATTCCATCCAAGCTCCCAGAGGGGCCTGGACAAGCACTGCTCACAACAATGTAACAGCTGTCGCAGACAAGCCTCTTCCTTTCCCAGCAGAGCACGGAGGGGGCTGAGTCTCTCTGACCACACGGGGCATCTATATTGTTTTTTTCTCTGAAAGGGCAGGTGGTCTCCATCCTCCTCTTTCCCTCTTAGCCTGCACACCCCCAAGCAGAATGCTAGTCACTTTGGACGTGAAATATGATGCAAGAGCAGGCAGGGAAATCTTAGACATGGAACAAAGCCATTGGAGAACTGTTGCATCAGCCTAGGACTTTGATTTTTGTGTTTGTGTCTTGAATGCTAGTTACTATAGCTACCAGGGGCAACAGATATAAAGGTGATAATGGAGCCCGGCGGTCGCTTTCCAGGAGGACTCTGTATCACATTTCCTTTTTGTGCTTTTCTGGCACTGAAGGATACCTACTTTAATTAATGGTTAAATTGGAATTGAAAATGCATCATAATTTGCCACCTGATGTTGATCATCTGGGATCTCAGAATTGTCTGCTTCGCCCTTTCTCACTCTCCCTCTGTCTCTCTCAAATAAATAAATAATAATTTAAAAGGAAAAAAAAAAAAAAAAAAGGAAAGACGGTCTCCGAAGTCCATCTGAAGACTTACCAACATTGTTATTTATTCCGATTTAAACGCCCAAGGTCAGATTTATCATATTAAGCTTAATTCGAAGAAAAAATTGGTAGCAATCCCCCTGCTCTCTGCTCGTCCTCAATAATCAGATTAGCATTTTTCCATCCCATTAGACATCGCAAAAATTCAATCCTATGAAACATGGAGTCTCACATAAAAGTTACAAAGACTCTTCATAAAAGCTGAAGACCAACCTATACGATTTTATGGAATTTCTCTGTTTTGTCATCTATTTTCTCTTTACTGGCCTGCATAATGTCTAAATAGCCATTAAAAACTTATAACTTCCCTTTCCCTGAATTACCCAGTTCTGTTGTCAGAGGCCAGGCTATTGGTGAAATTTCCCTTTAGTAAAGCCTGCCCTGCAAAAGCAAACACCACAGAGACTTTTAAAAGAGCTCCTCAAACTTAACAAAGAAGCAAAAAGCAGAACAGCTACTCTGCTCCTGATGGAAATGATTACCAATTCAAGATTACCCACAGAGAAGCCTCTCTCCATGATGCATGGAAAAGTTTCCAGAACATAATCTAATAATAGCAAAAATAAATAGAAATACTAAATAAATACTCCAACAAACCCATAGCTCACATCACAAGTGGAAATCCAGAGTGCTGACAGCATGCGGGTTTTTCCTGTGACCCAGAGCGCACAGGGGGTACGCGCCCCATCTCGGTGATAGCGTATCAAGGTGTGGAATGTCACTGTGCTTTTCCGTGTGGAAAAAGTGATGTACAGAAAATGGATATGGCTCGCCTAAGGTTATCTCGCACAGAGGTGAGTGTGTGATGGACCCCAGCATCCTCGTGCTCAGCTGAGGCTCGCTCTTCTGCTACATGGCCTCTTCCAGCACAAAAACTCTCTTTTTCACCGGAAAACCTTATTACGCTTTCCTTACATCTCACTGAGCCTAGTCCGGTGGTCAGAAAATAATTATTGTAACAATAGCTTTAAAAATGTATGCCAGCAGTGGGTCCCTGACTGGCTCAGTTGGTGGAGCATGTGACCCTTGTTCTTGGGACTTTAAGTTCAAGCCCCATGTTGGGGGTAGAGATTAGTTAAAAAATAAAATCTTAAAAAAAAAAAGTATGCTGGTAATGTGTGTTCGTTATAGAAAGACTGAAACTATATTCAAGAAAAAAAATATAAAAATCAACTGTAGTTCTATTGTTTGCATTTCAGTTCATGCCCTTTTAGACAATTTTCTCGGCATTTTCATGATATACAAATAATACATAAATAGGCAATTATATTTTTTTACCAAGATGGTATAACACATAATTTTATTATTTTGCACATGTAGATTGCTCATATACCAAAGTGTTAATAAACATACTTCTACAACTTCATTTTTAAAGGCTAAATAATATTCTATTATACAGAATTTGGTAATTATTAACTACTTTTTGATGAGTTATTATTTTATGAGGTAGGAAATAATGAGGTGGGAAATAATGGGGTGACCATTTTTATAAGTAACGTTTGCACATGTCCTTAATTAAAATACTTAATTACTTATTGATCAGTATCAGTCTAATGATGTTTTTAAGCCTAGCAACTTAGAGACTATGTGCACCATAAAAGCACATCCTTTGGAAGGATCCATATCCTGCCTGCCTAGGACACCACATATAAATAGTTATCTGTTGAATAACCTTGAACCTTGAACTTTGCAATCATTTCTATTTTGGCAATATAGGCAGGCAGGATTTTTGCATCGGGGAGACAGGAGAGATGAAGAGTTGAAAACCGTGGTAAATAAGATGATTCTTCATTACTGGTAGAGTTCAGTTCAATCCCATCCCATACAGGTATGTTCTCTAAATGCCAAAGTGATCAAAAACACGACCTGTGCAAAGGACAAATTGTGGGGAATAAACTGTGAAGGTCAGATTATCCTCTGAGCAGCCACATGGAGAAAGAAATCTCCCGATGATAGAACTCCATCCACCAGCAGCTCAACCTTGAAACACGAACCTTCATGGGATATCATGCATCCTTCTAGGAACTGCAAATCTCCTTGATCTTTCTGCCTGCAGTGTTTTGGAGATGTTTACAGTAAAACTGTAACCTAAGACTTGCCTTTCAGGAAAAGAATAACTGGTAATCTGATCCTAGAAAGCTTTCTGCACTGGGCTTTTTAAATAGTGAGTGGAAGGATTTCCCTCCCCACTATGCCCCATGAAGCAAAGGGGAAGGGAACTCACATGTATCCACGGCTTCCCCGAGCTGAGTGCTGTGGCAAATACTCAACCTGCAGCACCTCCTGCTTCCTCTCAACTGCCTCAGAAGTGACTCACTGTTATTCCATTTTATCTAGGGGAGAAACTGAGATTTGAGAGGATTAAAACATTCATTCCCAATCACATAGTTGGCTAGTTGCAAAGACTAGGTTTGAACACAGTGCTACCAAACTGCAAATCATGTTTTTTCTACCTCTCTTATGTATTTAAAAAATCTTCCCCACATCTTATCCAATCTTGGTGATTCCTCTTTGCCTCAGGCCTCAGCCATTCTGAGGCTGTGAGTTGGGATTCCGCTGTGAGCTGGGATTCCCCTTGCACATGGTGGCAGCCCTCAGAATAGAGCCATGAGGTGATCTCGAGTTTGACTAAAACTCTTCCTTCTTCAGGTGACTCCAAATTCTGAGGGACTCATAAGCCCATGTGCTTTGTAAGTGGAACTCACATGGGAGCCTTTAAACTGGGTGCTCTCAATTAACTTGGTAGGGAGACAAGGCCCTCATTTCAGCTCTCTAGTCATAGAAAGGGGCTTGGAGCCAGCCACAGGCTGAGGACATAATTCATGAGGATGATGAATTATGAAATTCTGATGAGAAGGACTGCAGAATAAAAAAGATTATTTCAGCACCACTAGATTCCAGTAACTCAATGAGGGATAATCTTAATAATAATAATAATTAAAAGCAATAATAGCTCTTGGTGTTTATTAAGCTCTCACATGTTCCAGTTGCTGTCTAAGCATTTTCTACATATTCTGACCTCACCTGGTGTACTGTAATTCAGTTCTGGCTCTAAGCACCCAAAGTTAGCACAGACCCCACAAGTGAGGGGTCTGGTCTTCCACAAGCCTGCCCTCACTTCAGATGTCAGCCATACTTTGGAGGTCCCCAGGCCACCCATACTTCTGACTGACTGGCTACAAATTTGGGGGTTCCCACAACCCTTGCAAGCTTGATAATTCACTAAACCAATGCACAGAATTCAGGAAAACACTATACTTATTATTAAAGTTTTACTATAAAGGACACAGATCAGGACCAGTCAAATGAAGAGACACATGGAGTGAGGAATGGGAGGGTCCCAAATGCAGAGCTTCTTTGTTTTCTCCTTGTGGAATCAAAGTGTGTTACTCTCTTGGCATCAGTTGTGTTCCCCAACCAGGAAGCTCCACTAAGCTTTGGTGCCCAGAGTTTCATAGCATATTAAATCATTGGCCACATGAATGAACTCAATCTCTAGCCCAACCCCCCTCAATCTCTAGCTCAAACCTTCTAAAAAAGTTGGGAGATTGGGCTGATACCACATGACCCAAAGCCCCGACCTTCTAATTACATGGTTGGTCTTTTGGGTAACAGCCCCTATCCTGACCCATCTCCATCTTGATAGCACGAACTCAGGGGTAGCCCAAGAGGCTCATAAATAACAAAGACGTTTGGGAAATTCCAAGGGTTTTAGAAGTTCTTTGCCAGGAATCCAGGACAAAGACCAGAAAAGTTCTTTATTATCCAATAGCACTCATTATTTAATTTGCCCCTTATAATATTCCTATGAGGTAAGAATTATCTCTATTTATAGGTGAGGAAATTAATAGTTAGAAGAACTATACATTTAGCCAATGATAGAGCCAAGATTCAAACTCAGGTCTCCCTGGCCTCAAAGTCTACCTTTGATCTAACCTAATCATTCAGCAATACTGCCTTCTTTGTCAGTCCCTAATTACTCTTAAGAATGCTGCGTAGGGGGAAAAAAAAAAAAAGCAGTGTAGGAGAGTGTACATGCACATGCATGTATTCTGAAGCTTGTCATTTAATTACTAAGGAAATGTTCTAATTGAACCCCAATATACATCCCCCTTTGAGCAAAAAAAGCCCTTGAGTTTTAGATTTTCCCCAATACTTTTGCATCTAGCTGTGAGGATACAGAACACATGTAGTTTCTGGGGCATGTCTTTGAAAAAGGGGTTGGTTGCCCTCTACATTCTCCTTTCTTGCTTTGATAGCTGGCACATGGTCTGGTACTAGTGAGAGCCACCATCGATCATGAAAATGAGAGCAACTCCCTAAGAGGAAACAGGGCAACAAAAGCAAAGCACCTGGCTCCCTGTGACCTTGAACTAGAGTCACCTACTTGCCCTGGAATACTCAACGGCCTCTGACCAATAATGTGTGAAAGAAATAAACTCCGATCTTTTGTAAAGCACCGGAGCGTTGGGTTAGAAGATCTTGACCTATACTCTAACCGGCACAACTACTGGTCTCAAGGTTTTTCTCTAGACTTCCAGTATTGCAGAGTGACAGGAAGAGTTAGGATGCCTTCGAATGTCACTTGTGTTCAGCATTACATCAGGCTCTATCCCTGCTTGTCTCCTGAGTGCTTTAGTGGTGGGTTCCCCTTGATCTACCCTCCTCTTGTCAGCTTGAAAGGCTTATGCATTGAATTGGTGGTCAACATGATAGAGCCCACTGTTCCTTCTGTAGCAATGCGTTCTGCTATTGTACGACAGTCATGTTTTTTTCTTCTATTGCGAAGCACTGTTGATAAATCTCAAAATGGAGGAAGAAATGCCATAAACATTCCTTCCTCTGGTCACTCACACTTGCACTCAAAACACTGCTGGGCAAATGTGATTTGTGCAGTTACCACTCTATGCCGTGGCACGGTCCCTGTGCTGACCTTGTTCTGGTGCCAGGCCCAGCCAGTTTTGCTGGATTTCGGTCTTGGAGGTTAAAGTTTGACTGGAACCCATATCCAGGGCCTTTGTTTGAATTTCTTCTCAATAGGCTCAGATACATTTAGAAATACAACTTAATCCAATGTGTCTCACTAGAAAAGAAGTAAGAAGGGTAAAGAACACTAGCTCACCATTTTTAAGATTATAAAATCTGTAACTACTAAAAACCCCATTACCTTGGCCTTTTAAAACTCAACCTAATGTTTGTCCCAGTGAATTCTTTTATAGCTGCTCCTTAAAAGCAAATACTAACAACATGCAATAGGGCTATTTCTGAATTGTGTTCACTGAAAAACTGACACAGAGTTTCAAAGCTGGCCACTATTTTCCACTGTTTTAAGGAAGTAGTTTAATTTATGTATAACTGAAACTTAGAGAAGGGTGTATTTATTTACATAGTTTGGGATTCCCAAATTACTTAACAGTATTCAAAGCCAGAGAAATGATTCTGTGTGAAGGGAAGACCCAATGAAGAAAAACCAAAGCTAGCTTCCTATCTTCTTTCTGGGTTTCAGGAGGAGTACTTCATGGTAGCAGATGAAAAAATAACACTCTGAGGTCTACATATAAGATCATCAAAGCACAGTCATATTTATATTTGAAGGGCTGAGACTAACCAGTCAGAGAAAAGTGGATTGGAATGGATGCAGTATATAGGAAGATGAGAAGGCATCCTTTCAAAGATGGGGTGCCTACCTGTTCCCCCTGTTTATCTATCATGGAGAACGAAGGCCATGAAAAAGACAGCCATGCCAAGGGCCCCTGAGAATCCCATTTCATTGTCTTTCTTTTTACATTTAATCTAACATGTTTTTCTTTTCTTTTTTCTTTTTTTTTCTTTTTCCCAAGTACTTTTGTTTTTTCAGTGTTACAAGATTAATTGTTCATGCACCACACCCAGTGCTCCATGCAATAGGTGCCCTCCTCAATACCCACCACCAGGCTCGCCCAACCCCCCACCTCCCCTCCAAAACCCATGGTCTGTTGCTTAGAGTCTACAGTCTCTCATGGTTCATCTCCCCCTCCGATTTCTCCCCATTCGCCCTTTCTTTCCTTCTCACAATGCCTTCCAAACATATTTTTCTTTTATAATATAACATTACTATGAGCTACTTTAATCAGCTAAATTTTCTCAATTCCTAGTGAAGAAAAATACCTTAAAATAGAATGGGGAAAATGAGAATGCAGCATTTTTTCTCTTTTGTTTTCAGGGTACTTGGTAGGAGTGATGGAGAGTAAAACCTACATGGTATTTTAAAAGTGGCTTTGCACAACAGAGGACAACTTGTGGAGACTCAGCAGACAGTGTTGTGAAGATGACAGATCCAAGGTCAAAAAGGAGAAAAGAAGGCAGCAAAGACAAGCTCCCTCCTACTCCCTCTTACTTGAGTAAAACTTGCTAGGTTTCTGGTGAAGTCAGAGGTTCAACAATCTCTGGCTGTGCCTGTTCCCATAAAACTCCTTCACCCTAGGATCAACTATTTAAGGAAAGTACATGTAGGGATGCCTGGGTGGCTCAGTCAGTTAAGTGTCTGCCTTCGGCTCAGGTTGTGATCTCAGGGTCCTGGAATCAAGTCCCACATCAGGCTCCCTGCTCAGTGAAGAGTCTGCTTCTCCCTCTGCCTCTGCCTGCCATTCCCCCTGCTTATCCTTTCTCTTTCTATTTGACAAATAAATAAAATCTTTAAAAAATGTTAAAGAATATACATGTAAAAACAGAAAAAAATATCAAGAAAAGAGTTTATGTTTGAATTCTGAAAGCAGGATTAAAAAAAGATTATTAAGACATACCAGATGTTGGTTACATATAGTTTGGTTGTTGATATTAGAAACGCAAGTTCACTGAATGAAAAAAAATTGGATGGAAGCATCTATTCCTATAAACTTAGTGTAATTATGGTGGGTTCATCTTTATAAAATGAGCATATCAAGTGAATAACATAGCTTGACTGAAATATCCGGGAACTGTCACTGAAGTCCAAGTCAGTTTATGTAAACTTAACCCGTTCCAATGACCGCTTTGGTGCCTCCTTTGCTTGAAATGTGAGATCAGTCATTCCATCAAGCCCTGCATTGTTGTAGAGTTTCTCAACCCTCTTCTGTATCCTGAAGGATTTACATGCAAATAACTGGTGGGCATCTGTGCTTAGAAAACTCCTCTCTTGTTACAACATAAAATGTTGTTATAATAAGTAAAAGTCTGATATGAGGTTTTTTAAAGATTTATTTAATTTAGAGAGAGACAGAGAGAGAGAGGTGAAGAGGGCCAGAAGGAGAGGGAGAGAGAGTCCTAAGCAGACTCTGTGCTGAGCGCAGAGCCCAACACGGGGTTTTATCCCATGACCCTAAGATTATGATGTGAGCTGAAACCAAGAGTCAGACACTGACTGCACCACCCAGGCGCCCCTAATGTGAGCTTTATGTACAAATAAGACCAAATAATTTGAGGGACATTCACCTCTCTGTTGGTGACAATCTCTCAGCCTTGGGCAAGAATATGATCAACATCATCAAACATTTACTCAGCCCCTGCAGGAATGCTCTTTCTGCACTGGGCCCCCATGCCTGCTTTCTGCTGGGACTCTAAATAGAGTTGAAACTTCAATCCCTCAAGGAAAATGATAAGAAATCATTTGTGAACCAATCTGTAAAAATTGGTATTTTTATGTACTTACATCTATTGTGTAACTCATTTATACCAGAGCCAAACTCCAAAAGTCTAAATTTTTAAAAACACCAATATTAAGGTAGACTTGATCTTTGAAACTAAATATCAGGTGACTGAAAACTTTCAGGCTATCTTTTCTTTTTTTTTGAGTTGGATGGGGATGAGGAAAGCAGTCAGGGCTCTGGATAGAGTATCTCTGTTATCATTTTTATACATATCCATATAATATATACATATATACTCTTTATACATATATAAATATATATAACCTGTTTAATCTTTAAGTGATTCTATTGTGGATGCTGTTTCAGATTTTTAATTTGAGGGTATTCTTAATAAATACTTTTATTCTCATCTCATTTTCCTGAGTTGTATGGAATTATACATCTTTACTAGGCTCAGTGAAATCCTAATACTTGGGTCTTTTCTTCATAGGAATGGTTTATTTCAGTACTATTCTTTCCTCTTTGGCTACGAGATCTACATTGGTGGCTCAGGAGCGTTGTTTTAACCATAACAGTATGGGTCTGACTGGGAAGAACACCTGCCTTCAGAAACAGCCATATCTGAGAAGCACACCTATAGCAGGGGCTGGGGGGAAATCCAGATAAGCCGCACACATAATCTAGAATAGTGTTCCTGAAACTTGAGTGTTCCCAAAAACCACCAAGATAGCTTGTTGTTAGAGACATGGAATCTTGGACCCTACAGCAGAGGTTCTGATTCAGTGGGGTTGAGTGGCTCGAAATAAATGATTTTTTTAAAGATTTTATTTATTTATTTGACAGAGAGAGGTCACAAGTAGGCAGAGAGGCAGGCAGAGAGAGAGGAGGAAGCAGGCTCCCCACCTAGCAGAGAGCCTGATGCGGGGCTTGATCCCAGGACCCTGAGATCATGACCTGAGCCGAAGGCAGAGCCTTTAACCCACTGAGCCGCCCAGGCGCCCCATAAATGATATTTTTAACAGTACTCCTGAGCGATTCTGCTGCAGGTGGTCTGCGGACCACACTTTGAGAAACACTGACCTAGTGGATTGCAACATCGGTAACAGATGATAGTCGGGGATGGCCACTGGCAACAGGAATGTTGGCTCCTGGGAATGGGATGTTGTGCAAGATGGATAGAGCCTTCGCTGAGGAATTCAGATACAGAAAATATTCTGACAGCTGAGCTGGCAGGCAGTGGTAGGAGGAAAGTCCCAAAGATCCCATTTCCTCGGCTGAGACAAGTCTCTAGCCTTTGGAATGAGGACTGTTAAGAACAAGACAGTGCTGGACCCTGGACGAAGGGCCCCAGGCCCAGGGAACCAGACACCCATCTGACCCAGGGTGTCAGGTGGAGCCTACGACTCAGTGTAAAAAAGAACCCTTGCTATGGGTTGAACTGTGTCCCTTAAAAAGGTATATGGAAGTCTGAATCCCCACTACCCGAGAGTGTGACCTTTCTTGGAAATGAAGTCTTTGTAGAAGTAATCAAGTTAAACAAAGGTCATTAGGGTGGGCTATAATCCAATGTAACTAGTGTTTTTATAAAGGGGAAATTTGGACACAGAGACAGACGCTCACAGAAGGAAGGTGATGTGAAGATATGCAGGGAAAAGACATCTATGTGACAAGAGCCATGTAACCACGAGCTCTGGATTGCTGGCACATGTCAGAAGCTACAAGAGTCAAGGAAGGGTCTCTGCTAGAGGAGTCAGAGGAAGCATGGCCCTGCCACCTCCCTGATTTCAAAATTCTAGGCTCTATAACTGTGAGGTAATAATTTTGTTGTTTTAAGCCAACTGGTTTATGGTACAGCCCCTGGAAAACCAATACAACCCTCATACTTCTCATCCCTTTTGCCACTACCCTGTCTCCAGCCACATCACCATCTGTAGCCTGGGGGAAACGCCTCTCCAGGTTTGCTTCTTCCTCCTTCATTCTCCACCCTGTGGCTAGAGGAGTCTTTCTAAACACAAACTGATCAGTTCATTTGCTTGCTTAAAACACATTGGCTTCCCATGTCTTTTGGGATAGAGTCCAAACCCTATGACTGTGCCGTCCAGCCTGCCCATTTCCCCATCCTTATATCTTGTGATTTACCTTGTTTCCCTTCCCCTTCCCCTACTCACATTCTACTCTCCCAAATGAAGAGTCCTTAGACTAAGTCCTATTTTATTCCCTCCTGGCCTTTGAAGATACTGAATCCTCTGCTTAGGGCTCTATCCCCTACCGCTCTTGCTACCTAGGTCATATTGTGCTTTAAGTCTCATCTTGAATGTCACTTCTGTGAACCTTGGTTCAATGTCCTTCTTGAGTGTTCACAGCACTACTTAGTGCCCCCATGAGAACACTTGTAGTACTGGGTCGGCACTGACTTCTTACCTGTTGGTGTTTGACGCACTAAATATAAGTTCTTTGAGACAGGGATCAGGCAGATGGTAGCTCCAGAATTTCCATAGGAGTGGATTTGAGTGACAGTCTGGTTATGAGAAGAGCTAGGAATTCATTTAGGGGAGGGAGAGCTAATGGAGATGGTGGGGTATCTAAAACTTCCCTAAACTTTTGTATATATGTATATGTATATATGTGCATATATGTGCATATATAATTATATATAATCATATTATAATAATATTATATGTAATATATTACATATAAATATATATTCATATACAAATATAATTTAACATTAAAATATATTTTATATAAATATAAAAATCATATTAAATTAATATATAATATAAAACTATATATTATATTAAAATATATTTAATATTTTATATAATTAATAAAATAAATATTTTAATATAATGTAATTATATATGTAATTTTTCTTACAATTTTTAAAAGTAGTCTCCACACCCAATGTGGGGCTTGAACTCATGACCCTGAGATCAAGAGTTGCATATTCTAAGGAAGGGATCATAGGGGAAGAGAGCTAAAAATGAAACAAGATCAAACCAGAGAGGGAGACAAACCATAAGAGACTCTTAATCTTAGAAACAAACTGAGGTTTGCTGGAAGGGCGGGTGGCGGGGATGGGGTATCCGGGTAATGGACTTTGGGGAGGGTATGTGTTGTGATGAGTGTGGGCTATTATATAAGACTGATGTTTCACAGACCTGTACCCCTGAAACAAATGATACACTATATGTTAATTAATTGAATTTAAATTTTAAAAAATACATTTAAAAAAAAAGGAGTCACATGTTCTACTGACTGAGCCAGCCAGGTGCCCTGAGACTAGAAAATCTTAAAAAAATCTTCCTGCGTAAGATCAGGATTGGTTGTGGGTGGCCAAGCTGTTGGAAGAGTAGAGATGCAGAGACTGAGGGCCAGGCTAAGCTCTTTTCTGAGAAAGGCTGACTAGTTCATCATCACTTCCTCCAGCTTGGTCCTTCCTGTGCTCATTGAAAGTTCAGCTCTCATTATGGACTCTTCACCAGCTGCTTACTTCTTCTGTAGCAAAATAAGAGGGTACCATTTCTCCAAGATGGATGGTCTACATAAAAATGATTTTATTGATTTTGAAAGATGCCATGCAGCAGTCCCCCCTCCTGGCCTTATTGAATAGACATGGCTGTTCAGGATCCCATGAAATGATGTCTCTTTAGGGAATGGTAACAGTTCCATTACAAAGGGACATTAAAATGGAAAGGAATAAGAAGAGAGAAGAAACGTAACTGAATGTTGGACAGTAAAGACCAACTTTGGAAGAGGAATTTATATCGTGCATGAAGAAACCAAGGAAGAATCCTGACAATCCTATTGTTAGATGGCCAATGGCTATTTATCAAGTATCTTCAAGGAGTATTGTTCTAGAAACTAAGGAGGACATGGAAAGGGGCAAGAACTTCCATAGGTGCGTTGTGGGTATATTAATGGACTATACACAATAGGAACATTTGTGCGTAGCTAACATATTTGGAAGAGGACTGGAACAGAGGAAGAGTCCAGCAGCCATGTAGCATTGGAAGTTCCCTGCCTTTATGTTTTTCACTGGAATTGTAGGCTGCACTCTAGGCCAAACTGTTTCCATTTCAAGTACCAACTAAGAGGGATAATAGCTCAGAATGACAGTAGTTGTGTTGAGAAGAATCCTGAGAGTACACCTAGGCTCACTGAGGAAACAGTGCCAGATCAGTTAATGATGTCTGCCGGTTAATGAGCAGGGAGAGGAGCAAGAACAAAGACACCGTATATTTGCATACTTTTTCCTGTCCTAGATCATTGGCAGATATCTGAATATCCTCTGGGACTTTCATTTCCTACGTACTACCTAACTGTAAGCTGGAAGTTTGATCTTCTAGAGATTCTTTGGGTGAGATGGTAGATTGTAACTTCTAGGTTGAAAAATAAGAGATTCAATTAAAAATGCACAGATATTTATCCTATTCAATAAGACTGCTTGTTAATAATCAAAGAAACTGAAATAAGCAAAATACTCTTTTTAAGACCTATTAAATATTAAAGATGAAAGCAAAAAGAAAAATCAGGGAAATGTACACTCCCATCCAATACTGAACTAAGCACAATTTGGTATAACCCTTCCAGAAAACCATTAGGTAATATATATCAAGAGCCCAGAATGTTCATATCCTTTTACTCGATGATTTTAATACCCCAAATTTATCTTAATCATATAATCAATTAGCTACAAGGATTCATGTTTAAAGATATTTATATATAGTATGGTTTTGATGACAAAAAGTTGAAAATAATCCAAATATCTAACAATATGGATGGTTAAATAAGTAATGTTAAGTGCATTTAATAGAATAAAATGGGAGCCACAAAAAATCCTCAAAAATTATTCTTAAAAATATTGATATTTTCTATTCAGGGAACATTGCAGGCTATGGAGCACTATCTATAGTCTGATTGCAATTTACTAAAAGCATTTTTCCTCTTTAATGGCGTGTGTCTTCAGAGTGTGTCACAAGCACACATACATGCAAGACAGGAAGGAGATAGCCCCAATGTCAACAGCGATGATTTCTCAATTCATGTGTGAATTGCAATTATTTTTATATTTCCGTACTTTTTAGTATTTTTCACATTGAAATGTAAATGAAGGAAAGAAAATAATTGTTTCTTAAAAATTCACCCATCCTCTTAAGTTAACTCTGGGTGGTATCCTCCTCCAGCGAGGACTGAACAGAACTTTTTTTTTTTTATCACAGTTACTTCGGTATTTATCATATAAGACATGCTACAAGAGATCTTCCTTCCCCTTTTTTATATACAAAGAGATTAAACACTGGAGAGAAAGAGGGGGCATAGATAATTGGGGTAAAGCCAGGCTGCAATCATTGGCAAGACCTTAAAATAAGTTCGAGGCTACAGTTTCCTAGTCCCAAACTTAAATCCTGAAGAAAGTTCGAGGCTCCAGTTTCCTAGTCCCAAACTTAAAACACACTCTCTTCCATTGTTCAAGCCCATTTGTCTGTTACATGCCCTCTAATCAGTTTGGATTCAGTCTATGCAGAATTAGATCATGAATGAAAATTTGTTTTGTTTTGTTTTTTTCCTTTGTCTCAGCTGCTGTGGTTGAAGTGTTCTCCTCCAAGGCCTCCAAGCTAAATGACTTTCCAACTTCAAAGAGCCCCTCCTATCTTCTGTGACTGGGATGTTTACAGCTGGACATACTTCCTGTAGCCATTCCTTCCCAGTCAACCTCAATGTGAATTAACTTTGTTAACATGTTAATGTTGGCCTGTTACATATTAATCTTTGGCCTTTGTAATTTGGAGGTAACAAATACTTGGAGTTCTAGAATTTGTAAGATTGTTATCTTACCAGTTGCATAAGTGAAAATGACAAGACAGGGACTTCTTTTTTCTTTTTTAATCCAAATAATGTAATTGATTCCATCAAATTGGTAGAGCGGGTTATGGGAATAAAGGCAGCCTACTTGTGGTGTAACAAAGAAGGCAAGAACAGGCTTAGAAGCACAGAAATCTGCCAATTCTTTGTCTGATTTAATCTCTGACTTGCCCATAACTCAAGTTGTTTTTTTCACTTTCTCAGAGACCCAGTGTCTCAACTGTAAAACAGAATAATTTATGCCCTTCACATAAAACACTGGGTTGGGGTAAGCGGCCCACTCAAAGTGGAGATTAGTTCTAAGAGGCACAAATACCTTACCAGTTCCATTAGCTTCTTAAAGAAGTGTATCGAATAGTTAGATGTTATTAAATTACTTCAATACTTGAATAAAGATAATACAAATATACCTTGTATAGAAATTGTTTACAAAGCAATATGGTAAAGTAAAAATGTGTTCTCCATTTGATTTGTCAAATATTAGGTTCTAAAAAGCCTCTTCAGGTGTTTAATATATGAAGTAACATTTAATATAAGCAGTGTGGGTATATTTTATGTGAATTTGAATTATCTAAATAGTATAATATAAAAATTAAAAAGTTTTCTTTAATGTACAGAAATTGAGAGGAGAATCCACAAATTAAAACGTATCACAAATAGCATGATTTCAAAATCAGTGGGCCCAGTGGAGCACTACTGTTGTTGCTGGCACATGATAGTTTCCTGTTAGCTATTTAGGTAAATGAAAAGACATGCTCTGTATCACTAGGTCTAGTCCTGAATCATACTCATCTTGAAATAAATGTGAGCCCTGAATAAAACAAAATCTCTGGGCATCTATCCTTTATATAATATGCTTCTGTTTTCCTCACATAAAAACGATTATGGGAGGGGACCAGGGTGGCTCAGTCGGTAAAGCGTCTGCCTTCAGCTCAGGTCATGATCCCAGGGTCCTGGGATTGAGTACCCCACTGGGCTCCCTGCTCAGCAGGGAGTCTGCTTCCCCCTCTGTCCCTCTCCCACTCCCCGGCTTGTGTGGGCACGCACCCTTTCTCTCTCTCTCTCCCATGTGTGTGTGCAAAAATAAATAAAACCTTTAAAAAAATTATGGGATGTCAAGCATTTGCTATCTTGAAGGTCTCTCATTTTGACTTCGAATTAAAATAGAAAATTAGATCAGGTGATACTGGTGTTTTGAATCTAGTTAAACACAGTTCTGAATTTATAGAATACCAAATGCTGGGCTTATACTTTTTTAAAAGCCAGACCAAGACTCCTAAAACCTTCTTCTTCCATCAAGAAAGTAGTTTATTCCTAATTTCGAATAGGCTTTGATGACTCAAATCACATTGACTTCCATAGCTCAATTTGTGTGGTGCTAAAAGCTAAGTGCTAAATCTGAAGATTTATATTTGGACCTCTTTTGCTTGGCTTCTCTGCATCATTTCCTTACAGAATCCCTTTCCACTGTTCTCCTACCACGCAGTGCTCTGCTTCTGGGTGTTTTCTGCTTGTTCCTCTTTTTCTGCCCCTGTCATAAATACTGGTGTTTCACAGGTTCCAGCCTGTGGTCTCTTTCTCTTCTAACTCTGTAGACTCTCCCTGGGTGGTTTGACTGTTCTCTTGACTTTAACCTCTATGCATATAGTTGTGACTCCTACCTATGACTGTCTTTAGCTCTGCATGAATAACCTTAGGCACCCAAATGGGAATTTATTATCCCCGCTGTCCTCATCAACCTGTTTTTGGCCTTCGTATCTCCGTATTTCCTCTCTTCCATTAATGTCATCACTCAAGCTCCAAGCTAGAGGACAGAGTCATCCTTGATAACTGCTTCTCCCTCAACTGTCACTACCCCGTTTCTTGTCCACTGTTACTAATTCTACCATAAAACTGTATATTAATTTGGTCCCTTGTCTGCATCTCCACTGTGACTATGTAAGTGGAAGTCTTCCTCATGTCTTGCTTGGACTACTGCAGTAGCATCCTAAACCGTTTCTCCACCACCAGTCTCTTAATGACCACATGTAGGTAGGTCATCCCCTACTCCATTGCCAGGTTGAGCTTTCTAGAATCAAGGCTGATCATACTTTTAAAACATCCATTGGTTCTCTGATCAATAGAAGCAGTGACTGAATGAACAATGGAATTCTTTTTTTTTTAAGAGTTTATTTATTTTACAGAGAGAGAGAGAGAGAAGAGAGAGATCACAAGTAGGCAGAGAGGCAGGCAGAGAGAGAGGAGGAAGCAGGCTCCCTGCTGAACAGAAGAGCCCGATGTGGGGCTCGATCCCAGAACCCTGAGATCATGACCTGAGCTGGAGGCAGAGGCTTTAACCCACTGAGCCACCCAGGCGCCCCAATGGAATTTTTTAATAGGACGTTAACATGGTGTAATGGTTAAGAGTCCAGATTTAGGAGCCCAGCGTAGTGTGACTTGGGAGTTTTATATTATATGAGTGACCCTGGGCAAAGTCTCTAGGCTTCAGTTTAGTCACTGTATAACCAAATGAGTTTCAGAAGTAAAAGATAAGTTTACAAATGAATGAAATTAATTGAAATTTTCAATAATTCTGGTTACATGACCACCCGTGCGATAGGTAGTCACTTCCAGAAGGTTGATCAAGATTAGAAATGTTCATATATTAGGTTGTAGCCTCTAAAAGAACTTAGCTATTTCTCAGAGGGTTACACTTGAGATACTAGCTCATTTTTCTTTCTTCCACTCACAAATAAATTTCTCATACATAACTCTACAGTCATATGTCATCCTGAGTACCTCAGACCTAGACTCCCCAGAGCTGCAGATCATCATGAACATAATGAACATAACTCTCAAATCTCTGGGTGCCACTCTGCCTACTCCAACCCTGCATTACTTGGGTCTCTCCTTGGATGTCTACAACTTGATGTCTCCACGGGTACATCCTCAGTGATTCCTTGTTTTAATTTTTGGAGAGAGATTTCTCAGTGAGGACCAGTTACATTTCTTTTCTGGTGATTTTTGTTCACAAAATACTGTGAGGCATCCAGAGTTCTGGCACCGTCTTTCTTTCCTTCTTTTTTTTCATTTTTTATTAACATATAACATATTATTTGCCCCAGGGTACATGTCTGTGAATCATCAGGCTTACACATTTTACAGCACTGACCATAGCACATACCCTCCCCAATGTCCATAACCCAGCCACCCTATCCCTACCCCCCTCCACCTCCCAGCCACCCTCAGTTTGTTTCATGAGTTTAGGAGTCTCTTATGGTTTGTCTCCCTCCTGATCCCATCTTGTTTCATTCCCCCCCACCCCCACACGACCCCCCCCCGCCTCTCAAATTCTTCATATCAGAGAGATCATAATTGTCTTTCTCTGAGTGACTTATTTCGCTTAGCCTAATACCCTCTAGTTCCATCTACATCGTTGCAAATGGCAATATTTCGTTTCTCTTGATGGCTGCATAGCATTCCATTGTATATATATACCACCTCTTCTTGATCCATTCATCTGTTGATGGACATCTAGGTTCTTTCCAGAGTTTGGCTATTGTGGACATTACTGCTATAAACATCTGGGTGCACGTGCCCCTTTGGATCACTCCATTTGTATCTTTAGGGTAAATACCCAATAGTGTGATTGCTGGGTTGTAGAATAGCTCTATTTTTGAGGAACCTCCATACTGTTTTCCAGAGTGGCTACACCAGCTTGCATTCCCACCAACAGTGTGAGGGTTCCCCTTTCTCCGCATCCTCACCAACATCGGTCGTTTCCTGACTTGCTAATTTTAACCATTCTGACTAGTGTGAAGTGGTATCTCACTGTGGTTTTGATTTGTATTTTTCTGATGCCGATTGATGCTGAGCACTTTTTCATGTGTCTGTTTCCTACTTGGATGTCCTCTTTGCAGAAATATCTGTTCATGTTTTCTGTCCATTTCTTGATTGGATTATTTGTTCTTTGGGTGTTGAGTTTGAGAAGTTCTTTATAGATTTTGGATACTAGCCCTTTATCTGATATGTCATTTGCGAATATCTTTTCCCATTCTGTCAGTTGTCTTTTGTTTTTGTTGACTGTTTCCTTTGCTGTGCAAAAGCTTTTGATCTTGATGAAGTCCCAATAGTTCATTTTTGCCCTTGCTTCCCTTGCCTTTGGTGATGTTTCTAGGAAGAAGTTGCTGTGGCTGAGGTTGAAGAGGTTGCTGCCTATGTTCTGCTCAAGGATTTTGATGGATTCCTGTCTCACATTGAGGTCTTTCATCCATTTTGAGTCTATTTTTGTGTGTGGTGTAAGGAAATGGTACAGTTTCATTCTTCTGCATGTGGATGTCCAATTTTCCCAACACCATTTGTTGAAGAGACTGTCTTTTTTCCATTCTATATTCATTCCTGCTTTGTCAAAGATTAGTTGACCATAGAGTTGCGGGTCCATTTCTGGGCTCTCTATTCTGTTCTACTGTTCTATGTGTCTGTTTTTGCTGGCACCATCTTTCAATGAACTTCAATTACAATCATTAAACAGCAGAGCTAGAGGAGGTCTTAAGAGACTATGTGATCGGACCCTCTGCCCTTTGACGGTATTTCTACCACTCCATTGAGTTTGGACCCCAGCCTGGAAACACAGAAAAACAAAACCCCAAAGCTGAAGAGCCACTAAATTATAGCATGGCGACTTGTCCCTGAGAGAATGATACAAGGGGGATCCGCCCCTTCAGTGTGGAGAATCCCATAAAGCGTGTCAGGCAAAGTCACAGGAGGCCTGGTCAGGAGGCCAGTTTCCAGAGAGGGTTCTCTCCTCTGCACGGGTTCTCTGCTCAGCCCTGCAGACCGCCGCATAGCTCCGTTCCCTCCTACTGGTGTTGAGTTAGACACTGAACCCAGCTCATGAGTAATTCCTCATTATGATAGAGTTGGGCTGAAGGATTGTGAGGGGATAAGAATGTCAGTGATCATGGGCAATATTCTTGAATTAGAACCAGACAAATTTAAAAATTCATTGGTCTTAAAAAAATGATCTGTCTAAATAATTTACTGACCACAGATGAAAAATGGTCCTAAATTCATTCCCTAGGACCCTGGTTATTCAAATCTTTCTGCCTCTGTCCTAAAATAATGTTCTTTTGAGTAATCATTTGTTTACTCCGAAAGGATTATGAAAGTCAATTTATAAGGAAATGGTAAGGTTGGGATTGTACAAGAAAGTCACAAAGTTTCCTCTTCCTTGGTGTTCCTCCGATACCGTTTGGATGACAAGATACTATGGCTTCTGTGGGATGACTGAAGAGTGGCACAGTTCCAGTTGTCAGTGTGGGCCCTTGTCAACATGGGTTTCCTCTTCCAGCGCTTAAAGTGTTCGTCTGTCCTTCATCCACCATGGGAATGTGTGTGGGAATAATGGAGGAAATGCTCATCACTCCTATGAGCAGCATCATATGACATAATTCGTCTTTGGAAACCTCACTGTCTAATTAGTATCAAAGAAAAGACAAGGATTTCTGGGCCACATTTAATAAGAAAACACAGCTTTATGAAGATTACAGGTTATTTTTTTTTTCTCCTCCATTAAGATTTATGGTGAGATTGGAAATGTACCCTAAATTTGCTTAATCCAAAACCTGCCACCAGAACTCTTTCTACATGACTTTATTACTACCTACTGATCTGTGTTATCCTTATTTGTGAGACCCTGTGTCTCTACTTCTCTTGCCAATCTAGTTTGGATTTTACTGCCCATCATTCTAATCCTCCCTTGTGAACTCCCTTACCAGTTTTGTCTTGGTTGCACTCCGAATGGATCAGTGGTTCGTGACTGGGAGCTGCCATCACTGGGGAACTTCCTCTACACAGAAATGCCCAGAGTAACCATCAGGTTACGGAGCCTGCGAGGGAGTCTATACATATGCGTGAGGGCCTGCAAATATTTCCAAAGTGACTTCTGATACAAACCCTGGTTAATTAAGAAGCTCTTGCTCCCACCTAAACCCTAAACACTGCCTCATCTCACTGTCTCCTCTGTGACAGCCCCAGGCAGCTGAGAGCTGGCAAAACACCCCATCATACACTAATGGTTATCTCTACTGCTCTTGGTCACCAGTCCCAAGCGGGCGCTCGACACTGCTCGTGCACTGGACCCTGTTTCTTGACTGACCCACTGACTCTGACTCTCCATCGTTACCATTTCAAATTGTCCACACTCTTGGCATCTCTTCGCTGCTCCCCCTCAAAGTTTCAGCAGATGGTTTTGCCTCTGTCACGGGAAATTCCTAATTTATTTGCAATGAAATTTATAATCGTACTTGTATCTGCACTCATCTCTTGTCCTCTTCTGTTGCAGGGGAGGAGAGACTTCTACCTGTGGCCAATCCTTTCCCTTGTTCTCTGGATCTCATCCCTTCCCACCTGTCCTAAGAGGCAGGAGGTTGAATCCAACCAATATACTTTTTACTAAGTATTATGACCTCTAAGAGTGTTTTACCCACTTGGCCATTCTGTTCTTCTGGAGCCCCTCTTTTCTCTTGGCCTTTATGATGCTATCCACTCTCTCCGTTTCCTTTGTATTCCCTCCCACAAGTCTTCCTCACTGGTTTTTTTCTACTTAACCTTTACACGACAGAGTTTCTCAGAATTGTACCTCATCATTTTATGTTCCATTCACCATTTTCTTCAAGTCTCCATCTTTGTACTTTGAATTATAGTGTGTGTGTACGTGTGTGTGTGCATGTGTGTGTGTTTTCAGTTACAGAAACTTGGGTGTGCAAAAATACAACTTTTAACACTTCTCATATTTTCATTTCTGTGGAGGGTGGTAACTCAAGCACTTGGACGCAGGATTTCTCAACGTCAATACTGTTCACATCTTGGGCGAGGATAACTCTTTGTTGGGGGGCCTGTCCTGTGCCTCATTTAATGTTTAGCGCATCCCTGGCCTCCGCTGACCAGACGCCATCAGCCACTTCCCCACCCCCACTGTACCACACAAAACATTTCTCCAGACTTTTTCAAATGTCCCTGGTTGAGAACCACCACAGTCAGCTTAAGATCAGTTTCCTTAGGAGTGTATAGACATTTCCCTGTTTCACCTCTTCCCTGTTGTTCTTCCCATCTCCCCCGGAGGGGTCACAGGCTGGGGGCGATTTGTGTTTAATCTTGACATTGAAAGAGAAAGCTTTGGGCTACAGTCACTTCTCTGTCGGCATCTGGCATCCGCTGCTGACAGTAACTCAAAGCCTGTCCGCACAACAGGCTCGCCTCAGGGCAACTGCTCTGCTGGGTTCAGCTTTCTCCCCCTTTGACACAGTTCCTGACTCAACTCTGGCCAGTGGCTGCCATACTTGGGAAACTCAGCTTCTCCCATCACATGTCCGACTCTGGCTGTCCCCCCTGCAGCTCTCCTGTAGGACCTCCTCTCCCTCCTCTGCAGGAAGGCCCTGTAGTCAAGGCCTGGATCTCTCAGGGCCTCCTGCAGGTGCTACATGTGCAGGGGGCTTGAGGTGGTGTCTGCGTGAAGCCGGTCTGCCTTACTTCCTTTCTCTCGGCACCTGCACCCTCTTTCCCGTTTTACTATGGCTACGCCCTGTTGGTGTGGGACATCTTGGAAGGCCATTTCCTTCCAGCATTTTAGACAGGATACTGGGTAGCCGTCCCCTCCAGTCTTGTCTTCCCGCATCTTTCTGGGGCTTGCCATCACCACCCCCTAGGAATTTGGACCCAGAGTCAGTGGTGTGAAGGCGTTTCTACAGAGACACACATCATTTACTTCCTTTCAATCTCTCTACCCTCCCATCTCTCCAGCCCCCTCCCGGCCATGTTCTCTCTCTTCTCTCTATGTTTCAGGAAAACTACTTTTGCAATCAGACACTACACTTTATCATTTAAATACTGTGTCCTGAGCACTTCAAGTTTTTTCCTTTTTGGAGTTCAAGAAAACTTTCTTTTTTCCCTCCTGAAACCTGCCTCTACCATAGATTTAAATACCCATTTGGGGGTGGGGGGCGCCTGGGTGGCTCAGTTGGTTTAGTGTCTGCCTTTGGTTCAGGCCACAATCCCAGGAAACTCAGGGGTCATGATGATTCCAGGGTCCTGGGATCAAGCCCCATGTCTGCTCCCTGCTTAGTGGGGAGTCTACTTCTCTCTCTGTCCCTCCCCTTTGCTAGTGCTCTCTCTGTCTCTCTCTCAAATAAATAAAGAAAAATCGTTAAAAAAAAACCTATTGTGGAATTCAATATAGACTTTAAAGTCTACTCTTTGATTCTTTCTTTTGTTCTTGGCATTTCTGGTATCTTTTCTTCCCTGGGGCAATAAGCTCCAGCCTTAAGATTCAGCATAAATGATAGAAGGAGAACAAAAATAAGTTATCAAGAAGGAAAGATACAGAATATTATTCCCACTACCTGTGTCTGATCGTTTAACTTTCACACTTCACTTTGCAAAAGCCTTTTTGCGGGGCTCACTGAACATTTCCTCTCTATCAGAGCTTCATCTCCTTGGAGGTGGAAGCTAAAGCTCCCTGCTGCTGACCTCGAAGGGGAATTAGAGAGATGGGGTCACAAAGAGCTAATGACTAGTAGCTTCTTCCAAACTTTGCAGTGGATCATGCCACAAAACCGTTTGAGTTATCAGGAATCAGCTTTGAGAGGTACCACTGGTCTAGATCCTTCAGCCTCTGTGGATATAACCGATAAAAGATCTGAAGGGAGCGTAAAGTGTGTATATATGTGCTTGAAAAGTTACTGGCAATGCCCAGTTCTTTCACTGCCAGCAACCGTCATTCGTTTTTTTCCCTATAATTCTATTCAGCTTCATTCTGGGCTGATTCAAATAGGAAGCCGACATGCTGTCTACCAAAAATCATTTTAATCTTCAAGTTCCATAAAACAACGTAAGACACTCATATAACTCACTTTCCTGGAATGAAGGTTGTAGCAACTAAAGTGCTTCCAATTTTATTTTTAGAAACTGGTTCATGCGTTTTACATTGAACTAAGCCTAGTTCCTTTCTGTGACAGTTGGAGAGTTTTTTAAAAAAATCTCAGCCAGTAGGTGAAGAATGATTTCTGATCTATGTTTTTGCTTTGAAGAGGCCATCGACTCTATTAATAAAACAAACGCCGAAACAAGTTTAGTTTCCTTGAGAAGCCACAACCTGCAGAGTCTCTGCTTGACAAACTGAGACAAAATGAATTGTGAGAAATTATATATTACAAGCCAACATGGGAGCCCAGGGACTGGTCTTAAAGAGTGACAATTACATAATGTCGCAAGAGTGACATTACATTCCAGAGTCACAAATCCTTTATGACCCCTGCCTACAAGTGCTTCTGAGTGGAATTTCTAAGCCCTTGCAGATCCATATGCAACCTTTCAAGATAATCTATACCTCAGTTGGTTCTTAAACCTCAAAATGACTGCCCATGGACAAAAGCATAATTTAGAAAAGAAACTCCCATAAAAATACACAGATGAAATATAGGTTGAAAATGGTGTATAATTAGGAGTATGTTACCAATCATTACTGGTACGTTGAGAGTGCTCTGATTAAAGAGATAATAAATCTTCAAGGAATTAAATAATTCTTAAAAGGCAAAGTGACAGTTAACGATGATTTCTATGTCCCCCCAGAAGAAAACTAGAAAGTACATTTATGTGGGAGGTAATTTTTTTAGTTTCTCCAAAGACAGCATAAACACTATCATTTTTGCTTTGAATGTGGAGATCGAATAACAAGTAAATCTTTGGTAAACCCCTGGCAGTCTGGAATTGGCTCAGAAAAAACAGAAAGGAGAATTCAGAAAAGCCACAAGGATGAGAGCCATGGGCTGATAGATGAAACCCGCAAAGCATAACTGCTGAAGAGGTTTCTGTGCAAACCTCAAACCGCTTGCGCTGACTGACTGACCCTCAGCGTGTCTTACTGATCGATCACCTCTCCCCCGTCTGGTGACTTCTTTTCAAGCTATTATTGGTTTTAGGTTTGCATTTCTTGTTTTCCCCAACTTTTTGCTTTGAAAACTTTCATATCTACAGAAGTGTTTAGAGAATAGTAGGATAAACCCTCTTATATGCTTCACTTGGCTTCACTAATTGTTAACATGTTGTCAAATTTGTGATACATTTGTTTGCTCTTTGTATATATCTCGCCCACCAATTTGCAAGTTGCAGTATCTCCTAAGAGCAAGAACATTCTCCCACATTAACCACAACACCATTATCACACCGGGAAATTTAACATGGTTTTAAAAATACCATGTAATTACACAGAACATAGTCACATTTCCCATATGGTTTCCAAAAAGTCCTTTATAGCATCCCCAACCCCCCCCCCCCACCACCGATCTAGGTCCAATCAAGAATCATGTCTGCTCACTTCTCCAAAGAAGACATACAAATGGCCAGCAGACACATGAAAAAATGCTCCGCATCACTTACCATCAGGGAAATACAAATCAAAACCACAATAAGATACCACCTTACACCAGTTAGAATGGCTAAAATCAACAAGACAGGGAGCAACAAATGTTGGCGAGGATGTGGAGAAAGGGAAACCCTCTTACACCGTTGGTGGGAATCCAAGCTGGTGTAGCCACTCTGGAAAACAGTATGGAGGTTCCTGAAAACCTTACAAATAGAGATACCCTGCAACTAAATAATTGCACTACTGGGTATTTACCCCAAAGATACAGATGTAGTGAAAAGAAGAAGCACATGCACCCCAATGTTCATAGCAGCAATGTCCGCAATAGCCAAACCTTGGATGGAGCCAAGATGTCCTTCAATAGATGAATGGATAAAGAAGAGGTGGTTCATATATACAATGGAATGTTACTCAGCCATCAGAAAAGATGAATACCTACCATTTACATCGACATGGATGGAACTGGAGGGTATTATGTTAAGTGAAATAAGTCAATCAGAGAAAGACAATTATCATATGGTTTCACTCATATGTGGAATATAAGGAATAGTGCAGAGGACCATAGGGGAAGGGAGGGAAAACTGGATGAGACGAAATCAGAGAGGGAGGCAAACCATGAGAGACTCTGGGTCCAAGAAACAAGTTGAGGGTTGAAGAATAGAGGGGGGGTAGGGGATGGTGTAACTGAGTGGTGGGCATTAAGGAGGCTGATGTTGAGCATCTTTTCATGTGTCAGCCATTTGGATGTCTTCTTTAGTAAAGTGTCTATTCATGTCTTCTGCCCATTTCTTTTGTTTTAAGATTTTATTTATTTGTTTGACAGAAAGAGAGATCACAAGTAGGCAGAGAGGCAGGCAGAGAGAGAGGACAAAGCAGGCTCCCTGCTGAGCAGAGAGCCTGATGTGGGGCTCAATCCCAGGACCCTGAGTTCATGACCTGAGCCAAAGGTAGAGGCTTTAAGCCACTGAGGCACCCAGTTTCCCCTTCTGCCCATTTCTTAACTGGATTATTTGTTTTCTGGGGGTTGAGTTTGATAAGTTCTTTATGGATTTTGGATACTAACTCTTTATCAGATATGTAATTTGCAAATATCTTCTCTCATTCCATCAATTACCTTTTATTTATTTATTTTTTAAAGATTTTATTTATTTGACAGAGAGAGAGAGATCACAAGTAGGCAGAGAGGCGGGCAGAGAGAGAGTCAGGAAGCAGGCTCCCCGCCGAACAGAAGAGCCCAATGTGGGGTTCGATCCCAGAACCCTGAGATCATGACCTGAGCTGAAGGCAGAGGCTTTAACCCACTGAGCCACTCAGGTGCCCCCCATCAATTGCCTCTTAGTTTTGTTGTTTCCTTTGCCATGCAAAAAGCTTTTTATCTTGATTAGGTCCCAGTAGTTCGTTTTTGCTTTTGTTTCCCTTGCCTCTGGAGACCTGTAAGTAGGAAGTTGCTGCAGCTGGAATCAAAGAGGTTGCTGCCTGTGTTCTTTTCTAGGATTTTGATGGTTTCCTTTCTCACATTTAGGTCTTTCATCCATTTTGAATTTATTTTTGTGTATGGTGTAAGAAAGTGGTCCAGTTTTCCCATCACCATTTGTTGAAGAGACGGTCTGTTTTCCATTGGACATTCTTTTCTGCTTTGTTGAAGATTACTTGACCATAAAGTTGAGAGTTCATTTCTGGGTTCTCTACTCTGTTCCATTGATCTATGTGCCTGTTTTTGTGCCAGTACCATACTGTTTTGATGATTACAGTTTTGTAATAGAGCTTGGAGTCCAGAATCATGATGCTTCCAGCTTTGCTTTTCTTTTTCAACATTCCTTTGGTTCTTTGGGGTCTTTTCTGGTTCCATACAGATTTTGGAAATGTTTGTTCTAGCTCTGTGAAAAATGCTGGTGTTATTTGATAAGGATTGCATTGAATGTATAGATTACTTTGGGTACATAGACATTTTAACAATATTTTTTCTTCCAATCCATGAGCATGGAATGCTTTTCCATTTCTTGTATCTTCTTCGTTTTCTTTCCTAAGTGTTCTATCATTTTCAGCATACAATTCTTGGGTTAGGTACATAAGATACATAAGATCATGTATCTTATGATTTTTGGTGCAGTTATAAATGGGATTGATTCCTTGATTTCTCTTTCTGCTGCTTCACTATTAGTGTATAGAAACGCAACAGATTTTTGTACATTGATTTTATATATTTCAACTTTGCTGAATTCCTGTATCAGTTCTAGTAATTTTTTGGTGTAGTCTTCAGGGTTTTCTACATAAAGTATCATGTTGTCTGCAAACAGTGAAAGTTTGACTTTTTCCTTGCTGATTTGGGTGCCTTTTATTTATTTTTGTTGTCTGGTTGCTGAGGCTAGGACTTTGGTACTATGTTGAAGCGTGGTGAGAGTGGACATTCCTATAGTGTTCTTGATCTTAGAGGAAAAACTCTTTTTCCTTTATGGGCTTTACTGAAAAATTTTAATTTATGAGATTCCTATAATTTTCATATGCCACAGAATATTTTTTTGTTGTTGTTCTTTTTCATCCACTGAAAAATATACAGACCATTCATAGCCCATGGGCAAAAAAAAAGGTGGCAGGATTTGGCCCATAGACCGTAATTTGATGACCCCGTATTTAGAACAATTCTCTGCCTTTTTTATTTTTATGCAAGTAAACTTTTTCTTGAAGTACATGGAAACATACACAATTTTAAGTGGACAATTTTAAAAAAAATTTAATTTTTACAAAATGAACACTTTTGTGTAACAACTCAGAATGCGAAACAATTGTGATTTGATTTGATTTTAAAAAACACTTATTGGTGTCACATATATTGACCCCCTTGGTTAGTACTAAGTCTTTGGGTGAAACTATAGAATACTTCCAGAAATGGAAATGGAAATTCTTCTAGAAATTGAAGTCCTTACCCTCTGTTTACACAGCAAGGAGATCGGCATGATCCAAATGTCTCCATCTTGATAATTAGTCTGTCTGTTGGGCCAGCCGAGCTAATCATCACATCCGGAGCCATATCTGAGGGCATGACAGCATGTGTAGTTTCCATTAACTTGCTTTATCCCTCTTGTCTTACTCTCTTCTGGCAATATGTGTCACGTCAGATGGTGCCCAGACATCATCCAGGTACTATTTTAAGAATGAGCTCAACAAAAGGTAGACATCAGCATGGCCCCCACAGTCTGTCAGGTCTGGGCCAAGTGAAGTTCACCTTCATCAGCAAATCTGCTGTGAAGATTTGGAATCATGAGGGAGTCCGGTAGAGGAAAACCACCATGCCTGGTGGTTAGCAGGCTGGTGAAACTACTTAAAGCAGTTATTGTATCTTGTTTGCTGTATTTTATTCACCACGTGGTGCAAAAATCTCTTGGTGTTGTAAGAGCAGAACTTGGAAAGGCTCCTTTAGACATGGGAATGGTCACGAGTGACTCACAGGACCGCCTCCTCAAACACAAATAAGCTGCCTCCCAAGTTGCCTCTGGTCAGTTCCAGCTTTCCTGTTTACTCCAGGCCTCTT
Organism: Nasua narica; assembly: GCA_028533885.1. Taxonomy (NCBI): domain Eukaryota; kingdom Metazoa; phylum Chordata; class Mammalia; order Carnivora; family Procyonidae; genus Nasua; species Nasua narica. Next base: position 90,793,211 of record CM052797.1, on the reverse strand, counting down.
ATGTCTGTTTACAGTATTTCTAGGGATTATCCCAGGGGTGAAGTGGGCATTAATTCATTTCTCAAGACTTAGAGCCAGCACCAGTCTCCCTTTCTCCCGAGGTGGCAGAATGGCTTGGATGGCTGTTTAGGACATGTATCTTCATTTGGAAGACGTGCAAATAAACAAACAATGGTCCAGCCTTGAGCCTCAGCACGTGGGCTTGGTTATTCATTTTTACAGGGAGAACTTGTTTGCAGAAGCTCAATCCCAGGGCAATGTCCACTGCAGACCTTTAATATTCTCCTAGGGAATCTCACACTCACATTCCAAAATAAAGACTACATTCAAAGAGAGGTCAACATCAACACTGAAGAAGTGAACAAACAAGGGGACCAGTTTCACTCCTGGGGTTCTCAAGCCTCTTGCTTTTTTTCTACTCTCAGATCTAATTTTACGTTAATCTCCAGGACTCCTCCTTCTTCCAGCTATTTTCACTTGTTCGAAGGCATTAAATTAATAGCTCTTCAATTTTATTAAACATGTTTCCCCCTATATTCAAATTTCAAATAATAAAATGGCACAATTAACCAAATAACATGGCAGAGAACCCCTAGTGGAGAAAAGAAATCCATCAGACATTATGTAATAGGGATTTCCAGGTTAGGAAGGAAAAAAGATGCGATGAATTCTGATAGCTTTTTCAAGTTTATTTATCAAGTTGCAGCTTGAAGAGAGGATGGACTTTCTCTTTGTTATTTACGATAGGACAACGTTGCCAGTTGTTAAGTAAATCCCATTCTCTGGCTTTCTCATTTAGCTTGTGTTCCCAGCTCAAAGTATCATAAATAACCAATGAAGGAAAATACTGTCTAAACATTAAGAGGGAGTTCAATAAATGTTCACATTAAAAATGCATGATTGGTATGAAGACTTAATTTTAGCCAGAGTGCAGTTTCCATGTTTTACTGCAGTCATATTTTTCTTTGCATTGTCTGTCTTAGCTATTTAACTCTGAAGCCCACTAAAGATGAAAAATGGGCATTTATGGGCCAGGCACATATGGCTTTAGTGGTTCAGTTGCTGATCTAGCACTTCCCCCTGTGTGGCATCAGCCATTGTGTTCTCAGCAGTGAACTTCAGCTAGTCCAACAATCTCAAACCTGAGACTGGTGGAGAGAAGACAGAGCAGGAGATGTCAGTGATGGTGTGTAAGTTAGCTACGTTTTTTTCTAGGCTCTGTAAATATCATGAAACAACATACAACTAATGGCTCCTTCCACCCCCTCTGTGAATTCTAGAGTTATGCAAAGTTGTGCCACAGATACTCACTGAGATTAATGAGCTCTCTGCGTCTGAGTGTTCTTATAGTGACTTTCTTTTCATCAAAACCAAGTAAGAGGGTGCCTGGGTGGCTCAGTTGGTTAGGCAACTGCTTTCAGCTCGGATCATGATCCTGGAGTCCCGGGATCGAGTCCCACATTGGGCTCCCTGCTACATGGGGAGTCCGCTTCTCCCTCTGATCTCTCTCTCATTCTCTCTCTCTCGCAAATAAATAAATCTTTAAAAAAAAACACAAAAAAACCAAGTAAGAGCTTTAGCATGAGAGAGAGAAAGACCTAGAACAGGCTATTATTATTATTGTTGTACTTTAGGCAAGCTGAGGAGCTTCTGCTTAACTATTATTCTTCATCAGAACATGTTAGTAAATATCCTGAAATGCAGTTTGTGAAATAGTTGATGTTGGGAATATAAGCAATATCAGTCTTTTTTTTTCTTTTTCTTTTAAAATTCTTGGCTCCTAAATTTTGTTAAGTGTGGTCAGGTTGCTGAGGTTTCTGTGGGAAATATCATGTTGGCCTTGGAAGGATTACAAAGCTCAAGTCAGGAATCATCCAGGATCTTGGAGTTCAGAGCTCTTCAGCTGTCTGGGAATAAAGGTTGAAAAATGGCCTTTATTTCTACTGGAAAGGGAAATAAACTCCAAGACGACGACTCCTCCTCCTCCTCCTTTTTTTTTTTTTTTTTTGCCTATAGTACCAGAAATATAAAGTGCTGAGATATTTCAAGTCAAACAAGGGAAAGTAGCAAAGAAAATATGGCAATGATAAGCTAATGATGGAGAAAGACCCTATGGGTTAGAAAGCAACCAGTTTAGTGTTTCAGAGGAGGAAAGATCCAGAAGCATCTACACTGAGGACAGAATTTTAAGAGGAATTCTGATAATTTCATGAATATAGTTCCTCTTCCCAAGTATATTCCAAAGTTCTTAAGAGTTAAGGCCCTTTACTTCTCTTGTCTTCTACATAGAACTCCTAGCAGGGAACCTTCCATGTAGGTTCAATACATCTCTACTGAGATTCATACTGTGCTTTAAAAAAGTTCTTATTATACTTTGCTTCTGTGTATATTTTGAGTATTACTATGATGGTGAACTTTGAAGTAGAGCTAAGTCACGTTCCCTTCTGTAAAGGATACACCTGAACTCAGCCCAGAATCAGTCATGAAGTAGCCTAACCTTGTTCCTCACCTGAGATTCTAGAGCCTTGCTGATCTGTGAGGTATTTGGAGAAGCAACACTGCCACCTGCTGGTAGATGTGTGTTACCATTCTTTCAGCTCTTTCAGCACTCAGGCCCATCCATAGTTTGTGTTTTGATCAATACAGATCTGATTTGTTTTGAAGTTTTGCAAACTTTAAATCAAGTCTAAATAATATCTTAGTTAATATGGCCGAAGATAAAGGCCTGGAAATAAAGCCCTTTACTTTTACTTTTGTTGGAGAGGGATATAATTTTGATATTAAAGAAAATCTTACCTCAGGCCCACTATGATATTAGCTTTAAGACTGCAGGTGTTCCAGTAGAACTTTACCATGACCAAGAATGTTCTGGCATTAGGGTTGGGGATGACAGGAGTAGATGGAGAAAGGGTATGGTGAGAAATTCACAGACGAGTTGTATCAGTCATGAAAAAAAAAAAATTGGATGAGCAAGTTCGTCAGACAGCCTGCCTCGGAGGTAAACAAAATCTTCCCTACTGTGTTTTCAGGCTCGTAGATCATCTTATTTGCAGTTAAATGTTTTCATTTACAGTTACTTGAGTAGTTTTCTGGAAACTCATGTGGGCTTTCCTAGAACTGGGCACGTAGTAGGTGTCAATAAGACTGAGCTGCATGAATGAATGTGAAAATGTCTTTGCTTTTATAATTCACCTCTGAAAGTAAATGGCTGGGACTGATGCTGATGAGTAGATTGTGAGCTTTCCTAATTTTTCTTACTGATTCCCCAAGCCTAACCCAACGGCAAATGCTCCTAAGGAAAGGACAACGCTCATGGGTCCATCCTGCTAGTTTTTCTTCCACTTGATCCATGTAAGGAAACTCTGAAGACTTTGAAATAGCAAACAAGATTCATATCTTTTCAAAGGAACACTAATGACTGGGCGTTATCTGCCTAGACTAATATGTACCTTTGTCTTTGACAAGGCTGTTTTATAATTCTGGAGAGAGGAAAGTCAACTTGTAGAAAACTGAGAGCAATGCAAATATTTCAATAGACATACAAACAAATTCTGTCTAGTGGAGGGTAGACTTTCCTACCTCTTCCTTCCCAAAAAGCACCAGTTTTGTTTCCACTTGCAAATTCATTTCCATGTTTCTGATTTCTAAATGTCTCTGCTTTTTGGCTTTTCCTCTGAACTCCTTGTTAATAGAGCCTTATTCTCTTAACCACTAAGCAATGTATTACGTCCGTTTAATTGGTTTTCCTGTTGAGTTATTTGAGGTCCTCATTACCAATTTCTTCATTTAATTAATGAATTAAATGGAAAGTTTGATACATGTTTGTTTTATGTTTGTATTAGAGTTATGACTTCACTTTTTAAAAAGTTCCTTTAACGCTCAATATTAACAAATAAGTTGAGGGGCACCTGGGTTAAGTGGCCAACTCTTGATTTCAGCTAAGGTTTTGATCTCAGGGTGGTGAGTTCAAGCCCCACATTGGGCTCCATGTTGGGCATGGAGCCTACTTAAAAAAAACAAAAGTTGAAGAAGGAGTCTGGGACCTCTCTTCCCATTTGGTTTCAATGGGAACTGCATCCCAGGTATTTCAAAATTCAGTTCCCTTGCCCTCTCGGGGTACAGGATGCTTCTGATAGTAACTGAGACCATCTGGTGAGAAATACAAGAGACTGTCCACCTCCCGCGCTGGGTGGCTCTACACTCCTCCTAGTGATCTTGCCTCTGTGTAAAGCATTTTGTGGTATTTCTTTGCTGGAAGTTTCTTCAGAGCCTGCTGCGTATTTTTTGGATACTCTTGGGCTTGTAACATTGGGTGAATTTTACCCAATAGCTGGTTTTGGTATTGGTCCGATCTACTTCAAATTCTAGCTCTCCCATGCACTAGCTGTGGGATCTCATGGAAGTTACTAGATGTTTCTGGTTTACTCATCTGTAAAATAAGGGTGAAAAAATGCATATTGTACCCGGCACATAAGTGTTCCCTAAACCTTACCTATTACTGCTATGTAGAGAGAAAAACATAGGCTGAGAATTGGAAACCCTGCTTTCTTTTCTGGTCTTGTTAAATTTCATCCAGGCAGTAGCACCACGGGAGTGATGTTTGAAGGTCACGTTTAATTCAGACAGGACTGTAGCCATGTAGCCTTGACAGGGCCAGAAGGATCTAGAGGGCTGGGTGGACTGGGTCAGGCAATTTCCTGGAGCAAATAGACCAGGCCTTAACCTTTTAATTGCTTGATTGTAGGGAAGTCCAAGGAGTACCCAGAGTATGGCTAGAGGTCAAAATGTGGTGAATGGTATATGGTAGTCAAGGGCGGTGGGTGTAGACCACTTGCTATAAAGCATTTCAATATTTAATAACTGATATGGCCCTGCTAAGTAAAACTCAGTCCTGGAAATGGATGGATGAACTGAACTGGGGTAGAAAGGACATTTTCTTAGACACCCCCAAGGCATACTCTGTAGGGATAGCCATATGCAACCATGATCAAATAAAGTGTATCTTTAGCCTCCTTCTGATAGATTTTTTAAAAGATTTTTTATTTAATTGAGAGAGAGAGAGAAAGAGAGAGAGAGAGAGAGAGCAGGAGCAGGGTGAGGGGCAGAGGGAGAGGGAGAAGCAGACTCCCCGCTGAGCAGGGAGCCAGATACGGGACTTGAACTAGGGACCCCAGGATCATGACCTAAGCTGAAGACAGATGCTTAATCTATTGAGTCACCCAGGTGTCCCTTCTGATAGTTTCTATATGTGCAATGGAGCAGCTGATGGGAGATGTTCTTTAGTAATAGGCTGGCTTTACCACACCACCCTTCTAATAGAAGTTTTACCTGCCAGTAGATATTACTATTGAATCAGGACAGTAATAGAATAGAGCCTTCTTAAATATCACAGCAGCACAGCTGTGGGACTCCTCAAAGGTGGCAGTGATACAAACCACATCTTACTCCCTTCTCCTCAACCAATTAATTTCTGTATAACAGAAAGGGCTGTCTCTGAAATTTATATTTCAGGCACAGAAAAAGGAATTCTTACACCAGTGAACCACTGTAGCTGAATTTTAAATTTAAAAGCTATGAAAGAAGGTTTTGAAGATCATGCGTACTATTATTTTGGTTACTTTGTAGTGTTGTTGGTGTTTAACTTAAAGTATCCAGTAGAGGGCATGAAAGGAATTATTCAGCTCACTATACTGAAGACAGGATTTAAACAGCAAAAATGAAAAAGAAAAATGGGCTATATATTGCAGCTTCAGAGACAGAACAAGTAACCTTTATACTTCAAGTAACCTTCAAACTGCAATATACTGCAACTTTTACTTTTTCTTATTTTCTATTTGTGGCCTTAATTTAAAATAAAATATATCTCATTTTTCTACAATTAGATCTGTTATATTTATAAAACACATATCATGAAATACCAATGATTTTATTCAGCTACGTTAGAGACAAACTTGGAAAATATGTGAAACTGTAGCATAGACACATGCTAGGCACTGGAAAAGTAATTTTTTAAAAAAAATTTTATTTATTTTACAGAGAGAGAGAGGGAGAGAGAGCACAAGTAGGCAGAGAGGCAGGCAGAGAGAGGAAAGCAGGCTCCCCGCTGAGCAGAGAGCCCGACGCGGGGCTCGATCCCAGGACCCTGAGATCATGACCCGAGCCGAAGGCAGACGCTCAACCCACTGAGCCACCCAGGCGCCCCTGGAAAAGTAATTTTAATCTTTATAACAACCCTAAGAAGCTGATTTTATTTTTTCCATTTTGCTGAGGCTCTGAGAGGCTGCAAATTGCATGCACAGTATTCTCTGCTTGGCAGTCTTCATTATTTCTCATAAAACCTTTGGGAGGTGAGAAATGAATTTTTCTTATGAATCGACTCAGGATCTAGAATTCTTAATTTAGATCATGAAATAACAAATCTGATCACTTCTGTATTTATGTATTTTGAACATTATCTTTTCCTGTAATTTTTTAATAGCCAAATCCTGTATCTAGTTGATAATGATGTATTTTAAATTAATTAATTGATTGACTCGAATTTTCCTTTCTGATTAGCTTCTTAGTAGTTCTCCAAACTAATCAGCACTTTCATATCTGTAAAAGGAATTTGTAATCTGTCCTAGAGCGGCAACCTTGTCTTTTATCATTCTCTTTATAGCCTGGTCCCAGCGTTTCTAAGATGAAATTCAAGGGCTACTTGCATGAAAACACTTTGAAGAGTTTGTTTAAAATTGAGATTATTGGACCACGACAAAGATCAGTTAAATCAGAGCATCCTGGGTTGAAGCCCAAGAAATGGCATCTTCACACCCTCCCCAGACATTTCTTGTCCACACTAAAAACCGATGCCCTGGCGTAGACAGTGAGCATGACTCACATTCAGGCAGTACTTACTGAATTTTAATTGTCCATGACTGTGCTTTAGGCATCAGTGTGACTTGACTTTCAGTGGTAGTGTTGGCTTGATAACCAACCACACAGGTTAGTGGAAAAGCACGGCTTTAGGAAGCAGAAGTACCTAGATTTTGATCACTTAGCTTCAGTTTCCAACATCTGTCAAATAATACCCATCTCACAGTATTTTTTGAAGATAAAGTGAGATAATATATGTGAAGCACACACTCAGCACAGTGTCTGGTCCATATTAGGGCCTCAAATAAAGGTAGATGGTAATGACTGAACATGAAATCTCATTAAATAAATATTAATGCTTGGTGTTAGAGAGAATAAGGCTCCTATAAAGTGAAGCTTTTCTATATGCTTATAGAAAAGGTATGTTATCATTTGCATTAAATTTGAATTCTGTTTTTTTTAAAGGCTTTATTTATTTGTCAGAAAGAGAAAGAGAGAACACAAGCAGGGGGAGAGGCAGAGTGAGAAGCAGGCTCCCAGCCCAGCAAGGATCCCAACGTTGGCCTCGATCCCAGGATCCTGGCATCGTTACCCGAGCTGAAAGCAGATGCCGAACTGACTGAGCCACCCGGGTGTCCCTAAATTTGAATTGTAATGAAAGATCATAACCAAGTACATTTTCTGGGTATACTTTTCCTGGTAAAGTGATACATAAGCATAATACTTCCTTTATATAAGCACTGTCAAATTCTGGGAGATAGTTCTGCATGGGTCTTTTCCGTTTCTGCATGTCTTGAGAGGAAGACATGGATTGCTTTCTGTTCTGTATTATCTTTTCAAGGATATTTATGTAGCAAACAGCTATTTCCAAATAGCCTTGGAAAATAGAGACGGTGTCTATTCTGAAGCAAAGGCAGTCATGCTTATTGCTCATTACATAAGATTCATGCCCCCTATACTTAGAGTTCATGTCCTAAAATGAACCAATTGTGTGTAGGTTTCTTCTGGGTCTATCTGTGTCATACCCATGCCACCTGGGAGTAAGAACAACTGATGTGAATTATGCTAATGCTCATGTTGCTTGCTATGTCATAATAAGGAAGCTCTTTGTGTCTGATCCAGGAATCTTATGTGTGGTTTTTGTGGGGTGTGTGTGTGTGTCAGTGTGTTTGCCAATATTCATGAATTTGTGGCAGCCTAACTTCCTGGATCTGTTTGGTAATATCTTAGATCCTTCACAATTCTTGACACTAAAAGCACCTTTAGCACAAGTTCTGGACATTTTATTTTATTTTATTCTTAGCCCAAGTGTTTGTCTAGTGAAATCAACAATGAAGAGAGAAAGAAGTAGGTGACTTGACCAAGATCACAGAGTTAGAACCCTAGACTGGAACCTTAAGACTCATGACTTCAAGTCCTCTGCTTTTTTTCTTTAGGCAGTGATGCCTGGCTTAACATCCCAGGGAAAGAATACACAAAAGAACATGATTTTATCAGGATAGCTAGACATATTGTCATGGAAAAATAATGCTTTCTATTAAGCCATTGGGATTTGAAGAGTTATCATTAGACTATTCCTCAAGTAGCTTTTCCATGTGAAAATGGATGGACTACGAAAGCAGTTCAAAAGGGGAAGATTATAGCAACGCAGGCCTGTTGCAAAAGCAAAAGAAAATCTCAAAAAAATAACCCAATCTTACACCTAAAGGAGCTAAAAAAAGAACAGCAAAACCCCCAACCAGGAGACAGAAGGAAATAATAAAAATTAGAGCAGAAATAAATGATAAACTAAAAGACAATAGAACAAAACAATGAAACCAGGAGCTGGTTCTTTAAAAATATCAACAACATTAATAAACCTTTGGCCAGACACATCAAAAAATAAAATAAAGAGAGAGAGAGAGAGAGGACTCAAACAATCAGAAATGAAAGAGGAAAAATAACCACAGAAATACAAAGGATTATAAGAGCAAATTATAAAAAATCACATCCCAACAAACAGGACAATCTAGAAGAAATGGGTAAATTCCTAGAATCATATAACTTACCAAAACTGAAGCAGGAAAAAACAGAATATATGAACAAACTACTAGCAATGAAATTGAATCAATAATCAAAAAACTCCCAAAAAATAAAGTCCAGGACCAGATGGTTTCACGAACAAATTCTATGAAACATTTAAAGAAGAGTTAATGTCTATTTTTCTCAAACTATTGCAAAAACTAGAAGAGGGAGGAAAGCTTCTAAATTCATTCAATGAGGTCAGCATTACCCTGATACCAAAACCAGATAAAGACATTACAGAAGAAGAGAAGTACATGGCTATATCTCTGATGGACACAGATGCAAAAATCCTCAACAAAATACTAGTAAACCAAACCCAGCAATAAATAAAAAAACCCATTCACCATGATCAAGTGGGATTTACTCCTGGGATGCAAGGGTGGTCCAATATTTGCTAATCAATCAACATGATACATCACATCAATATGAGAAAGTATAAAAACCAAGGATTATTTTGATAGATGCAGAAAAAGTAGTTGACAAAGAACAATATTCATTCATGATAAAAACCCTCAACAAAGTAGGTTTAGAGAGAACATATCTCAACATAATAAAGGCCTTATATAAAAAACCCACAGCTAACATCATACTCAATGGGGAAAAACTGAGAGCTTTTCCTTTAACGTCAGAAATAAAACTAGAATGTCCACTCTTACCACTTTTATTTACCATAGTACTGCAAGTCCTAGCCATAGCAATTAGACAAGAAAAAGGAATAAAATGCATCCAAATTGACAAGAAAGAGGTAAAACTGTGCCCATTACAGATGCATGATACTATATAAAGAAAACTCTAAACATTCCACCAAAAAACTACAAGAACTGATAAATGAATTCAGTAAAGTTGCAGGATACAAAATCAACATACATAAATCTGTTGCATTTCCATACACTATTAATGAGGCAGCCGAAAGAGAAATTAAGAAAGCAATTACATTTACAGTTGTACCAAAAATAATAAACTACCTAGGAACAAACTTAACCAAGGAGGTGAAAGACCTGTACTTTGAAAACTATAAAACACTGATAAAAGAAATTGAGGATGATGCAAAGAAATGGAAAGGCATTCCATGCTTATGGACTAAAAAAATAAATATTGTTAAATGTCTATACTGCCCAAAGCTATTAACACATTAAATACAATCTCTATCAAAAGACCAATAGAATTTTTCACAGAACTAGAACATACAATCCTAAAATTTGTATGGAACCACAAAGACCCCAAATAGCCAAAGCAATATTGAGAAAGAAAAACAAAACTAGAGGTATCACAATTCCAGACTTCAATTTATATTACAAAGCTATAGTAATCAAAACAGTATGGTATTGGTACAAAAACAGACACACGGATCCAAGGGAACATAATAGAAAACTCAGAAATAAATCTACAATTATATAGTCAAGTAATCTTCAATAAAGAAGGCAAGAATATGAAATGGGAAAAAGACAGTCTTTTCAATAAACAGTGCTGAGAAAACTGGACAGCTATAGGCAGAAGAATGAAACTGGACCATTTTCATACACCAAACACAAAAATAAACTCAAAATAGATTAAGAGCCAAAATGTGAGACCTGAAATCATAAAAATCCTAGAAGAGAACACAGGCAGTAATTTCTCTGCCACTGGTCATAGCAACATCTTTCTGAATATGTTTCTTGAGGCAAGGGAAACAAAAACAAAAATAAACTGTTGGGATCACATCAAAATAAAAAGCCTCTACATAGCAAAGGAAATCATCAATAAAACAAAAAGCCCACTGAATGGGAGAAGATATTTGCAAATGACATATCTGATAAAGGGTTAGTATCCAACATACATAAAGAATTTATACAACATCAAAAAACCAAATAATCCAATTTAAAAATGGGCAGAACACATGAACAGACATTTCTCCAAAGAAGACATACAGATGGCCAACAGACACATGAAAAGATGCTCAACATCACTCATCATTAGGGAAATGCAAATCAAAACCACAATGAGATATCAACTCGCACTTGTCAGAATGGCTGAAATAAAAAACACAAGAAACAACAAGTGTTGGTGAGGCTGTGGAGAAAAAGGAACACTTGTGCCCTGTTAGTGGGAATGGAAAGTGGTGCAGCCACTGTGGAAGACAGTATGGAGATTCTTTAAAAAGTTAAAAATAGAATTACCATATGATCCAATCACACTATTGGGTATTTACTAAAAAAATACAAAATCACTAATTCAAAGGGATACATGCACCCTGCTATTTATAGCAGCATTTTTTTTTAATAAGGAGAGCTTTGTTTTTTAAAAAATTTTTATTTATTTGACAGAGAGAGATACAGCGAGAGAGGGAACACAAGCAGGGGGAGTGAGAGAGGGAGAAGCAAGCTTCTCATCGAGCAGGGAGCCTGATGTGGGGCTAGATCCCAGGACCCTGGGATCATGCCCTGAGCCGAAGGCAGATGTATAGCAGCATTATTTACAATGGTGAAATTACAGAAGGAGCCCAAGTGTCCATCGACAGATGAGTGGATTAAGTGATATATATAGATATATATGTGTACATATTAGTATTAATATTCCATTATATAAATGTGTATATATATATGTATATGTATAGCCATAAAAAGAATGAAATCTTGCCATTTGCAACAACATGGATGGAGTTAGAGAGTATAATGCATAAGCGAAATAAGCCAGTCAAGGAAAGACAAATACCATATGATTTCACCTGTGTGGAATTTAAGAAACAAAACAAAGAAAAAAAAAAGAGAGAGAGAGAGGGAGAAAGACAAACCGAAAAAACAGACTCTTATCTACAGAGAACAGACAGTTACCAGAGAAGAGATTGGGGGGTGGTGAAATAGGTGAAGGAGATTAAAGAGTACACTTATCTTGATGAGCACTGAGTAACATATAGAATTGTTGAATCACTATATTGTACACCTGAAAACTGATATAACATTGTATGGAATTAAAGTAAATAACTTAATAAAAAATATGGATGGACTATACCTCTTTGGCGTCATTTTCATAGACAATCTAAGTTCATGGACTGACCAATGATGTCAGCATGTATAAAAGAGAGCAGAGTAGAAAGTACATTGTCAATAAGCCTTGGGATGGATAGATGTGCCAAGCTGGCATATAAGAGAAGAATTCTGAATTACATTGGAATTTCTAGTGATGAAATACACACATAGCTATAAATGGAAAGAGGGTAGATTATGTTTGGGTGGTTGGTGGTAGGGCTGCAAAATGAGGAGGCAAATATATGAAATAATGCTATTCAAAATATGATTTCATTATAAGTTGCTCAGTGCCTTGTGGTCAGTGAAAGAAATAAAAGCTTGGAAGTGAAAACAGCTGGAGAGCATTAAGGAATCACCAAGAGTTAGCAGATGAAGGCAGCAAGAGGTTCGGATAAATTCTCAAAACAAAGAACACTAGTTTTAAAGTTCCTGTCAGAAAACTTGGCTTTGTTTTTGGACATTGCTTCTACTTAGGTATCAGAGTTCCAGTCAGTAAAATACATGCATACTCTTTACTTTAGCTTACAGTGTTCCTGTGCCAGTAACAAACTCTGGGAGGACAGAGAGAGTCCTTCAGTTAAGTTAGTATACTTAGTTCATCAGGCAGCTATAGGGTCAAGCCTGAGCAGACACAGAGAGTACAAATGATGCAAAGTGTACCTGTCCTTAAATAGGTTAAAACCCAGTAGGGCTGACAGATATATGAACGAATAACAGAGTGAGATGTGTACAATAATATAAGTATTTATGAGATGCAGAAGAGGGTCATAGGAGACTTAATTCTATCTTGAAGTAGAGGGTAATGAAAAGTTCACAGAAGAGGTGACATCTATGTCACTGATAGATCCTTTGCCTCATTCTTTAATATGATCTACAATGATCTGATTTTCTGTTAACAGCAAGTCCTTCCTAAAAAAAATTGATGGTTTCTATGATATTGTGGTTTATAGTAAGAAATATATATTTGTTCTTGGTCCCCTTTCTGGCACAGAGCTCCGGAAACCCTTGGAATTTCCTAAACAAGGAGAACCATAAAGGGGCCTTTTGTTATGCTAATTACATGGCTTTTGGGAAGCACCTAAGGATGGGGGCTGGTTGCCAGGGGAATCAACCAAGCTATTAGAGGGTTGGAACTTCCAATCCCACCCCCAGACCCTAGGAAAGGGAGAGGGACTGAAGGTTGAATCAATAACCAAAGCCTAATGATTCAATCAATCATGCCTATGTAATGAACCTTCCATAAAAACCCAAAAGGACAGGGTTTGGAGAGCTCCCAGCTTGGTGAGAATGTGGAGGTGCTGGGAGAGTGTTGCCCTGGGAAAGAGTGTGGAAGCTCTGTGCCCTTCCCCCATACCTTGCTTTATGTATCACTTCCATCTGGCTGTTCCTGAGTTATACCCTTTTATAATAAAGCATTAATCACACCTAGTAAAATATTTCCTGAATTCTGTGAGCTTCTCTAGCCCAAGGAAGAAGGGGGATCATGGGAACTTCGTTAGAGCTAGTTGGTCAGAGCATGGATAATAATCTGGATTGTGACTGGCATCTGAAATGGGGAGGCAGTCTTGTAGCACTGAGCCCTTAACCTGTGGAATCTGATGCTATCTCTAGATAAACAGTATCAGAATTGAGTTGAATTACAGAACACCCAGCTGTCACCCTGAGTATTGCCTATTGGTGGTGTGGGGGACCCCATCTCCCCACCAACACATTGCATCGATCTAGGAACAGTCTCTTTCTTCATTCCACCTTATGGAGAAAATGATTTAGAGGCCACAGTAAGTTCTTTGCCTCTTTGAAATGTTTTCCAACATATATATCATAAATCAAATCCTTGGTGCAGATGATGTCAGAATTATTCAGTGATTGTATAGTAAAAGGTTAGGCATCAAGACAACTTGCTTTTTTATTCTGTCATAACTGTGCTGAAGACCAGCTCCTTTATGGACTTCAGATGTGAGCTGAGCTTAACAGGTTAGCTGCTGGGACTTGGTGCAACATCTTTCAGACCTAAGGACCTAAGGGCTCATATCATGGGTACCTCTGATCCCTATGACAAATGTTTATCTGTGTTACATAGGAACTTAGTATTTGCTAGCTTTTCTTGCCAATTTAGTCATTCAGTCTAATTAATCATTCATTTAGTCTAATTTCTTCTGCTGGGTTCTTTGTGATAGCAGTATTTTCGAAGTAATCTTCCTATGGGCAGAATGCTCAAGCATTTGGACTTCATGTCTTCAAAAATTGTTAAAAGTTTATTCTAAGGACTTCAAGCACAGTAAGGAACCTTATTATTATTTTTTCCCTTTCAACTTCCTTCATCATCTTTCCAAAAGAGAGAGTCCAATTAGTGTTTGAAGGTTGACTTGTTCTTCTGGGAGTTTCAGGTTAAACGGGGATGGTGCGGAGGGCATTCCAAGTAGAAGAGACAAGATGCACTGGAATATAAGGAGGTTTAAAAGAGTAGGCATTCAGTATTACTGGAGAACAATGTGGGAGGGGAGGAGAAAAGAGTAGGAAATGGAGCAAGAGAGGGGGGCAGGGATCAGTTATAAGGATTTGAAAGCTATTTAAAGAGAGAGAATTAAAAAAATTTTATAAGAGAATTGTTTTAAGGGATGAATAAGGGCACCAAGAAAAGATGATTGTCTGGTTTCTGATTTTGGTGACTAGTTAAATGGGGAAGGCATAAGAAAGAAGAAACATGGGAGGAGGTGCAGTTTTGAGAGATAAGTGTCAGCCCGACATCATTGTAGAATGTCCAGTTGAAGATATTCAGAGGAAGTTGGAAATGCAGATTTTAAACGGAGAACAGAATGCGGCTGATAATATGTAGGTGTGAAAAACTTCATGAGTAGGAAACATAGGAGGAGATATGCTTGGGCAGTAAGCTGGACATCAGTAATTCTATCTTCCCATCCACAGCCTCTGCTGTTGAGGTAAGCCTCAGTGCTTTCTAATATGTTTCTATCATTAATTCAACATTCACTTGACAAGTACTTTTTGAGTTGCCATGGTCCTGGGCATTGTGGCAGGCATAAGTAATCATCTGGAGCACAAGACAGGGTCCCTTTCTCATAGGCTCACATTCTAGTTCATGATACAAGCAGTGGGAACTCCACCTGCAGTAACCTTTAGGCAGAAAGCCCTGCTACAGTTTAAGAATTTCATCATGGAATGAAGTTGGAGAGGTGGGCAAGGCCAGTTCATGTGAGCCTCATAGGGGTAGAGAATAGAGTTCTTTCTAAGCCCCTGAGATTTATAAGCAGGGGGTATTCATCCCTCTTCCAGTCAGAGTGGGTTGGATCGGGACTGGAGTTCCTTCTTAGGCTGACAAAGCCCAGTGCAAAACGGTAAGCTGGCCAATTAGGATTCTTTCTTTTGGTATTCAGGGTCGGTAAACAATAGACAAATGTGGCGATTGTTAGTGATTGTCAACACGGAGAAGATGCTACACCATAAAGAACCATTATGGTCTGTAAGCAAAGTGATGTTGTGAGAAAGAAGAAAGTACAATGTAGAATGAGTGATGTGGCAGAGGAAGTAGAGCACTCACTTTTTTTTCATTCCAGTGAGATACCTTTGTCCTTTATCACCCTCTGTGTACCATTACAATAAACCCTTCCTCGTTTGAATTCACGTGTGTGAACTTCCATCTCTTATCATTAAAAGGGCCCAATCAGAATACACGGAAGAGCAGGTAAAGAGAGAACAGAGTTCACTACCTTATCCTCTGAGACACACATTTTTATTGTAGCACTGATTTATTGATATGCCTGTCTCATGCTCTGTGTGTCTCATCATCTTTACATCTGAGCATTGATCATCACACCCGGTGCATTCGTTGGTGCTCAAAAATGCTTGTTGAATTGAATTGAGGATGGAACCCTGGAAAATATCTGAAGGTTGAACTAGGGGGAGAAATAAGTCCACAGAACAGATTTAGAAGAAACGACAGCAGTAGATGGGGAACCAGAAAGATGTGGTGTCTGGAAGGGCAACGGATAAGAGAGTATATCGTAAGGAGTAGGCATGGAGATGCAGTGTTTTGGAGTTTAAAGTCATGAGGATGCAAATAAGTACCAGGTGGATTTGCCAACTGTTTTATCACAAAGATAAGACTGAAAGAAAAGGTCATATTGCTGTCAACGGAGGAGGTAGAATCACCATGAGCGGATGATACTCAGTAAGTTATCACAGCATATGCTGGTCTTCATTGATTTCTTGTGATCAAATATTACAAAGAGCTATTCAGATACAACTATAAACCAAAGACTAACCCTTTCTACACTTTCTATAAATAAATAAAACATGAAAGCCTCAATGCATTTGTTGATATACGAGCTCATGATTTTTGGAAAACAAGAATGCTAATTTGCTCTCTTCATAAAATGGAAATCTGAGGTTTCTCCTGATGGTATGAAGATATCAGTCTATTAAGAAAACTGCAAAGCATTGCACATAGTTTCACTTAGAGAGGTGTGTAACTCACACACCATAAATATTAACAAAATATGTCAATCAAAGTGTATACAATCAGGCATGTTTCAAACAGAAGGCAACCTCAGGCTTTCATATTAATTGACTAGAGTTTGCATTATTTTTCATGCTCATGCATTAATATTTATGTAGCATATTTTTGTTAAATTTGTACTTTATAATTCTGAAGTTAAGAAAAGGTAAATACTAGTCTCTGTTTAAGAGCTGTATTGGAATGCTATCTCTCTCTTTAAAATTTTAATTCTGATATAGTTAACATATAGTGTTGTATTAGTTTCAGGTGTACAATATAGTGCTTCAACACTTCCATACATTATCTGGTGCTCATCACAATAAGTGCGCTCCTTGATCCCCATCATCTATTTCACCCTTTCCCCACCCACCCCTCCTCTGGTAATCACCAGTTTGTTCTCTATAGTTAAGAGTCTGTTTTTTGGTTTGTCTCTTTTTTTCCCTTTATTCATTTGTTTCGTTTCTTAAATTCCACATATGAGTGAAATCATGTGGTAATTGTCTCTCTCTGACTGGCTTATTTTGCTTAGCATTATACTCCCTAACTCCATCTATGTTGTTGCAGATAGCAAGATTTTATTCTTTTTTAATGGCTGAGCAATTATCTATTGTATGGATATACCACAACTTCTTTTTAAAATTTATTTAAGTATGCTCCACACCCAGCATGGGGCCCAATGTGGGGATTGAACTCACAACCCTGAGATTAAGACCTGGCATGATTTTAAGAGTTGGATGCTTAACCAACTGAGCCACTCAGGCCCCAATACCACATCTTCTTTATCCATTCATCTATCAGTGGGCACTTGGGCTGCTTCAATAATTTGGTTATTGTAAATAATGCTGCTATAAACAGAGGGTTGCTTATATCTTTTCAAATTAGTGTTTTTGTATTCTTTGGGTAAATACCCAGTAGTAGAATTACTGCATCATAGGGTAGTTCTATTTTTAATTTTTTAAAGGATTTTATTTATGTCTGTGTGTGTGTGTGTGTGAGAGAGAGAGAGAGAGAGAAAGAGAGAGAATGAGTGGAGGGAGAGGCAGATGGAGAAGCAGGCTCCATGATGAGCAGAGAGCCCGATGTGGGGCTTGATCCTAAGACCCTGAGATCATGACCTGAGCTGAAGGCAGATGCTTAAGTGACCGAGCCACCCAGGCACCCTAATTTTTTAAAAATATTTTATTTGTCAGAGAGAGAAAGAGAGAGAGCACGAGCAAGGAGAACAGCAGGTAGAGGGAGAAGCAGGGTCTCTATTGAGCCAGGAGCCTGATGTGGGACTCAATCCCAGAACCCTGGGATCATGACCTGAGCCGAAGGCAGACACTTAACGGACTGAGCCACCCAGGCATCCCTCTTTCTAATTTTTTGAGGAGCCTCCATCCTGTTTTCCAAAGTGGCTGCATCAGGTTGCATTCCCGCTAACAGTGCATAAGGAGTCCTTTTCCCCCACATCCTCGCCAACACTTGTTGTTACTTGAATAGTTTCTTAAAATTGTTTTTTCCAGGTAACTTTTAATTCTCATCAGGAGAGACTGAACACCTGGGAGATTAGTCTGCTAGTTAATTCTAGTCACTTACTTCTATGTGTTATAAATGTCACTGTGACTATATTTTAATAGTGGTAACTGCTCCCCTGCCCTCCCCCCGCCCCCCCCCCCCCAGGGATTCATCCAAGGATAGCTCTACTGCATCACATAGGTTTTATTTTTTCTTTCTTTTTTTTCCTTGCTGTGTCATCTGAATCCCCACTCCTTTTGTTTCTTTTCCAATTATTCATAATTTCCTTCAGAATGCCATCAAAGAGTTCTGGTAGAGAAAGTTCTTGAAATGGAAAGTCTAATTGGAGGAAGATTGGACATTGACAGTCTGACTTCCCGTGTGCTTTCTGTAGCCTTCTACCCCATTATTAAGAATGTTGTGGCTGTGTCTGATGTGTGGGAGGAGTCCCATGGCTCTGATCTCACCCAGGCATCTATAACTAGCCTCTTTTCTCTTTTCTCTTATTGGATTCTGAACTTATCAGCGTTAAGTTGTTTGCTTGTTTTCTTTTTTCCTTCACTGTCAGCCACAAGGAACTTCACATCCTCTTTAGAACTGCCATTTTGTTTGCCTATTCTTGTCTTTTAATGCTTTGTTATCTTTGGGGTTCTTGTATCCAATATAGAGCTCTGTGGAATTTTTCTTTTTCTAATGTGAAAATACTCATGCACTTGGGTTCCTGTCAAGAATACCCTGAATTTCTGGCTGGTGATTTTCTTCACTGAAGGCTATGTATGCTATGAGAAAAATGGTCCTCAACTATCAAAGTCCTTTGCAGGAGGTTCCTGTTGGCTGGCAGGCAACTCCAGATTTCCTAGTGATGTGCTTGGGTTTTAGTCTTTTCTCTACATTACTCTATCTCATGTCACGTGGAGAAGCAGCAGTGTTATCCTGTGGCTATACCTTTGTAACTAGATAGATAAGGCTGCCTTCAGAAAGTTTCTCCTCTGCCCTTTTATGACAGGAAGCAGCTTTTGTCTTTCCCAACTTTTTCCCTCTCTTCATAAGCCAGACTAAAATACAAAGAATCTTCCATCATTTCAGTGGACCCCCATAACCTGGGGTGGGAGTGGGAGCTGAAAGACAGGGATAGAGGTGACCTTAGTAACCAATGTCCTTCTCTTGTCCCCAGGGACAACTCTGACGCTACCATTCCACTGTCATCAGCTCTTCATGTAAGTTTAGCTGTAAAGAGTGAGCAGCTGCTGGAATAGATGCAGGGTTAAGAGAGGATTTTATAATAGGGAAAATTTGGACTTAACCTATAAACTGGAAGAAGTCAATATAGAAGGAGAAGCTGAAGACAGGAGAGTTCTATTAAAAAATTTCAGTCCCTCCCCCAGGCATCAATCTGATCTAGCATTTAAGACACCTAATTTCCTATGCTACCATGCAGCAATTGATCTCTTGCCCCATCAATAATTTTATCACTACGACTATGACTACAACTACTACAACAACTACTACTACTACTACTATTACTACTACTACTACTACTATGATGGTGATGACAACCACTACTACTTTGGGTAACTCTGGGAAGTTAATGGAGATTATGGGGTATGAGATAAAATTTCTCCAGCTACCCCTTGGTACCACCATTTGGTGCCACTTCTTTCCTTCTCCTGAAGACTTTGACATCCAGTTCCTCTCTGGTATGACTCCTACAATGATTATTGTGCCTATGGATGGCCCATACAACTCCTTGGTGTCTTGCTTTCCTGATGCTCTCACCTCCAAGGGCCTTCTTATTCACTCCCCCTCACGCACCACCTCCCGAGAACTTGCCTACATCACTGTCAAGCTCCTGAAGAACTCTTCTGCATCTTGCTTCTCTGTCCCCCAATCTCTTTGCTCCAGTCTTGTTGAACATCTTTCAGTTCCTCTAAGCCCTGTTATTTCCCAGCTCAAGGCAACACTTGAGTGAACACATACATTCCCTCTGCCTGAAATACTTCCTTCTCCCAATGCAAGATCCTAGCTATTTATCTAGCTTCTGCTTACTTATCCATTAACTTTTACCTTAAGCAATGCTCTCTTAGGGAAGACTTCACTGACCTAGATGACAAGGTGAGGTCTCCTTGTTTTACATGCTGTAGACATTGGACATTTTCCCATTGTAGCATACCTCACAACTTCAATGAATTAGTTTGATGGCATAATGGCTCATATATAATACACTCAGCAAATATTTGTTGAATGAATATATGAATCAATGAATTGATAGAGAGTCTGAAGTTATAGGAGGGAATTCACTTTTTTTTTTAAACACTAATCTGTCAACTTGATTCCAATTTCACTAGTTTTACATGTACTTATTTGTCTATGTATATGTTTAGTTCTATGCAACTTTATCACATGTATAGATTTGTGTGGTCACCACCATAGTCAAGCAATGGAATAGTTCCATCAAAAGGATCCTCAGGCTATCTTTTCATAGCCATAGTCACCTTCCTTCTCCTACTTCTTTCTAACCATTGGTGACCAGTAGTCTGTTCCCCATCTGTAGTTTTTGTCATTTTGAGAATGCTATATTAATGGAACCATACAGTATGCAAAGTTTTGAGATTGGCTTTTTTCAAAGGACATAATTCTCTGAGATCTATCTAAGTTGTTATGTTTATCAATAGGTTTTTTTTTAATTGCCCAGTAGTATTCCATGGTATAGATGCACCATGGTTTGTTTAACTATTCATGTGTTGGAGGCATTTGGTTTGTTTCTGGTTTTTTTATATTATGAATAAAGTTACTATGAATATTTGTGTACAAGTTTAGTGGGAACCCAATATTTAGTTTTTACGAAACTAGTCACAGATATATGTATGTTTAATATTTTGCTTAGTTTTGCTAGTATTTTATTCTATGAAAATAAAATTGTATCATATGTAGTCTTCTGGGACTGACTTTTTCACTCGTTAGATTTCTAAGATTTCTCCATGTTGATGCATGTAGTTGTAGTTCATTCATTTTCATTGCTGCACTTTGTGACTATATCACATTATCCAATCAATGGTGGAACAAGTTGCAGCATTTTGTGAACAAAATGCATCATTTTATGAGTAAGGTTTTCATGTGCAAAAGCTTATTTGGGCATTTTCCAAGGAATGAGATTGCTGAATGTTAAGAAATGTGAAGGTCCATGGGGGTGTCTGGGTGGCTCAGTGGGTTAAGGAATATGCCTTTGGCTCAGGTCATGATCTCAGGGTGGTCCTGGGATCAAGCCCCATATTGGGCTCTCTGCTCAGCAGGGAGCCTGCTTCTCCTCTCTCTGCCTGCCTCTCTGCCTACTTGTGATCTCTCTGTCAAATAAATAAATAAAATCTTAAAAAAAATAAATTTGAAGGTCCAGCTTTCAGATGAAAGTCTGTATTCATTTTCTAGGGATGCTGTAATGAATGACCACACATCCAGTGGCTTGAAACGATTGGAATTTACTCTTTCATAGTTTTGGAGGACAGAAGTCTGAAATCAAGGTGTCAGCAGTGTTTGTTTCTCCTAAGGAGAATCTCCTAAGGAGAATCTTAGAAAGGAAGGAAACCTCTGAAGGAAAATCTGTTTGATGTCTCTCTTCCAGCTTCTAGTAGTGGCCAGCAATCCTTGGTGTTCTTCAGCTTGTAGACACATCACTTCCATCTCTGCCTCCATCTTCCCATGGTGATCTTGTGTGTGTGTGTCAGGAATTACTCATAGAACAAAAACCTAGAGTTGGTGGAAAGGATATGATCCAGAACAGTGAATGGGCATAGAGAAGGACAGTTTGCACGGTGTTCCATGGTTTACAAAATATTCACATTATTTCAAATGATTTTCAAATCAACCTTGTGCAGTAAGCATTATATTTATATCTATGTGAAAGCTAGAAAATTTCCAGAGCTGAGGGTGGATCCCAGGTTGTCAAAGCCTAAATTTGAGCTTTTTCCAAGACTTGAGTTGGATAACTTCCATGAATGTGAATCTCAGACCTGTCCTGCTGGATCGCCATCTGTATGTTTTGATGCATGAAATATCTGGTAATATTAACTCTTTAAAATAGACTTTGCCCATTTCCTCCATTAAGTTTGAAATCCAATACTCTTTTACTCTGTTTGCTGACAATTCTGAAAGCATCTGCACTATGCTGACATTAAATGGAAAATGGCAGGACTTGAAACTGAGACCATCCCAGGGACAGCATAGAGCTTGAGAGCTTTCCTGCTGGAAGGCTTTACTTTTCTCAGATTTTCCATGGATGGTACTTCTAAATTTCCTCACTAAGGAGGTGATAATTCTCATAGCCATCGCCAAATGTGTGGTTCATCTTGTACTTTCTGAATTTTGTTGCCAGGTAGGTGAGGGACAGATTCAACTGCCGACTTGAAGAATTTCTCAAATTTCCTCCAAAGCAACACTCGTTTTAAATGACCAGGTTCCGCTGGTTCAGTGTATTCCACCACTATTACTTAAAATATATTATTTTTAAACACATTTTTTGCAACATACTGTAGATTGCAGTATATAATTTCAAATATTCAAATTTCAAATGAAGCTAATAAAACATTCAAGTACTTCTGAATTCTTAATAGGAAACATTTCAGGTTTCTTCTGCTTTACACAAGTGACAGACTATCCTGATGATGCAACACAAACAGTATTAGAAGGAGCACATGGTGAAGTCTCTCATATTTGTCTCTGGGTCTAGGCCTCTAAAAAAAGGAATAATTGAAAAGAATACTCTAGGGTCACCTGGATGGCTCAGTGGGTTAAAGCCTCTGCCTTTGGCTTGGGTCGTGATCTCAGGGTCCTGGGATCGAGCCCTGCGATGGGCTCCCTGCTCAGCGGGAAGCCTGCTCCCCCACCCCCCCGCCTACTGTGATATCTCTCTCTCTCTCTATGTCAAATAAAATCTTTAAAAAAAAAAAGAATACTCTGTTCATTTCTTTACTTCTATGTGATAGAAAGCAGAGAAACTTCTGTTAATAGAGCTTATAAGGCATTCTCTTAGAAACAACTCAAATTTTTTATATTGTTAACCATGGTGTCAAGCGGCCTGATGCTCTATTTACTATGTATTCAAGAATATCATCTTGGAAATGCATGGCTATTCCTTGGACTTAAAATACATACTGAGTTTGGTTAGTGCTGCTATTTAAAGTAGTGGAGCAATTTGAGTGTGGGTCCTTAAGGACAAATTCCTGTTCACAGAATTTTTACTTTCTAGATTAGTTAAAACTACTTAGCAACAGAAATGATTTTTATTTTTAATTTTTACTAATTTTTTTGAGAGAGAGAGAGGGAGAGAGAGAGAACCTTAAGCAAACTCCACACTCAGTACAGAGCCTGATGCAGGGCTTGATCTCATGACCCTGCAATCATGACCTGAACAGAATCAAGAGTCGGACGCTTAACCAACTGAACCACCCAGGTGCCCCCATTTTCTGTTTCTTAATAGTGATATTTAGGTCTTTTTCTCTCTTATTCTTCAAGAAAATGCTTCATGCTGAGTTTGAAAGGTAATTGAGGGTTTGCTCCAAAATGTCATAGGCGATCACAGATATCTCTCATTTTGAGAGCCTGAGGTATGTGTCTATCCAAGTACTTGGATTAATTTCCATAAAAGGGTGTGTGGATAATAATTCTAGCCTCTTGGGAGGAGGCTATCTGAAAATTCCATATGCTGCCAAAACACTGAACTGGCTCTCATGTATACACAAACCTTTCCAGCAAGCTATAGCATACTTTTGTCAACTTTGGTCTCCAATGTTCTACTGTATGGTCTCTTAAACATATGCTCCTGCAACTCAGATTGTATCCATTGGCTCCTAAGTGCCAAACTATCTCAAGGACAAATGGCCCAAATCATTGTAAAAAATCAGACCTAGGAAATCCAATAAATCAACCAACCTAGGCTTTTTTGCAGCATGCCCAAGTATTGCATGTGCTATTTCATGGCCCAGAGGGATGAAATAGAGGCTGTGGAGTACACAGCAAGGAGCATAAAGAACCTGAGTTTTTGATGATATCTATGAGATACCACATCAGCAAGTCCTGATACTTGAACTGTCTCAGAAGCAGGGAGAGAAAGTATGTTCCAGACAGAAGGAACTGATAAGGAAGGGCTGCATATTTGAGGAACAGGAAGAAGACTGGTATGGCTAGATTATTAACCTAGGAAAGCGTTTCCTGAGGTGAAGCTAGAAAGGTGAGGAGGGTCAAATCATAGAGCCTGTAGTCATATGAAGTGCCAGTTAAGAACTCAATCTCTGGAATCAAGCAAACCTGGGCTCAAACCCCAACTTTCAGATTTCCGGCTGGGTAACCTAGGGAAAGCTACCTGGTCTCCCTTTTAACCTCAGTTTCCCTTCTTGTAAATGAATGACAATGTCATAGCTTCTTTGTGGTATTATTGGGAAGAGTAAATTAAATATTATAAAGAACATAGGAGTTTGATAAATAAACAAAATAGATGAAATATGAAGCTGTTACAATTGCTATTGTTATTGTTTTGGGGCAGAATTAATGTGATGGATGATATTAACTATAATGATTTTAGACTCTTTAAAAGTTTATGCAGAGAACAACATGATCAAATTTCCATTTTTCAAAGCTCCTTCAGGTTGCAAAGTAACTAATGCATTAGAGAGGGAAACATGCAGAGCAGGGAAGCCAATTAGAGAGGCTAGTGCATATTTCAGGCAAAGATGTTGGAGCTTTGGACCAAGGCAAAAGCAGTAAAGACAGAGGGAAATTGATGGATTAGAGTTACTTAGAAGATAGAATTGGCAGGAAGTGATTGATTGAATAAGAAGAGCAAAGTAGAGATGACTCCAAAGGTCAGGCTTGTGCATTTATTAAGCTAGGGAACCCTGTAGGAGAAACAGGCTGTATATGAGGGCCTGGGGAAGTGGTTAAGATTGGAGATCAATTTAGTTCTGGACTTGATGAGTTTAAGTTACCTGTGATCCACCTATGGGGAGATATTTAGTCAGTACTTTAATGTATATGTCTAACCTTTAGAGGAGAGGTCTGGTCTAGAGATACAATTTTGACCATCAACATATAAATGGTTACTGGAGCCCTGGGGATGGGTGAATATGGGGAAGAGGAAAACAATCACACCCTAGAGGAAATCCACAAATTAAAGGCCCTTGAGTTAGAAACAATGAGTTTGGTTGCAAATAATTAGACCAATCCAGACTGACTCAAGCAATAACAGGTTATTAAATGAGAAAGCCCAGTAGGAATGCAGGCCTCAGGATTGATTAAATTAAGCACTTAACTTCTCAATTTCTTCCCCTGTCTGAGCACTGCCTTATGTGGTGTTGGCTTCCTTCTCAAGCCTGACTCTTTTATGTAGTTGCAGGATAGCTGCTTAAAATTTGCATGGCTACATGCTTCTTTTCCACAGAAAAAGGAGAGTGGTTCTATTATTTTCTCAGAAAAGGAGGAAGATTTTCCTTTTGAAGTCCCTACTAAAACTCTCCTTTTGTTAGCTAGAACTGGGTCACGTGTCCATCCCTGAACTAAAGTTTGGTAAGCTTCAGAACGTGATTCTAATAATAAACCTGAGCCGCACACAACCCACACAAATGTTGAGAGTGAAGTCAAGTCCTCCACAACTCATTGGCTGTGAGCCTGAGACTTGAGTATCTGGACAACACTGGTTTAGCTATGGAAGTAACGGAGTTTTGACATTGAGGAGGTGCTCATAGTGCCATGGAACCAGAAGTCAAACAGACTGAGATATGACTTGGGGATTCTGAAGAAAACAAGGAGAGAACAATGTCATCCTTCTGTATTGAGGTGGACAGGATAGTCTGCTGGGATGGATGCCGTTGAAAGACACAGCAAGATGAGAAGATAAAGGGAACATTCACTGGTGGGCTTAGTAGGGGCAGATACTGGGACAGGTGGGGAAATGAATAGATGAAAGTTAAGGAGTGAACGGTGGTGAAGAAATAGAGGCATAGAGTACAGACATCTTTTCTGAAAAGATAGGGCAATGGAGGGAGGATTTCTTTCTGGTGGTTTATATGTCTGTTTTGAAGATGATGGAGACTCTAGCATACTTAAATGCCTACAAAATAATTTATTACATATGGAGAGGCTTTACATGAGTGGGATAATACACTTAAAAAATACTAGAATATGCCATGTTACTGGATCAGTATCCCTTGATACTTTGTCTGACAGATTCCATCATGACCCTTACTATTACAACTCAACAAAGATAATTTCACATGACAGGTATGTGAAGAGTCAAGAATGCTATGTGTGCTGTAGCACAGCAGGAAAGAAACACCTGTGCAGGGTTTATCAGAGTTAAGAGAGATGGACTCCTGAACATGGGTGAAGGGACACACTGGGAAGGAGGCATTAGCCTCCTTTGTGATGAGAAGAGAAAGAGATGAGTTTGGTCATTTTGAGTTGAGGAGTTCTTACCTGGTGATTCACATTTTATCTAAACAAAGAGGCATCTGTAGTTGAGAGATGAGGGAGAAAGGGATTCAGAGGTTGTTGTTGTTTTAAAGATTTTATTTATTTATTTAAGAGAGAGAGGAGAGAGAGAGAGAGAGAGAGCAAGTGTGGGGCAGAGCAGAGAGCGAGGGACAACCACACTCTGCACCAAGTGTGGGGCCCGACACAGGACTGGATCCCAGGACCCTGAGATGATGACCTGAGAGATCAAGAGTCTGATGCTCAACCCACTGAGCCACCCAGGTACCCCAGGATTCAGAGGTTTAAGGCGTATATACAAATTTTGAAATTGTCAGTGTAGAAGAAACGAGAATGAGCTGCCAGAGAAATGCAGTAGGCTTATTTGGTAATGATGCCATGACAGGAGAAGCTGGAGACCCCGAATTTATAGAGGTACAGATTTTCCTGACCATGAGATTTTCTTCAGCAGTATCTGTCTGCCTGCATTCAGGAATGGGGAAGCTTGAAGAGTAAGATTTTCCCTAGGTTGTTTTGTTAGGGTCTGATGAAAGGACAGAGGGTTGGTAGGATTAAGGGAATAAATAAAAAAAGTGATTGAAATGAAGGGCCCTGGAATCTAAGCTTGATATTGAGAAAGTGAGAATAAGGTGGTGTGGATAGGGCAGCGGAGGAGAAAACAGAGGAGGCCAACTGATGGGGGTGTCAGTGTGGCTGAAGAACAGTTGCAGTGGTGGTGATTTTACTCGCAAGCAGGAGGGATAGGCAGGGGAATGGGAAGAAAATAACAGTATTTAAGTGAGTGATTTTGGTGATAGAGAAATTTAAACTATTGAAAATAAACTGAGTGTGACTCTTACAGTGATTGGCTCAAGTGAGGTGGGGCAAAGGTTCACTGGAGAGGAGGAAAGTCAGAAGGGAGAAACCTGCTTGCTAAAAGGGCACCTTTGGATGCTGAGGTGCCCCTTTTATCATCTGAAGCAGGAACTTGGGGAATAGAATAGATAATGTGTCTTCCTTTATGATACAGGGACCGACACCCCAAAATAGGCTGTTTTTAGTTATTATCTATGAAGTTATACCTGCATATAAGTCATGCAGAGTTAACGTGGAAAAAAACTTTCCTGAATAATGATAGAGTTCCAAGAACATTTTTCCATAGTTTTCCAAATGTTCCATTTATAACTTGGATTCAGGTCAGAATTATGAGGTTTCTAAGCAACATAACCAGACAGTAAACAGGGCTTGAGTCATTTTAAAATACATTAAAACAAACAGGTCCCTTGTTGCCCTGACTCGATCCGGGTCAGCTGAGGTGTAGATCTCATTTCTGATGACCCACTTTGGTGATGTTAACATATGCAGTAAACATGATAGAATCCTGGCAACTAGCCGGTGAGAAAAATGCAATGTGAGGGTTTAGTCACAACTCTCTGGCCACCACCTCTCTTATATGGTATTCTGGTCTGAGACTTTAGTAGGGGGAACCTAGAAAGTAATTAGCCAAATGGACTATAAATGCTAGAATGGCAGCAGCTACCTCTGAATATTGCGGGATGCTGCACAGGCCCTGCCTTGCTCGTAGAAGTAGGTAGGCACTTTCATGGTAACAACGGAAGATGACAGAAGAGATTTATTTTCCCTTCAAACTTCTTCCCTATTGAGATTCCTAAAATTCCACCATCAGATGATTACATGGGGCAACTGAAAGGAGGTAAAACACTGTTTGAGAACTGCTAGTTTAAATATGAATTTGTTACATAGGAGAAATTATATATTAAGTTGTTAGTAATCTCTAAAGTCTGAGTCTGAGCCTTAGCAAATCTCATCCCACAAGATAACTAGCTGAGAGCAATCATCTTTAAGAAAGGGGCAGGACAATAGGCATTTTGCATGGGGGGGTGGTGCATGGGAGTGGCTGAGGGGACTGAGGAAGCAAGGTTTAGGAATGACAGCCTTGCGGGAGGAAGCGTCATACGGAAACCAGGATGGGGAGTACCAACCAGGTAAGGGAAGTGGTGCTGTTTGAGAGAGGAGGACATCAGTGATCTCAACTTCTGTATAAGATTAACTTTGCTCCCTGTGCTCTCTCACCCATGTCTGAGATGGACAGCTGGCAACTCTCTCTGGGCTTCCAGTAGCAGCCTCTACCTCTACTTCATTGTTGACCTCAGTACTGGTCAGAGGCTCAGACTGGACACACACATAGACATATACACACATATAGACACACACATATAGACGCGCACACATGCGCGCGCGCGCACACACACACACACACAGGAACAACCTTCAGAGCAAGTTATATGGAAATAACAATGATCCCAATTTTAGGCTTAATATAGAATAGAAGCTCCCTAGAATACCAAGCGGCAAATATGTCAATAGATGGTGATTGACTGACTTCAAAACTAAAGTATGAATAATTCTTTACTAAAATCAGTGCATGTTCCTCTCCTGGTACTCCCTCCTGAGCACAATTTAGGGAAGCTGATATTTTATCTTGTTCTACAAAGTGCTGCCATATGTGTCAGTGAGCTTCCTTGCTCAACTCTAATCCCTGGGAGTTAAAACCAGAAATAGGCAAGACCACTTAACTGATGCTGTTACTGAAGCCCATTGTCCTTATTTCTTATTGTACTCCCTTGAGGCACTGATGAAGACATTTTGCAATGACCAGAACGTTCCAAGCACCAAACCATAAGAGCCCTGGTAGCAATGGAATGTCTAGAAGACCCTATCGCACAGGGCCCCTTCTCTGCCCATAATCACCACTGAACACACACCCACCCCCACTTGTGATCACTCTCTGCTTGCTTTCTTGTATGTACTCCTCAAACCTCTCTCTCCCTATAAATCTCTAGGTGTCCATCTTGCCAGTGGAGAGGTCACCTGTCAAGGCTTGAGTCTGCCACCTGCTCTGGCTGCTGGCATCCAAAATAAATCTCTCCCTTTCTCTTTTACGAGCTCTTGTCTCTTGACTCATTAACCTGTCTTGTGATAAGTTTATCTGAGTTTTTTGGGCAACGGTGTTAGCAAACCCAGCCAGGAGCTGTGCTCCCAATTTGTCCCGCCCCCTTGGGACTCCCCAGGACACAGCAGTTGGCCACAGCAGTGCCAGGGCTTACCCTTTCATTTCCTCACTTAGTTGAAATAGATTGACCAGTAACATATGGAGAGAACAGAGGCCTGGAAAACTGGAAAATGCCAGTTAACTGAAACTCAAGTGATTAGAACTCTCACTTAAATTAATAGTTTGTCTAAGAACCACAGATACAAGGGCACCTGGGTGGCTCAGTGGTTTAAGCCTCTGCCTTTGGCTCAGGTCATGATCTCAGGGTCCTGGGATCGAGCTCCGCGTCCGGCTCTCTGCTCAGCAGGGAGCCTGTTTCCCCCCCCCCCCTCTCTGCCTACTTGTGATCTCTCTCCTCTCTGTCAAACAAATAAATAAAAAAATCTTAAAAAAAAAAGAACCACAGATAAATGGATTGAAGCCTTAAAAAAGCATTTCCAGGGTTTGTGAAAAATCTCTTGGTGCTCATTAGTGATGGTCATGCAACATAATTTCAGTGTGCTGCAATTAGGAAGTGTGAATCTCCTTCTCATCAATACTCCTCTTCAGAGAACATTCTGGGCTCTGCTGGGATATAGTGGAAGGGCCAGACTAATCCCCTTAGTGCATTCAAACATGACCTGGAGGTAGTGTAAGTTTTAGAATTATTGTTATTTTAAAAGGAATTTAACATAATTATATGTTAAATATATAATTTATGTATTTCTATAGAAAGTTCCTTTTATATAGTTATAAAAGAATTTAATTGTATTCACCATGTTCTGCTTACTGAGGCAGGAAAGTGGGCTCACTGAGTCTAATGATTTTATAAAACATTTTTTAGATTTTTATGTAAAGTTATTATATATAGATCTGGCATTCTTTAGCTAACACTGAGGTAACTGATAGTCTATTCCTCAAGCACTTCAGCTAATTATCATTTTATTGTATAATTCAAACGTGATATTTCTTTTAATCAGCACTGTTGTAGCGCATGCCCGATTTGTTCATTTCTAGAACCATGGGGAGTCTCAGGAGACTAAACAGCAGGCAGCAGAGAGAAAACCAGTGGCGTTGAGTTTCCACCTGTCACTTACTCTTCTGATTTATTTAGTCTGATCTCTCAAATAGGCAAATCTCTTTGTTTTTACTTAGAAAAATGTAATAATCTTGACTTCTAGGAAAGATGGTGGAATAGGGGGGACCATAAGCTCATCTTGTCCTACAGATGCAGTTTCATAATACATAACATGAGTGTAAATAATCCAGAAAATGACCTGAAGACCATCAGAACAGACTTTCCATTGATAAATGTACAGAAGAGGCCACATCAAAGAGGGCAGGAAGGGCAGAGATGTGGTTGGGAACTAAAAAGACCTGAGGGACTATCATGAGGGAGGGAGGGACACTGTAGGTACGGAATGTAAAGAGAAACAGATTCCCACATAAGGGAGCTCACATGGAGAATGCATGTGGAGAAGGCAAATCCGCATAACACTTGGCTTTGGAAACCAGAGGGGCTGAATTTTGCATCTTTTACAATCACTAAAGCTTAACACCCGTAACTTTAAAAATCAGTGGGCTTGGTTCTGTGAGAGCTGAGAGGGTGAGAGGAAACTGAGTCCCCACTCTCAAAGA
Organism: Nasua narica; assembly: GCA_028533885.1. NCBI lineage: Eukaryota > Metazoa > Chordata > Mammalia > Carnivora > Procyonidae > Nasua > Nasua narica. Next base: position 90,762,136 of record CM052797.1, on the reverse strand, counting down.
GAAAGCACAACAAATAGCCCTGTGGAGATACAGCAGAGAAGCAGCAGTTTGAAAAACATCTAGGGTATATGGGAGAGAGATTTGTTTACTAATCTCGGAGCATGTGCTCGAGGGGCAGGATCACTGGGAGACTTCTCCAGGAACAGTGGAACTGGCAGGTGCCATTTCCCTTCTGCCCTCCAGCCTAGATGGATGGACACCTGTGGGAACTAGTCTAGCACTAAAACTCTCCACCTAGCTTGCTAAAACCATGCCCAACTTTGCATTCTCCTGTGGACACACCCCCTCCAGGCAGGTCTTGGTTCCAGGTCTCCTTCTACAGCAGACTCTGCCAATCTTGCTAACACCACATGTTCATCACCTAATTCTCTTGCAGTTCTGACCCATCCAATGTGACTTTGGCCAGGGTCCATCCAAAGCAGTGCCACAAATGTGGTGGTGTGCAAGCAATCCTGACCAGGGCCAACACCACTCCAGAGTGACTCTTACCCTGGAGAGAGGGGAAGAGAACCACATTCATCTCTCCAACTGCACTATCAGCAGTGGGTTGGGGGCAGACATCTGGTGTTTCATCAGTGAAAGTTTCTCAGGGGATAACAAAGGGAAAGTGCCCTAAAGTCTGGTGCTATTGCCATCTCTGGAAAACACCTGGTCTGACTCAGTTCAAGCCCAAGGTGGCCTCAGAGTGGCCCACAAACAACACAGGGAACAAATTCTGCCAACAACAGGCAAAGAGAGTCATTGCAGACAACTGGACTGAAGGCAAAAACAGCTCAGCTATAACAGTAGGACACACGTAACATGCTAAGGGACACCTCTGAAGTGCAAAGTTCTCGTGCACAGGGGAAACTGTACTGTAGGGCACTACAGGACCTCTTCTTCATAAGGCCACTGCTTTCAAGAGCAGGAGACATAGCTGATTGTCCTAATACACAGAAACAGATGTAGACAGAGTAGACAAAATGAGGAGACAGAGGAATATATCCTAAATGAAAGAACAGAACAACATCACAAGAGACCCAAATGAAATGGAGACGAGTAACATGCCTGATAGAGAACTTAAAGTAATGAGCAGACACTCATTGGACTGGAGAAGAGAGGAGAAACTCAGGAAGACCTTTAACAAAGAAACAGAAAACATAAAGAAAAGAACAAAGGACTTAATAACTGAAGTTAGAAATACACTAAAGCGGGGACCACATAAGGCATTCCGGAGAGACCCCCTCCTTCCTCCTTGGGGAGGAGCGGTGCGGCAGTGCGTGGCGGGAACCTGCTGGGTTTGGAGACTCCAGACGGGACCTTGCGCCAGAGATAGAGGCGCGCTGCCGCCGGTGGCTGAGCTCAGAGTTTGTGCGGACCCGGGAGACGGGAGTGATTGACTGCTTTCCTCTGAGGGCATGCTAAGGAGCAGGGACTCCAGCACTCAGCTCCTCCAGCGGAGACTGGGAGCCGCCATTTGCATTCCCGGCCTCCAGGGCGGTACGGAAAGCGCTAGGGAACAAAGACTCCCAAAAGCGAACCTGAGTGAATTGCTTGGCCCCTCCCTGGGCAAGGGTGGGGCAATTCTGCCTCAGGCAAAGACATCTGATAACCAAATTGTAAAGGCCCCTCCCCAGAAGATCAGTGAGAATATCCAGCCAAGACCAAGTTCATCAATCAGTGAGAACCTAAGAACTCCGGAGTACTTTTCTCTCTCACTCATCTATTCTTAG
>CM052797.1:90746700-90759924 GCA_028533885.1 Nasua narica | reverse complement strand
TTTTTTTTTTTTTTTAAAGATTTTATTTATTCATTTAACAGAGAGAGAACACAAGCAGGCAGAGAGGCAGGCAGAGGCAGAGAGAGGAGCAGGCTCCCCGCGGAGCAAGGAGCCCGATGCGGGACTCGATCCCAAGACGCTGGGACCATGACCTGAGCCAAAGGCAATTGCTCAACCAACTGAGCCACCCAGGCGTCCCTACTACAATTAAATTTTTTACCTATCACTCTTAAAATTAAGAAAGAATCAGAAGATTAGAAAACTAAGAAACAATTAGAATGAATTCCATCATTCGTTGATTTCCTAAATCCCTGCACTCCTCCAACTCTGATGCTACAAGAAACTCTGAGGTCATTCCTCATCACTCTTACCCTTACTTGTAGAATGCCTTGTTAAGACCTGATTAGGACACCAGCTAAAGGCAATACCTGGGAGGGGGGCGGTTTACAGTTGCTGTCCAAATATTCAGGCAATGCAATCAAGTTGAGAGCAAGTAATTTATTTGGGAGTTGAACTCGGAAATACTGGTAAGGGGGTGAAGAAAAGATACTGATAAGTGAAAGAAGACCATAAGGAATGCATTTTTGAGCTTCTTAATATTGTGGCTAACTGGGGCTCATCCCACTGAGGATCTTGGGAAGCAGTATTGGACATGTGTCAGAATCATCCTCTTTGAGGGGTTAGGAAGCTGGAGAAGTTTTTCACTAGCCCCTCAGATATTTGTTTTCTGGCTGCTTTCAGGGATATTAACCCTTTGATCCTTCCGCCTTGCCCTTTGTAATGGCTGGTCCTATTCCCAAAGTCAGATAAAAACCCTCAGACTTTTACTACAGAGAGAGGTAGGTACTTGGGCAGGTAGCAATAACATCTGCTCAAGAAGTTATCCACGCCTATGTTTTTCAGGTATGTGAGCTGATATATTTCTTATTTTTATTCAAGAAGATTTGAGGTGGGGTTATATTACTTTTCACTAAATGAAGTCCAACTAACCCATATAGCAGACATATACACTGAATACTACATATGCTACAAAATTGCAAGAAATACCCATATCAAACATAACACTTAGCACTTCTTCATAGTTACGGTATGAATTTAGTGGCCATCTGCTATACTTCGGTCCCTATGCTAGTCATTTACATGGGCTAAAAGCAGTTACATTTTATTGAGCCCTAACTCCAGCCAAGATTTTTAACTGTATTATTTTGTTTAATATGTATGTTATTTTATTTGGCAAGGGAAGAATTAAGGTTGCCAATAAACTGACCTTGAGATGGGTCAGATGAGATGCAGAGATTATGCTGGATTATCAGGATGGGCACAATATATTCATGAGGGCCATATTAAATAAAAGAGGGAGGCAAGAGAGTCGGAGTCAGGGAAATTTGAAGATGCTGCACTGTTGACATTGAAGATGAAGGAAGAGGCGCAAGCCAAGGAATGCAGACAGTCTCTATAAATTGGAGAAGACAGGGAAATGGATAACTCCCTAATGCCTCCAGAAAGAATACAGCCCTGCTAACATCTTGACTTTCGCTCAGTGAGACCCACTTTGAATTTATGACCTCCAGAACTGTAATCATAAATTTGTGTTCTAAGCCCTTAAGGGTGGTAATTTGTTGGTAATTTGTTACAGCAGCCATGGGAAACTAAACCATTGTAACTAAGGGGAGGGGGGACCACCTGTAGAACTAGCTATTCCCAAGGTTCTAGAAATAATTGTAGTGTTGATATGAGATCACTTAGAAGGGTTCTACATTACCAACTCATATATTGAAAGAGTGTTGCCTAAGCACACCATGAAAAATGAATACAAGGAAAAATATCCATTTAAAGGTAGGACTGCTTAAAGATGTTCTATTTGAGTAAAAGCTTAGCCTGGTGAGTTACAGCCTAGGTTGGGGTGAAGACTTCCTTGGAGGTTGTTTTCTCCTAATAGTATAAAATTTCTTGAAAAATCACTAGATGTATATTCCTTATTACTCTTACAGTGAATCTTAGAATTTTTTATTTTTCCTTAGTCATAGAATACAATAAAAATAAAGCAGGATCTGATAAATCCCATTTTACTTTTGGGTCTCTTTTCTTCTTGAAGTCTAATACTATTCTTTGAACACAGACTAGCAAACAATAAACTTGAAATAGCAGAGGAGGGCTGGCTCCTTTTGCTTACACTTGCCTTCTTGTGTGTGCCCCTCCCCCCCACAGGTCCCGCCTCTGGGAGGGTCAGAGTGTGGCTCAGCCCTCCTTTGAGCTAATTGGCCCAGACCGCCTGTGGGTTGGGTTTGGGTTAGCCAACAGGAACACGGAACCCCTGACCGGGGTTGAGGGGTGGGGGAAGAATATAAACCCCACCTTTTGTGTGCCAATTCTGGCCAGGGTGATAGGCTAGTTCAAACAGTTACTAAGCAACTTTCTGTGTGTTACAATCTCATTGGCCACTGGCCCCTATAAAACTGCTGCGCTTTTTGAAACTCGCTTTCTTTCTCTACATCATGCTGCTGTGTTGGTGAGTGTGGGAGACTGAGCTTGAGTTAGCTCGAATAAAGGGCTCTTTGTTTTTGCATCAGACTCAGCTCCCTGGTGGTCTTTGGGGATCTCAAAATCTGGGCATAACAAAACTCATACCAAAAATCTGGAAAAAATGTTACCATTTTTATTATTTTAATAGAAGTCAAACTATCTGTATATAGAGAGATTAAATTTATGGTCCTTTGAAGAATATCTATCATTTCTATATCGGTGCATTTGTTATTTCAAAGTATGTACTCCAATTGTTACACTGACTTTAATATATATCTGAGGAAATGTTTTTAATTGTTCCATGACACTTTCAAAATATAATTTTACTTTGTCAATCAAATAACGACAAAGCTATTCCACAGTGCCAAGAGCTTATAGTATTGAGATCTGATTCAGTTTCTTTTCTTTTCTTTTCTTTTTTTTTTATCTGATTCAGTTTTGGATGGAAGAGATTGGTAGGGAGCTAAGTTTGAAACAGCTGTATAAAAACATCAAAGTTATCTCCAAAGAATTTCTTTGAGAATCAGGACAATCATTTGTTGTTGTTGTCAATGGACATCTTGGCTCTTTCCACAGTTTGGCTATTGTGGACATTGCTGCTATAAATATTGGGGTGCAGGTGCCCCTTCAGAACACTACATTTGTATCTTTGAGGGTAAATCCCCAGTACTGCAATTGCTGGGTCATTTTTCTTTGTGTGAATATTTTGGGATTGTTTGCCTCTATATATTTATATAAATATAAGATCACATTTTTCTTTATGGGGACGAGACCCTTCTTATTGTTTTTTTTGTTTTGGGGAAGGAGACAACCAATTTGGCCTCCTGTGCCTCTTGTTTCACCTTTCTTTTTTTTTTTTCTTTAGTTATCTAACAGAGATGGTCGCTTCCTAGTCTATGGGTACATATAATTGATTGCTTTTGTGAACTACTGCTTGATGTAGGTGAAAGATATTTCAAGCTTTGGAGACAGACATTCAGGAGGAATTGAAGAATTCCTTTTTGGAGGCCAGAGAAGCTTTCATGAGTAACTATGCCAGTGTAACCCAGAAGAGCTTGAAATCTTTTTGCAGGTAAGAGATAAGGGGTTTTGTTTTGAGGGTTATAAATTTGCCAGTTGTGTGAAAAACAACAGTAGATCAGAGATTTTATAGAATGCCTTCCTGTGTGTTTAATCCAAACTTGCATAAATAATAGCACTAGTTTACTGTCACCTGAAGAGAGAAGGAAAAAAGAGACAAGCCCTTCGAGTGGTAGGAGACATAAAGAAAACAGTAAGAGAAGTAAAGGGGGTAAGACAGGTACTGGGAAGAGGAAAGGTTATGAAAGAGCAGAGCAGGGCTAACTCCATTTTGCGCTACACCCGCCATCTTGTGTATAACCCCCACATGACCTGCTTCTGAGAAAAACCACAGAATGTCAGAATATTGCCCAGCCCGCCCTTGAGCTAGTTGGTCCAGCCCACCTATGAGTTAGTTTGAGTTAGCCAATAGGAATGCAGAACCCCTAACCGCCAAAGAATGTAAACCCCACCTTTTACCTGCCAAACTTGCCCGCCAATTCTGACCAGAGTGATAGGCTAGTTCAAACAGCTACTATAGGGTAAACTGTAATTCAGTTGGCCACCTGCGTGTGACCTAACATGACTATGCAACTTTCTGTGTGTGTTACAATCCCATTAGCCACTGGCCCCTATAAAACCAGAGCCTTTTGAAACTCACGCTCTTTCTCTGCATTATGCCGCTGCATGGGTGAGAGTGGGAGATTGAACCCGTGCTAGCCGGAATAAAGGCTCTTTGTTTTTGCATCAGACTTGGCTCCCTGGTGGTCTTTGGGGATCTCAAAATCTGGCATAACAGTTACAGAGCAGATACCACAAGGGCATAGAAACTCTAAAAGATATCCTGAGGGACAGGAAAGAATAACTAGTACTGGACCAAGTCTTCCACTGACAACAATTATCAAAGTAAAACAAAACAAATACTGCAAAAACAACCATCTGAAAACACAGGAGTATAGGGAAAGCAGATAGGACCCCAAAGGAGAGTGACCGTTTAAAGCAAGCGGATGAGCCAAGTTCCACATTGTCTTCTGCTCTGTGAGTTACTTTTCAGTTCACTTGGTGAGAGGCAGTAAGTCCCAGCAGAAAGCCACAGCCTTCCCAGGCTGAAGTGACCAGTCAGAACATGGGGCTCTAACAGTGGTTGCAATTTGAGAAGAAAATCTCAGAGAGGAAGAATCCTCAAAGTGAGAAAGCCCACAGATGCCATATCTACTATGAATTCCTCTTGAGCTTTGGGCTGGCTCCTTAGTCGTGCCTGTGCAGAATAAGACCTTTGAAAAACAAACGAAAGCAGCATCTGTGATTCCACATGTGATTCCATGTGTGTAGAGACTTTAGCAGCCACGTGCTGCTGGAGAGATGGAAGTTGGAGTTCAGGGCTCACCAAGTTAGAGGAGATTTGGTAAATACCCTGAGCTGTGTACTGAGATCCCAGAAACACCGCATCCTAGAAGTAAAACTGAAGAGACAGCAAGCTCTAACAAAAATCATAAACTCTCAACAGGATTAAAGCGATCTGCTGGTATTCCATCTGCCTCCCAAATAAACTCCAAACCCTCTTTTTTAAGGACAATGACATCATCCAGCGTGTCTCCACAAATTTTCTTTCTTTCTTTTTTTTTAAGATTTATTTATTTATTTATTTGACAGGGAGAGCACAAGCAGAGGGAGCAGCAGGGAGAGGGGGAGAGGCAGAAGCAGGCTCCCCACCGAGCAGGGTGCCAGATGTGGGGCTCAATCCCAGGATCCTGGGACCATGACCCAAGCTGAAGGCAGACGCTTAACAACTGAGCCACCCAGGCGCCCTTCTACAAATTTTCATATACAACCGCCGGCAGTCAATTAGAAATGAGGAAATATGATTAAAAATAGGAACAATTGACTGGAAACTAACTGAACCACAGACATTAGAGACCAATAATTTGATACAGAGTTATCACCTAAAGACTTTAAAATAAGTATGGTTAATAGTTTAAGAAAATCTAGGAACAGTTAAAAAATTTTAGGAAGTATCTGGAATTCTTAAAGAAGCATCAAACCAGTAGTACAGAGATGGAAAACAGATTAGTGATTAAGAGAAGTTAGGGACACGGGTGGTGGTGGTAGCTGTGTGACTATGAAGGGGTAGCATGAGGGGAGTTTTGTGTTTTGTTGACAGAATGGCTCTGTACCTTGATTTTAATGGTAATTACATAAATCATTATGTGCTCCTTAAAATAAAAGCTTTCTTGAGATATTGTTCACATACCCCTATAAATTCACTTACTTAAAGTTCACAATTCCATGGTTTTTAGGATATTCAGAGTTGTGCAATCATTTTATGTTATTTCTGTCTGGTTTTGCTATCACTCAGGCAAGTCTTAAAGAGAGCATTGGGCACAAAACCTCCCCTTACCTTTCTCCCTCCCTTCCTTCCTTTAATAACTACTATGTGTATCTACCTGCCCCGTGTCTAATGAATGATGCTGAACTTCAAGTACCTCTGGGAATTTCATGTGAAAAGCAGCATTTATCCCCATGCAGATTGTATCTATTTTTTTTTTTTTTTGAGTTTGGGGTTTTTGTCTCTGTTTCTTTAGTTATCAGTTTCATTTCTTTTATGTCTTTTGGAAATACTTCACAATTCGGCTTTAACTATGATTCTTGCTTTTCAGTGTTATGTTTTATTATTTTGTTTTGAACGCTTTTAGTGTTATTTTAATGGAATTTTAGAAAAGTAGGCAAGAAAAAAAGAGCCTGCTGTACTACTTAAAATTATGTCATCTAATGTCATCTTTATGCCATTCTTTGTATAATATTTACAAGTGATTATGGTGTTCACCATTTCAACCTGCAACCACACACTCCTCCTATAGAGTCACTCAAAAACATGACCATAGTTAAAATTTGTTTACAATCTGGACTCCTTTTACATAACCTATTAGCAGCATTTGCCACTGGTGATCCCTCTCTCCTTCTTGATATACCTTCTTCACATGGCTTCTAGGATACCACATTTAATTCTGATTTTCCTCCTGTGTCATCTTTTTCCTTCTGAGTTGACTTTGCTGGTTCCATTCTTCTCAATAATACTGAAGAGCTCCTGGGTACAGTCCTCTGAACTTTTTTCCTTCCTATTTATTCTTATTTCCTTTGTGGTTCATCTCTCTCATGGCTTTAAACACCATGCATGTGCCAAAAACTCCCTGAATTTTCTCCCCAGCTGAGGCCTTTCCCACAAATTCCAGGTTATGAATCCACTTGCCTGTTTGAAATCTCCACTTGGATGTCTACCAAACTGCTCAGGCTCATCATTTCCAAAAATGAGCCCCTACTCTTCTTGGCACCCACCCCAATCACCACCCACTGCCTTCCTCACCTCAACTCAATGGAGTTGATCGCAACTCCATTCATTTGGTTGCTCAGGTGAAAAGTCTGGGAGTCATCCTTGACTATAGATGACTAGTGGTAATCTCTCAGGAAAACCCACTGGCTGGGCCTCTGAAACATATCAGATTCTCACTGCTTCTCACCCCCACTTGGTCTGACTTAGTGACCATTTGGCCGCTTCTGGAGCTTCTGGAGTTCTGCAATATTCTCCTAATTCACCTGGTTCTGACTTGGTTCTCCATATTCTCTTCTCAATACAGCAGCCAAGTGATCCTTCTGGCATCCATTTGGTATCTAAGTCATCTGTGCTCAAAACTTTCAGTGACTCTCCCCATTTCCATCAGGCTGAAAGGTAAAATTCTTTAATCTTACATGATTAGGTTTTCCTCCTCTATTTACTCTTCTGTTACTCTGCTCGTGACTTTGCTCGAGTCTCAATGCTTGATGTGTCTAGAATAGCCCAGGCTCTTACCTTTGATCGAGTTCTTTCCTCTGCTTGGAATGTTCTTTTCTTAAATATTTGGCTAAGTTTTTCATTGCCTTGAAGTCCTGGCCCAAATCTTATCTTCTCAATGAGGCTTTACCTATCCCACCCTATTGTGTTCTATCGACCTCTTATCACCTCCTAATAGATTAGACAATACTCATGTTTATTACCCCCTGTGGGAATCTAAATTCCACTGTGGGGCATTGCTTTTTATATTGCTTTAAGGGAAAGGTCATACATTTCCTCAAGCTCATGCTTACTTCTTTCTGTTTTGTGTTAACTTGTAGACGCTGACTTTTTCTATAAAAAATGGAATAATCCCCTTAAGAAATGAAATTCATTTGAGTTGGAATTTTAAGAATTATTTTTCATTTGTGACATCCACATTAAGCACAATAGGTGAGTAAGGTGCTTTATTTTTAGTTTAATTTAGTTTTATTTTTTATTTAGAATGCCAAGTATTTAAATTATTATAGCGTGGAACTTTGTCTGTATAAGTTCAGAACCTGCTTTTATTTTTAAGATATTTCACCAATATATGTAGCTTCCCCTTTATTTGTGATTTTTTAAAAAGACTTTTATTTATTTATTTAGACAGAGAGGAGAGAGATCACAAGTAGTCAGAGAGGCAGGCTGAGCAGAGAGCTGGATGCGGAGTTGGATCCCAGGACCCTTACCTGAGATCATGACCTGAGTCGAAGGCAGAGGCTTTAACCCACTGAGTCACCCAGGTGCCCTATTTGTGATTTTGATCACTTGTGTCTTCCATAACAAATCTGATGTGCCTTTGCTCTTTAGCGGGTGTTCCTGGCAATGGCATTTCCATCTAGTCTTCCAACATATGGGTGAGATAAGTAGCAAAGCAAGAATCAGTCAGACTTTCCAGGACTCCTGATAGAACTAAGATGCCTACAAGTTTCTCTGGAATTCAGCTAGAACTTGGCTAGAGATTTTGTGATTTCAAAACAAAGAGTTACCATAGATTTCTGCTAAATTTTAGACAATTCTACGATATTTTAATTTCAACTAAGAGCAACTAGGGTTTACAAAAAGAATAAACTTAAGAGAGCCATTGCCAAAGACCCTCAGGAGAGTCCTGGGAAATACCAGTTTAGACTGCCAAAGCCCTCTGGCACTGCTGTAGAATTTTCCTTCTCATGGGACTAGAGAAGGTTAATAAGTGATGACTGTTATTCTCAGTATGGCATGTTCAGATATATTTCCTTTACTAAAAATAGGAGGAATATTCACAGTTATGGAGAATGTGATGCCTGCAAATTACCAGCAAAATAATATCTGTTTAGAAACCACTCTTGCTTTTTATATTTCAGTAAAAGAATTGAGAGAATCTTGGACTTTTAGGGGCCCACGTGTGGTCAAACTGTTGGGACTGGATGTCACCGTGACCCTGGTTTCTGCCCTAAAGATAATAACAACAGGAGTCTGAATGACCATCTCCTTTGGTGTATCACCTGGTAGTGTTCACAGAAGTCCAGGTGGTTGGTGGACACAGAGAGCAAGATGGAGTCCCTCAGGTCAAACAGGGACATAAGCAACCAAGGGCATTGCCGCTAAGATTAGATATTGCTGAAACCAGCACAGGCTGATGACACACAGAACTGATAATTAGCAGAATCAGAAGAGGCCTGCAAAGGCCCAAGACTGATTAAGCAGCTTTCAAAATCAAGGACTTTTGCAGCAAACTGTCAGACTCTACAGACGCTGACCCTTCCATGTCTGACTGCGTTAGAAAGGCAACCGCCGACCAAGACTCTGCCTGACTGATTTCTGACCGTAACAGAGACCCTTCACTGCCTGAACATTATGAGCAGCATGTTCAGAGAGCTGACCCAGGTCGAACCGAGTCCTCATCTCACCCATATCCTCATGCACTGATTCTGCACTTGGTTCCTTAATTTCTTACCCCTTGTTTTATCTTGTTTGTTGTGACTTTGTATTATACTTTGCTTCGTGTGATTCGTAAGAAGCTAAGTTAAATGTGTAGTGAAATGTCATTGAATTTGGAATCCTGAACCTGCTTTACAATTATGTTGACCTTGCTAATGACTGAATAAAGCTGACATTGTGGAAAGACACAACTTACGTACATGCTTTCATAGCCTGCTTGCAACAGCGGCCATGAATTTTGTCATCTGACTCCTAAGCCACTCCAGCTCTGGGCCACAGTAGATAAATAATTTTAACTTCAGGCAGTTCAACCTCATTCACTGGTTCTGTTTAACAGGGAGTGAAGAGAGGTGAAACCATCTGACTGTTCTCTACCATGTGATGTTCTGATATTTTTATCTTGTCGAGACAGAATCAGTCGAAGTACCAGCTTGCCTGAAGAATACAGGCAGTTGTTATTTTGTAGTCCTGGAAATAGTCAATAAGCCTACTTTGCCTTCATTCTTGAAACACATTCTTTTAAACAAACGTGAGTTAAGGCAAACTATGAATTTATATGAGTTCAGACATGACTTTAAATGGACATAAACTCCTCATGTTGCAATGGTTTAACATTGCCAGGCTGTTTAAAATACCACCACAGGCAACCAAGGGAACTTTTGTGAGAACTCCATGAAAAATTGTGAAACTTTGGTAAGGCATTCTTCCCCCGCCTTTGTGTGTGTGTTTGGGGGGGAGAGGGGTGAAAAGAAAGAGAGAGAGAGAGAGAGAGACCATTCCTATTCTTTTATATCATTGAAAATAAAAATTGAACTTAAGAGCCATGGGCATTAAACTGTCAACTCTGTGTGTGTGTGTGTTTCACAAAAGCAACTCCAAATCCACAATTTAGAAAAATGAAATTTTGTTAAATCTTGTGCTATACATAAGGCACCAAATACTAACATGTAGAGATTAATATTAGATCCAGTAGCAAGACTGACTTATTCAAGTTTGACTCCATGCAAAGTAGCAAATCTCTCCATTTTTCTTTTTGTTGTCCCATAATAAATAGATGTTATAAATGGTTGTAGCAGAATCCACAAAAAAGTCTTTTTTTTTTTTGCCCAGTGATATAGGATTAATTTCCCATATCATTGAATATACTTCCACAATGTAATTTTTAAAAACTGCAAAGTATTTTATTGGGCCATTTTCCTCAGCATATCCCTTCTAATGTTAGATATTTATGTTAGTTCCAATTATTCACTCAAATAATGCTTTAGTGATACTCTTACACACTTTTCTGATCATTTAATTAGGAGAAACTCCTGGATATAAAATGACTGGATAATACTTTTAAAAGTTATATGTCACAATGAAACATTAACAACAAAATGTAGCAGTATTGAGTGAATAATAAATTTGTCTTTTATTATTGTTTAGGTTATGGGTCGATTGCTCCCAGAACTCCTATGGGTCAGATACTCTGTGTCTTCTTGGGGATCCCTCTATTACATTCCTGAAATTCCTGAGTAATGCAGTATCACAGCCATTTTCTGGACTTAGGGAACACCTTCAGAATACGGGAATGAAAGAGGTGATTTTTACTAAATTTTTTTTTTGCTTTCTTATATGTTTTGATTCCTAAAATAAGAACACACATTTAATAAATTCTTGTTAAATACATCCTAAAAGGAATTTCTATATGTACATATACGTGCAGGTGTATATGTATGTACATATTTGTGTGTGTGTGTGTGTGTGTGTGTATTTGGAATGCTTGCCCTAGCCCTGTTTTTTATTGAATTCCTAGATCAAGAAAAGGGTATCCAGATAAAAATCACTACAGTGCTTTGTTTTTCTTCTTCAGAGAACAGAAATATTATTTCAAAGAACATTTGTAGAATATTACATAATGTATGTAGATAGATTTATTGGGACATGTTTGCAATCATGATTTTCTTTGATTTCCTGAACCGGCATATGAGCTAAGTACAGCAAAACCTAACGTGTAGATTTTCTCCAGGAGGTTATCACCTTGAATTCAGGCCTTCTAATTCTAGGTTTTGAGCTCTCTTGTCTCATAATCCCTCCCTCGACGCTGCTAAGGGCAAGAAATTATTTAAGTCTATAGATTATGAAAGTATATCATTGGAAGAGCTGTTGGGAAAACTGGTAGGCAATTCGTGTTAAGTTGGGGCAAAGTGGGAGAGAGAGAGATGATGTGGGTGGATGGTCCATTCCTGGTGCTGTGTCCTAGGAAGAGGTATGCAGAGAGGACAAGGACAGACATTGCTCGCTCTTATTGCCGGGAGGGTCTGCATCAGGTGTTCCTGTGACTCAGGCTGCACCTTAACAATGACCCCATGAGCCAAACTAATCCAGTTAAAATAAACAACTGAGGCAGGATGCTCCTTTCCCTACTTCTCTGGATCATACCCACTGGCTTCAGAGTGATCATTAAAAGGTCAGCTTGATGTCTAAACAGGCCTGCTCTAAGCCAGTTTCCCCAGGTCTTCTCAGGACAGAGAAGCACTGACTAAGAGAGGCTAGTTAGCTAGTTATTACTTCCCCAGTCCCAAGGAAATAGAGTCCTGAGAAAGAAAGTCTTAGGAGATTATTTGGCCACCTACTCTACAGTAGTGATCAGTGAATGCTCTTGGACTTGACCCATTCCTACCACTAATTCTTTCTTGGGAGTGAATAGAGAGGCAAGAGCTTTGAGCATTCCTTGGGGACCAAAAATCATCTGTGAAATAGTTCAACCAGAGAAATTTATTTCCTCTTTAAGGAAGGCGATCATATGGCATCTACAAAGATCTTACCCATTTTTCCTGCCTGGAGACATGTTATCAACATTTGTAATTATGTTTGGTATCAAAGATTTGGCTGTTTCAGAAACTCAAGATCTCTTGGATGTTGCCTTCCAGGGCCTATGCAAGGCCAAGGCTGTATCTTACTTACATGCTTATAGATATGTCTAAAGAAACTCATCAGATAGAATCACTCAAGTGTACCAGATGAGATAGCATGATCCAAATACAATTTTACCAGTTAAATCATACTGAGTTTGCCACTATAATACAAAGTTAAATAAAAGGAGCTATTAACAGTAGTTGCCTTAGAAAATGAAATTTTGAATATTAATCTCCTCTTGTTCCCAGAGCTCCTTAACAGTCCCCAAATACGTACTAAAAGTTAGCTATCTAATTCTTCCACTTTCCTCTAATTTTGACCTAATTTTCCATGGGTGGGTTATATAGGCTTGAACATCTCTAAAGTTGAATAATGAATCTCTGTTTTCAAATTTCAGAGAAAAAAAGACAGAAGAATTTTATTACATTAGCTCCATATTTCAACAAATTTAGAAAGTACTGCAAATCTTACAATGTAATATCATCATTGCAATAAGCATATTACATAAACACTGAAATTTAAGACAATATTGACAAGATGTCCCTTTATAATAATAAATAAAAAAGTATGTATAGTCCTTAGCAGTGTCTGTCCTATATGAGGTGCTCTACAAGTGAAAGTTTAAAACATGTTATTTTTTTAAATTAACATATAATGTATTATTTACTCCAGGGGTACATGTCTGTGAATCATCAGGCTGACACATTTCCCAGCACTTACCATAGCACATACTCTTATGTGCTTATGTCCTTAACTCAGCCACCCTATCCCTACCCCCCTACCCCAGAAGCCCTCAGTTTGTTTCATGAGTTTAGGAGTCTCTTATGGTTTGTCTCCCTCCTGATCCCATCTTGTTTCATTCTCCCCCCCACACCCCGCCGACCCCCTGCCCTGTCTCTCAAATTCTTCATATCAGAGAGATCATATGATAATTGTCTTTCTCTGATTGACTTATTTCGCTTAGCATAATACCCTCT
>CM052797.1:90713454-90746600 GCA_028533885.1 Nasua narica | reverse complement strand
TGTGTGTGTGTGTGTGTGTGTGTGTGTGTGTGTGTGTGTGTACACCCCACATCTTCTTGATCCATTCATCTGTTGATGGACATCTAGGTTCTTTCCATAGTTTGGCTATTGTGGACATTGCTGCTATAAACATTCGGGTGCATATGCCCCTTCGGATCACTACATTTGTATCTTTAGGGTAAATACCCAGTAGTGCAATTGCTGCGTCATAGGGTAGCTCTATTTTCAACTCTTTGAGGAACCTCCATACTGTTTTCCAGAGTGGCTGTACCAGCTTGCATTCCCACCAACAGTGTAGGAGGGTTCCCCTTTCTCCACACCCTCACCAACATCTGTCGTTTCCTGACTTGTTAATTTTAACCATTCTGACTGGTGTGAGGGGGTATCTCATTGCGGTTTTGATTTGTATTTCTCTGATGTCAAGTGATGTTGAACACTTTTTCATGTGTCTGTTGGCCATTTGGATGTCCTCTTTGCAGAAATGTCTGTTGATGTCTTCTGCCCATTTCTGGATGGGATTATTTGTTCTTTGAGTGTTGAGCTTGAGAAGTTCTTCATAGATTTTTGATACTAGCCCTTTATCTCATATGTCATTTGTGAATATCTTCTCCCATTCTATCAGTTGTCTTTTAGTTTTGTTGACTGTTTCCTTTGCTGTGCAAAAGCTTTTGATCTTGATGAAGTCCCAATAGTTCATTTTTGCCCTTGCTTCTCTTGCCTTTGGTGATTAGAACATTTTATTTCTAATGTTAGTTTACCTATCTCTTTTCCTTTCCTCCCACAAAAATGTAATCTCTGTGTGGACAAACTGCCTTTATTTTACTTTGTATCTTTAGTCTCTCATGATACTGATAGAAAACAATAAATGCTTATTGAATAAACTTGAATTAGATCATAAAAAGCATTTAATTAATCAGAAAGAGAACTGTAAATGTAATATCCAATTTTCAGATGGGAAAATTCATTTATTTTCTCTTGTAATTTGAGGTGGTGAGATGTCTCTTAACAAAATATGATTAGTTTATTTGCCTCAAAAAGTTAATGTCCAAATAGTAAGTGTTCATACTAACTTTTTGCACACCGGTGGGACCCAGAGCTGGAGATGGGAGTGAGCAAGTCACAAGGCAAAAGAACATTATAGTCTGAGACCTATGGAGGGCAGGCAGTAAGGGATTGTTTTACATGAAAACAATGTAAAGTGCAACAAAATGAATGAAGAACGAAAACTGAATGAAAAGATCAGTAACAGAGATTTACAAGGAGGAAGATGATTTAGTTGACTGAGCTAGGAAATACTCTTAGATGCAAAGGAAATCTGTGAATTAGAGTGCAGTAGGATACACCAAGCACGCCCTTGGTCAGGAAAGGATCTGTAAGGTGCAAATGGCAGTTTAGTTGTCAATAGCTCTCTGACTAATGTTGGGTTGATTTTAACATCTCTTTCCCACCTTCCCTTCCTGTCTCCCTTCCTATCTCCTTCCTTCCTTTCTCTTTCCTTCTTTGCTTTCTTTCTCTTTCCTTCCTTCATCTCTTTCCTTCCTCCCTCACTCCCTCTCCCCTTCTGGTCCCTCCCCTCCTTCCTTCCTTTCTTATTTTTCTTCTTTTTTTAAGAGAAAAATTAATATTTACATGCTCATCATTTTCTTGATAATTGGACTTGTCATTTTCATCCTGCTACCATCATTACTCTTCATGCATTCAGAGGGCTGGACTTACAAAGGACTGTATTTTGCATTTATCTCTTTAAGTACTGTTAGGTTTGGTGACTATGTATTAGGTAAGTCAATTGAATCTTGGAATTCTATTAACATTCACAGCGACAGAACTAACAAGATTTGAAATAAAAGTATAATCAGAAATAGAGCATTTATCTATAGGAGTTAGGGTAGAAGCCAAAACTATATTTCCAACTCCAATCATCTGACAATCCATTAAAGAATCTAGAATAATTCCTTTCTGTCCAACTTTCTCCTTAGTTGAATACACTAATTACGGGAAAATGGAATAGAAGAAATCCTTTTATAGCATGACACCACTTGCTCACACAGGTATCCAAAATTCATGCGTAATGAAAATATCAGTATAAAAGATAAATCCCATGTAACATGCACTTAGTGTCTTTTCCAATAGATAAGTCCACTTTCACCTTAGAATAAATATACTGTATAAGGAGATATGTAAATATACTGCATAAAGACCCCCAGAGATTATTTATGTATATAGCTAAAATTCAACAGCAGCATATCAAAAAAGCATTTTGTAAGAAGGATTATTTTTATAAAGCCTTTTTGTGTCTATAAATTCTTCAAAGGAACAAAGCAAATCTCCAGGCTATATATTTTGTGGCTCATCACTGCTTCAAATTAGCATTATCATATTAAGCATTATTCTTACTATTAACATATTTTTAAAAAGTTAGCCCAAAGAACATAGGTGTACCACCCTACTTTGCATACATGCATATGCCTCACACTTACATAGAAGAATCAGTATTCTACATAAAAAGGACAAGAAGCAGAACACTGATGTGTGTTCTACCACAATCTATCTGTGTCAACCTGGATAAGCGAGTTGGCCAACAGGATTTAATTTGATCTAATATAAAATAGCTGGGATGAGGGAAACTTTGAACTAGTTGATTTTTTTTCTATCAATCAACTAGTCACTCAACTAACCTAGCAATCAGTATTTCTTGAGACTTTTTTAACCACGTGAAAGTCTTAAGTGATGTATGTTGAGGAATTAACCATGACTTGGCTCCAGTTTATAAGGAGCAAACATTGGAGTAGGGAAGATTTAAATATAAATAGACAATTACAATTCATGTTGCAATAAGCCACGATTTCCTATGAAAATTCCAATTGTTTTTTTCTTTCTGCAGAAATTAACAAGCTAACCCTAAAATTCATCTGGAAATTCAGGACATTCAGGATAGCAAAAACAATTTTGGAAAAGGACAGCTTGAGGACTTATACTTCCTGGATTAAAAAAATCACAACATTATAGCAATAAAAGCAACATGGTACTTACATAAGGATAGATATAGAGATCAACGGAATAGGAGTAGAGAAATAAATCCAGACATCTATGGTCAATTGATTTTTAAATAATAAACTTCATTTTTTTAGAGCAGTTTTAGGTTTACAGAAGAATTGGGCAGAGTATAGAGAGTTTCCAGATACCCTATTATCTCACTTCCTAGTTTCCCCCGTTATTAACATCTTGCTTTAGTGTGGTACAATTGTTACAACTGATGAACCAATATTGATATTTATTATTAACTGAAGTCCATGATTTACATTAGGTTTCACTCTTTGTGTTATATATATATCCTATGGTGGTCAACTAATATTTGACAAAAGTGCTAAGACCACTCAATGGAAAAAAGATAATCTTTTCAACAAATGGTGTTGGGTCAACTGGATATCTATATGCAAAAGAATAAATTTGGACTCCTATCTAAGCTAACATCCCATACAAAAATTAACTCAAACTGGATCAAAGATCTAAGTGTAAAAGCTAAAATTCTAAAACTTCTAGGAGAAAAGATTTGAGTCAGTCTTTGTGACCTTTCATCAGACAGTAGTTTCTTCTATTTTTCTTTGGCTGCTTGTATTTTAGATGCCCTGTCTAAAGCACAAGCAACCAAAGAAAGGTAAATTGAACTTCATCAAGAATTAAAATATTTTTTGAGTCAAAACGTACTAGAAAGAAAGTGAAAAGACAATCCACACAATGGGAGAAAGTATTAGTAAATAACATATTTGATAATGATCTAGTATCCAAAATATGTAAAAAATTCTTACAACAACATAAAGACAACCTATTTTAAAAGTGAGAAAAGGAGTCGAATAGACATTTCTCCAAAGAAGATATGTAAATGACTAATAAGCATATAGAAAGATGCTCAACATCATTAATCATTAGGGAAATGCAAATCAAAACTACAATAAGATACCACATTACACAGACCAGGATGGCTATAGTAATAATAATAATAATAATAATAATAATAATAATATGATAAATGTTGGCAAAGATATGGAGAAACTGGAACCCTCTTATCTTGCTGGTGGGACAGTAAAGTGGTACAGCTACTATGAAAACAGTTTGGCAAATTCTCAAAATGTTAAAAAGAGTTACCATACGACCCAGAAGTTCTACCCCTAGGTATATACTAAAAGAAATAAAAACATTTCTTCACACAAAAAATTATATATGAATGTTCACAGCAGTATTGCTCATAATAACCAAAATTTGGAAACAACGCAAAGACCCATTAGCTAATGAATGAATAAACTCTATGTGACATATCTATTCAATGGATATTCAATTCCTTATCAAGTACACAAATGCTGTACTTTTATTCATGATATTTTTGTGCAAACTACCTTGAATATATACCTATATAAATAATAGTTCATGGTAAGTAGTTCATATCTGTTACTGGCAGCAGAATACTAATTTCACCAAATTAAACAGTTATAGAAAATTTCTCACTTCCTGTAAAGTTCTTGAAATTTTTCTGATTAATCACGGTTATATAGAACTTTAAATTCCTTTATGAATACATATATACATATTTAATACTTTCATTTTTATTGACTCACTGGAGAAGTCATAAATCAGATGACCGATTTCATCTGTACTTAAAATAAATCCAGTCTTATGTCATCATTCAGACCCATTCACCAGCAATTTAAATGTAAAGATACTAATTCACTGAAATTGACCCGACAATAAAGTCCATTAAAAAAGAGCTTGAAGTACGTGCAAAAAATCTCAACAATAAGCAAGTATGAAAGCTAACAGGATAGATATTTGCTAACCAGAACATACTAAAATGGCACAGTATTTAGAAAGTTTTAAATAGCATACTGAAAAAAATGTATACTGAAATATCTTCGAGAGGCTTACTTAATTTCAATAATATTCACAGGCAAGCAAAGACTACAAGGGAATGAAAATGCAAACCAGCAGTATCACTGCCTCAATATATGCCATCAACAGAAGTAATGTTGATGGAACAAGGCATCCTGATAGGAACTCTCCAAAATCACAGCCAGAAATGCAATGTTTAATCCTGTTGTTAACAAGTGAATATAATAACATTCCTGGGAGAATATCTAAAGACAGGTATTTAAAAATATAAAAAATAAAGACAGGTATTTAAATGGACAATTCTTCTTGTCAATGGAATAATATATTTCAAAAATAAAGTTTAGTAATAAAAAAATAGATGTATTCATAGAGGTAGATTTCTAAGACATCTAGTACATCAGATGTATTGGAAATTACATATTGGAAATCTCAACAAGGTTATCTCAGCACATGGTGTTCAATCTTAAGGGACTTGATTTTCTATATATTCTAAATATTTTGTTTTGTTCTTTTTGTAGTCTGACACCAAAGACCACTTCCAAGTTCTTATAAAACGATTTAGGACATCAAAGTTATAAATTCCAAAGTGGTGACTTTGAAAAATCTTTACTAGCAAATTGGATAAATTTGCAAACAAAAATGTTTGGAACTTTCTAGTGAATATCACCCTCATACACTGGCAGATTCCTTAATTAGTATATAAAAGCAGACCCTTTCAATTGGTTTCATAACTTCTTTGTCTCTTTCAATAAACAGCTGAAAACTAATGTTGCACTTGTCTTTCTTTGGATAAGATCTAGTAAATTATAATGCTTAGAAACATTAATTCATTTGGAATTGCTCAGTAATTTAAGAATATTTCAAAATGTTTTACACAAATTAGTGTAGTATCTAGCTTGGATTTTGTATGTCAGGATTCTCTTGAAAAAAACAGAATATATTATATATAATGGGGGAAGGATATATATATATACTGCAAATATAAAAAAAATATAAAAAGATTGTAAGGAATTGGCTTACTTGATTATGAAGGTCTGAGAAGTCCCATGGGCTGCTGTCTGGAGACCCAGGAGAGCCAGTGCTAGTTGCAGTCTAAGTCCAAAAGTCTAAGTATCTGGAGGGCCAATATCCCAGTTCAAAAACAGTCAAGGGTGTCTAGGTGGCTTAGTTGGTTAAGCGTCCAACTCTTGATCTTAGCGCACGTATTGATCTCAGGGCTGTGAATTCAAGCCCTGGGTCGGGCTCCATGCTGGGTGTGCAGCCTACTTAAAAACAAAAACAAAAACAAAGTCAGAGAGACCAAATGCTTCCTTAACCTCCCTTTTGTTCTTTTCAGACCTCTAATAGATTGGATGTGATTCATCCACACTGGGGAGAGCAATCTGCTTTACTCAGTCTACTGAATCAAATGTTAATCTCATGCAGAAACATCCTCATAGACATACCTAGAATATTTAACTAGATAACTGGGTACCCTGTGTTCCAATCAAGTTGATACATGCAATTAATCACAATTTCCATAAGAAAATTACCTTTTAAAAGGTCAATTTATGTCCATAAACCCTTAACATTTCAATGAACTTCTACAGAAGCCTCCATTAGTCATATATGGGAGAGTAGTCATACACTTTATGAACTACATATAATTATTATCCTCATTTTACCGATGTGGAAAGTGAGGGTAAACAGCTTGCCCAAGGTTACCCAACTATTAAATGACAGGGTTGTGGTTCAAACTCCAGTCTGTTTAACATAAGCATCACCACCCTTAACCAGATCACTCTAACTAGCTGGGAAAGAACATTTGAAGGGCTGTGTACTGGAGAACAAAAAGACAATTACAACCTTGTGACATGGTGGACGGAGATCTTGAAATGATTTTAGTGCTTTTATGAAATACACACACACACACATATACATATCTATATCAGAGGTGGTGTGGGTATGTATGAAGGAAGCCAAGGGTGACTGAAGTTCTCGCTTGAATAGCTTCTATTCGAACTACCTGAATTATTACATTTGATTCTCGCGTAAGTAATAGTAATAGCAGATGGCATTTTCCCAGAATAGGAGACATAAAGGGTTTTGAAACGAGTGTCTTTAATTGATTCACAGAAACCATATATAGTGCAATAATGAGAAACAGATACAGATAGTCTTAATCCTAACAGATCTTCTTTTCTCTCCCAAGCTGGTAGACAGACATTGGCTCTTGCCAGACTGCTATCGTCAACATATTGAGTTGATGAGTTTGTAACAGAGGGAAACACGGAGGGATGAAGTGTAAGAAGTAATCCTCTCATTTATGATCTCTGGGCATATGGCTAGCAACAGGAGGAGAGAAAACATTGTGACTACTGACATTTGCCAGTCCTACCATGAATCTTGATATAAAAATTCATTAACTTTCTTTCTTTTGAGATGTTCATTAATTGTTACTACCTTAATATAACAAAAAGTTTTCTTTAAAAAAAAACCCCTCATTATTGGGAGTATTAAATCATTGAGAGACATTAAAATTAGCTAAGTCCCTTTAGCCAAATACAAGAACCCCACAGGCCAAAATGCTCTGAATAAAGTTCATTAATCAGTCATCTTTCAAAAGCAAAATATCTTCTAATTTCTTAGATATTTCTTCAACCATGACTTTAGCTTTTGACTTATCAGTGAAGTCCTGCCAATACTTTAGAAAAACCACTAGAAGGGAAGTCTGTGTTTGGGAAGAGGGGGCCTTAAAGCAAAGATTAGCACTTTCCTGGCTAACTGTTCCAAGTGCAGTTGTGGAATTATAAAGCTACATGGCTGGGACATTTAGAAGTGCAGTAGTGACGTGGCCTCCTTCCATCTTTGGACGCTCTTAGTTTATTAACAGTTTTTTTTTAAAGCCAAAGAGTTATAATACTTGAAGTATAGCACGTCCACACTTAATACTTTTAGTGCAGAAATACAGTACAACATACTAATGCTATTTTAGAAGATAATTACATTTGCAGAATTACATATTCATAACACATGATGGGGTCAGACTATCATTTAATCAAACATAAGCACGAAATCGTATGATGAAATTTATCATCTTGCAATGTGTTCGGTATATATATCCCATTTGGAGATCCACATTTGAGGCCCTTCACAAGTGTGGGCCTCAAATAAATGATGTCTCAGGTTCCCATTAGGCCAGGTAAGGCCCAACTCATCTGACCCAAGAAAATAGTTCACAAATAGACCTCAGACTTAGTTGGCAAATGATACCATTTCTGAGACACTCCTGCTCCTTTCTACCAATTCTCTTCTCAAGAAATATTTTTTTATGGCATATTTTGAATGCTTATGACTTAGGAAGTTATATAACTTGGGTCCTTGTGGGAATAACCCAGGGTGCTTTATTCTTCACAGAAATTTCTTTTGACCCCACAACACATTCCTTTCTGCAGAACTTCTGCAACAGTCCCAGCTGGATTCTAAAGTCACACAGATTTGAGTTCAACTTCTGCTCTGTCATGACTACTTAAATGACCTTGAGGAACTACCAGCCACTCTGCGCCTGCAAATAAGGATAATTATAGTCCTTATTTCATAGGGTAGTCTGAAGATAAAATGAGTTGCTGCAAGCAAAGTACCTAATGTGTTGTCTGACATCTAGACAAGATGTACTCAAGAACTCAAGAACAGTTAATCATAGTTACTGTTATTCTTTCCCCGGAGTTATACCCAAATTTTCCAAGCAATAGAGATCTTGTAGAAGATACAAAAAATGAAACAAGCTTTTTCTTACTATTTTTTGATATCTCTAATGTTTCAGATATTTTACTTCTTTTTTAAGAGAGTGGAGGAAAAGTGAGATGTAGTACCAAACTTGACCTCCAGATGTCAGTATGAACTCAACTGATTGAGGTAGTTACTATCAAATAGGATGGCTGAGGTCCCTCTACTCCTAGGTATCAGATAAAATTACAAAGGCACAATAACTATTCTTTGATTTTAGAAAGGTAATAAATAGATCATCTTCTTTGACTTCAGAAGATATGGCACCATAAAACTAGTATTGAAAAAGTTGGATACCTTTAACCACAAATAAAAATATGCACGCAGGGTTATAGTTAATACTTGCTCTTGAAAAAGAATTATTTATATGATTGTGATACATAGCCTATGGGTCTTCGAAAACTATTCAAGAGTAGCAGAGGCCATATCTACCATTTTCTACATTCTATGGCTGTGCAGTACACAGAGCTGTCTCTACTAGAGAATTATATCACATCGTTGTTTCAGGTCCATGAAAACCACATTGATCACTCTATAAAGTGGCTCAGATGGAATATGAAGTTTCTGAAGACAGAAACTTCCGGAAGAAGTCTGCTCTCAGAGGGTACTGTTCTCCATTTCATTCATTCAATAAATACTTACTGAGCACCTGCTATGTTTCAAGCAAGTTTTAGGTGTTGAGAATACAGCTGTGAAGAAAGCAAACAACAGCCCCGCCCTAAAGGGGTTTGCAGTTTAGAAATGAAGGATAATAAGCACAATAAACAAGCAACAAAAAATCGTGTATTAGAAAATAATAAATTCTACAAATTAAAAAGAGAGTAAAACCTTTGAAATGTGGGGGTTAACCTGGGCCACACTAAAAGGTGACATGTAAGCAAAAACTTGAAGGAACTGAGGGAGGAAGCCTGCAAGCTCTCGGGGAGGGCGTTCCGGGCAGAGGAATCTACAAGGGCAAAGGCTCCAGGGACAGCAGGCTCCTGCTGGACCAGAGTAGGATGGGAGTCCTGAGGATTTTTGGTAGTCATAACACCATTTGACTTATGCTTAAAAAGAACATCTTTGGTTCCTCTGTTAATAGACTTTAAGTCAGAAAGCAGTTAGGAAGCTTCTGTATTACTAAGAGACTACGGTGGTTTGGAGGAAGACTTGAGTGGAGCGTCTAAAGGTTGGTGTCCAAACAAGGACCTCAGGTTGTTTCTGGTGCCTGGAAAGGCCTCCTGGGTTAAGGATGAAGCTATTTATTTTATTTATTTTAAAAAATATTTTATTTATTTATTTGAGAGAGAGAGAGAGAGCGAGAGAGCATGAGGGGGGTAGGGTCAGAGGGAAGGGCAGACTCCCCGCTGAGCAGGGAGCCCAATGCCGAAGTCGATCCCAGGACTGCAGGATTAGGACCAGGGGCAAAGGTAGTTGCTTAACCAACTGAGCCACCAAGTTGCCCCAGGATGAAGCTGTTTTAAAGTCCTTTCTAAAAACCAACCCACTAACTAACCAATCAACAAATGAGCCCCCATAATCCTTCTATGCTAATGGATTGCTTTTCGGGAGCTGACTGGACTGAAATTACAAGAAAAGAAATCTTTTATTTCATAATAGTGCAAAAAGAAAAATCAGAAAAAAGTGTCAGCAAACGATATACCTAGAGCACAGTGGATTTTATGGAAGACAAAAAGTGCAAGGTTTCTTCTGCCCTTGGCAAAAATATTGGGACCAAATTGCGCTCATAAAATAAAGAATATTCAGGGTGCCTGGGTGGCTCAGTCAGTTAAGTGCCTGCCTTTGGCTCAGGTCATGATCCCAGAGTCCCAGGATGGAGTCAAGTCCCACGTCCAGCTCCCTGCTCAGAGGGGAGTCCACTTCACCCGCTGCTCTTCACTCTGCTCGTGCTCTCTAATAAATAAAATCTTTAAAAAATATAAAATAAAGAATTTTCTATTTTCTCTGGCAACTTAGTTTTTTTTTTATACCACACTTCTAGCAAAAATGCCAATTCAGTGTTCTTTTTAATTAGACTTTTTTAAAAAAGTGGTTTTAGGTTTATAGAAAAAGTGGAGCAGAAAATACAGACAATTCCCACATACCTTCTCTTCCTCTCCTCTCCAAAACAGTTTCCTCTGTTATTAACATCTTGCATTAGCATGATATATTTGTTACAATTGACGAACCAATATCAGCACATTATTATTACTAACTACAGTCCTTAGTTTACATTCAAGTTCATTCTTCATGTTGTGCTGTTCTATGGATTCTGACAATGTATAATAGAGTGTATCCACCATTACATTATCATACAGATTAGTTTTATTGCTCCAAAAATCCTCTATATACTCTATTCTTCCTTCCCTACCCTACCCCCACCCTGGAATTGAAGCACCCAAACCTCACCCAACCACTGACCTTT
This sequence comes from Nasua narica, assembly GCA_028533885.1. Taxonomy (NCBI): domain Eukaryota; kingdom Metazoa; phylum Chordata; class Mammalia; order Carnivora; family Procyonidae; genus Nasua; species Nasua narica. The sequence goes on along the minus strand of CM052797.1, from coordinate 90,735,550 downwards.
ATTGTCCCTATAGTTTTGCCTTCTCTATAATATGGTTGGAATCATGCAATATGTATGTGATCTCTTCAGACAGGCTTCTTTCGCTTAACAATATGTACCTACGTCAATGTTTTAAATCAAGTAGGAATCAACAATAACAGGGCTAGGTTGGAATAAAAATATATACATTTTATATATTTAGCCATCCGAATAGGTATGTAGGTGTAGCTAATTATTGTTTTAATTTGCATTTTCCTAATGACATTTGATGTTGAGGATCTTTTCCTATGTTTATTTGCCATCTGTATATCTTCTCTGACGAGGTGTGTGTTCAAATATTTTGCCTATTTTTTAAATGTTGAGTTTTAAGAGTTCTTTGCATATTTTGGCTACAAGTCCTTTATTGGATATGTTTTGCAAGTATTTTTCTTAACATTGCCTTTGCCAGGGCAGAAGTTTTTAATTTTAATTAAGTCCAACTTTGCAAATATTTTCTTTCATGGATTGTGCTTTTGGTGTTACGCAAAAACTCATAACCAAACCTAAGGTTACCAGGATTTTCTCCTATGTTATAATTTAGAAATTTCCTTCCAGAAATTGGTTGAAACCTCTTGTCTGCTGAAGGCCTCCCTTCCCTCTTCTTCATCAGTCTGGCTTATCTGAACAGAGTATTGAAAAAGATGGAAGAGGGATATTTTTTGTGTTTGCTATGATATTTAAAATCACTTTTGGTATTAAAAATTTATTAGAATTCATATATTTTTATCCCAACATGGCACTGTTGAGGTTGATTCCTACTTGACTTAATGTTTTAGTTGCTCTTGGCTAATACAGCTTATTAGTTGTTTCCTCATATTTTCTAGGGAAACAATATTTGACATCCTTTTTAGAATTTATTACATCTTATTGCATCAAATACCTTCAGCATAATGTTTAAGTGGTAATTAAGGGCAACTTAATTTTTTCCTAACTTAGATGGGACTACCTCTGTTAAATATCTGGTTATTTTTGAAAGACACCCTCTATTAAACAAAGGGATTTTCCATGTCTTTCTAGCTTCTGAAGTGCTTCTTGAAGTGAAAGACATGAATTTTAGCAGATGGCATGTGGCAGAAAAGCATTTTTCAAAATGATTACAGAGCTTAATGTATCTTCTTTATCTTCTGCATTTGCCATTTTAATTATATATTTCTCTTTTTCTCTTAAATTCTTGATGAATTTTTCTTGATATTCTTCTAATTTGCATTTTCAGCAGTGTTTATTCTGGTATTCATTATCTTTATTGAGTCTTTAATACTGCTAACTCTTTTATTTTTAATATTTTGAATAACTTTTCTTTTTGCCTGATATTTTACATTTTTAAATGAAAGAATAAGTTTGAAACACTAACACACTTTTTGGTTTCCTCAATTCTGTTTCAGTGATGGTCATTTGTATGTCAGCTTTGCCACTTCCTTTGAGCATTCTTTTTAAGATTTTATTTATTTATTTGACAGAGAGAGAGATCACAAGTAGGCAGAGAGACAGACAGACAGAGGGGAAAGCAGGCTCCCTGCTGAGCAGAGAGCCGATGAGGGGCTTGATCTCAGGACCCTGAGATCATGACCTGAGCTGAAGGCAGAGGCTTTAACCCACTGAGCCACCCAGGAGCCCCACCTCCTATGAGGATTTAAAAAATTAATGAAAACTTTATATAGTTTACGATACACAAAGTACATATAACTAAGAAAAAAAAAGATATATAAAGAGTTCTGGGTGTCCAATTCTTCCTTCCCATAGAACTGGCTGTAACTGAACCAATGTGCTTTAAAGCAATTTTTGAACTATCGATTTTAATTATTTCATAATTTTTCATTTTCTGCCTTATTAAGAAGTGAATCTTATTTATGCACTTTTGGTAATGGTATCAACACTGCAAGTATATATTCATTCACTTAGCATTTTAGTTCTTGTTATGTCCAGATACTGTACTTCTGTGTTTCTGACCTTTCCCATCCTCAGTCCCAACCAGAAATAGATTAACCAAGTGGGCAATGAGGCAAGGAGGTAAATTTCTGCCTTTGTATAGTGAGCCATTTTCAACCTTATGAATGAGGGAAACATTTTAGGAAATGGCAGAGCAACAATTTCTTAACTGGTCATAAAACACTTCTTATACTTTGCAAAGACTTACGTAAGTTGTTCTCTGTGCCAGCTCTTTCAATCTCACTGGCTTGCACAAAATTTAAGGGACCGTCAAAAAATCTCATTAATCAAGAGACTTCATACATTATTATAATATTTTTTTGAGGTGGGGGAGGGGCAGAGAGAGAAGGACGAAGAGAATCTTAAGCAAGCTCCACACCCACTGCAGAGCCCTCTGTAGGGTTTGATCTCACAACCCCAAGATCATGACCTGAGCTGAAATCAAGAGTTGAACACTTAACCATCTAAGCGACCGAAGCACCCCAGTATAATACTTTTTATATAAAAAATACGCAAAAAACTATGATGGAACAAAATATCAAAATTTTAAATAAAGACAGGATCAGATTACTGATCTTTCTGATTGCTTCAGACTTCAATATGGCTTGATATGGCACTGTTACTAATCCCGTCTTTATATAAAAGTTTGATACTTCTAATAATTTTGAGTCAATGGAGTTTTTTGGTGCATGTCCCATTAAATTTTGTAGGCAATGAATGAGTGCCTCACTCATACCATCCTAGTCCCAGCCCTCCTCTTTTAGCACAGTGTGTACAACACACTGATGTGGAGAATCATGTGCTCTAACTTGACCCAGATACATAGATAGACCAGGTTTTCCAGGCATCCAGCTCACCAAGTTCACTTTTTTTTTTTAAAGATTTTATTTATTTATTTGAGAGACAGAGAAAGTAAGAGAGAGCATGAGAGGAGAGAAGGCCAGAGGAAGAAGCAGACTCCCCGTGGAGCTGGAAGCCCGATGTGGGACTCGATCCCAGGACCCAAGGATCATGACCTGAGCCGAAGGCAGTCGCTCAACCAACTGAGCCACCAGGTGCCAAGTTCACTTTTTTTAAAGACAATATAAGTTCACTCACTTTTCTTTAAGACAATATGCTTTTCAGGTAAAGCAGACTGATGAAGAAAAGGGGAGGGAGGCCAACAGCAGACAAGAGATTTCAACAAATTTTGGGAAGGTAGAAAGTAAATAGAGGAATCATGTCAGATGGAGCCGCAAGAGAAAACCAGAAGCTAGCACCTGCAGACAGTCATGGCGTCCATCTCAAAGAGGCTCAAGGCTTGGAAACTCCAGGGTAAGAGGTGGACGTGGAGCTAAAATAATGGGCACTAATTCAAAAGTCTATATGCAGAACTCTTAATAGCCCCATGCCTTCTCCAACCCAACACTTCACAGCTGCTATACCTCCCAAGCCTCAGACTGGAGGATATGTCTCTAAAGAAAGTCAGTACCCCAGAAGCAAAGACCTTTACATTCTGGCATTTAGCAGCCTCCTACTATATCACCCAAAGCCCCTGCCGGTCATCTAAAAACAAATCTCACCAGTTGCTATGGCTTTATGCCTGTGCATTCTCAAATATTTATGATCAAGCAGGAAATAAATGGGCCTGAAGAAAATAGAGATGGTTCATGGAAGAGAGCCTGATGAGTCTCTTTGGAGATCTTATGAAAATATTTTATTCTGACAACAAGAACTGAATAATAGGAAAAACAAATAGCACATTTTTTTTTTAAATAAAAAGGCTTTGGACCTGAAAACCATTATCTCCAACCAAAAAAATTAATAAAGGATTAGTAGATCAAGCCAAGAAAATACTCCATAAAGTACAGCAATGAGACAAAGACTCACATTTCTTAAAAAAGAAAATATGAGATTCATGGGAATCTATGTAGGAAGCCAATCAACCCAGTAATGGGAATTCCAGTGTGAAAAAAGAATAGAACAGAGTTTCCCAGAGATGAGCATAACCACTTTTCCTATGGGATCACCATGGGCTTGCCATAGTGAAAAATACACGTTGGATCATTGGTATGAAATTTCAGGGGGAAAAAAAATCTGGAAAAAAGGGACATCTGGGTGGCTCAGTCAGTTAAGCATCTTCAGCTCAGGTTATGGTTCCAAGGTCCTGGGATTGAGCCCTGAATTAGGCTCCCTGCTCAGTGGGGAGACTGCTTCTCAATCTCCCTCTCTCTCTGCCTGCTTCTCCCCCTGCTTCTGCTCTCTCTTTGTCAAATAAATAAAATATTTAAAAAAATGTGGAAAATGGAGACAGAGAGAGAGAGAGAAAGGTGGGGGTGGATTAAAACATTGAGAATCAAACAGTGAGATGCACACTGACACTTGATTTCTTATCCCCAAACCAGGTGCTAAAAAAATATCATCAAAGCTATGAGGAAAAAAACATTTTCAACTTTAACCCCAAGATTTAAGTACTGGTCATTTATAGCCTGCTCAGTGAGAGCACTGATATTTGAGTAGATCTACGTGTATTTATAATTTTAAAAGCAGCCACCTTTGATAACATAGGTAGAAAATGACCAACGGGGGCATGAGAGTGTCTCATTCAGTTAAGCATCCAACTCTTGGTTGGGCTCAGGTCATGATCTCAGGGTCATGAAATCAAGCCCCACATCAGGCTCTGTGCTCAGCAGGGAGTCTGCTTGGGATTCTCTCTTCTTCTCCCTCTGCCCCTCCCCCTGCTCTCTTTTTCTAATAAAAAAAAAGAGAGAGAGAGAGAAAAGTGACCAAATCCCAAATCTAAGCTTAGTGAATTTAATTTACATTAAAAGGGTGGGTAGTGAGGGAAAAATACTCAAGTAACATTAGCAACTTCTTTATAAGTATTTATTTTTAAGGCTAGTCCTTCAGACACATGTCTTTCTTTTTAGATATTATGTCTACATTTAAGTAGCTGTTGGTAAAAGAACTTTGGTGCTATTCTAAGTGTCGGTTTTATGACTAACCAAGAAGGATTTCACTGGGCATGCGAAAATAAAAGCCCAGATTTACACATTTCAGTTAATTGGAAATTCTTTAAGTAAAATAACAGAATTTTAAAAATTAAAATAACAAGCACAAAATATACATCTACCCAAACACACTGCTCGAGAAGGAACTGGGCATCGATTTTGTCTACCTTCTGGGACCAAGAAGAAAAAGTAGCTAAAACCACATCTGAAGGTGACAATTTGTCTGAAGGTTTACAATATGCCCACCTTCCTGGCCCGGGAGTTCTTGCAGTGAACTTGGGCAAACTGTCCAAACAGGAAGTCTGTGAACCTTTGGTAACTGACATGCTCAAAGGAAATGCATCTGCTCTGGGAGCGGTGGGGGCACAGAAGATAAGGCCCAACATCTGCATTAAAAAAAAAAATTTTTTTTATTGCTTACTAAGAGCTTCAACCTCTTCCGTCATACTTTCTATTTCTTTTCTGGTTTTAATTATTTATCCTATTATTTGTTATTAACTTTATTATATCATTTTATAATCTTTGTATTATATTTACTTGGACATTTTCAGTTGAAGTATGGTCTCTTAATTATTTTAGTCTGTAGTTTTATAACCTGTATATCCTATTTACCACCTGAAAGTACAAAGTGGCATCTCTTCTGCCAATGTTCTGATCAAATTGCTGGACGCCCTGTCTCACCAGTGGTGAAAATGGCTTTCCTTCCTCCCAAGGTTCCTCCTCCTGCAGAAAATCCCCAGAAATCTTTGTGAAGCATTTCCTGTTCAAAGGACTAACACTTGTTCTTCCTACTTTGTATTGGATCTAGAACTCAGACACATCCCCCTAAGGCTATAGAACATCGAACCCATTACTAGAAGCTGATTTCTTGAAATTATACTGAAGCCACGCTCAGAGAGGCTGAGCAGACCTTTCTGGCTGCAAGGGAAGCACTCATCCCCAGTGGTGTCCAAAGTGACTTCTCAGTTGAGCTCCTGTTCTGTTCACTGCCACAGGCACCTGTGTGAATTCCTGCCTGCGCCGTAGTGGATCTTCGGAGCCTGATGGTGGGTGAACTTCATGCCCTCTACCTCCACACACTCAGGACTACGAGCTGAGCCGGGGTGAATCTGGCCTGAGTTCTAATATTGCAGCTCTTCACGTTCACTTCTACAGATTATTTCTCTCAGGAAGATAGCATCAGAACAAGATCTTCTATCTATTGCACGTGGTAGAAAAGAGAGATGAGTCTGGGTAATATTGGCCACATGCACCATGAAGAATTTTGCAAATAGACAATGAGGAGCACTGAACTTGAATTAAAATTAGAATGACCTCATTTACTTTCCATGATAAGAGTGTGTGGTTCATTCAGAAAAAATTCTGACTAAAGAAAAACAAACATTGGCTAGAACAGAAATATCCATATACATTTTGTTTTACAAAATCAGAGGGATCCAGGGGCACCTGGGTGGCTCAGTCGGTTGATCGACTGACTCTTGATTTTAGCTCAGGTCATGATCTTAGGGTTGTGAGATTAAGCCCTGCATCAATCAGGGAACTTAAGAGTCTCTCCCTCTTTCTCTGCCCCTCCCCAATCTTTAAAAAAACAACAGGTTTTTTTTTCTAAGCCAATACTACATTGAGAAGGCATCCATTAAGTTGCCATTATTGTTTATCACCAGGGCACCTTTATTTTATTTTTTTCCTTTTTAAAATTTAAAATCAATTTAACATATGGTATATTATTAGTTTTAGAGGTAGAATTTAGTGATTCATCAGTTGCATATAATACCTAGTATCCATTACATCAAGAGCCTTCCTTAATGCCCAGCACCCAGTTACCCTATTCCCCACCCACCACCCCTCCAGCAACCCTCTTAACCCTAGAGTTAACAGTCTCTTATGGTTTGTCTCCCTCTCTGATTTCATCTTATTTTTCTTTTCCTCCCCCTATGTTCATCTGTTTTGTTTCTTAAATTCCAGATATGAGTGAAATCATACGATATTTGTCTTTCTCTGACTTATTTTGCTTAGCATAATACCCTCTAGTTCCATCCACATCATTGTAAATGGTAAGAGTACATTCTTTTTGATGGCTGAGTAATATTCCACACACACACACACACACACACACACACACACACACACACACACACCATCTTTATCCATTCATCTGTTGATGGACATCTCGGCTGGGCTCTTTCCACAGTCTGGCTATTGTGGACATTGCTGCTATAAACATTGGGGTGCATGTGCCCCTTCGAATCACTATGTTTGTATCCTTTGGATAAATACCTAGTAGTGCAATTGCTGGGTCATGGGGTAGCTCTATTTTCAACTTTTTGGGGAACCTCTATACTGTTTTCCAGAGTGGTTGCACCAGCTTGCATTCCCACCAACAGTGTAGGAGGGTTCCCCTTTCTCTACATCCTCACCAACATTTGTTGTTTCCTGAGTTGTTAATTTTAGCCATTCTGACTGCTATGAGATGGCATCTCATTGTGGTTTTGATTTGCATTTCCCTGACGCTAAGTGATATGGAGCATTTCTTCATGTGTCTGTTGGCCATTTGTATGTCATCTTTGCAGAAATATCTGTTCATGTCTCCTACTGGTTTCTTGACTGGATTATTTGTTCTTTGGATGTTGAGTTTGATAAGTTCTTTATAGATTTTGGATAGTAACCCTTTATCAAGTATGTTATTTGCAGATATTTCTCCTATTCTATAGGATGTCTTTTAGTTTTGTTGACTGTTTCCTTGCTGTGCAAAAAATTTTATCTTGATGAAGTCCCAATACTTCATTTTTGCTCTTGTTTCCCTTGCCTTTGAAGACGTGTTGAGTAAGAAGTTGTTGTGGCCAAGATCAAAGAGGTTGCTGCCTGTGTTCTCCTCAAGGATTTTGATGGATTCCTATCTCACATGTAGGTCTTTCATCCATTTTGAGTTTATTTTTGTGTATGTGTAAGGAAATGGTCCAGTTTCATTCTTCTGCATGTTGCTGTCCAATTTTCCCAACAACATTTGTTGAAGAGACTGTCCTTTTTCCATTGGATATTCTTCCCTGCTTTGTTGAAAAGTAGTTGACCATAGAGTTAAGGGTCCATTTCTGGGTTCTCTATTCTGTTCCATTGATCTGTGTGTCTGTTTTTGTGTCAGTACCACACTGTCCAACATTCCTTTCACGATTTGAGGCCTTTTCTGGTTCCATGAAAATTTTAGGAATGTTTTTTCCAGCTCTGTGAAAATAGCTGGTGCTATTTTGATAGGGATTGCAATGAATGTATAGATTGCTTTGGGTAGTGTAGACATTTTAACAATATTTATTCTTCCAATCCATGAGCATGGAATATTTTTCCATTTCCTTGTGTCTTCCTCAATTTCTGCATAAATGTTCTATAGCTTTCGGAGTACAGATCCTTTACCTCTTTGGTTAGGTTTATTCCTAGGTATCTTATGGTCTTTGGTGCAATTGTAAACAGGATTGATTCTTTGATTTCTCTTTTTTCTGTTAGGGTATAGAAATGAAATTGAATTGTGTGCATTAATTTTATATCCTGCCACTTTGTTGAATTCCTGTATGAGTTCTAGTAATTTGGGGGTGGAGTCTTTTGGGTTTTCAATACAGGTATAATGTCATCTGAGAAGAGTGAAAGTTTGACTTCTTCTTTGCTGATTTGAAAGCCTTATTTCTTTCTGTTATCTGATTGCTGAGGTTAGGACTACCACGACTATGCTGAACAACAGTGGTGAGAGTAGACATCCCTGTATCGTTCCTGACCTTAGGTGAAAATCTCTGTTTTTCCCCTTTGTGGATGATATTCACAGTACCACCAGGACATCTTTAATGATGCCCTTGAACAGAAGCCCCTGACCACTTTGTGAATTGTTTTACCCCACATCAGGCTCCATGCTCAACAGAGAGTCTGCTTCTCTCTCTCTCCCTCTGTCCCTCCCACCCCTCATGGGTGCTCTCTCTTTTCTCTCTCAAATTATATATATATAAAATATCAGAGGGATCCATTATTTTAGGTAAACCCACTAGCTAACCCTGGACAGAGAGTCTTCTTATTACTAATCACTGAAGGTTTTAAAGCAAAGTAGAAAGTCCTTGAGGCCAAATAGAAGCAAGTTTTGGGTTAGCTGTAGGCTCAAAGTCTTTGGGATTAAAGACTAAACACACAGCTTAACAGGGACTAAGAAATGATCACACAACAATTACTTAAAAGCTGCTAGTTGATTTTTTTCTCCTTTTCCAACATGATTCTCTCAATCCTGTTGATTCTAATAATGTCCAGTACTGTTCATAGGTGAAAGTATAACTTCACTTCCTGCAAGACCATTTCCTCTTCAGGAAATAAGGCAATTTCCTGCTATATGGGATCACTAGGACAAGTCTTTGCCTTCCATGACAAGAGAAGCCATATGTAGACACTAACTACAGACTTATTAGTAACAGCCAGATCATGTACTCAAGTATTTATGGGTAAAGTCTGGGCCATATGGAATTATATTCAGCAATGTAATGGAACAATCATTATATATACACAGCAATGGGAGAAGTAATGTTTTTATGTATAATCCTTAAACTAGCTTCTAGGTGAAGTGTGTGTACCCATTATCAAAAAGACTCTTAGAGAATCTTTATCAGTATGAGTATAAATAAACTGTTTCCACTAAGGAGGCAAATAGCTCAGTGAGGATTCATTGGTACCTGAGTGAAAGAGACCTCAAAGAAATTCTTTGTATCCTCCCTGAAGTCTAGAGCAATACACTTGCATGATATATTTGGATTGTTCAGGGAAGCTGGCTTGGCACCTTAAATCTTTTGTGAGAAGAACTATAAAGCAGAAAAAGAGATCACCTGAACGCTCAGCCTAGAGCTGAATAACTTATTCATAACATACACTGTTTTATAGGTTTAATGGTTCAACCATTAAAATTTGGGGGAGCTCTGAAGAGCTGGAAAGGGGCAATTTTCATGTAATGTCCTACTCTATTGCATTCCCAGGAGACTGCTGAGATGGAGGGAGGGTCCCATCATGGTGCTGTCATGCAGGGAGAATAAAGGTGAATTCTCCAACACTGACCAGTATGGGTATATTCCATTTTCTATCCTAATTGTTTTTACTTACCATTAAATTATGCGTCATTTTCCAAGTCACTGAATATTATGCAAGGAAATATTTTTAAGGGTACCTATATTCCACTGGGTGGATGGACCAAAATTCAATCCCTCATTGTTGTTTAGGTGGTTACCAATCTTTCCGATTTATAAATAAACCTGTTATACAATTAACCATAAAATTTTTGTAGCTTTATTCTTAGAGAAATTCTTATCTATTCTTAGAGAAATTACCTATTACTGTTGAACATTTTACGGTATCTTCATATAGGGATAATAAAGGTAAATTCCATAGCACCTCACAGTGTATGTTGGGATCCAGCACTACTGACATTTTGGGTCAGATAATGGCTTATTGTGTCATATGTGTATTATAGGGTATTTAGCCACATCCCTGGCATCTACCCCTTAGATGCCAGTGGCATACCCCAGTTGTGATGACCAAAAATATCTACAGACATTGCCAAACATCACCTGCGGGGACAAAATCACCTCCTGTGTTAAAAACCACTGGGTTAAAGAACAGGCTTTACTGGGAGAGTTTAGCTCAGGAAAAAGGCATACATCCTTCAGTCTTTGCCTATTCTCAAAAGAAGAGTGCTGAGGCTGGGTACTGAACAGTCACAGATCTCTGAATATTTGTAGGCCTGGAGACTCCCACCCACCATTGCTCCCCATTCTGAGAGTCTGAATACACAGACAATGGCCATATCACATATGATAATAGAACCCAGACTCACCACCTCTGCAGCAACCGATCTGGAATGCCAAATCACAACATCTGCAGGAACCTACCCAGGGTGGTCAGACCTTGCTCAATGACTGCCAGTTTCCCTTTTTCACCCCTGCTTCCAACTCAGGACCAATCAGAGTAAGCCAAAAATGTGCCTCCACAGTAATCACATGAGCTTCCCTGCTTCTCGTTAGTCCTTTCCAGCTTCACCGCACCAACCATCTCTGATAAGAGCACACCTGAAGCTTTCCCTTTTTCTTTCTATGAAGCTTTTCCATTTCCTTTGCCTGGCTTTGAGTCTCTACCAAAGGCAAGTCTTGGTGGGTGACCCTCTTGCTATAGCAAGCTCTGAATAAACAATCCTCGTTTGTTCTCAGCTGAGTAGTCTTCATTTATTTCCACAATCCTTACTGGTTAGGCATGAGATTGACTTCGTTAGAAACGAAGAAAAGTATTGAGGTGCCAGGCGTTCTGGCTTTAGATGCTGCCATTTAGGGAGTTGTGTGGGAAATGAAGCTGCTCGGCACCTGGAGATGTTGGGGCCTGTGGGAAGATGTAGCCCCTTCTGGGGATGGGGTCAGGGACAGGGCTGGGAAGCTCTGGCACAAGGGGAGATTCCCCTAGTGTCTGCCATATTAACATCCACGCTACCTGGAATGAATTTCCAGAGTCACTACTGGACAAATTTACTTCTTGCCCCTTAGTTACATTCTTGTCACCATGAGGTAGGCAGGGGGAATAACAGGGCTTTACTAAAATTTCTGAGACCAGAAAATGGAGAGAAGTTATTTGTTACATCTGCTCCCCTATACCTGTAAATACATCCCAAAGGGAAAAAAAAAGGCTGCATTGTTCTTCCTTGTCCCCTCTCTCCCCCTGATCCTGGGGTCTGCTTGGGCAAACAGGTCATTCAGGTCAGATTTGGCCCAAGTGTCTCAGTCTGTTCGGGCTGTTATAACAAAATACCACAGACTGACTGGCTTATAAACAACAGATATTTATTCCCCACAGTTCTGGAGGCTGGAAGATGTGAGCTCAGAGTGCCAGCATAAATGGGTGAGGGCCCTCTTCCTGGTTTGTAGACAGCACCTTCTCGTTATATCCTCACACGGTGGAAGGGGGGGGGGGTTAGGGACCTCTGTGGAATCTCTTTTACAAGCACTAACCCAAACTAACCAGCTCCTAGTCGGCCATCCAATCATGAAGGTAAACAGTAGAGGCACAAACAACCACTCTGTACTCATACAACCATTCTGTTTTTGCTTTCAGCATGGTATTCAATATATTACATGAGACATTTCACCATAAATAGGTTTGTGTTAGATAATTTTGGCCAAAGTAGGCTAACGCAAGTGTTTAGGGCATATTTAAGGTAGGTTAGGCTAAGCTATGATGTTTGGTAGGCGTACTAAATGTATTTTCATCTTATGATATTTTCAGTATATGATGGGTTTATCCAGACATAACCTCATTTTAAGTCAAGGAAGATCTGTATTGTTAAAAGATAACCTGAGACATATTAAAAATTTTAGGAGTTTATTTGAGCAAAAAATAAATTTGAGTTGGGCAGTGCCAAAACAGAAGTGGTTAAGAACACTCCACCAGTAGGAGCTAGGGGCGAGACTTACAGAGAAGACCCAGAAGCGAGAGGAGGCATTTATTTGATTGGCTGTAGCTTAGGCACCTGCCTTATTTGGGAAGGTCTAATTGGCTGTTTATAATTGTTTTTCCACAGGTTTTGATTTCTTAACCTTGAGGCTTAGGGCTTGGTTTGCTAACTTAGGCTGCTAAGGCATTAGACATCACTTCAGTCTAATGGGCTCCCTGTTTAACAATTTTTATATAAAGATTGGTTTTGCTTCTCTGGAAAAGCCAGCCTAATGCAGGATTAAATGCTGTCCTGAGCAAGTGCCCCTAAGCCTAGAATTCCTGCATGACCAACTTTACGTCCCATACTCCTTGATCATGGAACACTCCAAATCCAACCCCAGGAACAGGTCAACAAGTTCTTGCAATTCTTTGTTGTATAGTATCTTTTCTTCCTTATCAGACCACAATGTCCCTTGAAAGTTTATGCAGGGATTTACCTCTAGATGTTGACCTGACAGGCAGGAAAGGAAGTGGGGTCGCTTCTTAGGAGAACATCTGGTAGCTTGTCAGGGAGAGGCCCTCCTGCAGCATTTTGCTGCACAGCAGCCTCTCTTATCAAGAAAAGGTGAGTCACCTCTGCAAACACAGGAGGTCCAGGAGTGAAGGATGTAGAGTCAACATCCTCAGGAGTACCCATCTAGATTTCTCTGTCCCAAGCTTCAGGATGCACACTAGAGCCCTAACTTTTGTATAATAGACCTGCTTTGACTGAGTTGTCAAAGGTCTCTAGAGCACTGTGACTCTAAGGACTAGGTTTTCAGCTTGTTGTTTGGCTATGACCTTCCACTGCAGGAGATAAAAGTCCTTTTGTAAGCTGCAGAAAGGCTTTCTGGCTCTCACATTTATCTAGTAACTGCAGACACAAACATGCCTTTGTCTATGTCCATACCCATACCTGTGTCTACAGAGAGAAAATTCACATGTGGTTTTTTTAAAAAGGACACAGAGAACAATATTTCATAGTGTTGAAGATGAAATTTCCTCACTTTCCCAAAAAAGTAGAATGCTATAATTTATGCATCATATCTTCTCTCAAGCCATACTTTTGGGGTTAATATACTTTTTGTTTGATAGGGTTTTAAAAAACTCACAAAATTTTAAGAAACAATGGATTAATGATTAGAAATAATGTATAAAAAACAGATCCCTGTGAAAATAGCTCTATACAGTTCTGTGCATATTTCTACCTTTATTAAAATACACGATGGGAAAAAGAAATGCACGCACAGCCTTCAGAAGGAGCTTCTATTGTACACATATGCCAGTGTGAGTCCAAATGTGGGGTGAGGCTGATATGGGAAAGGGTGACAAGTGAAGCTGAGACTTCCATCATGTTCTTAAAGTGTTTTTCTTAATGACAACGCAAAATTAAATAAATTTCAGCATGGAAATATAATGCACACAAAAGGTTTATCGAGAGATAGCTGTTTGTTTGTTTCTTTCTTTTCCTCCTTCCTGTTCTGACACTTTGGATGTGCTCTATAGAAACCCTTTGCAGTCTGAGTGGAGGAAACCTACTGGACATTGGTATCTAGCACTTGGCTTCTTTTTTCTTCTCCAACTTCTCTATTTCTTGAAAAAAGTTGGTTATTAAGTTAAATAGAAGAGCAATCCAGACAAGACCATGGAGATTCCAAATTAATAAAAAGATTGAGTAAGTGATGTCCTTTTTCTCTTTTATAAGATTTGAAACTAAAGAGGCAAATAACATGCAAATAATCAGATGGTGACTTTTCACCATAGTATTTTCTTTCTATTCATTAGAAAAATGCCTCCTTTTAGGATCTAATCCTGAGAACAAATTAATATAAATCATATCTAAAATTATCCACTGCTTTCAAGGAAAGAACATAAATCATACATATTCAGATTCTATTCATCTTGAAAGTACATCTAGAGGGTAAAAATTCTCTTTCCCTTTGAAAATTATTCTTTGAATACCATAAGTACAATATTTTACAATGAGTAACTTATTTACCATTGCTACTGCTAGTAAACCTTTAAAATGAGGGAAAGAAAAGATAAATATAAATCAAAATAATTTAAAATGAGATTCAGATTTTGTTAACAAAAACACAGTTCATTTCATTGTACCACTTATCTGTATTTCTGAGTTTAAAATTTTATAAACTCATTGCCTTTATCATTAGAAATCTTGGGGAACTCTTTGAAGAGGGAAAAAAAATCACTCATTCAATCATCCTAATACTTCAATTCCATAAATTTTACATTCCCTTCTGGTCTTGTCATTTATTTTTTTATAAATAAATGCAATCTACATGTATGAAGAGGTGCAGCTGAAAGAACATGAACTTTAAAGGCAAAGAGAAGTAACCAGCAACAACACAGTAAACACATTGTGACTTATCACAAGAACACACACACAATTTAACTGTGCTTATTAGAGCATGATATAACAGGAAATATTTTAAATACCAGACATTAAGTCATTCAATATTTATCTGTAATTTCATAAATCAACCAGCTGAGATTAATGTAGTATAATTATCAGAGAGTAAATTGAATAAATATAATTGGAAGGCTACACTCACTTTTGATTTAAAGTGATACTTGGTTAACTGTCATTGATGTGGCTTCTTCCAAATACTGCCTCCCAAAGCACATGGGTGTGTGTGTAGGAGCAGATATATACTAATAAAAGCAAAATATATCTAAGAGTCCATAATCTGATATAACCTGAGTGCATATTTTACTAACTAAAAAACATGTGTAAGGAATTTCTGCATTAGTACATAGAAAAAAAATCACAAGAATTATCATCCCCAGATAATCTAACAGAAAAAAACCAGATAAGCTACAAGCTCATAGTTCTACTTAAAAAAAAAAAATCAGACAGCCGAGGATATGGAGGGAAAAAATCCAAAATGAGCTAAATTTTAGAAAGGGACAAGCCCCTCCTAGGAGAGAAGCTATGCATGGCTGCTTGCTTTCCGGTATAGTGATTCCTGCTGTGGGAAGGAGAGGTTGTCCACTGAAGCCTGGAAGCAGGGCAGGAGAACGCAGGGAATCTACCTGAAGCATACTTTCACTTAGTGAAGGCAATGGCTGGCAAAGAGGAGAAGCTGGCCCCTGGAGAGCACAGAGAACAACACCGAACCCAAACAGCTATAGCCAGTCTGTAAAGTATAAACTATAAACTATGCCTAGCTATGCTTTCTTAATTTTCTTCAATGGACATGGGAAATATTCATGCCTTTGAAAATGTCACTTTTTAAATTATCGTTGTTTTTACTGATAAGAATGTGATTAGAAAAAAGATGAGTACTAAGCTACACAACATAAGATGAGAAGTTCTAGAATAAAATTAGGAGAAAATTTCCGTGGGAATGCCAAGGAAGTACCAACTGTCTCTGCTCTGGGAAAAATGTAACAGAGACTTTTCTGAATGCCATTTAAAAATAGTTCTTAGAGGTTTAGGTGTATATCCTCAAAATATGTTTATTTTTATAAAATTATCAATCTAGATGCTAAATATTCATAACTTAACCTTTAGTCCTATGTAGATTAAAGATAAATATTATACAGACACTTCCATTTCTGGGTAGGATGGAGTAGCTAGTGATGGAACAATGCTCCAGCTGAGAACTAGAAAAATCAGATACATTTTTAAAAAATCATATATTTAAGGGCACTAGACAGTTGCTAAAGCAATGAAGACTAAAAGGATTAAGATACCAGGTAGGGAAAATAAAGCAGAAAATCTGAAACGGCTTTTTTCCTTGGCTCTTGTGCAGATTCTGGGCACAAGCAAGAGGCTATGGGTCTGGGCTTTATCTGAGAAGAATAACACTATTTAGGAACAGAGAGATCAGCAGAGCTTCTGGTACATGGCTATGCTGACAAAGTTGCAGATATGAAGGGTTTAGAACTTATAGTTTGTTTTCCCCTCCAACATATTGCCACATTTTGAAGCTGCAGGAGGTTGAAGGCTAAAAAGCCAAAAACCTTTAAAAGGAGAACAGAATTTCCAGTATATTCAAGTATGAGAAAACAAAAAATTGGCTTCAAGATCAACCTAACAGAGTGACCCTGTGAATGTACCAGGCTTTCCTTTGAAGGTCATGAATAACTACGATTTGGGAACAAAAAGAAACCAAGAGGAGACCAAACCTTACCAAATCTGCAATCTAGTCTCAGATCACCCCTTGACTGAATGAAGGTGTTCAGTTATCCTCCCCGCACTTCTATATCTCTATATGTCTAACAGAGAAAACAGCTAAACTTTTCTGGAGGAGGATAGCAGCAGCTATAATTTTTAAAATAAACAATGCCCAGCATCTAACCAAAAATTATTGGGCATGCCAAGAGACAGAGACATATGGCCAAAAATCAGAAGAAAAAAGACCATAAAATAGACCTACAGGTGTATTTCCAGATATTGAAATTAATAGATAAGAACTATAGACTATGATTATGTTTCCTTAAATATGAGAATATAGAAAAATAGATGACAAGATGAAGAATTTCACAGAGAATTCAAATCTACCAAAAAGGGTGGGATGATAAAAGGACATTTTAGAACTAAAAAATATGATATTAATGACTCATTAAATGTATTTAAAAGCATATTACATATAATCACATCAAAAAATGGGCAGAAGACATGAACAGACACTTCTCCAAAGAAGACATACAAATGGCTAATAGATACATGAAAAGATGTTCATCATCATTAGCCATCAGGGAAATTCAAATCAAAACCACATTGAGATACTACCTTTTTATTTTTTTTAAGATTTTATTTATTTATTTGACAGAGAGAGAGAGATCACAAGTAGGCAGAGAGGCAGAGAGAAAGGGGGAAGCAGGCTCCCTGCTGAGCAGAGAGCCCAAAGCAGGACTCTATCCCAGGACCCTGAGATCATGACCAGAGCCAAAGGTAGAGGCTTTAACCCCCTGAGCACCCAGGCGCCCTGAGATACCAACTTAACACCAGTTAGAATGGCCAAAATTAACAAGACAAGAAACAAGTGTTGGAGAGGATGTGGAGAAAGGGGAACACTATTAGACTGTTCGTGGGAATGCAAGTTGGGGCAGCCACTTTGGAAAACAGTGTGGAGATTCCTGAAGAAATTAAAAATAGAGCTACCCTATGACCTGCAATTGCACTACTGTGTATTTACCCCAAAGATACAGATGTAGTGAAAAGAAGGGCCATATGTACCCCAATGTTCATAGCAGCAATGGCCACAATCACCAAACAGTGGAAAAAGCCAAGATGTCCTTCAACAGACAAATGGATAAAGAAGATACGGTTCATACATACAATGGAATATTACACCTCCATCAGAAAGGATGAATACTCAACTTTTATATCAACACGAATGGGTCTGGAGGACCCATTATGGAGATTATGCTGAATGAAATAAGCCAAGCAGAGAAAGTCAATTATCATATGGTTTCACTTACTTGTGGAGCATAAGGAAAAACATGGAGGATATTAGGAGAAGGAAAGGAAAAGTGAATTGGGGGAAATCGGAGGGGGAGATGAACCATGAGAGACTGCGGACTGAAAAACAAACTGAGGGTTTTGGAAAGGAGGGGTTGGGGGGAATGGGTGAGCCTGGTGGTGGGTATTAAGGAGTGTATGTATTCCATGGAACACTAGGTGTGGTGCATAAACAATGAATCTTGGAACACTGAAAAAATAAAATTAAAAAAGAAGTTAGAATTAATAAACTAGAAGGTTAACAAAAGTATCCTAAGAGAAGACAAAGAAAAAAAAAGGAAAATACGGAAAATATGTTAGAACATGTGAAACCCAGTGAGGTCTTACATTTATGTAACTGGAGTCCAAGAAATAGAAGAAAGAATAAGGAATACTCAATATTCGAACAGATAGTAGCTAAGAATTTTTCAAAACAGATGAAAAATATCAATTCCTCAATTCAACAATCTTTGTGATCCCCAAGCAAAATAAATACAAAGCAAACTACACTGAAGTAATTAATAAATTGCTGAAAACCAAAGACCAAGATAAAAGCTTAAAATCAGGTGTGGTGCTGGAGGAATGGGTGAGGTGCAAGGGAAAGGCTCTTTGCTTCAAAGGACCAACAATAAGACTAACAGCTGACTTATCAGAAATGAAAGAAACCAGAGAATGAAATGACATCTTTAATGTGCTGACTGGGGATAACTGCCCATTTAGAAATCTACATCCAAAATGACTTAGGGGCAATTTTAATCTGACTCAAATATCTATGAAAACATTAAGTGTCTGTACAGCTCTATCCTTCTCCTTTTCCCACCTTTATATTAGAAAGGAATTTGAAATACTTTCTGGAAAAGTTATATAAGGTACATGATATAGGGTTAATCACTTAAGCCTGGTGTTTTTGATTATATGTGCCTTTTGTTTAGCATATGTGATCAAGGGGAGACATTAGTTTAAGAGGAATTACTCTGCATCTTATTCCCATAGTCAGTGATCACTGTGGTGTGACGAGAGAGGGAGGAAGACAAGGTGAGTTTATTTATACAATGGATTATTTAAAAGGGCTTGACCTGTATCTTATCTCTCAAAGAAATCTGTTAAAATTTCTATTCAATCCTTTATTTTTCAATGTTGTTGTAATAGCTAATCATATTTCAAGATTATTAAGATTCACTATTGTATAGACTCTGAAACCAACTGCAGTTATAGTGGTGAATGAAAAACAAATTCCTTCAACGTAAGTCCACTTCTCTAATGCCATGAAAACAAATGGTGGTAATACCAGAAACAAAAGTGATTCAATTATAATGAAAATTAACTTCTTCCAAAGATAAATGTTTTTCTAGAATATATTAGAAAAAGAGATAAAATGTTAGCTGGTACATCATAAACCAGCAGCATTAAGAAACTGTTGTTTGTTCCACTAACTCAGAGTTCTTATCTACTCCTTCATTGCTCAAAGGCTTGGGGCCCTTATTATAAACTGATCATTCCTTTGAGTAATCCTGCCCCTGGGAGTTTGTCCAGGCCCTATCAGTCTACCTCCCATCATCCTTTGTACTGTCATCCTGCGTCTTCTCTCCTATTCTTTCCTACTCTCTGCATCTAGACCACGATCTAAGATTAATTTCCATGTGACACTTTAACATGTCCCCCTTTCTTCTAAGAATGCTCCTGCCTGGTATCCAGTCCATCTACAGGTCTCCATTGCTCTGGGCTCTCCCCACAAACCTCCAACATAGGCCAGGACAGCCCATCTGGACTAAGCCGTCCAGCCTCCTGTGCGTTGGCATTATAAGGTAAGTTAGATAACCATCAGCTAGAAGATCAGGGCACTAATTGGCATCACTGAATACATCATTTATGATTTAGAGAGTCTCATGGAACAAACTATTTTTACATTTTCCAACAAAATCAAGACATTCACCTTGTAATTTAATTTCTTACTTATCAATTTCTTTTTATGATTCGAGTCTCATTTATTATAAAGTCATCATTTATCCAGCATCTTTCACCCTTACTGCCTGCCAGCATTATATGAAATGCAGGGAAAAAAAGGAAAAAAGGAAAAAAAAGGAAAGACATATTTTAGGCCTTCACCAAGCTTTGATAAATAAACATTTAGAAAATTTGTTTTTATTTACATATTTAAATATCATTTACTTATATTTACATATAATTTGTGTCATAATACCAGGAACTGAATTCTAATTACCACAATGACAGGACTGATTTTTAAAAAATACTATTGCATAAGGAGATTTATGTTTTGATAGTAATTAGTTGTAGTGTCACATTAGATCCTGCTGTGTACTGTATTTTCTTTTGTAGCAGTACACTATTCTAATCTACTTGTAGATTATTCTGAACACTAGAAAGGGGGGGTTACATGAAGAACTTGGCTTTGGCTTTGGAATCAACCACCACTGGGGTGGGGGCCTGACTGGGAAGCACCCCCCTCCAAAGCCCTCCTGGATGAAACAGAAAAATTAGGAAAAAGGAGCAGCAGACAGACATATGGAATACATTTTGTGAATTTTATTTTCTGTGGAATCAAGGAGTGTTGAAGCCTTCATTTCTGTGAGCATAATGAGAATGTTCTTGTTTTACTAAATTAAATCATATTCAGACAGAATGTTGAGCATTTCAAATAGCTGGGAATGTCTTATCTGAATTTGTATAAGATCTGGTATAGTTATTATAAGCCCTTCTGTGGAATGTGGATAGGTAAGATTGCGGAGCTTTATTTGAGAGGGGAAATAGAATGAGTAGGACTTGGCTCTATTGTAATATAGTCTTGTCATTGATTCTGGACCATCTTAATCTGTTTTTAATTCTTCTGAAGACCACACCAGTGAGGGTTTGAGGTGAGGATCTGACCATTTCTGTCACTAGGTGGATTTGTGGGAGGAGAGAAAGGTTGGAGAATAGGTCCTTGAAGCCATATGCCAATTTCCCTGAGAGGCACAGCAGAACTGTGGCTGATGACACCCTGTGTCTTCATGTCCAATGGACTGACAAGAAACAAAAGGATCTGAGAAAAGCTGGCTTATAGTGAGGGCTAAGGGCTTCCCACTCCACATCTTCCCTACCATTGAGTGGAGGTAGGGAACATTCCAGGACCAAGGACGCAGTGTATGTAGTCAGTGTTTCTACCTCCTGAACGTTTTCCTTTCTTTGGACTCTATTATGGGAACAATCGTATCTTCTTAAAATTCATGTTGAAGCCCTAAACCCTAGCATCTCAGAATGTGACAGTATTTGAAGATAGGGCCTTTAAAGCCAGAATGAAGTTAAAAGGAGGCCAGTAGAGTGGGCCCTAATCTAATCCCAATGGTTTCCTCATAGCAGCAGGTTAGCAGAGACACGAGGGGCTGACATGCGCAGTAGACGCCTTGTGAAGAGGCAACATGAGTGCAGCCATCACCAAGCCAAGGAAAGAGGCCTGACGAGAAACCAAATCTGTTTGCCCCTCACTCCTGGAATTCTAGCCTCCAGAATGTGAGTAGATAAATTCTCTTGTTTAAGCCACCAAGTCTATGGTATCTAAACAGTAACAGTAGCAGCCTCTTCAAGGGGTCAATGCCTCGATTCTCTAAACACTCCCAAGAAATAGCAAATACAGAGTCATGGGGAAAGGAATATGGAAGTGGAAAGTGGTACGATGAGCAGAATAATTAAAGGATTTTTTTCTTTGCTTCCTGATTCTTTATGGAATGCTAAGAATGAAGCTGATACTAAGATATAAATGCAAACATAAATAGCACAGGTATAAAGGAAGGAAGGAGGGAAGGAATGAAGGAAGGAAATTATATATACTGTCTATATAGAATCCCAAATTTTAAATAAAATGTTATTAAATAGGGGCACCTCCGTGGCTCAGTGGGTTAAAGCCTCTTGCCTTCAGCTCAGGTCATGGTCTCAGGGTCCTGGGATCGAGCCCTGCATTGGGCTCTCTGCTTAGCGGGGTGCCTGCTTCCCTCTCTCTCTCTGCCTACTTGTGATCTCTCTATCTCTCTCTCTCTCTGTCAAATAAATAAATAAAATCTTTAAAAAAATTTTTAAAAATGTTTCATTATCATGACAAACCCATTTTAACCACTATTAAATTTCTGTTTGAAAATTTGTGAATGGGGGGTGCCTGGGTGGCTCAGTTGGTTGAGTGTCTGCCTTCGGCTCAGGTCTGATCCCAGGGTCCTGAGTTCAAGCCCTGAGTTGG
>CM052797.1:90674217-90713354 GCA_028533885.1 Nasua narica | reverse complement strand
GGCTGCACCAACTTGCATCCCCACCAACAGTGGAGGAGGGTTCCCCTTTCTCCACATCCTCTCCAGCATTTGTTGCTTACTGTCTTGTTGATTTTGGCCATTCTAACTGGTGTAAGGTGTAAATAAGTAATCTTTAAAAGAAAAAGTTTGTGAATAGAAAAAATATAAAAAAAATAAAAATAAATAAAAGTTTGTGAGTGGGCAAAATAGATTTAAAAGGTTTCTGAATGGTTTACATTATTAATACTAAGTATAATTTAATATGATATAATTGTGGATATATTTTAATAATTTAAATATAAGCAAATTATGAAAAAATAGAATACAATTAAGTCATTAGACTTAATTAGGTAGCTCTTTAAAATACTATCACAGAGAGGTATCTACAATAATTTTGAAGTTAAAGAGGTAATTTTTTTTTGGTAATACAATTTTTATTTAAAAGAACCCTGTGTAAGGAATGACAGACCCTGGCATCATGACAGCATAAGAAATCCCTTACTTTGTTCCTGTTAGCCCAACAACAAAAATGTGGCATCCATCCATGGATAAAAGTGCCTTTGAGGGAGCTCTGGAATCCAGCCCCAGATGCCAAGGGACCTGGGAGGCACCTCGCCCACCTGTGTGTCAGGTAATAGGCAGACAAGCGTCGGTCCCAGCTGTGCACCTACAGTGGCCTATGAACCATCTCCAATCCCTCTCGGCTGCTCTGCCCTCTAGAGAACACTGACTTACACAATCACTCACTGTTGAGAGAAACTTTGTAGAAATCTAGGTTTCCAGAGGAAAAGTTCCAGCACTCCACTGGAGGAAAAAACAAAACAAATTTGGCCACATTTGAGTTGGTAAGAGGAAAAATTTGACTTTTCCTGCAAAACCCCTACTCCAAGGTGGCGCAACTCAGGGCCAAAAATCTTTCTCAGCCTATGTTTACCCTGTGGGGCAAAGAGAAAGCATGGGAGTGAACACTCAGTTTCTCTAGCTGTGTGGGATGCTGCCAAAGGGGCTCCCTTCTCTCTTACCTCATTCAGAGTACTGGATTGTGAGCTACGTGATTGGGGGTGGGTGGGATGGGCGGAGGCTGGGAGAGCTCTTGGGGGCATTAAAGGAACACAGATCCAAACTGTGTTACAAATTCCATCAAGAAGCCCACTGCTGACCACTGGGAACACCCCACTGGCCCACAGGCATCCCAAGGGCTCTGCGTCTCCCCCCCACATTCTCCCTACCCTATGACCGGCTCCCTGTGTGCACTTCTGACAGCATGAGCAGGCTGGCTACTGAACAAGTGCAGAAAGTCAGCCAAATATGTGGGCTAGAGAGAGACCACAAATTTGAGCCTTAGTGCCAGCTGTGGAAAAACAGAAGAGGAGCCATGAGCACTCAGCCTGAGAAGCTGAGGCTCCAGAAAAGGCATGCTAGCTTCAGAACCCTGCCATAGAAGGAACCAGGAACATGAACAGATACACATGGACAAGGTCTGAGATAGCCTCAGCATCTCCAGCAGGGCTAACGGAAAGTATTTTTATCCTGAAGGCAGTTAGCAAAACTGGAGGAGATGACTGCTATTTCAAATGAGAAGACAGCAATGCAAAACTTCAAAGAACATGAAAAATCAAAGTAACACGACACCACTAAAGAATCATAATAATTTCCTGGTAACCAAACCCTGAAGGCCCAGAGATCTGCAATTTACCAGATGAGGGATTTAAAAAGTAAAAAAGACAAGAGAAAACAAATGCTTTGAGGAAGTAAGAAAAAAGAGCCCTTATGTGCTATTGGTGGGGATGCAAACTGATGCAACCACTGTGGAAAACAGTATGGCGGTTCCTCAAAAAATTACAAATAGAGTTACCCCACAATCCAGCAATCCCACTTTCTGGATCTATGTCCAAAGAAATTAAAACCATCTCAAAGAGATACTATACTCCTATGTCCATTGCAGCATTATTCACAATAGCCAATACATGGAAACAAGCAAATTGTCCAGTGATAAATGAATGGATAAAGATACTCAAACACAAACACATATACACAATGCATTATTATTCAGCTGTGAGAAAGATGTAAATACGAAAATTTGCAACAACATGGGTGGACCTTAAGGGCATTATGCTAAGTGAAATAAGTCAGACAGAAAGAGAAATATAGTTGATCCTTGCACAACACAGGTTTGAACTGCACAGGGTCCACTTACATGTGGATTTTTTATAGTACAGTACCAGAGATTGGTGCATACCCTAAACTTACATTATGTTATATGTCAATTATATCTCAACAGAGCTGGAAAAAAAAAATCCTGTATATGTATGTTTGTGTACACATAGGGAAAATTCTGGAAGGATATATAGTGAACTTTTTTAGCTTAGTGATTTATGATAAGGTGTTAATATAAGTCAGAATCCCATTCATGGGCCCCATCCTTCCATTCTCCCAAAAGTAACCACTGTACTGACTTGAATAGGAATCACTTCCTTGCATTTCCATAGCAGTGGTTCTTAAAGTGTGGTCTGCAACTTCCAGGAGCCCCTAAACCTTTCTGTGCATCTACTAGCTCAAAACCATTTTCATAATAATCCTAAGACATAATTTGCCTTTTTACTGTGCTGCCATTGGTACTGACAGTACAAGAAAGTTGGTGGGCCTGCTGAGACCATGGACGTCAAGGCAACAGCAGCTAACGGCACCAGCCGTCCTTACATTCCTGAGCAGTAGGCATATGCTTTAAAAAAAAAAAAAAAAGCCAGCTTCACGTAAGAATGTCTTAATGTTAGTTTACAAATTTTATTAAAGTTTGAGCCTTGAGTACATGAGTTTTGATTATTCTGTAAAATCAATTTATTTTTTCTGAATATTAATATTCCGGAGAAAAAGCACTTCTGTTGCTTACTGAGGTATTGTGCTTTTCTAAAGAATAGTTGATCAACAAAAGCCCTTTGGGGTCCTCGATAATTCCTCGAGACCAAAAAGTCTGAGGACCACTGCTTTGTGGTTTTATCATCATATGTGGATCCCTACACATTTCAATTTAGCTTTCCCATTTTTTAAACTTGATACATTTTAAGTTCCCCTCCTCCTTTTAAAAACTGACAAAATAAACTTTGGACAGTTTCATAAGTTTTGACATATGTATCTACCTGTGAAACCACATTTGCAATTAAGATCATGAATTTATCCCCAAATGCTAAAAGTCTCCTCCTGCCCCATGATGGTCCATCCTCCCTAGCTCTTCACACCCTATCCTTCCCTCTGACCTAAGAGACTCACAGATCTGCCTTCTGTCACTCTACATTAGTTTGCATTTCCTAGCATTTTCTGTAAATCATATGGTATTGTAGTCCTTTTTAAAAATTTTTTGATCTAGCTTCTTTCAGTAGAATAGATTTTGAGATTTATCCATGTGGTAGAGTGTTATCAATAGTTCACTCCTTTTATTGATACGTAGTATTCCAATGTATGTATGGATATGTATGTATATTTACATATAATGTATGTAATATACATATTATATATATAATATACATATCACAGTTGTTTATTCATTCCCTTGTTAATGGACATTTGGGTTGTTTCCAGTTTTAAGTTATAACGAATTAGGCTTCAATGAGTATTTATGTATGAGTCTTTGTATGGACATAAGCTTTCATTTCTTTGAAGTAAATTCCTAGTAATGAAATAGCTAGATGACAATGTAGATGTATATTTAATTAAGAAATTGCCCAAAACTGTCTCTCAAGGCGATTGTACCATTTTATGTTCTCACCAATAGTGTATGAGAGTTCTGGTTCCTCCATATCCTTGCCAATACCTGGTGTGGTCCATCTTTTTATTTCAAACTGTTAGGTGTGTGTCGGTATTTCAGTATGGTGTTACGTTGCACTTTTCCAATGACTAATACTTAGCATTTTTTTAATGTGCTTGTTTGTCTTGTATATATTTCTACTGGTAAAATTTGTGCTTAAACCTTTTCCCCCATTTAAAAATACTGAGCTATTTTCTTATTGAGTTTTAAGACATTTTTAAATTTTTAATCTTGGTGAAGTATTAACTAGGCTTTAGGTCAGTGTTTCTTAAATTTTCGTGTACATTTACCACCTGCAGGGCTTGCTAAAACAGACTAATTGTTAAAACATCCTGAATTTGCACTCTTGGATGGGGCCAGGTATCTGCATTCCTAACAATTCTCAGATCACACTGATGCTGCTCTTCCTGGGACCATGCTTTGAGAACCAGTCATGTAGATCAGAGTTTCTCAACCTTGATACAAACGACATTTTGGACCAATAATTCTTTGCCATGAGGGTGTGTCTTATGCCCTGTAGGATGTTTGGGAACATCCTCAGCCTTTTCCCTCTAGATGCCAGTAGCCCTCTCCTCCTGAGTGGTGAGAATCTACCATGCTTCCAGACATTGCCAAACATCCCCTTGGAAGGCAAAAACCACTCCAGTTGAGAACCGCCAGTCTAGATCCATGGTTCTCAACCTTGTTGCACATTGAAATCACTTGGGGAGATTTAAAAACCATTGAGAACTCCACCTTCAAAGATTCAGATCAAATTGGCCTGGAGTGGAGGCTAGGCATCAGAATTTTTTAAAACTCACAGATGATTCTATTGTGCAACCATGCTTGCGACCACTAGTCTAAACTCTAATTAGAATAAGCTGAGCAGATCCTATAGTAACCACTGACCTCCAAAAGGAACACAAAGAAGTATCAAAGAAAGTGCCACCCCACATTCTGAAGCGCTATCCCAAAGTAATGACTTTCATTACATCAATTAATGGGATTCTCACCTTGCCTAACTACTCTCCATGGGCTCTCTGACGAAGATCCCTTCTTTATGTTCCTTTATAAAAAAATAAGAATACAGTTGACCCTTAGAGAAGGCGGGAGATTACAGGCTCCGACCACACGCAGCGGGAAACCCATATAACCTTAGACTCCCCCTCAAACTTTACTAAGAGCCTACTGTTGACCAGAGGCCTTACTGATCAGTCAATTAACACATGATTTGCTTGTTACAGGACTTATATTCTGTATTCTTATAATAAAGTATTCAGAGAAGAGAAGATGTTATGAAGAAAATCACAGGGAAGAGAAAACACATTTACAGTACTGTACTGAAAACAATCCGCACAAAGGCAGGGCGCCCAGCAGTCCCTCAGCTCTGTCTCTTGCTTCAATGGTGTTTGGGCAGAACAGACCCAGGGCCGTCCCTCTTCCAGCCTCCCCCCTACCCCCAAAGCTCTTCCATTCACGACCTCCAGAACCATCTTCTCAGCCTCCCTGTGCTTATAGGACTAGCAACACCGTTCTCTGGGTTTAGCTTCTCATTGCCCATCAACCAGGGGGCCCCAGATCCGTCAGAATTATTCCACGCACGTGGAGGCCACCACCGCCAGCCGCCTGGTCAACATGCCTCCGCCCGCCTCCTACACCTACCTCTCTCCGGGCTCCATTTCCACGCGAGGATGTGACTGCGGGGGGACGTGGGCCCGTCCGGTGAGCTGCCTGAGGAGACGCACGAGGGCGCCACGCCTCTCTCGACGCCAGATTCCCGCGGCGGCCACGCCCTGTCCCCGGGCTGCGGAAGCGCGCCCGGGATAAGTGGGGCAAACCCCCCACCCCCCCACCCCCGTGCCCTGGAAGCCACCAGGGTCCTGGAGATGAACCTGAACCAGGCCCTCCTGGACCTGCACGCCCTGGGTTCTGCCCGCGCAGAGCCCCACCTTTGTGACTTTATGGAGAACCACCTCCTGGGTGAGGCGGTGAAGCGCATCAAGAAAATGGGGACCACCTGACCCGCCGCCGCAGGCTGGCCGGGCCCGAGGCTGGGCTGGGCGAGGATCTCTTGGAAAGGCGCACCTTCCACGTGACTGGGGGCTTCCGGGGCCCAGCAGCCCTTCAGGAACTCCTCTGGCATCCTCCTGGCATTAGAGCTTCTGCCAGAGTCTCTCCCTGCAGCCCCCGGGCAGGTTTTTAACCACCGCCGAGCCCTCTCCTAAGCCATAGACCAAATGGAAACAATAAAGCTTTCGCAGCCAGGGAAAAAAAGACTCTAGCAAATTAAAAAAAAAAAAGTATATATGGACTTGTGCATTCCAAACAGGTGTTGTTCAAAGTTAACTGTAGCTTCTTGAAGCATGTCTACAAAGCAATCTACAAATAATAAATCATTCAATTTTTAAATAAAGAACTGTATCTCTAATTTTTTAGAAAGAGTAAAACTTGTGCTAATTACTCAGTAGACTGCACGTGATTTAACTTGATATGTGGGCAAAACTTTGCCTCTCTGGGGCAAGTGTCTGTATTTCTACTAATTCTTTGGGTAATTTGGGTGAGTCATTCAGCCTTTATGAAATGTTGTCCTCTTCTGTAAAATAAAGGAGTTGACTAAATGGTTTTGAGAACGTTTAGTTTATACTGATTGACCACGGTTCATCTGTTTGTTTTTTTAAGGTGGACAGGGGCAGAGGGAGAAGGAGAGAGAGAGAATATTTTTCTCTTTTAAGATTTTTCTTTTTTAAGATTAAAGCTTTTCTTTTTTAAGATTTATTTATTTATTTGACAGAGAGAAACACATCAAGAGAGGGAACACAAGCAGGGGGAGTGGGAGAAGGAGAAGCAGGCTTCCACCGAGCAGGGAGCCTGATTCCGGGCTCAATCCCACGACCCTGGAATCACAACCTGAGCCAAAGGCAGATACTTAATGACTGAGCCAGCCAGGCACCCCAGGAGAGAGAGAATCTTAAGCAGGCTCCATACCCAGCCCAGAGCCCCTCATGGGGCTTGATCTCAAGACTCTGAGATCATGACCCAGGCAGAAATCAAGAGTCAGAGGCTTAACTGATTGAGCCACCCAGGGGACCCTCACCACTGCTCATTTTATAAGTTAAATGGTTAGAGGAGAATCACCTAAGGGGAAATGGATGGTTTTCTTGAATGCTGGATTTTCTCTCTTCCGTTTTATAACACAGGATGACTTGTTTTTTCTACTCCTACAAATTTCATTCAACATGAATCCAGTAAACATAAAGTGTCATGTGCCTGGTCAATTTAAGGTTATGAATGCACATCATATATATATTTTAAAAACAAAACTTCTCTACCAGATGTGGGGGGGGCGCATGTGTGTGTGCACGCATGCACGTGTGTGATTGTGTGGAGAGAGAGAAAACTTACCTCATTTATTCCCTTACTTAAGGTAGTTTCCAAGGTTTTCAAACGGCAGAGAAATTAATTTACCAATACTTTTAAAGCATATGAAATTAGAGGGATTCCAGTTGCAGCAAAGACAACACAGAACGTCTACCCACCAGCAGTTCTAGGAAAAACTGTCCCATAACCTGATAAAAGAAAAAAAGATAAATGCAATGTCCCTCATAATATGACAACTTGGTAAAATTTGCACATTTGACATTGTGCTTTGAGAGCAAATTTTAAGTCATTGGTATTCTAAGAGCCCTAGCATACATCTCACATATTAAAAAACAAACAAAAAAAACAATAACTCATATATCATCCTAAGAAAATAATCAAGAAATAGGAGTGAAAACAAAAAAGATTTTTCATAGTATCAGTATTTCAAATTTTAAAAAACTGGAGTCAGTGTTAAGTGTTTAGCAATAAAGGAGACTGATGTGGACAATCTGCTCTACCAATGTAATGAAATACTGTGATCTCTCTCGGACTATAATGAAGTATACATGACTAGGGAGATACTCAGGACATATTGCTCTGAGAAAGCAGTTTAACACTGAACAATGTCATTTATAGATGAGGAACTTTCTATCACAAAGGTTGATAGTTGATGTGTGGGGAGCTGTGAGATTACACTTATTTAAAAATCGTGGTTTTCTATGTATCCAAGTTTTCTACATTTAACACATTTTACTCTTGCAATTCAACAAGAAAGTGAAGAGCATTTACTTTAGGAATTCACTAATTTTTAAGGTGCATGCTACTATTTATGAGCTTAGGCCTTCCCTCAGATTCCCTTGACCCTTCCGGTATACTCCTTCCCACCTGCCATGCGTAGCAAATGCTAAGGCACTACTTGCTTCTCTGGAGAATTGCCCTTAGCCCAGGGTAGCTGCTGCACCTGGGAGGTGTATCTACACCTCACCTTGGGAGGCACTTGTCCCAACAGCTGACTGACAGAGGATTATAAAAAACCCTTTGTGCTGCAATCCCTACTTTAGAGCTACTCTGTTGGTTGAGACTATTGTAGACGGTTATACATCTGTTTGTTGATTTATCAGTTTTAGGTATTTTGTAATTGAAAGATGGGGATTCAACTCCTATAATCACCATCTTCTTCCTGTTCTCCAAGTTTGATATTTATATCGCCAATTTTCATTCTTCTATATTTGCCTTTGTATTTTAAAAAATATTCTTAAGCCCCTGTTTAAATACTCTTTATAAATTCTTGATTCCTGATATTGTACAATAAGGTATTTATCCCCTCTATTATTTTTTCTTTCTTTCCTTCCCTCTTAGCCATTCCACATTCTGGTCTCCTTTTTATAGCATCCTCTGTGATAACATTTGCACTCTGCTCCACAGCTACAACTTATCTCATTTGGGGAACTCCTTATTCTAAGGACTTTTTATTTTTAACCTCACTCATAACCTTTTTTGCCCAAGAGTTGATGATACAGCTTTGAGGGGAATGGGAGAAGAGAATTAAGTCCTATTTAACTTATTTGGGAACGTTTTTCTAGCTTTGAAACATTTTCTGTTGAGAAGGAGTGGAAGGACAGCTTTTCTTTTTCCCCACACTTTCTGGTCCAGAGACCATAGTCTTAAACCAAGATTTTAAGAGACTCAAGTGTAGAGAAAAAGAAAAAAATGTCTTTTCACAGAGATCCAAGAAGATTGACAGCTTCCCTCCTTTATCTTAGTTAACCTAGTTCCGGAAAGGTATCTGACCCTTAAACTACTACTTTATTTCATTAAATCTAAGATACCAACCATACAAAGGTATGGACAGTATTTAGGCATCCCATATGCAAAACACTTATAAAATATTTAAAATCCTAAGTTTAAAAAAATAAGCACAATAATTACCTACTGTGGATATGATGATTAAAGATATGAAAGAGTCTCTAAACGTCCAAAAGGAGGCACCAGTCTTATTTCCTAGTGGTGGTATTCCTGATAATATGAGAGAAGTCATCATCTACAAATTAAAAGAAAAAACAAAGTTTGGGGTTGTGTAATTTCTATTTCTTCCAGTGGAACACTAAAGAAAATTAGTTCCATTTAGTTGGATTAAAACCAAACCTATATTTAACTGGGTCAAATTAGACATTTGCCTTAGGACCAAGTGAAACAGAAATGTTTATGATGAGAACTTGTGATGGAAAACCTTGTTTGTTTTAGTGGTGCCAACCCTTTTAGAAGTTGTGTATGGGTTAGGTATGCGACTATAACAATAGTCTTTGAGGAAATTTGTGAGAGTGATGTATATAAATTTAGCATAATGATTAAAAAATGTTAATTAAGTTCAATTATTTTCAAGTACTTAGCAAATCTGGGTCGCAGATAGCTATAGAGAGACTTCCCAGTTTAAGCAAAGTGAAATAATGAGAGATGTAAGAAAAATGATAAAAGAGCACAGTAATTTTATCACATCATTGGAGAATAAGAAAGGAGTTAGTGATAGGGCCAGGAATTTCTGGAAAGTTTATTATTTTTTTATTTTTAAATTTGATTTATTATTATATCATTTTTAAAGTAGGTTCCATGCCCAACATGGGGGCTTGAACTCATGACCCTGTGATTAAGAGTCACATGCCCTACTAAGCCAGCCAGGTGCCCCTGGAAAATTTAAAATACATAGAATTTTGTTGGTGAAAGAACTTTGGCCAAATAATTTCACAATCTAAACAGTAACAGTA
Organism: Nasua narica; assembly: GCA_028533885.1. Classification (NCBI taxonomy): domain Eukaryota; kingdom Metazoa; phylum Chordata; class Mammalia; order Carnivora; family Procyonidae; genus Nasua; species Nasua narica. The sequence continues at coordinate 90,703,451 of CM052797.1, read as the reverse complement.
GCAGCCTCTTCAAGGGGTCAATGCCTTGATTCTCTAAACACTCCCAAGAAACAGCAAATACAGAGTCATGGGGAAAGGAATATGGAAGTGGAGAGTGGTACAATGAGCAGAATAATTAAAGGATTTTTTTCTTTGCTTCCTTATTCTTTATGGAATGCTTAGAATGAAGCTGATACTAATATATAAAAGCAGACATAAATAGCACAGGTATAAAGGAAGGAAAGTGGGAAGGAATGAAGGAAGGAAATTATACACTGCCAATAAATATAGAATCCCAAATTTTAAATAAAATGTTATTAAATAGGGGCGCCTCAGTGGTTCAGTGGGTTAAAACCTCTGCCTTCAGCTCAGGTCATGATCTTGGGGTCCTGGGATCGAGCCCCACATTGGGCTCTCCACTTGGCCGGGAGCCTGCTTCCCCCTCTCTCTCTGCCTGCCTCTCTGCCTACTTGTGATCTCTCTGTCTGTCAAATAAATAAATAAAAGCTTTAAAAAAATGTTATTAAATAAAATCTAGCAGACTTATAAAAGAATACATTATGACTAAAGAATGTACTAAAGTTTAGTAATAGGCAATCACTAAAAATATAATAAAGATGAAAGCATATGGGCCACCTGTACCCCAATGTTCATAGCAGCAATGGCCACAATCGCCAAACTGTGGAAAGAACCAAAATGCCCTTCAACAGACGAATGGATAAGGAAGATGTGGTACATCTATACAATGGAATATTATGCCTCCATCAGAAAGGATGAATACCCAACTCTTGTATCAACATGGACGCGACTAGAAGAGATTATGCGGAGTGAAATAAGTCAAGCGGAGAGAGTCAATTATCTTATGGTCTCACTTACGTGTGGAGCATAAAGAAAATCATGGAGGGCATTGTGAGAAGGGAGGGAAGGGTGAATGGGGGAAATCGGAGGGGGCGATGAACCATGAGAGACTGTGGACTCTGAGCAACAAACTGAGGGTTTTGGAGGGGAGCGGGTGGGGGGTTGGGCAAGCCTGGTGGTGGGTATTGGGAAGGGCACGTATTGCATGGAGCACTGGGTGTGGTGCATGAACTATAAATCTTGTAACACTGAAAAAATAAAATAAACATATTTGGGAAAAAAAGAAAGCATATGTTAATCATTTTAATAACGACAAAAATAGATAAAATGAAATAGTTTCAGGGAAATATCTTGTAAGTTAGAAACAGAAACAAAACATCTTAATTTGAAAAAGAGTAACTATAACAAACCCCAGAAACTTCATGTTCAATGGTGAAATGTAAGAGATATTCCATTTAAAGTCAAGGGCAAGATAAGAATCACAGATGATTCTAATCACAGATGAGTCTAATAGAATTAAAACCCTAAAATTTCAAATATCGCAGAAATTGGACACGGAATATAAAATATGTTTAAAATGTTTAATAAAACAAAAGGAATTAGAGGCATGTAGAAATAAAATATTATCCAGAAACACCACACCAAATTAAAGAGGATAAAATAGAACTTCCAGAAAGGAAAAATATAATTATTAAAATTAATAATTCAAAACACCAGATAAGAAGATGGATCTAAAAAGAAAATAAGGGATGATATATCTTATTATATTACTGAAAATATAGCAAAAAAGACAAAATAGTAGAGAATAAAAAAGAGGGGTTAAGAGATAACACAGTAGAGAAATAATAAGCCAATCATATTGGTCATTTAAAAAAAATTAATGAGTTTCCTAGAATTGATAAGAGAAACAACTATGAAGATTCAGGAGGCAAACCCCAAGCAAAATAAAAGTAAAAGTCACGTCTAGACTGTTGAGTTAAAACAGCAAAATAGCAGAGATCAAGAGAAGTTCGCAGAATCAGAGAAAATCTCTGATGCCAAAGAGAAAAGATAAATTACCTACAAAGTATAGGCAATTAGAGTGACAGAAAGCTCCTTAAAAGCAGCTGAAGGAAGCCACAAAATAGTGAAATAATGTCTCCCATGTTCTGAAAGAAAACAATTGTCAACCTAGTATTGCATACTCTGCTAAAATAAATTTCAAGAAAAAATATGAGATGAATAAACATTCAGACCAAAACAAAACAAAAAAAGAGTGCTTTCAACTAGCAGACTTTCATGAGAGAAATGTATTAAAGATATATTTCACTAGGAAAGTTATCCCTGGAAGAACCTCTGAGACGAAGAAATAATGAATACAGATATAAGTAAAATGTGGGTGAATCAAAACAGAAACTAAGTGTACAATAATACATATGGAAGTTTTAAAAACGAGATTGAACAAAACTACTCTGGGATGACATCCTAGGTGAGAACAGGGGGGATAGTCATCAGCGGTACAATACCCCTAGAGACAGGCTGTAATCACAAAGAAGGGAAGCAAATGAAATGAGCACTACCACTGCCCAGAGTGTTTGGAAGTAATTTCTAGATGAGGATATAGAGAGGGAGATCCCAAAGAGCTCAATGATGTTTTTGTGTTGGGGAGACAGAGATTGGAGCTCAACAAAGCTGAGGTGACTACAATTTGTGGACAGAGTTTCACAGAGGAGGAAGCTACACAGAGAAAGGGTTCTAGAAGTCTGCACTGAATCTTTGACTGAAAAACATTGTGCCCGTGGAAAGGATAAAACATTGTGAGGTTTTCCCAAGTATGGCAGACATTTTCAAAGTGACCCCCATGGTCTTGTGTTCATGCCCTGAGTGATTCCCTTCCCTGCATTTATTTCTAGTAACACAGCATATATCAAAGGTGGCAGACATCCATGATTCCACTTATGTGATTAGATCATGGGAGACTGTGTGCTGATCTTGCTAGTCTCTTGAGCAAAACCTTGCTGGCTTTGAAGAAAGAAGCTGCCATGCTGTGAACTGCTATGGAAAGGTCATGTACAGGGACTTGGCGTGGCCCTGGCAGACAGTCAATTGGAAACTGGGGTCCTCGGTAGGGCTGCCTGAAGGAACTAAATGCAGTTAAAAGCTACATGAGTTTGCAAACAGGTTTGTCCTCAGTTGAGCATCAGATGAGAGCACATCCCTGTCTGACACCTTGACTAGTCTTGCAGAGGACCCAGCTAAGTTGTGCTCAGACTCCTGAGCTACAGAAACAGATAATAAATGTGTTTTAAGCTACTAAAGTTTGCATTAATGTTGTTATTCAGCAATAGCTAACTAATGTATTGGGAAAAACAATTACTGTGGCCTATAAACTGGAATATTCCTAGAGCTCATAACAGGTTAGGAACTATTTGTGCTTTCTCAGCTAGGGTAAACAGGCCTCATTGTATGTTCAGGACATAAAGGAGAGAACCCAAAAAGGCTGTGGCTGAGCAGGGCAGCAAAATTCGCTATAGAAGAGGGGCTATTTTAAACCTGAAAGGAGCTTAAGGTAAATCCCAAAAGGATTAAAGCAATGTTTAAGTAACTTACTTAATAGCCTGTCAGAGAAAGTTAAGGAATTTCTAGGAATACAATAAAACCAAGTACCTCAAAACAATTCGCAATGTCTATTATCTAATTTTTAAAAAGTGAGTAGACATACAAAGAAGCAGGAGAAGGTTACCTATGTACCAAAAGAAAAATCACTAAAGAGAAACAAACCCATAAATAACAGTTCCATTAAAATGGTGGAATTAGCAAACAAGGACCTTAAAAGGCCTAATATAAATATACTCAAAGATAAATCATTAACATAATGAGGAGAGAAATGAAATATTTAATAAGTAACCAAATAGAAATTCTAGAAATAAAAAAATACAATATTCAAAAAGGAATAATTCACTAGATGAGATTGTCATCAAAAGAATAGATTAATAAACTTAAAGATACAGCAGTAGATTTTATCCAAACTATCATAAGCTACGCAACCCAGAAGACCATGGAACATTTTTAAAGTGCCAGACAAGAATTATATATCCAATGAAAATGTCCTTTTAAAAAAGGCAATGCAGAGAAATAAAGCCAATTCAGGAAAAAAAATAAAAAAGGCAAAACAAAAATTTTTTCAGACAAACAAAACCTGAGAGGATTTATCACCAGATTTTTGGAGTTCTTCACATACTGAGTACTTCTAGATTGCATCCTCGACATTTTCAATCCTATGTTATGAGACTGTGAGTCTAATTCAAGTCCCGCGGAGAACGTTGATATTTTCACGTTGGCAGGCAACTTACCTGTTTAGATTCAGACTGCAAGTTCCAACTCACATTCTGTGGAATGTGTTCAGCTCTCATGGCTTCTATCATGTGGACCTGTCCCACATGTCCGTCACTCAGGTCAGTCTGAGATGTAGATTCAGGTCCACTAGTTCGGTCCTTTAAGTCTTTGAAGAGTGAATTAGGGTTAGCTCCATGCATGCGCAGGCCAGGGCGAGTCCAGAAGATCTTAAGCACTTTTATAGGTTCACTTTCCCAAACAGCTTCCTCTCTGTGATCTCTCCATTACTCTACTATAACTGGGGGCTCCCATTTTTGGCCTTCCAGCCAGAAACCAACTACTTCCATAATCGTACCATATCCGGGGACAGAGAACGAAGGAAGAAAATTACATGGGTTTAGCTCTCGCCTTGAAACTACAGCTTCAGGGAAGAGAGGGTGTTTTCCCTCCCTCGGAAGTTTGCCTCCTGGGGGATCCTGTTGCTTCCACTGTTTCTGTTGCTACCACCACAGGATTGCTTGGCAGCTTGGGTGCAAGACAATGAAGAAAAGAAATAAATGGGAGAATTTCCACACATTTTCTGAGCAATAGGAGTTCCCTTTCCAGCTCCTGAGCCAGAAGGAGAGGGGGTCTCCCAGAGCTCTCTGACTGTGTTCCATTCTGAGTTGCCAGCTGCAAAAAATGAGGCTGAGGAGATACCAGAGGGGGTAGATCCTTAACTCACTACTAGTCCAGTACCTCAAATTCTGGCGTTCTTCCTCTATATATTGCTGCTGCTACTTACTTTTCAGATTCCTCAAATACCTATTCCACTTATTCTTTCCAGATTACTTAGTTACATTCAATGGGGGAGCAAGTGGGGTGCACTTACTCTACCTTAACCATAAGTGATTCTAAAACAAAAGAATATGTGCATTAAAAACAACAACAGCAAATCTTGATGCTTACCTGACACAATTCACCAAAAATAACTTGAAATGTTTCAGAAAGATAAATATAAATTCCAAACTATACAATTGCCGGTAATCTTTGTGACTTTGGTTTAGCTGAAAATTTCTTAGATAGAACACAAAAAGCACAGCCCATCAAAGAAAAAAAAATTATAAAATAGAATTTATAAAAAAATGTAATTCTCTTCAAAAGAAATCATGAATAAAATGAAAATCAATCCACAGTCCAGGAAAGAGTATTGGCAATACATATGCCTGACAAAGTGCTTTTCCCCATAATGTATACTGAACTTATGCCTCTGCATTAACAGGACAAATGAAAATAAGAGCAAAATATTTGAAGACATTCACAAGAGACGATATAAAAATGGCCAATGATCTCATAAAAATGCTCAAGATGAATAGTCATTAGGGAGATGTAAATTAAAATTACAATGAGAAACCATTAGATTAGAAAACTTTGGGGCGCCTGGGTGGCTCAGTGGGTTAAAGCCTCTGCCTTCGGCTCAGGTCATGATCTCGGGGTCCTGAGATCGAGCCCCGTGTCGGGCTCTCTGCTCGGCAGGGAGCCTGCTTCTTCCTCTCTCTCTGCCTGCCTCTCTGCCTACTTGTCACCTCTCTCTATCAAATAAAATAAATAAAATCTTTAAAAACAAAAAAAGAAAACTTTACAACATCAAATTTTGGGAGTACACAGAGCAACCACAACTCTCACTTTTGCTGAAGGGAGTATAAAATGATGTAACTACTCTGGAGAACCACTCTGGCAGTTTCCTATAGAGTATACATATCTACTTACATAGTTCATTTCACATAGTAATTCCTCTCCTAGGCATTTACTAAAACAAAATAAAAACATGTTTTTTCACAAACTCTGAAATAAAAAATATTTGTTGCAGGTTCATTTATGATAGATAAACCTAAAAACAACTCAAGGTTCCCCAATGTGAATTGATAAACAAATTTTGGTATTGATATACAATGGAATACTACTCAGCAATAAAAAGAAATGACATATACTGGCAAATGCAATAATATAGCTTAATGTCAACAGTACGGTGGTTCCTCAAAAAATTAAAAATTGAAATCCCATATGATTCAATAATTCCACTATTGGGTATTTACCCCAAAAAAATAAAACACTAATTGGAAAAGATACATGCATCCCTATGTTTATTGGAGCATTAATTACAATAGCCAAGATATGGAAGCAACCTAAGTGTCCATCAATAGACAAATAGAGAAGGAAGATGTGGTATCTATCTATCTATCTATCTATCTATCTATCTATCTATCATCTATCTAACTAAATATTATGCAGCCATAAAAAGGATGGGATCATGTCATTTGAGACAACATGGATGGACCTAGAGGGTATCATGCCAAGTGAAATAAGTCAGACTAAGACAAATACCATATGATTTCACTCATAAGTGGAATATATAAGCAAAACCAAAAAACAAACAAATAAGCAAAAAGTAGAATCAGACCTATGAATGCAGAGAATAAATTGATGGTTGCCAGAGGGGAAAGGGATGGGGTTTTGGGAAAAGTAGGTGAAGGGGAGCAGAAGATACAGAATTCTAGTTACAGAACAAATAAGCCACAGGAATAAAAGGGACAGCATAAGGAATGCAGTCGATAATATTGTAATCACAAGGTATTAGCACAGATGATAGCTACTTGTGGTGAACATAACGTATATAACTTGTCAAATCACTATGCTATACACCTGAAACTAATGTAACATTATGTGCCAACTATACTAAGAAGAACCCCAACCCTCCCTGAAACCAAACCAAAACAAACCAAAATCATGCTAAGTGGAAGAAGCCAGCCTCAAAAGATGATGCCTTACATGATTCCTATATACTAAGTGATTTCATTTTGTGTTTAAAAATACTCAATATCATCACATAGTAGTTCTCCACAAATTCAAAGAAATCTTGATCAAACCCCCAGCAGAGTACATTATGGAATTTAAAAATCTGATCTTGAAATTCATACAAAAGAGTAGGAAAATGTATTCCAGGACTCATTGCAAAGCTACTGTAATTCAAACAGGAGGGAATAGAATCAAAAGCCCAGAAACAAAGTTATGTACAAATGAGAGTGTGCATATGACAGAGATAACACTAAAAATTAATGAGAAATAATGAATTAATCAATACATTGTTCTGGAACAATGGGATCTTTAAATAGAAAAATATGTAGAACTAGATCCTACTTTACATGTACAGACACACAATCCAGATTAATAATCTAATTAAAATTAATGATTTAAATGTAAAAAAGCAAAATATTTAAAACTTTTAGAAGAAAGTTGAAGAATATATCTTTATGACATTAAAGTTGAGAAAGACATAAACTATACAAATGTTGAAGGAAAATAGTAATCAGAATGCCTACATTAAAATTAAATTACTCTACAACAAAAGGTAGCATAAGGAAAAATTTAAGGACAATGTGTCCAGAATTTAGAGCATGACAATCTCTGGAAAAAGTGGAAGGAAAATAAGCCAGATTTCCTGCCAAATTCTTATCTCCTTCTCAGAACATCTGAAATGTCTGCACTTCATCTGAAATAGTGAAAAGGATCATTTCAATCAGAATATTTTTTTAGTTTTTATCCTCATAGTGATTGGGTTGTAATTTGTTCCGTCTCTGACTTTCACCTCCTTCCACCTTATCATCTGCTGCCTTCTTTCTTCTTGCCAGTCTGCATGATTTCTTATTCTCATTCTTCCCTGCCTGGCTTATAGCTAAAATAATGTTTCCTGTTCGGGTGAACTATCGGTAGTCTCAATGAAGGAAGCTATTTCACAGAATTTCCTGTTAAGTGCCTTCTCTGCATAGGTAGCAGTTCTATGCCTCTGAAAATAACCATATCTTAACCATATCTCCACCTCTTACCTGCACAAGAGTTCCACATCTTCTTGAGTTAGATTAGAACAATTTTTTAGAAAAGCAATTTTTGTATTAACTGGCACCACTGTACCTCAAAGTCTTTCTCCAAGGCTTGAAATATCATTGCCCCAAGCATATGTAGCCAACAAGAGTGTGCCCTTCTGGACTTCGGTGTTTGTCTCCTCTTTATATAGTGGAATGAAGGTCAGAGAATTCACATCGCTTCAATGTCCTCTCAAAAGAAACCCAATACAACAAAGCAAAACAAAATTCTCAGATATGGAATGTGAACTCCCTTTTATTTATGAACCTGCCTTTAAACAACTATTCAAAAGAGACCAATCCTAAATAGTCGTAGTAATAGAAAAATAACTCCACTTTGCTCCTGACTATAAACTTCCTAAAAAAAAAAAGATCAATTGTGCTATTTGGGGAGATAAGGAAATATTGCATGGTCAACATTTCCCAATGACTCTGTTATTCCATCAATTTCCTTAGAGGAAATGTTATTATGGAGTTAGACTTTGGAGTACAGCTATTGTGACCTTAATAAGGTGAGATTCAAACTAATGTCTAATTGGCCCCAAACTTATGTGTACCCTTTAATACTATTCATTCATGTATTAAATAAATATTAATTGAGCACCTACTTGTTAATCTCTACTGGCACTGAGGATATAACAGTGCACAAAATAGACAATAATTCCTGCCTTCATGGAGTTTACATCCTAGTAGGAGGTTTCAGATAATAAACAAATAAATGGGTCAGATATAAAAAAATGTCAGATGACGAAGAATGCCTTGGAGGAGAGTAAAGTCAAGAAGGAAGATGGAGGTATGGGGTTGGGAACTGCCATATTTAAAAATATATATTTATTTGCTTTTTAATTCCAGTATAATTAACATACAGTGTTATATTAATTTCAGGTGTACAGTATGGTGATTAAACAATTCTATATATATATTACTCATTCTCCTACCCACCTCCCCTCTGGTAACCACCAGTTTGTTCTCTATATTTAAGAGTCTGTTTTTTTGTTTCTCTTTTTTTTTCTTTGATCATTTGTTTTCTTAAATTCCACATGTGAGTGAAATCAGGTGGCATTTGTCTTTCTCTGACTTATTTCACTTGGCATTATACCCTCTAGATCCATCCATGTTGTTGTGAATGGTAAGATTTCATTCTTTTTATGGCTGAGTAATACTCCATTGTGTATATATATTTTCATATTCTTTGGGTAAAAACCCGGTAGTGGAATTACTGGATCATATGGTAATTCTATTTTTAATTTTTTGAGTAATCTCCATACCGTTTTCCACAGTGGCTGCACCAGTTTGCATTCACAACCAACAGTGCAAGAGGGTTCCCTTTTCTCCCCAAGAAACTTGTTCTTTCTTGTGTTTTTTATTGTAGCCATTCTCACATGTGTGAGGTGATATTTCACTGTGGCTTTTTTTAAAAAAAATTTTTTAAAGCTTATTTATTTATTTATTTGACAGAGAGAAAGATCACAAGTAGGCAGAGAGGCAGGCGTGGGGGGTGGGGGGGGGAGCTGGGGGCGGAGGAAGCAGGCTCCTTGCTGGGCAGAGAGCCCAATGCGGGGCTTGATCCTAGCACCCTGAGATCAGGACCCGAGCTGAAGGCAGAGGCTTTAACCCACTGAGCCACTCAGGTGCCCCTTCACTATGGTTTTGATTTGCCTTTCCTTTATGAGTGAAGCTGAGGATCTTTCCATGTGTCTGTTGGCCATCCTTATGTCTTCTTTGAAGAAATATCTGTTTGTGTCTTCCGCCCACTTGTTAAATGGATTACTTATTTTTTTGGTGTTGAACTGTATAAATTCTTATATATATTTTGGATTCTAACCCTTTATGGGATATGTCATTTGCAAATATCTTCTCCATTCAGTGGATTGTTTTTTTGTTCTGTTGATTGCTTCCTTTGCTATACAGGAGCTTTTTAATTTTGATGTAGTCCCAGTAGTTTATTTTTGCTTTGTTTCCCTTGCCTCAGGAGACATATCCAGAAAAATGTTGCTATGGTGGGGGCTGCCATTTTAAATGGCACAGTTAGAGAAAACCTCACTGGCAAGAGAGAATTTGGGCCAAGACCTAAAGGATTAAGGAGGAGAGCTCTGGGAATCTAGGGATAAACTTTCTAGGCAGTGGCCATGGCAAATGCAAAGGCCGTGAAACTGGAATATTTTTAATTCATTTTTATGTGTGTGAAGAACAACAAGGAAGCCAGAGTAGCTAATGCAAATTTAGTGGGGGAAGATTGAGTACTCCTAAAAATCAGGGTGCAGTTGCAAATGAGAAAACATGGATGCTATATGATCAAGAATAGCATTAGCATATACAGGATAGGTGGAGGAAATTCATAAGAGAAATAAATGAATAGAGAATTTCTGTGATTTACTTCCAAGGAGTTGAACTGGAGGTAGGGAGAAAGGATAGGATGGAGCTTATATTTTTCATTTGATATGCTTCTGAGCCACCCAGGCATCCCTGCTTCTCTGCTAATTTTTATACCAAGGATATAATTCAATTTTAAAGTTTAATTAAACAAGGAAATGAATATGCATATAAATGTGCCTAAGTGCACAAGAATATTTATTTCTTCACGTATTGTAATAATAATGAATAAGCAACTGCTTTTAGAAAATGGACTATCCATAGAAGGAAATATAAAGATAATGATGAAATGGATTTCCATATTGATTTGGAAAGAGCCCTACAGTTTAGAACTCAAAACACTGGAGTAAGAAACTTATTTTATAGATGCAATTGAATAAATGCGCCTGTTTATTTGTGTGCCAATGTACAAAATTCCTCCAAAGAGTTGTCCTACAATAATAGCAAAACGCAATACAAACTATCTGTTTGTAATTATGGAATTGGATAAAAAACTTATGGAGCATTCAAATACTAAACTGTTAAACAGCCATTTAAAATTACTGCATAGGGGTACCTGGATGGCTCAGTCAGTTAAGTGTCTGACTCTTGATTTCAGATCAGGTCATGATCTCAGGGTTGTGAGATCGAGCCCCACACTGGACAATGAAGCTGTTTAAGATTCTCTCTCCTTCTCCCTCTCCCTTCCTCTCTTCTCTAAAAAAAGAATAATAAAAAAATAAAATTACTGGGGCACCTGGGTGCCTCAGTCATTAAACATCTGCCTTTGGCTCAGGTCATGATCCCAGAGTCCTGGGATCGAGCCCCACGTTGGGCTCCCTGCTCCATGAGGAGCCTGCTTCTCCCTCTCCCACTCCCCCTGCTTGTGTTACCTCTCTTGCTGTGTCTCTTTCTGTCAAATAAATAAATAAAATAAATAAAATTACTGCATAGATCTCTATTTAGCATGAAATGATGTTCAAAGTATATTTTAGTTATTTTTTTATATTTTATTTATTTTGAGAGAGAGCAACTGGGGGGGGGGGAGCGTGTGGCAGAGCGTGGAGGCCAATGTAGGCCTAGATCTCATGACCCTGAGATCATGACCTGAGGCAAAATCAAGAGTTGGATGCCTAACTGACTAAGCCACCCAGGTGCCCTGCAAAGTATATTTTAAATTGATAAAAAGCAAGTTGTAAAATTGTAGACGTGAAAGAATTCAGTTTTTATAAAAGATACTAGAATATAAGCTCCATGGAAAGAAGGACTTTATTTTCAGCACTATATTCTTCATACCTAGTTCCTAGAGCATGGCCTACACACAATAAATACCTGTTGAATGTTGAAAGAATGAATAAAAATGTGCACCCGCACACAAAAACACAAAACCAAACGACCTATCACAGTATGTTAACAGAACTTATCTTAAGGTAATAACATTTAAATGGTTTTGATATTTCTTCATACTCACCTGTATTTTCTAACTTTAAAAATTAACATAGGGCGCCTGAGTGGCTCAGTTGGTTAAGCGACGGCCTTCAGCTCGGGTCATGATCACAGAGTCCTGGATCGAGTCCCACATCGGGCTCCCAGCTCCACAGGGAGTCTGCTTCTCCCTCTGACCTTCTCCCCTCTCATGCTCTCTCTCACTGTCTCTAACTCAAATAAATAAAATCTTTAAAAAAAAATAAACATATATCATGTAACAAAAATACCACTTTTACTTAATATTTATTTAGAGGATTATAAGTCTCAATACATCTCAAGGCTAAGAGCTTAGAAAACATCCAATATTGAGAATAGCTATAATTCATCGTTTTCTAGCTCAGGACTCAAATGAGGGTTGGTTGCACTCAGCAAGACCATTGGCTTCGACTGGGTTGAAATAGCAGATTTGCGAGGGGCTGAGAAGGAGAGACCGAACCAATAAAAAGGAAAAACAAAGCAGAATTTCAAAGCCAAAAGAATATCATGGTGTCGCGGGATCCTAGACGACATACAGGGTGCATGGAGTCCCAATTGTTCAGGAACCTGGTGAGTACTGTTACTCTTGATCTCCTTTGAGATGCTACACTAGCAAATTGGGTAGCTGTCTCTTATGGACTATCCAGTTAGGATTCGCCAGGCACGGGTGTGATTTGCACACGGTTCTGTCAATTATGCATTTTCTCCAGAATAATGATGCCTTTTTATTCAAGAACAAAATGTGGACTTGCCAGTCTGCCTGAGCAGGGATAAGGCAGAAATTGTGCATTTCCACTGGGGCCAGGAAAGGGCAGTTGGAGCTGGGCCAAAGTTAGTTAGCTGTTTCTTTAACAGATGGTTAAAAACAAAAAAAAAAGTCTGGAGATACTTACCTTCAGCATGAGACTATAGCAACATCTTGTCTTACATTTCAGAACTCTGTAAGAAATTTAAGAAGACATTTTCTGGTTTTCTGTAACTTCCACAGCCTGAAGAGCTGGAAACAAAATCAGAGGAACCCAGGCTTTCTGGAACCATTTCTTCTATTTTTTTAAAATCTTGTTTGAAGTATGTGTACTTAATTGACTTTGTTATATACTATATTTGATCTTTTTGTTCTTCCGTTATTTCCTTTCAGTCTTTTCCTATGTACCTGCTGGTATTGCTTTACCCTGTTTATTTTCTTTTTCCTTCTTCAAGTTTTTAGTATCATATTTACTTATTATATTTATTCTTTATCTTATTTTTAAAAATATTTGATCTTACCACCTTACACCAGTTAGAATGGCAAAAATCAACAAGACAGTTGCTGAACCAAAACTGGAACCACTTTGCCTCTAGACTTTCCTGAGAGATAATAAATGTCTTTGTTACTTAAACTCATTGTAGTTAGGTACTGTGCTGCTTGTAGCCCAAAGTCTCCTGACAGGGACATACTGTTCCCACGTGAAGATCCACACTATCAGGAGTCACCCCACTGACCTCAGCCCTTTTCTACCCTGATGGTGACTTTCTCTTACAGACCTCAATGGCACTTTACTGCTCATTCTCCCCGGCAGGTTTCAGCAACTATGAATCCCTGATAGAAGGAGTCAGACATTTGTTCTTCACCTCCCACCAAATATTTGGGCTGCATGCACATTTGCCTATAAATTCCTAAGCAACTGCCAAGTTCATCATATCAAAATTTCTCATAGAATACAAATGTCAAGTTCCTTCTCACTATATATACCTGCTATATAATAACTTTCTTCATAATTATAGAGGCAAAGTATATTCATATAAAGAACTGGAAAAAAAAAGAACTGGAAAATGCCAGACAATAAAAAGAAGAAAATCTCAATTTGTCATGCAGAAATCTGTTCAGCTAAATTGCAGTATACTTCTTTTGAATATTATGCCATTGAGGCTATACTACATGTATAATCTTGTATCCTGGCTTATTCACTTAACATATTGTTTTAAATCTTACATTACTATTCCTCAAAAGCATGATGTATAAAGGTTGGAAACTATCCTATGGTAAGGACTATATAAAAAGAAGCCGTATAATACATAATAGAATGCTAAAACAATGGGTTCTAGAGTAACAATTCCAACTCCACTTTTTAGATATATGTGGTCTTGGACAAGTTATTTAACCTCATGGAGCTTTAATTTCTTCATTTGGAAAATGGGTATAATAATAACACCTACTTCCTAGGTTTGTTGTTCCTGGTCCATTCACAGGTCACAATTAGCTAATAACAAAACAACACATCTGTTCTGGGAACCGTTCAGATGACCTACAAGAATGGTATCTTCTTTTTCAGTTACGGATTCTCATCTTCCTTTTTTAAGAGAATTGTGATTTACACAAAAATCTAGGCTTTTTTCCTCCATATAATTTTTTAAAAGTTTTATTAATTTATTTTAGAGAGAGAGAGAGAGAAAGAGAGAGCAGGGGCAGGGGAAGGTGGGGAAGGGCAGAGAGAAAAAGAATCCCAAGCAGACTCCACACTGAGCTTGGAGTTCAATTCAGGGCTTAGCACAGGACTCGATCTCATGACCCTCATGGCCCTGAGATCATGACCTGAGCTGAAACCAAGAGTTGGTCGCTTAACCAACTGAGACACCTAGGCATCCCATTGTCTATGTAATTTTTGAAAACTCATAGGAGCACAAGGAGTGGGTAAGAGAGTCCTTTCTGGAAGGAGCCTTATTGTAGCCCCCAGGTATAATTTTAATTAAGTAGCTTAATTAACTACTTAATTAGGCAATTAAGTAGTTTCATCAACCAATTGTCAACTTCCTTGAAAGGTATGCTTTCATTCATCTTATGTTTTGATTGCAAATGTTAGTATATCTTTAGCTGCCTGCTTGCCACCAGGTCAAAGAAATGCCACAGTATTTGTCCTGAATTCTTAATTACTAATCCTAGAATTCTCTACCCCTCATAGCAAACAAAGAGAAAATAATGAAAGGAAGAAAGCATCTTCTGGTTTTTTCCCTACTCAAAAAATCCTTTCACAAGACCCACTTCTCCTCCTTAAATCTCTGAATCTTTAAACTAAATATAAAAGTTATTTTGGATCAAATTATATTAAACTCATGAAAACAAATTTCACTGACTCCCAGCAGTTTTAAATCTGGATTCTGTGATAGATTTTTATCTTTCAAAACTTCAGTTTCCTTAAAGGACACTCCGGAACTTCCATCTGTGATGCTTTTGCTGCCCTCCTGTGGCTATCCTGGATCCTAACAACCTGAAGAGCCTTTTTTGTCCAGCTGCCTGGTCTCACCCTTTGTCATCTGCTTTCTCTGCCAATAAGCCTCCTCCTCACTCTCATCTACGGTATCTGAAGGAATTCAGCCCTTCGATGACTCATCCATATTCATGGCTCCATTTTGACCTAAGACTGGAACGTTATCTCTGCTAGACTCTATCTCCCTTCCGGCATTGGTGCTCCCATGTGTGACTAAATGCTGCTTGCCACCAGGTTAAGTGATCATTTATTTAAAATATAATTATTTTAAGTGATCATTTATTTAAAAATTATATTCTCAGGCCTCGCTTATAATAAGGCCCTTCATCGACCAGATAATCAGGCTGGACACATTTGTTAGCAAAGCTTGGCTTCTTCACTAATCATTTTATAGGCATTTCTGGGTCTACTTGTTCTAGGGGAGCCTTTTCCCAGGCTTTCCTGGGAAAAGGTTTCCTATGTTTCTGTCTCTCCTCACCACTCAGTTAAATATGCCTTTTCCTGGTTCAGACAACCTCACAAAGATTTTAGCTCCAATCTAAGGAAGATTTCTAATTCAGAATCATTTGCCAAAATGGAATGCCTGGTGCACTTTATGGGAAATTAATCATTTAGCTTTTCCTGGCACTTTCTCAAGTTTTTGGAAATGATTTCCGCTCCTCCCCTGACGGAAACAGCTTTTTAAAATTAAAATTTAAAAATATTTACGAGTGAAGACGCCAATTTCATTACAAGACAAAGCCAGCACTAAAAACGGGCTAAGAAATGGGGTGACACAAAGATTTCAGAATAAGAACAATTACCTTCTCGTTATCTCTTAGCTAAACACACTAGTTACTAAAAATGCAGGTAAACAATAGTAGGTACTGGATATATGACACTATACTAGTGATTTAGCAATTAAAATGAGTACTGAATTCTAGTATTCTCTACTTCTGTGAGCAGGTCACTTAACCTATCAGTGCCCTGCTTCGTTCATCTTGGCTCAGTCGGTTAAGCGGCTGCCTTGGGCTCAGATCATGAGCGTGCTTCTCCCTCTCCCTCTTCCTCTCCCTCCCTCTCCCTCTGCTGCTCCCCCTACTTATGCTCTTTTGCTCTCTCACTCTGTCAAGTAAATAAATGAAATCTTAAAAAAATAAAATAAAATGGAGACAATGCTACATACTTTTCAGGGTTGTTTATAACAAACGTGGTACTTTTACAAACTGTAAATCAAGATACAAATATAAAGTAGTATTGTTTACACTCTATCTTTTGGCGGGATAAAATTAAAAGGAAAACAACATCAAAACAGCCAACCAACAAAGATCCTCCTCTAGTGGGTCCTTTATAAAAACTCAGCAACTCGGAGTGGATAATTCATATAAATACATTTTATTCTAAAGACAGGTTCCCATACTTTCCTGTCTTAAATCTGAGAACATTTGTAATGAACACAACTGATGGTTTCTTACATTAAAGCAAAACTTCTAAGCACTAGTGGATATTAGGTTGAAATTCATAAAGTAATGAAGTTGGATTTTAGGGAGAAAATAATGTAATGCCTAGTTAGATATTGCCTGTTAGATATTGGCCAGTCTGGGTCCGGTCGATTTTAAGAAAAAGATTGGCCTGAAAAGGTCGAAATGGTCACCTGACTAGAGAAAATATGGTCTGCAATGCAAGAGGATCATCTTGGAATGAAGAAACTCCTCTACAAGACCTGGAGAACACAGTCAGGACAGGCCACCCCCACTTAGGAGTCACTTTTCCACTTCCTATGCTCCAACTTCCACGTGGGACCACCTTGTCTTGTCAGCCCTCATTCTGCACAACGGCTAACCTCTGCTCACTCATTTGGGTCTTAGGAAATCTTAACTGTCATTTTAAGAGTTAGGTTTTCTAATGGCTTAATTGAAACACTGCAGTCCTTTTTGGCACAATAGCCTATGCCAGATAATATTTTAAAAGAAGCAGAACCCCTTTTAAATCGAATCCCACGTGGAATTCCAATTTATAAAAGAATTTAAAGGGAAGCTGGTCCGGTTGAAATAGGAGTGGGGGGGGGGGGTGTCTAGATTTCTCTGAGATTCTCCTTCAGCTCTCTCTCCAATCTCACAGTGGCTCCCGGACAATTTTCAAAGATTTTTAATACTCTAGGAAACCCAGGTTGGAAACATTGGTCTATGCTAATGTGACAAGTGGTTTTCCAAATAAAAAAATTAGGATAAACTTTAAAATAATGGGAGGCATCATGACAGAAACCAAATCAGTCTCTAGAGAGGAGAATGCCTGGGAAGAAGAACGAGGGAACTTTCTAGACTGATGGCAGTGCTTTATATCTTGACAGGATATAGGTGTAAGCATTTCTTAAAATTGAACTACACTCTTAGGCTCTCACAATAAAAGAAGGCTAGAGCCAGGCTGAACCTAGTCAGTTCCCAGATAAATACTGACTCACGTTCACTTAACTAAAAAGATGCTCTGTAACTTCACTGGGTTTCATCTACGAAGGTCAAGCTCATGTTTATGGAGCAGCCATTATGGGCTAGTTAATACTATAATTCCAAAGCAAGTAACACAGTACAATGCATCAGCTCAATGGTTGCAAAGGTACCATTGTTTCATCTCTACTCTTGATTTATCTTTGATGGAGATAAAGAAGGATGTTGCAGTCCTTATTAAATTGATTAATACTTTGCATCACAATTACAGTGAAAGCTAACCCTGTAGCATTGGTCTACATTCCCAGAAAAATGATCTCGTTTCAGGTCAAAGTGAAGTGTTAATTCTCAAGTGGCAATAGGAGTTAGGGGTTTCATTCCAAAACAGTGGTTCATGTACATTTTGGCTCTTATACACATTTGTGAATCTAATGAAATATAGACCTTTCCCCTCAGATATGTGTCTACATCTGCACACACACACACACACACACACACACACACCCTAAATGCTGGATACATTTCAGAAACTTAAATTTCCTGAAGCCTGTTCATGAATTCAAGGTAAAGAAACCCTTCTCTGGGGGTACCTGGGTGGTTCAGTCAGTTAAGCATCTGTCTGTGGCTCTGGTCACGATCTAGTGGGATCGAGCCCCGTCCTGGGATGGAGCCCAGAGTCAGGGCTTCTCCTCCCTCTGCCTGTGCTCCCCCTGCTGTGTTCTCTTGCTCACTCTATCTCTGGCAGGTAAATAAATATTTTTTTTTAAAAAAGAAGAACCCCTTCTTTGAATATTTTCTCTGCTTCAGGAAGTCTCATTTAATAGTCACTATAGTGTGGTAGAATAATAAAAAAAGTTGTCCAGGGGGGCAATGATTTGTGCTCTATAACTGAGTGGGGCTATCTTTGTTGTTGTTGCTGAGAAATTTATTTTCTACAAACTAGCTCATGTCTATTAAAGGAATATCTAAGAAGTATGCCACATTGTTTGATTTTCAGACACGGCATAAATACCACATTATTTACCTTGGGGCCTCTACATAATAGACATCTACGGAATTAAATTTTAAACTCACAATTTCCCCAATAACTCCAGAAGCTGTCAATCTCATTCATGGATAGGAAGCATCAGATATAGAGCTATCCAAGGTGAATCGGTGAGTCAACGCAAAGTTCATAAAAAAGACTGAATCCTTGCTCTGGTACTGGCTCTTTTTCTTTAGTCTCTGTTGCCAACCGAATGTTTTAAATAAATAAATAGCAGCAACAATAATAGAATAGTTATCATTTTGGAGGCAGTTACAAGCAGGAAGCTAAGAAATGCTAAAAAAATCCACTCTGAACAATAAATTTGAAATCAGAATTTTAAATGTAGATTCACACTGAATGATGTTCTTTTAAAAATAATGTGAACATATTCTTCATCATCTGGTGATTGTCTTAACACTGAGTGTCGCTACTTCATTCTAGTATTTGAGCTTGCACTTAGCCTGCCATTGTGCTCACGCCATGTGAGAGCTAAATAATTTCATGGCATCCTACACAAAGAAAGATTTCTGGCAGTTCCACTGGAGAAATGTAATGACAGATCTGTATTCACGGAGCACAAAGTAGTTTGAGAAATGTGCTCCAAAAAATAAAAATCCTTGTTATTGATTGAATATTTAGTTTTCAAAATAATATTTAACTTTTATTCCACAATACCAATTTAGCAGTAAATGTTATAATAAGTATAAAGAAATTCTGTTCCACTTCCAGAAATAAATGGATTAAGCTCCCATTTAATGCAGATTTCAATTCCCTAAAAATATTAACCTTAATGATAATCTTTAGTAATTAATAAACTTGGCATGTAAGAATTTCTGGCTTGCAGAATTTCGACAAATTATAGCATCTGACTAACCTGAACTATCAAACAAATCCTTGGGGTTTTAAATTTCATTTTGTATGGCATATTTATGCAAGTAGCCTTGTCTGCATTGGTAACGGTGAAGCCAGAATGCTTCAAGTTATAGAACCTGACATGAAGCCTCATCACTTTAATATTAAATTCAACATCAGTGTCTGTAAACAACATTATCTGTCATGTCAAATGAATACTATTAACTTAGACTATGTTTCTATTTGATTCATGTGTTTGTGATGATTTTAAAATATTTATTCTTGAATAGGGCCTGGAAGTGTAAGTTAACTTATTTCTAGTTTTAGCTTTTTATGCTTGAATAATACTATGATAAAAATTTTAAGTCACTGGGGCGGTCTGTGAATATATATTTTCTTTACTTTTTTTTATCATCTTGATTTTATTTTTTTCATGTTCCAAGATTCATTGTTTATGCACCACACCCAGTGCTCCATGC
This sequence comes from Nasua narica, assembly GCA_028533885.1. NCBI lineage: Eukaryota > Metazoa > Chordata > Mammalia > Carnivora > Procyonidae > Nasua > Nasua narica. Next base: position 90,683,558 of record CM052797.1, on the reverse strand, counting down.
AATACGTGCCCTCCTTAATGCCCACCACCAGGCTCGCCCATCCCCTCACCCCCTCCCCTTCAAAACCCTTAGTTTGTTTCTCAGAATCCAGACAGTCTCTCATGGTTCACCTCCCCCTCCAATTTACTCCAATTCACTTTTCCTTTCCTTGTCCTAATGTCCTCTATGTTATTCCTTATGCTCTGCAAGTTAGTGAAACCATATAATTGACTTTTTCTGCTTGACTTATTTCACTCAGCATAATCTCCTCCAGTCCCATCCATAGTACTGGCACAAAAACAGACACATAGACCAATGGAACAGAGTAGAGAGTCCAGATATGGACCCTCAACTCTATATATTTTAAGCATTTTAGGTACATTTTTGGCATTCTGGTGATCTTTTCATTTAGTGATTCTATAAAAAAATAATAAATTTTGGAATAAAGTTTAGGGAGTCACTTTGTCTCTCTGGAGACTCAGGGAAAGCCATATTTGTTTCCTCTGATTCACTCCGGAACACATTCTTCACTGCAGAGAGGACGGAAGCCAGAATGACACTTAAGGAGCTTGGGTATCATGTGGCAAGCTTGGGACTGGGTGCTTCACTGTGCTTCAGATAGGGAAGGGTGATAAGGAAGAGATGATCCCAACACTGGGGTATGGTGTCCATTCTCTCTTTCTCTCCTTCTCTTTTTTGGTATAAAGAGTGATGGTACCTCTCGTGGAGGCCAACATCTGCCTGTATCTCAATCATCAGCTGCAAGTGGGTGTTCTGCCTCATTCTGGAAAGTGGTCATATCTACCGGTTCTAGGTGCTGAGATGGGGATTCTATTACAGCTGCAGACTCTAGTCCCTGCCAGTCTCTGGACACAGAGGCCACATAGACAGGAAACTTCACCTCTGTTTTCTGGTCTTCTTTGAGGCTATGGGTCCCCATGGAAACCACCATCCACGGCTGCATATTCCAACTGACCCATTGACCCTACTTCTGTCCAGCTCCTATGCCGGCCTGTCCCATACTGTGGCCATTCTAAACCTTAAAACTAACAGAGTTCCCAGACAATTTTCTCTCTCCTAACTGTAAGGCCTGTGAGGGCAAGAACTTTGTTTCCTTTGTTCGTCTTCTTATTTTGAGCATGGAGCTTGGTACCTAGCAGATAGGTGTCTTTCAATAAACATTTATTGAGTAAATGAATGCAAGCCTTGAAACATGTCCAACCCTACCAATTAAACAGAGACCTGAAGCATTTTCTCCCACTTCAGAAACACAAACTATTTTTTTTTAAATCCCGGGTTATTTTGTTTGTGTGGTCTCCAAATCCAGCAACTCTTTCCTTGTGGTCATTCTAGCTTTAAAAGAACTGAAACAAAGGCTTTCCTCACACCTTTCTCAATCATGCAATATTCCCAGGGCCTGGAAGTCGGCACCCCTTCTCTTCCAGGAGGTGAAGGAGAGAGTTCCAGCTGTCCAAACAGTGGAGGCAGAGACCTCTCTTTTACCTCAAGATTGGAGGGAATTTTACTTTACTCTGCTCAGGAGTCCAGAAGTCCAATATGAACACAAAATAGGATTTAAAAATCTGTTTCCAGGAAAACTTCTGTGGTTACAGGAACCCTACTGCTTGCTCTCACTCTCTGCTTCAATAGCAACACTCTCCACTGCCCAAGCCCTTGCCCTTTGGCACGTGTGAGCACAACGTATCCATCTATTCAAGTGATCTTATTTTTACCTCTGCTTGAAAATGCACCAATAATGTTTGCTCATTTTAATTCTCATTTCAAATAAATTTTCTAGAATGAAAGGGCATGATTATGATCTGACTCTCGAATTTCTACTAGAAATTCAGATTACTCTCCAGAAATCCAGGACCTTCTCACACCAGAAAAAAACTAATTTCTTGCTACAAAAGGTCACACTGACACTAAATAACAACATATTTGAGGGAGGTAACCTAACCAGAAACAGAATGATTAATAACACCTAGCACACACCTCATCTTAAAAAAAAAAATTATGTCAAATTTTCAGTATCCCACTATGTGCCAGAATGGTAAATAGTATTTAAAAAAAAAAAAGGCCACCCCATGTTCCTGGTCCTGCACACCACTTTCCCTCAGGGAGTAGAGTCTATTTCCCCTCCCCTTGAAGTTAAGTTGACCTTTGTGAACAAACGTCTGCCTAAATGAATAGAATATTGCGAAGACATCACTGCAAACTTCCAAGGCAAGATCCTAGGAGCTCTGGCTGGCTCTCCATCGTGGAAGGTTCACTCTTGGAACCCAAAGATGACATCGTGAGGAAGCTCAGGTTGTAAGGGGAGGTCGCATGTAAGTGCTCTGGCTGGCTGCCCCGACTAGTCTCAACAGACAGCAGCATCACTCCCAGACCTGCGAGGGAGCCGGTCTTCAGGTGACTCCTTAGTTTCGAACCACCCCAGGTGAAGCTCAATGGTGCAGGAACGAGCTCTTTCCACTGTGTCCTGCCTCTTTGAGCAAAATAATTATTGTGGTTACTTCAGGCCGCTAGATTTTGGGTTGTTTGTTATGCAACAGTAGACAACCAAACTAATCAAATGCTCTATTATCCCAATCCTGTGTTCATTTAATCCTCATAAGAACGGAAAGGTGTGTATGATTAACTCCATATTGCCAATGCATAAGCAGGAACTGTGGTAAGTCCTGGAAATACGTTAGTGAACATGGCAAACATGTTTCCTGCCTTCACAAGCTTACAGGGCACAGTGACTATGTTCCTTTCCTTTAGAACCATAGGCCATTGGGGGCGCTGCTGACCCTTCACTACGCATATGAGAACAAAAATCATGCATTTCCCTAAACACTGTCTTAATTGTAATATTCTCCAGAACGGATAAATCATGTGTTTCTCTTGGCTCCAGATACAGTGTGTGTGTGTGTGTGTGTGTGTGTGTGTGTGTGGTGTTCTTACATTAGAATTTTACAGATTGAGTCTTAAACTACGGTGGTTGGCTTTCTATTTGCCACTCGATCCTTTTAAATATGTTTTAAACTTTATTAGTCAATAAGAATAAAGATATAAGTAAAAGTATATTTATAAAACCTAAAATATAAAACATAAGTTTATTGAAGGAAAACTGGAAAATATAATTAGTGAAAAACAAAAATTATACAAAAGTGACAATATAGATATATAACTAAAATATTGTAATAAATAGGCTTCCAGGAATTTGCTATTCCTATATATTTATATTTCTGTCAAATGATAGAATATTGCTGAGGACACACCAGACTTAAAATTTCTTCCATTTTAACCTCATTCACATATGTATGAGAAATGAAATGATAGATACTTAAAATCAATGCAAAAAAAAATCAATGTAAGTAAAGTCAACTTGGCTTTGAAAAGTATGATGAGTCTAGAGAGCACTCCCTTCAAATATTTTTTATATTCTTTCACTTCAGGAAAATAAGATAATTTAACTAAAATAGAGTAACTTCAAATGTTTTAGGATTTAGGACTCCTCGACCTCTTGGCTTATGTATGTTCCTGTATATTTATAATTACCTCAGATCTCCAGGGTCATTAACACATTGGCTGTGACTTTGAAGCCTTGGCTATGGAAATTGTACTTCATCCATTAACAGCATCCCACATTCTCGAATGGCAACCTCTAAAGTCTGGTTTTAGCTGATTGTGGCAATCTGGGTTTCATTATTTAAGAGAGATAAGATGACAGATTGGGCTGGTTCCTGCTATCTCAGAATAGCAGCCTTAAATATTTGGAAAATGTGAATACAAAAATATTTAGGGATTTGAAGAGTGTATGCTATTTGCTGTCTGAAAGAGAAAAAGCAGAAGATTATCACCCAAACAGTTTTGATATTGGGTTTTATCTTCCTGAAACAAGCAGACGATGGTTGAAAGAGTCTGTTGCCATTGACCGTGAGAGTGTGGACTTATTCATATCTCTAGCATCTCTCATTTGTTTTTAGCTTCATGTTTAGTTAGTAACAGTGGAATCTGGGTGCCAACATGTTTTTAGCAAATGCTGTCCAGATCTGCCAGCGATTTCAGCTGCTCATGGCCATGTAGAAATACAAAGCAGGAAACGTAATGAAGAGGAATGGAGCTTTCAATGAGGGAATGTTCAGAAGGGTTTCATGGGTTAGAGTTCAGCTCCAACTGTGAATTTCAATTTACTGCACCTTTTCTTTTCTCTCTTAGAGTATTCACGCCTGAAGAAATGTGACGGGGAAAGAAGTCATTTTGGATTATCTTTTTCATCACATGGAGGGTATTTTTTAATAGCCAATGGCTCATATCTTGGGATCTTGACTTCTCAAAAGAATTCTATTTTCAACTACTCAACACAGCTCTACACTTAAGAGACCGCTTTCCCTCAGCAGTGAATGGAAGCCATGCACATCAGGACTTAGCTATGGCAAAGATCAGTTCCCTGGAAGCCTGAATTCTTACCATCCCTCCTATGACATTCTGCATTTAAATTAGACCACCCAATGGAATAGAAACGTGACCAGCAGTCATCAGTGTAGTTGAAAATATAAAGCCAAAACTGAATGGCCCACGAGATATTTGCTGTTTATATTATCTGCTTCCTCATGGTGTTACACGTGCATAAATAAAAGTACCAAAGAAAGGAATAGGAGGCCAGACTGAACAGCTGGAAAATGTATGACAAATCTACAGTCCATTCGCCTTTTGATTTCATTCCAGTTCTTTGCACCAATTGGTTTCAGTTCTATAGGAATTCATAAGCTTATGAGAGAGTCATTATCTTGCTTTCCAACGCTAACTCATTTTGGGGTGAAATAGGCAGTGAGATTGCAGGAGGTTACAAGAGTCGAACAAAGGAAAGCCAATTCAAAATTATTTTTTATCTAACTGGGCATTTTAATGTCACTGAGAACAAAAGAGTTCTCCTCTTCCCTTTTCTTAACTCTGACCATCAAGGAAGACTTAGAAATGCTATTATAATTATGGCTTACATTTTCATAATTTCTTGATTCCCTGGAGCATATAGAAAATGAAAAGATAATGTTTTACCTTTAAAGACTGAAATGGAAAAACCTCCTGTTCATGGGATCTCTCTGGAATGCAGTGATTTGTGTGATTGCAATCACAGAGCCAGCTAAAATAGCACATGAACTCTCCAATGTCTTCCTTCTGTCAAAAAGAACATTTCATTGAAACTACCCTTGTAGCCTGGAATGGCTGTCTGCTTTCCAAAAAGAGTTCTAAATGGCTATTAAGCAACCAGTAACTCTGCCTAAATGTAGAGCAATTAGAACCATTTTCAGAGTTTTGAAAGATTGTTCTAACCTTGCCCCTTCCTTTGCCAAGACTTAGATGGAATCAAGAAAATAAGCAGCTTGGGGATGAAGAAGACTGAAGACATAAGTGAGTCAGCACTATGTTTGAAAGTGAAGTGTGTCTGCACCTTTGGAGCAATTTTTGAATTTTTAATTATTATGATTAACTCTGGAAAATGGGATGCCATAATCACAGAACATCTCCTTCATTAAAAAAAAAAAAAAAACCAAAACCCTCATCACATCAACCCCAACCCACATCATTATGCATCTGTGCAAGGCCCATTCTTTCAAAATTATTTTTCTCTACTCGATTCCTTATCCCCACCTTCATTCTCTGCACTAAAGTCATATTTTCCAATGTGCTTGACATGTATCCATGCTATGAACAGATACTTAAAAATATACATTGTGTGTGTGCCTGTGTGTGTGTGTGTGTATTGACTTACATAATGGCATTGTGGTATAAATATTGTTTTCTTACTTTTGGAAAATTTTGCTTTTAAGATCTATCTCTGTTGCTCTATGTGCTTCAGATGCATTGTTCCCGATACTGCACAGTCATCCATAGTGTGCATTCCCTACTTTCTCTTTATCATTCCCCACTATGGATACCTAGGTGGCCTCAATCTCCATACAATAAGCAACACTTGATGAATATCCTTGTAAAGTCTTTCACGGATCTCTAAGAGAGTCTTTCTAAGGTATGGATCCAGGAGTAGATTTCATCGTCATATATGCCTAGCTGACTTTACTGAGGACTCTAGGATCTACTCTTTCTCTCTAGGACAGCCAGGCCAGTTTGCTCTTCCACCAAGAGTGTAAAGTTTGTCTCCTCACATTCTCATTAATATTTGATAATGTCTTCCTAATTTTTGATAATGTAATGGGAATAAGGTAGTATCTTGTTGTTTCAACCATGTTGAGATTTTGCAGGGAGATTGTGTGTGTTTTGCTTGTATGAGGATAGTTACATTACATTAAGTGGGAGCATAGTGCTGTTTCAGAGTTTCAGACTGGGGAAGAGAGTCTGTATGGATGCTGAGCGGAAGGACATGTTATAGATCGATGTGGCCGCTCAGCTTAGTTCGTTCTGTCAGCCCTCCCAATGATTCTGTGAATTACACATACCATTTAATAAACCCCTTTCTGCTTAAAATAGTTAGAAGGGATTTTCTTGTTGGCAGCTAAAAAGGCTGGTTTATATAGTAATTGGTACCATAAGTGGTTGCAAACCCTCCAGGAATGGTAATCTAGAGTAGGTTATTCAGATAAGTTAAGTCTGAAAGCAGTGGGGATCTGGTTCCCATTAAAATACAGGTCACCACAGGATTTTATCTGTGGACTTTTATTTTTCCATATACATTTTGGAATAGATTTGATGACAGTCTCAAAAATACTCTTGGATTTTTATTAAAATCATATTGAATTTATAGAATAATTTGGGGATAATTGACATTATTAAAATATTTTTGTCCATCAATGAACATGGTATGGTTCTGTCTGGGCTTTCCTTTATGTCCAATAATATTTTTTAAATTTCTCCATAAAAGTTCTATGGATTTCCGTTAGATTATTTCCATTTCTGAGTGATGTCCAGTTCTCCTCTAGTCCAATAACAATTCCGTTTGATATACAGGAAATTATGAACCACATTTTGTTGGCTATTATAACCACATTATATGATGACAATAAAATAGAAAAGGAATGGCAGGGGGAAAAAATAAAAATTTTTATTATGTATAAGCATCTACTTTACAGGTTTTTAATGCTCTTGTGGGTGATGCCTGGATTTCTAATGCATTTCTAGTTGGTTATTGCTGGCGTAAAGACATAGTAGGGGTTAAGGATACTTGCTACACTCTCTTATTCATTCTATCAGTTTCCCAGTTGATTCAGCTTTTTTAAACATAGATTGATCATATCATTTTCAAGTAATGACTTTGCTTTCTTCCCTTCTAATCTTTAAAGTCATTTATTTCATTGCCCTATTTCACTGACTAGGACTCTAACGCTAAGTTTAACAGGATCTCAATGATAAAGAAAGTCAAGTCTTGTGTCCAGTCTCAAAGGGAATGCAAAATAAAAGAAAGATGAATGACTTTGCAATTTGATCTCCCCATTTGTCACCACCTTTTCCAAGAACTGTCTCCCTTGGTTGTAACCACTTGTCCTTGTGGTGTGCCATCAGAGAGAAGGAGGAAAGGTGGGGAAGCCCAGGCCCCACTCAGTCGTTTGCACTTATTTTGTTCCTCCCCAACTCTACCGAGCTCAAAGACCACCCTTGTGTTAATCTCACTGATCTGTGCTTCTCATTTTCTGCCTCAAGTTTAGACAGAGAAGGCAAGAATCATTCAGGGCTCTCTTTCTATACCCATGCTAACTTCCATCTGTGGCTACTCACCCCTTCCTAGGCTCTTACTTCAGCTGGAACTAACTTTAGGGACTTTTAAGTTTTTCCAATATTTTCTTAGATCCATCATTTTCTTTCTCCCTTCTGAGGCATCTTTAGAATTGGGTTTAGAGTAGGGATCCAGAAATTCCTTCAATTAACATTTAAAATTTTTGCTATCTAGGTATTGTTGTCTAAAAATGAAAAGAAGAAAGATGAAAATTGGCTGACAATGTAATAAGGAGGTAGCACAACCTGTATACCTATCATGAAGCATTATCTATGAAATACTATGAAAGTTGGCCTAAGACTAGGAAGGAGACTAGAGCTGGCCAGACCTTTGCATACCTCAAGCTAAAAATAGATTTCCCTAAAATCTTGAAGGTTTTAATAAAATCTAGCATCACAACCCTGAAAGGCATGTCTTGATCCTTTGCACAGAGGGAGAATAAGAGGACAGGTTGTTGCAACTGAAAAAGATGTACTCATATTCTATTTACACATGTCTAAACTCCAACTTTTAGTCAATGGGGTTAGATGTTTGAAATTGCATAAGAGAAGGAGGGAAGGTGGCAATGGGCAGATCATACACAAAAAAACTGTGGCCAGAGATTTTTGCCCTCGGACACCAAAAATTGAGAGAGAGACATCTCCCAGGTCAAAGGAAAGGAACAGATGAGATGGCATTTAGGATAAACTTAAAACAAAGCTTTGACTCCCCATCTCGGGCTTACTCCTTCTTTCCTACAATGTTCTATTCTCTGATAGGACATGAGTACTTCTCCAAGATAAGCAATCATCAGAACAGTACCAACACTGGACCTGTGCACAGATATTAGATCTAAGTGGAGAGGAGGAAAGGACCATGAACAAAAGACAAATAAAAAACTTGTGTCACAAAGAAGCTTTTAAAATGAAGACATAATTGAAGAAAGAGTTCAATATCTCAAAGCAGTTACAAATGACATTGCATTCCTCACAGAGACTGTTCCAGCAGAGACTATGGCTGTTGGAGTCCCTTGCTTTCTGTGATTCCAGGTCCGCTCTCTTTCTTGATCCACACCTACTCCAGGGGAAATTCCTTCCTTGCCTAGCTCTTGGTGAGAGTCTCATTATCTCCCAATGTCAGCCTTTCTGCTCTTTCCCAGGCTGTTCTGGTTTTCCCATGCATGACCCAGTCACCAGACACTTGAAAAGTACAAATGATGCTTACCTCTCAAGTCCTCCATTAAATTCTCTTTTGAGAGTGGAAAAATTACCAAGTAAATATATTGTTTAAAAAATACAAATTTTGTGAAATTTTATTTCATGGAGGCAAAATATAACTATGGATTCAAAAACCAGAAAGATGTTTATATATCTATAGGCAACTAGGTATTTTTTTCAGTAGCATTTAGTTTTCTTTTTAAAAAACTAAGGTAAAATTTACATAAAATTTTATCATTTTAACCATTTTAAGCATGCAGTTCAGTGGCGTTAGCACATTCCCATTTTTGTGAATTATCATCACTATCTATCTCTGGAACTTCTTCTTTCCAAACAGAATCTCTACCCATTAAACAATAACTCCTAATTTCCTCTTCCCCTCAACTCCCAATAATCACCATTCTACTTTTTGTCTCAATGAATTTGACTACTTTAGGCCCCTAATGTAAATA
>CM052797.1:90499304-90674117 GCA_028533885.1 Nasua narica | reverse complement strand
AAATATATTTTATAGAAATATATTTTAATATAAATTTTATATAAATATATTTTATATAAATTTATATTATGTTATGTAATAATTATATATACAATGTAATACAATTATATTATAATACAATAAATATATATTTTATTATGTAATAAAATAAATATATATAATTCTATATTATAAATGTATCATATATTGTATATTTATAAATATATTTATATTTTATGTGTGAAATATATATAAAATAAATATATATATTTATAAATATAAATAATTTATCAGATAAATCATACTTTGTCCATTAACCTCTACTTTGCATATTCAACATTCTTGTTATTCTCCAAACTGATTAGAAAGAGGTTTAATTTCTAACTGATGGAATGTAACCATGTTAACTGGGGGTTTTTCTTTATACCAATAAGCAAGTCTCTCAGAGCTTTAAATGTGCCAATACTAGAGAAAATTTATTCTGGATGGAGAAACAAAACTGAAGGAGAAAACTGAGAGAGCAGAGTTATATACCAAGGAAGAATCACAGAAAAGACCCAACTGACAGAATTCAGTGTCTCTTTCAGTGGGTTGTGTGGGTTTTACTTTATTCAATAAATAAGTTTACCAGCGGCTGGAGACCACAGGGCTGGACATATTGGTCCTGGACTGGAAGAGATGGCAAGGTATCTGGCATCGGTTCATCACATGAGCTCATTCATAATTCAGAAAAAGAGAACATAGGCGTTTGTTCTGATTCTCGGTTAGGAAACTTGCAAATGCTGCAATTGTTAAGAAACAGTAAGATGATATTTCTGACTTTTAAAACTGATTCACTGGCTTTTCATAATAGGTAAAGACTTCACATTTCAATAGTTATTCCAGAACGGCCTTTTATAATTGAGCTTTGTTTAGATAACATTCTAAAAGGCATCACTCATGAATCATCAATCATTTAAAGAGTCTCTGATATTTCAGGCGTGGTGCTAGGCACTGAGGTAAAAAGATACCACATTCAAATGATTCCATGACAAAACAGTGCTAGGTGGGTAGGCAGTTAGGTAAGTAGCTAGCTACATTGGTAAATAGAAACAAAGATGAAGAAAAGAGAGATAGGAATAGAGACAGCGGGAATAAAAAGCAATGTGGCAAACTAAGGATCACGTAAAGGGTAAATAAAAGTTCTTTGTACTATTCTTACAACTTTTTAAAGGTGCTACAAAAAGTAAGAAGGTAGAATATAAAAGTGATAACGAGTTCATTTAAAGAGTCATGTTATAAAAGGGTCTTCCACCTTATTTTTTTAAAGGAATGATTCCTCATCACACTAATAGAGATTTAGAGGAAAATGGAGTTCCATGGGAATAAGCTTGCAAAATACTATGCTGCTCTCCCAGACAGTCTAGTGTACATTTTAGCATATTCAAAGATCAGAGAAGTCCCCTAAGAAATAAAGCCAACTACTTTATTCTGTTTAATACAGAATATCCCAATATATTTGACCATAAAACTACTTTTTTTTTTAGTAACATCTATTAAAATAGAGATTTCAGAAGTGCCATTGTAAGATAAGGAACATTATCTCAATTTGTGTACAAATTCAATTAGAACAAGGAGTCTACATGTAATCCTTGTATGTTCCTGAGTTTACACAAATATAGTTCCAATGAGTTCTCAGATACCTTTGTGTGAAGGTATAGACATGTGGCCCTCCTTTAATTAGAAACTCTTTTCCTTACTGTGGTATTCATTGGATTTCACACTGAGATAAATAGTTTTTGTTTATGTAATTTTCCCAGGACTAATTGCTGAGTTTTTAGAACCGTCTTTTTCATTAAGCTTTAATGACTACAATTAAACGAACCACCAAGATAAAACAAATTATCAATTCAGCCACCTATTGTGAACTGGCTGATCTTGAAGTACCTGATGTAAACATGTAAGACTTTTGGCCTTTTGCCTAAGATTGTTAGAGGCAAGATTACCCAGGTAATCTCTCCTTGTTCCCTTGAATCTTTCCTCAAAATTCCCCAAGAGTAGAAGGTGACTTCAGAAATATAACATCATATTTTTCTCTATATCAATAAAGAAATTCCTGTTACATGAATTCTCACAATATGCTTTGTTACTAGAAATGGTTGCAAATGAATACTTCGAGAAATTTTAAAAGTAGTTGAGGACAATTTTTCTTTTTTTAAAAAAGATTTATTTATTATTTGAGAGAGGGAGAGAGAGAGCAAGAGGGAGATAGAGCGCACTAGTGGGAAGGACAGAGAGAGAGGGAGAGGGAATCTCAAGCAGACTCCCTGCTGAGCACTCGCCTGCATGGGACTTGATCTCATGACCCCAAGGTCATGACCTGAACCAAAACCAGAGTCAGTCGCTCAAACAACTGAGCCATCCAGACATCCCAACAATTTTTATTTCATAAAAAAAATTTCTAATAAATATTTGAATAAGATGTCTCTTTTCTTAGGTGATAAAAACACATCCTGGAAGTGAATTCAGAGAATGCTAATTTTTATTTTATTTTTTTAAAGGTTTACCTTTTTTTAATTTTAAAGATTTTTATTTATTTATTTGTCAGAGAGAGAGAGAGAGTGAGCACAAGCAGGGGAAGTGGCAGGCAGAGGGAGAAGCAGACTCCCCACTAAGCAAGGAACCTGATGTGGGACTCCATCCCAGGACCCTGGGATCGTGACCCAAGCCAAAGGCAGATGCCGAACTGACTGAGCCACCCAGGCATCCCGGAGAATGCTAATTTTTAAAGTTTACAAACTAAATATGTATTCAGATACTACTGATTAATATTCTGTTCCTTTCTATACATATATATATATATAAATATATACAGCAAATGCCAATACATGACCAAAAGTGGAAATATTAATCCAGTTTTATAAGGAATATAATGAATTATCTCCACAATAATAATGTATATTGCTAGTAATAATGTTATATTATTAATATCATAGCTAGTAATAACAATGTGATTGCTAGTAGTTATAAAGATATTTTCTAACTGAAGTAGATTTTCTTCCTAATTATACATGTAAAGTCATAGAACAGAATACAGTGATTCTTTTTTTTTTTAAGATTTATTTATTTAGCATTTGAGAGAGAGAAAACAGGGGGAGAGACAGAGGGACAGAGAGAATCTCAAGCAGACTCCCCACTGAGCGTGGAGCCCATCGTGGGGCTTGATCCCATGACCTGAGCTGAAATCAAGAGTTAGATGCTACACTGACTGAGCCACCCAGACTCTCCCAAAATATAATGATTCTTAAAGAGCAAGTATCAATCTAATAACACACCAATTCTCATTTAATTAATGGACTACATTGCTAAAAAAGGAAGTGTATTAGTGCAAAACCTAGTATTATTAAGTAGATAAAAGGAAGAAAAAGGATATAATGTCAATAGATTGAGCTTCAAAACATCAAAATATCATTTTCCAATGATATTCCTAATTCGCATATTTCTTTACAGTTCTTTACAATTATGCTCAGCATGCTGTGTAAACTGTCGTTTAACCATGTTAATTAACTATCTTGATTTCTTTCTTTAAATTTGTGTCTTGGATTATGTGAAATAATGAAAAATAAGACAAGAAAGAAAATTTAAATGAAGAGAGACAAAGAAGAACCCAATATTTCCTGTGACTGCTTTTGTATTAAAATATAAAAGGACATAATTTTATTTCTGATGGTGGATTATTATGTGGAAAATGCTAATTACTTTTTTTTTTCTTGGTTAGACCAAAGGTAGAGAAAATGGGTTTTAATTATTTACAAAAGAACTATAAGTTAGAGTTCACTTCATAATCACCTACCATTCATTCATTTAATTCAGAGATTTGTGTCAACAGCCCATGGGCCAGCCACCAGGTTTTACAAAGTTTTACTGGAGCAAATCTATGCCAATTCATTATATTTTCTATGGCTGCTAAAACAGCTGATTGGAGCAGTTACAACAGAGACTTGACGGTCCACAAAGCCTAAAATATTTATGATTGGGTCCTTTACAGAAAGAGTTTGTAGACTCCTGATTTAAGCAGGATTCCTCATTTGTTACCATTTAATAAGTGTTTTGCTGAGTCAAACTGGCGTTGGTCTCAGGGGTAAGACTCCAGCAATGAACATTGTCTCCGCCCCATGGAGTTTAATATTCTAGTGGAAGAGAGCATTAAACAGCAATGACATCAGCAGCATAATCAAGTCTAGAATAGGGGAAATGCAGCAGGTGATGGGAACACAGATCAAAGAAACCAAACCTGGAATGGAGAGGGGTGTATGTAATAAGGGTAATCCCGGAAGAAAATGATATATAAACTGAAATCTGAAGGGTGACAATCAGTCAGGAAAGTAAAACCTAGGGCTGGGGGAGGTTAGGGGGAGAAGGAGGGAGTTGGAGGTAGGTTGTGAGTATTGCAAGGAGAAAGACATATGCTAAGTCCCATGGATAAAAGAAAGTGTAGCACAAGTGATGTCTAGTCCAGTCAAAGCAAAGACTTCTAAGGCGAAGTAGCAAAAAGCAAGCTAGAAAAGCAAGTAGAACCCAGATTATGAGTTTTACAAGGATCTCATGCCAAGGAAAATGGAGAGCAGTTGAAGGATTTAAATTATGAGATACAATCATAGCTATATTTTAGAATCATCACTTAGACTTCAGTCGAGCTTGGAGGGGAGAAAGGCTAGAGTCTGAAATAACAACTAAGAAGCTGTTGTTGACATTTGGACTCTTTCCAAAATCTCGGTATTATTGATAATGCTGCTATAAACATTGGAGTGCATGTATCCCTTCAAATTAGTAAAATTACTAATTTGTAAAAACACTATTTCCAGAGGATATATGCATCCCAGCAGCATTATCAACAATAGCCAAATTATGGAAAGAGCCCAAGTGTCCATCGACTGATGAATGGATAAAGAAGATGTGGTGTACATATACAATGGAATATTATTCAGCCATCAAAAAGGATGAAATCTTGCCATTTGCAATGATGTGGATAGAGCTAGAGTATATTATGCTAGGTGAAATAAGCCAGTCAGAGAAAGACAAATACCGTACGATTTCACTCATATGTGGAATTTAAGAAACAAAACAGGGGCACCTGTGTGGTTCAGTGGGTTAAAGCCTCTGCCTTCAGCTCGGGTCATGATCTCAGGGTCCTGGGATCAAGCCCCGCATCGGGCTCTCTGCTCAGCAGGGAGCCTGCTTCCCCCTCTCTCTCTGCCTGCCTCTCTGCCTACTTGTGATCTCTCTCTCTGTCAAATAAATAAATAAAATATTAAAAAAAACCCAAATTATCATATGGGGTAAAAAGAGAGAAGCAAACCCAAAAAACAGGCTCTTAACTATAGAGAACAAACTGATGGTGACTAGAGGGGTGGTGGTTGTTGGGGGGGGAAATGGGTGAAACAGGTGATGGGGATTAAGGATTGCATGTGTTGTGATGAGCACCAGGTGATGTATGGGAGTGTTAAATCACTATATTGTACACCTGAAACTAATATTATACTATCTGTTAACTAACTGAAATTTAAATAAACACACACACACAAAGAAGCTGTTGTAAAGATGGAATTCCTGGTTATAGCCAAGTAAGGAGATTGGCAAATCCTCTACCCGAAAAGCAACTATAAAGCTGGAAAAAATTGACAAACAAATCATCCTTCAACAGTCTGAAAATGAATAAAAGCACGCAACAATCTGAGAAGCATTTATATTTGAAAATCTGCTTAGCTTCCCAAGTGGGAACATGGGAATCTGTAGTGCTCTGGAATTTGGCCGTCCCTCTCCTCCCCCAGCTCGGCAGACAAGGAAATTGTCCAAGGCAAGGCAGCTCACAAGGACCAGTAGCTTCTACCTGACTGGTGAAGGGGCTTGCTTAGTGCGGTGTGGTGGGAAAAGACTCCACCCAACAGTGTTATGGGTAAAAGTGACAATCACCACTGGGTAGCGTAGGAAAGGCTCACAGCACTGCTAGCCTGAGGTTGTAGTCATTGTTGGAGAAGGCATATTTCCTGCTTGTCTGTGCATATGTGCCACTTATAGTGGAGAAAACCCAAAGCAGTTCAGCCTTGCTGACCCTGAGCTGAGCGCAGGCACATAGGAGACACAAAAGGGCCCAGCAGAGAGCAGAAACCTGGACATACTTGAAACTGGCTTGAACTGTGAATGTCGCCTGCTTTATCCTTGTACATATTTATCCAGTAAAGAACAGGAGCCTTATTGGCTTGACGTGGTTGAGTCCTACCTCTATCCAACCTCTGTCTAAACAAAGCAATGCAGACACAGAGGTGACTTTAAAGAAGTAAGGTTAAAAAAAAAAAACAAGGGGCGCCTGGGTGGCTCAGTGGGTTAAGCCTCTGCTCAGGTCACGATCTCAGGGTCCTGGGATCGCGCCCTGCATAGGGCTCTCTGCTCTGTAGGGAGCCTGCTTCCCCTTTTCTCTCTGCCTGCCTCTGCCTACTTGTGATCTCTCTCTCTCTCTCTCTCTCTCTCTGTGTCAAATAAATAAATAAATAAATCTTAAAAAAAAGAGAGACTATTTAAAAACCCAAAAAACATGAAGCAGAGACATCAGCAAGCACAAACCACAGAGGAGACAGATTTCACAGATCTTGTCAGATAAATCACTCGACAAAGAAATAAACAGAACTGCAACAACAACAATCTTCAGGGGATAGAAAAATCAGAATCCAGAGTTGCTTTAAATGTATTATCTAAAATGTCCAGATTTCAACAAAGACTGCTAGACGAAGGAAATGGAAGCGTGACTCAGACTCAGGGAGTAAAGGAGTCAATAAAACCCACCATCTGTAGTCGAGTTGTGTGCTTCAGCGGGTCACATCCTCGAAGAAGCAGCCCCGGATGAGATTAGACATGCGAAAGATCCACTGGCGGAAATGCTTGTGAACATGAAGGGAGAAGGGAACAGGAATAGGTAGGGAGAGCCCTGGGGCCCCAGCGCAGGTCTGACACTTATGGAATGAGGGCAGGAAAGGAAGGATTGGCTAGGGAGACCCTAAGTCAGAGTGCTGTTCTGAGAAAGTCTTGGCCATCCCTTTAGATGAGCCCAGTGCTGGGCAGGCTTCGCTGTGGTACCCACACTAAGGGACGGGCTGGGAGAAACCCAGGAGAAGTGTGGTCTCAGTGTGGCCAACAGATGTGAAGATACAGCTGCTCAAACATCTGACCTTTTGGCCTTCCGTAATACATCTGTGCCTGCGTGCCCACTCCCAGCAGCCTCTCCCTTCTGCTTGGCTCTCCTATTCTGTTTGCCAGAATAACTCAGGCCTCTGCACTTTACTTGTCATCAGCCATCTCTAGCCTTCTAAGAGTGAGTTTACCTGACCCCCCGGGGCCTCACCAGAGCCCCCAAGGTCGATGAATTTTCACTTAACCGTTCTTTTGTTCCAACCCTCTTGATCAAGCACCCTCTAAATCCAATTCCAGGAGTAATCCCCTCATTCCTCCCCCCCCCCAAGATTTTCTTTAAGTAATCTCTATACCCAACTTGGGGGTTGAGCCTACAACCCCAAGATCAAGAAGCCCAGGCTCTACTCCACCAACTGAGCCAACCAGGTGCCCCATCATCCCCTCATTCTCAGTGGCATATGCTAGCTAATTCCTATAACTCTTTTAGGGTATAATTTCTTCCTTCCCTCATCAGGCTCAGCACATCCCCACCAGGTCACGTGAAGATTTAACCAGAATCATCACTCTGGCAGCCAGGAGAGGAGGTAAGAGCAGCTCCTGAGGGGGGCCCTGTTGCCTTGCAGGGGAAAGGTGTCTGTAATGGCAACTTCAGGCAGGAGGACTGATAGCTCCTACTAGGGAAGGGTGACCACCTCCGCAAGCCCTGAGAGTTCGGGGGGGGGGGGGGGGAGGTCCTAGGGTTTGCCAGCCAACGCCCTGATGTTGCATGAAAGACCTGCCAGGTCTGAACATTTCGGCATTGCCAGAGTTCTGTGGCTCTGTCATAGCTCCTTTCTGCTGCTCAGCTGTTTTTACTCTTCCATTTTAGAAGAGATAAAGATCTCTTCTTAAGCTGTCAGAGGCCCACAGGCTCACACACTTAGCCATTAATGGTTTGTAACTGCCCTCAATTTCTCATCCCATCAAAGGACATCAATACAGTTTATTAAAAAGAAAGCAATTCTATTCCCTGTAGGCATTACTCCCTGGTATCTTTCACATGCCAGAATCACTGCCTTTTTCTCTAATGGGACATTTTCTAAAAATCTTCAGCACTTGGGCTCTTACCTTGTGCCATAGACTATATCATGCCCTCCCCATTCTACTCAGGTCCTTTGTGCCGGCCAGCCAGTGAGTGAGCCAGTCCCAAGTCCCATCTTACTGTCAGTTCTCTCAGACCCAACTCTTGGGACCACCTGTGTCAGTTTAGGTCCTTCAGAAAACACTGTAAGGTGTGTTAGCCAGGCAGGAGATTTCCTGGGGGAAGGCTGAGGGGAAGGGAGCAGGAGGAGGTACGGAGAATTCGGTTGCGGTGCAGGTCTGACTCCGGCAGAATGAGAGAGGTAAGGAAGGATTGGGTGGGAAGAAGCTTGGATATCAGTGGAGTTTGGAGAAAGTCTCAGCAGGGCTGATGGAGGCCCCAGAGAACACTGCCTCTAGAGGAGCCCAAAGCAGGGAGGCACGGCCCAGCCTGAGTACCCACACCGTGCTTCGACGTTGGCTTACTCATTGGCTGGGAACAGCCCTGGGAGGTGGCTTGGGTGTGAGTGCCATGTGGCTCTAGGTGAGGCAGCTGGAAGCTGTCAGTCAACTGTGACCCTCAGCAGTCCTACTGTGTGATGATGTGACAAGTGTAATTCCATCCTCTACACATGTTCTTTGCCAGTGTTTCTGAGGATCCTAGACTAGAGCTTTTGCACAAATGTCTCCTTTTATTTTGCATTCCTACTCCTCTGTAAGTGATCTGTCTCCTCTAGTGATCTTACCACTTCTGAAAACCTCCATGCTTTCTTGGCATCTATGCCCCAAACTCAAAGATCTCACTTCATTCTCCAAAGTGGTACTATCACAGTGCTATGATAGCTATCTGACATATGAAAGATTTGATGATAATGGGGAAAATTCCAAGAGAGAGACACACAAAACACTTAAATTTTAATTTTAGATGCTATCATGCCTAAAGTCTACTAACCCTTTTCTGCTAAAGGAATCTTACTAGGCTTTCCCACCCTCCCTCTTGCCACTTGTCTCCTCCTGAGAAATTTTCCCCCTCCGTTTCTTATTTCAGTATCAGTTTTCAAAATTCTTCTCCTGGGTTGTCCGGAAGGGAAAAAAATAATAAATATTCCTGTGTTTTTCATTCCTGCATGTAGTTTGTGGACAATGTTTATCTTGGATAGTAATTGAAGATCTGGAGTCTCATTGGGCAGAACCAAAAAAGGGCTAATTAAAGTGTTTTTATTAAATATTGTGGTCCCCAGATTTCTGGTACATTCTCAAATCTTGGTTTTGGCCACTTCTCATTATTTGCTAATAAATTATTAAAAACTCAATCTCAGATTAAACAGAAGGTTATGATGGCTCTCATGCAAAGACACAAGAAAACAAACAGCCATAAGCCACAGACTTCCCTATGCTATTCCTCATCTCAAGTTCATTTTCCAATCTATTGGTATTTTCATCTTTGAAGGAGGTAACATTCAGTAATGGGAAATGTGCATTAAAAAGACTACATATCAATTTATGAACAGATGTAGGCATGTAGCCAACATGTATAAAAGGAAAATGTTTTAGGGAGCTGATTCTTTGATGTGTATGTTCTTTTATAAGAATTTTTCTTTATCTCTCCCATAAAAAAAGGAGCCTAGTTCAAAGCACAATCAGTCTTTCATGCTAAGGACAATGGATGGAAGCAATTTGAAGCAAATGCCCTTTGATTAAATAGATGACTATTTGACTTCTTAATAAATAATCAACATCAAAATAAAAGCCTAGATCTTTTCAAGTTCACATGGCTATGGTTTATTTTAGCAGAATTAAAATGGTATATGCACTTTGAACTCTGTAGCTTAAATATTTTTAAAAGACTCCTTGGAAATGATTTTAAAATAACCCAACAATGTTCATGCACCAAAGCATGGAAAATTGAAAGCAAATCAAGATTGCCAGAATATATATTTGCCTTTCAGCATCACCTTGTACCTGTGGCTTTGATTGCAAAACAACCGTTACATGTGTTTATTTTGAAGTCACTTGTGATAGGGGGAGGTATGTGCTGCAATATACAGATAAGCAGGAAATGAACCTTGGATGAAAAAATCTATTAGTTCCAAAATTCAAAGAGAATAGTGGCCTCAGCACGGCATGTTGGTCCCTTTGCCAGTTTAAAATTCTCTCTGTTCCCAATGATGCCACCTGATTGTCCCAATTTTGAACCAGCCTATCCTACATTTGTACTAGATTATTGGCACAGGGAGTTTATTTTCTTACCTACAAATTCCAAAGAAAAGTGACCCTTTTCACGCACGTTCTCTGCTGGAATGCCCCAGCAATGGCAGCTATGGTCATACTGCTGGAAAACCCGTTGCCCTTCTGTTGGCAATGCCAGCTGGCTCTTGCTTCAATCATGGCTGTCCCTTTAAAAGTCAGAGTTTTATCTTCCTCCCCAAGGTTGGGACAACGTGTTCCCCCCAGTGAGTTAGAGATTCTTTCCCTCCATCACACACAAAGCATAAAAATACAAAACAATAGCTCTACACCCAAGCTTAGTTCTAATTACATAGCTTCCTGAGAAGGCATTAGCTGAGAAAAAAGACCGCAGCATATCTGCTTACAACCTGCTTGTCCTTTGACTATGACAAAGAGATTTCCTAAATGGTTACAGTTATTAGACTAGAACGAACTACTAATAAGCTAATAATAGTTTGTTAATTTTAAGTTTTAAGTTAATTTCAGAAGTGAGAATAAAAAGTATAAGTTGCCTACATTTCCCCTTGCCTACTCAGAAACTTTTCACATTTGTATCATGTAACAGTTTACTGGCTATTCTTCATGACCTTTTAATGCATTTACATATATACTTACATGTATATCTAGCAGGTGGAAAAGTGCCCCCAGAAAATTCACATACATGTGGAACCTCAGAATATGATCTTATTTTGGAATAGGGACTTTGCAGATGTGACCAAGGTAAGGAAGGATCTTGAGATGAGATCATCTGGGATTAGAGAGAGCCATAAATTCAACGATGATTGCCCTTATAAGAGACAGAAAAGAAGATGCAGACACATGGAGGAACATGGAGGAAAAGATACGTGAAGATGAGGGGAGTACTTGGAATGATGCTTCCACAAGCCAAAGAACACCAAGGATTATTTGCGACCACCAGAACTGGAGGAGAGGCAGGGAGCAGACTCTCCCTCAGAGCCTCTGGAGGGAACCAACCCTGCTGACACCCTGATTTTGGACTTCTGACCTCTAGAATAGTGAGAGAAGACATTTCTGTTGTTTTAAGCCACCCAGTTTGTGGTACTCTGTTGTGACAGTCCTAGGAAACTAATACAGTCCATAATTATTTACACATATTTAGCATTTAAATAAGACAATTATTGTCTTGGAAAGTTTCTGTAAGAATTGTGGTTCTAAGTGGAAGATGTACTACCCCACATAGAAACACATGAAGGTAGTTTGGGTTTCAAATAATTGGAAGATGCTATGGGCATCAAGTGGGCAACGTTCATACCAGTCCCACACAATGGGAAATCATCCAACCTTCTGCCTGGCTTTTGAATATTTCACCAGACATTTATGAAGGTGAAAAACCTATTTACAATTATTTGAGGCAAGGACCTTATGTTGTTATACAAGTAAACACAAGCCATAGTTCTGATATGCATACATTCTCTGAATTTTCAAAAAATATGATCACTGTAAAATGAGAGAACTGTGCATTTTCTTTTGTTTGGAATCATGTCTACACAACTTGTCTGCATTGGTAGCTATTGTCTCAAAACATCAGATAGTACTATTTCACTTGCTAATATCATTGTGCCTGAACATTTATATAATTAAATAGATATTGTATTCATCAGTATTCTCCTAATTAATATGAAGACGTTTATTATATGGAATTGACTCATGTGATTATAGAGGCTGACAAGTCCCAAAGTCTATAGAGTGAGTTGGAGACCCAAAAAAGCCAATTGCGTAGTTCTTGTCTGAAGGCCAGCCAGCTTGGAACCCAGGAAGAGCTAAGGTTTCAGTTCAAATCCAAAGGCAGGGAAAAGAAAACATGCCACAGTTTGAAGGCAGTCAAGCAGGAGGAATTGCTTCTTACTTAGGTGAGGATCAGCTTATTTGTTCTATTCAGGCCTTCAACTGATTGGATGAGGCTCACCCACATTAGGAAGGGCAATCTGCTCTACTAGGTCTACTGATTTAAATGCTAATCTCATCCAAAACACCCTCACAGACACACACAGAATAGTGATTGGCCAAATATATATATGTAGGTGCTCTGTGCTTCAGTCAAGTGGACACATGAAATCATTCATCACAGATATTAATACATAATTGCTATGTCATATTTTAGTTAAATGTTATATTCACTTCTAAAAAACTAATTATCTAAGGTTATATTATCTATGAATTTTCTTTTACAATACTAAAGGCAGGGGGCACCTGAGTGGCTCAGTTAGTTAAGCATCTGCCTTCAGTTCAGTCATGATCCCAGGGTCCTAGGACTGAGCCCCATATTGGGCTCCCTGCTCATTGGGGAGTCTGCTACTCCCTCTCCCTCTGCTCCTTCCCCTGCTTGTGCTCTCTCTTTCTCTCTCTCTCACTCTCGCTCTCTCTGTCTCTAATAAATACTATATATAAGTCATAATAGTAGCAATCACAGCTAACACATTATTAATTCACATTTATTTTTTATTTATTATAAGACTTCAAGTCCCTGCTGCATCACTGACTATCTGTGTAAGCTTAAGGAAGCTACTTAGCTTCCCCTGACCTTACTTTCTTCATTCAATGAACTGCTATTGCACATTTCAGTTCCAGAAATGATGTCATGGGATTTGCCATTGTCTCTCCCTTGCTTTACCATAAAGGAGGGTGCACAGTAGTAGATCTGCCAGCTAGAAGGAGTGTACACTTATCCAGCTCTTCCCCAAGCACACCCCCGACATAATCCCCTTGATGACGTAAGGCTACTAGCAAGAGACCGGAACATCCCCTGGGTCAAGAGAACACAGAAAACTGCCTTTCTGCTTGAAACTAGAGAAAAGGGGAAAATAAGAAAAAATAATGTCCCAACAAATCATCCTGTCACAGAAATATCCGACTAGCTGGAGAATTCCAGCAGACCTACAAAAGCCCTTGTTTGATTTGTATGGTATTCTGTGCCTCTCAGGATATGGTATGAGAAATAATTCTTTAAGTCCATAAATGGTTCTTTGAAATATACCTTTTACCTTTTTTTAATAAAGTGGAGAATAAGCTCACTTTGTTAACAAATACATGTAAATAACACAATTCATGTCAGTTTTGTTCATTTCAAAGGTTTAAGGACATGTAAAGTGTCTAGAAAATTCCAACAGACTCTTGCTATCAAATGAATCAAGATGCCTTCTTCAGCAGCTGAATATCACTCTATATAACACTTTTCTTCTATAAATGAAGGCCTTGTTTTACAACTGGCCTGGATGCTTCTGATTTTATTGGAACTATACTAAGAAGCCGGGCTGCTGTGAATTCCTGCCTTGTGGCTAAAGGTACATAAAGTCAATAAAGGGCCTGAGCAGCTGCGAGGTCTCACGCCACCCACGTCCCAGGTGGAATTAAATGTCCTCAAGTAGGCTACTTTGAAATTCTAGTTTTTAAAGCATGCTTTTCAGAGCAGCAAAACACAAATGGCTGTGTGTATATTTACTGTACTTTATGCATCCCACATATAAAAGCTGTATTGAACATTTATGAGGGTTCTCCTCTGAAAAATTGCAGATCATAATAGAAAGTATGTTTTTGCATTTTTACTCAAACCTCAGACTCCAATAGACTGAGGGCCTGATGGAGCCAACTAAAAAGAGGGGGTTGGTTACCACAACATACAGTTTTCCTGGCGCAAATAAATCTGTCTGGCTCACTCAGGCCTTGAGGCAAAGGAACAAAAGAACCCAAGCAGTTCCAGAACATTCTGCCCACAGCTGCCCATGCCCCTGCTCTTTTTTTCTGCACAGAAAGCAAGTGAGGGGAAGAAGTGAAGCAGGCAGTCAGAAGTGACCTGTGAGCTCAGCAAGATGGGGTGAAAGGGAACGCTAGGAACCTCTTCATCTTTTTCCACCACATATCTAATACCTTTTCCTTGACTTTCAAATTTCAAAACTATTTGTACACTGTTCAAACAGCAAAGGTCTAATTATGAGCGGCTTCCCAGTGTTTGCATTAAGCAAGTCACCCCGTTTCCAAGGTAATCTAGGAACGAATGTTCACTGCATTTATTGTTTGAAAAGTATTTAAATATACCGAATTTCTTCCCAACCACGTACTAGTAATAGTCAGGGTCCAACAAGGAAACCACTCTATTTTTTTTTTTTTTTCTTAAAGGGAAATCAATGCTTGGAAATAGTTACAAGGGCGACAGAAGAGCTGGTAGACAAACAAGAGACAGTGAGGCCAGGCAGAGATTAACAACAGCGGAGAGACAAAGGAACGTAGAGGAGTTTCCAGAGTCCAGAGCCAGGGGCCCCAGACAGGAGCTAGTACCACCGCAGACCTGTCCAGTGAGAGCAGAGCCAAAGGGGAAATGCGGACCCTGCTGGAGAAGCCATTCAAAGCAGAGAGTTGCTCTGTGTGCACCCTTCCTCCTGCACCTCCACACCCCTACCAACCCCAGCGGCAGCTTCTCGCCAGCATGGGAATTAGCCTGCAGGCCGGGCTGAGCCCCACCGCCATGGAGAGCAGAGCAGAGGGTGGGGAATGAATCTGAGGGCACACTGAGATCACAGTTCTCTTGACCATTCTCAGGCTCCTCAAAGCTAAAGAAAAAATATTCCCGATATGAAATCTTGAGCTCCCTCAATAATGGGGAAGATTAAGTTCTAAAGACTGTAGCCACCAAATCAACCCTGCCTTCCGCCTACCTGCTAACTCAGGACGGCTCTCACCTGTGGTATCACCACTCGCTACAGCCCTTCGGCAACAGCTCTTGTCCGGTGGGAACCAATGCCTTTTCCTTGAATTGCCTGACATTGTTTCAGCGTTTTCTCGTACTTACACAGGAACCATTATGCAGCATTTTATGAGCTGTCACAAAGAAAAATGGGTGTGGGAATGAGCCCACGGCTGACAGGGTGCTTCTGCCAGGTACGTCTTCCAGACCGTTGGGGTAAAGGGAGAGAGAAGGAGGAAAAAAAACCCAATGTGAATGGTGAATTGTATCTCCCGTCCTCTTTCCTAGCATAAAAACACATTTCCCCTTGCTTATTTTTTTCCTCCTCCTTTTTAAGAAGAAAGGATATACCTAAGAGAAATATTTGGGCCATCCAAGGGTGGGGAACAAGGGCAGTTCATCCGAAAGCAGCTGGAATATATCTGCAACGGGAGTGGACCAAAAAACGCTCTTTCTGTGCCATCAGAGAATCTAGCTGTGAGAAAGCCAAAATAGCAACCTCTTTATCTCCAAAACAATTCTCCCTGAGGCCACTTCCCAGCTTAGTATGCAAACTCAGGACACTTCCCAGCTGTCTGGAAGGGCCGAGCTCTTCTCCAGTGATCTGGAGCCTCAGATCACAAAGGAAGCTGCCCTACGTCACCGTCACCGGCAGTAGAGGGGCACAGCAGGTCTGGGAAAGTCCTGGGAGATAAGACACTACGAGGGTCAGTCTGAATACAGAAGGAAAGCTATTGTCTTTAACGTATGACGTAACTGGCATCTATTCAGCACCTGCCGCGAGCCGGGCTCTCTGTCATCTTACTGAATCTTCGAAACAGCTCTTTATGGTCAGCATTCCTATTTTCCCCATTTCAGGGATGAGGATGCTGAGGTTGTGAGGTTGGGTTATTTGTCTAGCATCTCATAACCAATAAGGGGCAGTTTGAGACTCAAACCCATGTTTGTCTCTCCCGCAGATCCAAAGCTCTTCATCAGATTTACTAGTCTGCATATCGATTCTAAGGGAAACTCAATGGAGAGTTTGCACATTTGGCACTAACCAGCCTCACAAATGATCACTGACCTCATCACCCACGATTTATGGAAGAGATAATAAACGGAACCATTACTTGTCGGTTTTCTCTTTGTAATATCTGAATGCAAATCATCAGCAAACCCCTGCTATCGATTTAGTCTTAATGACTGAGTCACAGGCTATCTGCTGATGCCCTAGAAGCTTCCATGTTCCAAATCTCTCCAGCTACACAAACCATAGAGAATGAATGCTCCATTTCTGCAACCTCTCTTCCCAGAGATTTTTCAGGTGGAATCCCAAAGATTGGAATCTGTAGGCTGAGATCCTGGCCAGTTCTGGAGTGACTTCCACTCTTATCTTCAGGGAAGGTCATTTATCTTAAAAACATTTTGCCCAAGATCCATTGTATCTGTGACGGATACGATGGATTTCTACTCTTCTCCAGCTGGTATGGCTAGATTCTGCTCTCATCTCTGCTGCACCACTGGAGTCCAGATGGCTCATGTCTAGTGTATAGGCTCTTCTCCCTACAAGTTGACCCTGTCCTTTGAATTCTTACATTTATAGAAGTAAAAGGGCACAGGATGACCAATACACTGCATATATACTGCTACTTCCAGGGCTAAGTTCCACGAAAACAACAAGTGTAAAACAGGGCATCCCACAGTAGATAATACTCATTAATCCTGTCCTTCTCACCAGTGATCCCGGCAGCCCTTCAGATATGAAAACTACATGTAATCATATAATTGATACATTAGGACACTTACTGTCACATGTACATGCAACTCATTTCATTCTTTCAGCATAAACTTTAGTGTTTATTCTGCAAATTTATAGATGAGGAGCTATTCATCTTCTAAAGAAAAGAAAGACATAATCCTGCTCACAGACAGATCAGAATCTAGTTCTGAAGAAAAGACAACATAAAATAAATAAATAACTTCCTGAGTACAAATATTTTCTTCCACGAATGAATTTCCCTAGGTGTATGAGAAGACCAGGCAGCAATTTGCAAGGCAAGTTAGGCTTGAAATTTCATATTCCGTTGGTTTTCACTTGGAAGTGATATGAAATGCATTCAAGATTTTAGAGTCAGAAAGTCCTGGATTCAAGTTGTGAAACTGCATTTATTAGTTGTGTGGGGGGAAAAGTGGAAAATAGAAAGTGCCAAAGGAGAGGTATTTAAAAGTGGAAAAAAGGAGGAGGATAATTCTGTTTAGAGATGTCTGTCTTACTATGCTCCTTTATATAATTTTTTCCTAAAAAAAATTTTGTTGGGTTAAAAATAGCAAATAAGTACAAACAAACAAACAAACAAACAAAAAGATCCACAATCCCATCCTAGATCACCATTGCTGGTGTTTAAAAACAACAACAAAGAAATATAGACACATGATCACAAAGTTCAAATCATACAAAAAGACATAAGAAATAAAAGTCTCTTTCTCCACCTGCAGAATTACTCCCTGAAGTGCCCACCTCTAGCATTTTCTTGTATACCTCTCATAGAAAAAAAAAAAGGCATTTATCTGTATGTATGTGTTTTGTACCTTGCTTTTTTTCTACCTTATGGTATATCTTGGAGGCCTTTCCATCTCAGCACATACAAATCTTTATTCCTTTACCAAGAGGAAGAGTTTATCATAGAGATCATAATTTATTCAACCAGCCCTTTACATTTATTTTTGCTACTATAAACAATGCTGTGGTACATATATGAGCCTCTTTAACAGGATATAGACTTAACCTCATAGACTTATTAAAAGTGAACATTAGGATATGATACAGGTATTTACACTTTGTCTCCAGAGTTTATTCATTGTCTCTCATGGTCCATTCCTGCCAGCTTCTCACTTCTAGTTCCCTGTGTCCTTAATCCTCTGATTTCTGGCAGATCATCTTATGGTTTGCTTAACCCCATAGATGACTGAACTTCCTTCGGACTTGCAGTCCTGGCCTTGCCCTCAGCATCCTCCCAGGACCCGCCCACCTGTCAACATTTGCCCTCTGGCTGCACATCCATCAAATGTGATTGGGAATCACTCCACTTGGACACTTGTGATACTGTGATTTATAAATTAGAAATACATATTTGATTTTCCTTCTGGTTCTAGCACAGAGCTACTAAAACCCTTGGAATTTCCTAAGTGACAAGAGCAATGAAGGTGTCTTTTGTTATGTTAATAAGGTAACTTTTGGAATCTTCTTAGATCACCTAAGGATGGGCCTGGTCATCAGAGGAACCATGCATTAGAATTTCAGAATTTTCAGTTCCATGTCCCTTTTCTCCACTCCAGGGAGAGGAGAAGGGCTAGAGATTGAATTCAATCACCACTGGCCAATGATTTAATCCATCATGCTTATGTAATGAAGATCCCATAAAAACTCAAAAGGATGGGGGTTCAGAGAGCTCTGGACTGGTAAACACAAGTAAATTTGGGGAGAGTGGTATACCTGGAGAGGACATGGAACTATATACTCTTTCCACATAACGTGTCTATGCTTCTCTTCCTTTTGGTTGTTTCGGAGTTATTTCTTTTTATAATAAATTGGTAATCTAGTAAGTAAAATGTTTCTCTGAGTTCTGTGAGCTGCTTTAGCAATTTACTAAATCCAAGGAGGGAGCGATGGGAACCTTCAATCTATAGCAAGTCAGAAGCCCAGGTGACAACCTGGAGAAGGGGTCAGTCTTGTAGGATGGAGCCCTTAACCTGTGGAATCTAGCCCAGCCTCCAGGTAGACAGGGTCAGAATTGAGTTGAACTGTAGGACAGCTCGTGTCTGAAAACTGCTTGTAGTAAGGGCAAATTATGCATGCGCACACACACACACATTTGGGTGACCAGAATCATTAGTAATTGAACCTTACCAAGAACTCCTATTAGGCAAAGGGGAATTTGACAGAAATGTTTCCAAGAGTGAGACTCTAGGTGTCCTTTAAAGAACAGGGTGGATTTTAAAAGGCAGGACAAAGTCCTCAGGGGAGGACTAAACAATTTTTCCAGATACTCTACGATGCATGACTCTATATAAGGCAGGTATTCTGCGAAAAGTCAACTAGTTTAGCAAGATTCCTCTAAGTGCCACATTAGTACCTGGAGGCCAGTTTAATGTGAATTACATTGCAATGAATATTCTCAAGCCAGACAAACTGTCTGCAAGATTATTGAGGGCCCAGAGAGTGCCATAATGACCCAGAAACAGAGGCCCAGAGGCACTGACCAGGAGCCTGTGTAGAGCAGCTCTCGGGAGGAGTCAGATGGAGGGTTAAAGATTTTACGAAGAATTACGGTTCTCCGAGATGAATGAAAAAAGCTAGAGCAAAACCTCCCCGTCAAAAATGAAACAGTGTCTTAAAGACTTGACAACAGGGGCAGTTTTGCCTGCCAATGCTGTAGGATAATTTATGAACCATACAGCAGTTCGGAGCAGTTTAACAATTACTGGATGATGAATATATACCTGGAACTGCTACTATTTCTGCAATAGCATAATGATATCAAATTAACAAATTCTAGAGGCCCCTGGGTGGCTCAGTGGGTTAAAGCCTCTGCCTTCGGCTCAGGTCATGATCTCAGGTCCTGGGATCGAGCCCCGAATCGGGCTCTCTGCTCAGCAGGGAGCCTGCTTCTCCCTCTCTCTGCCTGCCTCTCTGCCTACTTGTGATCTCTCTCTCTCTGTCAAATAAATAAATAAAATCTTTTTAAAAAATTAACAAATTCTAGTTTATTCTTCTATCTGATGGTATGAGGATGCAAATCAATCAGTTAAATATGTGTAGGTACAAACCTACTTGTTGAAGATCCCAATGTTCTACAAAGACCTTCTGAACCATAACCACCTATATTTGGAAAAATGTAGAATCTACATGACCAAGGATGGATTGGTCTAGTTTTCATATTTACCTACCCCAAAGATATCCAGGTTCAAATGTCCAGGATGTGTGAATATGTTACCTCACATGGCAAAAGGGACTGTGCAAATGTAATTACGTTTAAGACCTTGAGATAGGGAGATTATCTTGGATTATCTTGGTGGGTCCAGTGTAATCACAAGGGTCCTTACAAATGAGAGAATGATGTAATAAGAGAATCAGAGTCAGAGAAGGCGATGTGATGACCATCGAACCAGAAGTTGGAGTGATTTGAATAAGGGGCCATGAGCTAAGGAATGCAGATGGTTTCTAGAAGTTGGAAAAAGTCAAAGAAATGGATTGTCCCTTAGAGCCTCAAGAAAGAATACGATCCTGCCAATATCTTGATTTTAGCCCACTGAAACCCATTTTGGACTTCTGACCTCCAGAATTGTAAGAAAATAAATGTTTTAAGACACTAAATTTGTGGTAATTTGTTACACCAGCAATATAAAACTAAGACACCTACTATCTTTCATTACTGTTTTCTTCTTCTCTTTGCCTCATAAATTCTGGGAGCCCAACAGCTAAGTCCAATACTGAAGGAAAATTCAACAAAGCCTATTTAACAAAGCATGAGAAAAAATATCATATAGATCCAAATAAAGAAAGAGAAATATAGAATGATACTATAATTTTTATGCCATATTAGCCTAGAACCATCTTAGGCTAGTTGGTAATTCAATTTATTTAAATATTTTCATTGTCTCTTCTTTTAAAAATTTTTTATTATGTTATAATGAAACCATATTATCATATAGTTTCACTTACTTCAGTCACCATACTGTATGTCATTGGTTTCTGATGTAGTGTTCCAAGATTCACTGTTTGCATAAAACATTCAGTGCTCCATGCAATTTGTGCCCTCACCCATCACCATCACCAATACCCATCACCAGGCCAACCCATCCCCCTACTCCTCTCCCCTCTAAAACCCTCAGTTTTTTTCTCAGAGTCCACAGCCTCTCATGGTTCATCTCCCCCTCCAATTTCCCCCCTTCATTTTTCCCTTCCTTCTCCTAATGCCCTTCATGCTATTCCTTATGTTCCACAAGTAAGTGAAACCATATGATAATTGACTTTCTCTGCTTGACTTATTTCACTCAGCACAATCTCCTCCAGTCCCATCCATGTTGATGCAAAAGCTGGGTATTCATCCTTTCTGATGGAGGTGTAATATTCCATTGTATTTATGGACCACATCTTCTTTATTCATTCATTTGTTGAAGGGCATCTCTGCTCTCTCCACAGTTTGGCTATTGTGGACATGGCTGCTATGAACATGGGGGTGCATATGGCCCTTCTTTTCACTACATCTGTATCTTTGGGGTAAATAACCAGTAGTGCAATTTCCAGGTCATAGGGTAGCTCTATTTTTAATTTCTTGAGGAATCTCCACACTGTTTTCCAAAGTGGCTGCACCAACTTGCATTCTCACCAACAGTGTAAGAAGGTTCCCCTTTCTTCACATCCTCTCCAACATTTGTTGTTTCTTGCCTTGTCAATTTTGGCCACTCTAACTGGTGTAAGGTAGTGTCTCAATGTGGTTTTAATTTGAATTTCCCTGAGGGCTAATGATGATGAACATTTTTTCATGTGTCTGTTAGCTATTTGTATATCTTCCTTGGAGAAGTGTCTATTCATGTCTTCTGCCCATTTTTTGACTGGATTATTTATTTATTGGATGTTGAGTTTGAGAAGTTCTTTATAGATCTTAGATATCAACCCTTTGTCTGTAGTGTCATTTGCAAATATCTTCTCCCATTCCGTGGATTGCTTCTTTGTTTTCTTGACTGTTTCTTTTGCTGTGCAGAAGCTTTTTATCTTGATGAAGTCCCAAAAGTTCATTTTTGCTTTTGTTTCCTTTGTCTTTGGAGATGTGTCTTGAAAGAAGTGCCAGTGGCCGAAGTCGAAGTAGTTACTGCTCATGTTCTCCTCTAGGATTTTGATGGATTCCTGTCTCACATTTCATCTTTCATCTTTTCATTTCAAGTTTATCTTTGTGTATGGTGTAAGAGAATGGTCGAATTTCATTCTTCTGTATATAGCTGTCCAATTTTCCCAGCACCATTTATTGAAGAGACTGTCTTTTTTCCATTGGATATTCTTTCCTGCTTTGCTGAAGATTAGTTGACCATAGAGTTGAGGTTCCATATCTGGACTCTCTACTCTGTTCCATTGGTCTGTGTCTGTTTTTGTGCCAATACCATGCTGTCTTAGTGATCACAGCTTTGTAATATAGATTGAAATCAGGCAACATGATGCCCCAGCTTTGGTGTTTTTTGGGGTTTTTTTTTTCAATATTTCTTTGGCAGTTCGGGGTCTTTTCTCATTCTATACAAATTTTAGGATTATTTGTTCCAGCACTTTGAAAAATGCCTATGGTATTTTGATCGGGATGGCATTGAAAGTATAGATTGCTCCGGGCAGTATAGACATTTTAACAATGTTTATTCTTCTGACTCATGAGTGTGAAATGTGTTTCCATGTTTTTATTTCTTCTTCAGTTTCTTTCATGAGTGTTCTGTAGTTTCTAGAGTATAGATCTTTTACCTCTTTGGTTAGGTTTATTCCAAGGTATCTTACGGTTTTTGGTGCTATTGTAAATGGAATCAATTCTCTCTTTCTACAGTTTCATTGTTAGTGTATAAAAAAGCAACTGATTTCTGTGCATTAATTTTGTATCCTGCCACATTACTGAATTGCTGTATGAATTCTAGTAATTTTGGGGTGGTATCTTTTCGGTTTTCCACAAAGAGTATCATGTCATCTGTGAAGAGAGAGAGTTTGACTTCTTCTTTGCCAATTTGAATACCTTTTATTTCTTTTTGTTGGCTGATTGTTGTTGCTAGGACTTCTAATACTATGACGAATAATAGTGGCAAGAGGGGGCATCCTTGTCATGTTCCTGATCTTAAGGGAAAGGCACTCAGCTTTTCCCCAGTGAGAATGATATTCACTGTGGGTTTTTCATAGATGAATTTTATGAAATTGAGGAATGCTCCCTCTATCCCTATACTCTGAAGAGTTTCAATCAGGAAAGGATGCTATATTTTATCGAATGCTTTTTCTGCATCAATTGAGAGGACCATTGATTCTTCTCTCTTCTCTTATTAATATGTTCTATCACATTGATTGATTTGTGAATGTTGAACCACCCTTGTATCCCAGGGATAAATCCCACAGGTCATGGTAGATACTCTTTTTAATGCACTCTTGGATCCTATTAGCTAATATCTTGTTGAGTATCTTAGCATCCATATCCATCAAGGATATTGATCTGAAATTCTCCTTTTTTTTTTTTTTTAAAGATTTTATTTATTTGGCAGAGAGAGATCACAAGTAGGCAGAGAGGCAGGCAGAGAGAGAGAGGAGGAAGCAGGCTCCTGCTGAGCTGAGAGCCCCATGTGGGGCTCGATCCCAGGACCCCGAGATCATGACCTGAGCTGAAGGCAGAGGCTTCAACCCACTGAGCCACCCAGGCGCCCCTGAAATTCTCCTTTTTGATGGGGTCTTTTGGGATCACGGTAATGCTGGCCTCATAGAATCTGGAAGTTTTCCTTTTATTTCCATTTTTTTGAAACAGTTTCAGGAGAATAGGTATTATTTCTTCTTTGAATGTTTGACAGAATTCCCCAGGGACTCCATCAGGTTCTAGACTCTTGTTTTTTGGGAAGTTTTTGATCACTGCTTCAATCTCGTTACTAGTTATTGGTCTATTCAGGTTGCCAATTTCTTCCTGTTTCAGTCTTGGAAGTTTATAGGTTTCTAGGAATGCATCCATTTCTTCCAGGTTGCTTAACTTACTAGCATATATCTGTTGATAATAATTTCTGATTATTGTTTCTATTTCCTTGGTGTGAGTTGTGATCTCCCCCTTTCATTCATAATTTTATTAATTTGGGTCCTTTCTCTCTCTCTCTCTCCTTTTTTTTTTTTTTTTTGGATAAGTCTGACCAGTGTTTATTGATCTTATTAATTCTTTCAAAGAACCAGATTCTAGTTGCATTGATGTGTTCTACTGTATTTCTGGTTTCTAATTCATTGGTCTCTGCTCTAATCTTAATTATTTCCCTTCTCATGCGTGGATTAGGCTTAATTTATTTTTGATTCTCCAGTTATTTAAGGTGTAAAGAGAGTTTGTGTATTCAGGATTTTTTTTGTTTGTTTGAGTGAGGTTTGGAAGGCTATGTATTTCCCCTTTGGATCACCTTTGCCGCATCCTATAGGTTTTGGACCGATGTGTTTTTATTCTCATTGGTTTCCATGAACTGTTTAAGTTCTTTGATTTCCTGATTGACCCAAACATTCTTTTTTTTTTTTTAAGATTTTATTTATTTATTTATTTGACAGAGAGAGACACAGCGAGAGAGAGGGAACACAGCAGGGGAGTGGGAGAGAGAGAAGCAGGCCTCCTACTGAGCAGGGAGCCCAATGTGGGGCTCGATCCCAGGACCCTGGGATCATGACCTGAGCTGAAGGCGACATTTAACGACTGAGCCACCCAGGCACCCCTGACCCAAACATTCTTGAGCAGGATGGTCTTTAGCTTCCAAGTGTTTGAATTTCTTCCAAACTTTTTCTTGTGATTGAGCTCCAGTTTCAAAGCATTGTGAATAGGCAGGGAATAATGTCAGACCTGATTTATTGAGACCTGATTTGTGACCCAGTATGTGGTCTATTCTGGAGAAAGTTCCATGTGTGCTCGAGAAGAGTGAGTATTCTGTTGTTTTAGGGTGGAATGTTCTGCATGTATCTATGAGGTCCATCTGGTCCAGTGTGTTATTCAAAGCTTTTGTTTCTTTGTTGATTTTCAGCTTAGATGATCTGTCTATTGCTGACAGTGGAATGTTAGGGTCCCCTACAATTAATGTATTCTTATCAATATGTCTCTTTATTTTGATTAACAGTTGGCTTAGGTAGTTGCCTGCTCCCATGTTGGGGGCATAGATATTAACAACTATTAAATCTTGCTGGACAAACCCTTTAAGAATGATATAGTGTCCTTCTGTATCTCTGACTACAGTCTTCAGCTTAAAATCTAATTTGTCTGATATGAGGATTGCTACCCCAGCTTTCTTTTGTGGTCCACTGGCAATGAAAGATGGTTCTCCATCCCTTCACTTTCAGTCTGGATATATCCTCAGGTTCAAAATGAGTCTCTTGTAGATGGCATATGGATGGGTACTGTCCTTTTATCCAATCTGCAACCCTGTGCTGTTTTATGGGAGCATTTAGGCCATTCACATTGAGTGATTATTAAAGATATGATTTTATTGTCATCATGTTGCCTATGAGGTCCTTGTTTCTATAGATTGTCTCTGTATATTTCTGTTCTATATCATTCTTGGGGTCTTTCTCTTTTTATAGACCCCCCTTAATATTTCTTGCAGGGTCGGCTCTGTGGTCACATATTCTTTCAGTCTCTGCTGATCCTGGAAGCTCTTAATCTCTCCATCCATTCTAAATGACAGCCTTGCCAGATAAAGTATTCTTGGCTGCATGTCCTTCTCATTTAGTCGCCTGAATAAGTCTTGCCAGCCTTTTCTGGCTTGTCAGGTTTCTGTGGATAGGTCTGACATTATTTTAATGTTCCTCCCTCTGTACGTAAGGAATCTCTTTCCCCTAGCTGCCTTTAAGATGTTTTCCCTGATTTTAAGACTCACAAGTTTCACTATTACATGCCTGGGGGCTGGTCTGCTCTCCTCGATCTTGGAGGGTGTCCTCTCTGCCTCTAGGACATGAATACTTGTTTCATTTGTTTCTTTCCCCAGATTAGGGAAGTTCTCAGCTAGGATTTGCTCAAAGATATCTTCTAGTTCCCCCCCGTCTTCACCCCCTGAGGGATCCCAACAATTCTGATATTGGAACATTTCATGGCATCATTTATTTCTCTAATTCTGTTTTCATAGATTCTAAGCTGTCTGTTCCAGGCCTCCTCCTGCTCCTTCTTTTCTATCAGTTTGTCTTCTAGATCACTAATTGCTTCTTCTGCCTCATTTACCCTAGCTGTTAGAGTATCTAGATTAGATTGGATTTCACTGATAGCATTTTTAAGTTCTGCCAGATCAGCTCTTACTTCTGCCTTTAGAGAATCTATGTTGGCATTAATGGTTTTCTCCAACATAGCTATTGTTTGCATAACTGTTACCCTGAAGTCTATTTTCGACATCTTGCTTATATCCATATCCATTAGTTCTGTGGCAGAGGTCAGTCTCTGAATTTTTCCTCTGTTGGGCATTCCTCCTCCTAGTCATTCTGGTGAGAGGTGGTTGAGGGAATGTACGGAGTCCAAACTATTGACCACAACCCAAGTAAGATGCACCAGTTTTATAGGGACCTTAGGGTTGTCGGCCTATTGTTCTTTCAGCCTGTCTTCCAGGGGAGGGGCCTTCCATGCTGTTACTCAGGCAACTCTGTTTGGGCAGAGTTGCCCTGTCCCCTGTGGGGGGGTGGGCTAAGTGAAAACCAGTTTTGGAGGGCTTTTGTTCTCTAGTGGCTTTCCCTGGTGGTTCTCCACATCTCTTCTGACAGCGCAGAAGTGACCATATCAATCCTGTCTCAGAACAGAGAGATCATGGTCTGTTCTTCAGTGAGCTCTCCAGGACACACTGTGTCCAGACAGAAATGAACACATTTCTGTCTGTGCTGCTAAAAACCACAGTGTCCTGGGTTGTGCTCCCCACAGCAGCACTCTCAGCTCTCACTTCCAGGTCCAGGCATGTCTCTGCCCTTTGTGCCTCTAAAATCACCAGCTGCCCCCAGTTCACACACATGCCCTCGCAGCTCCAGTTTTCAGCCTGGGGGTTGCCCTAAAGTCATTTTCCTGTAGCTACCAGTCCATGAGTCTGTGTCCTGTCCCAGCCCAGGCCATTTTTGCACTCCTGTGTTATTTCACCTTCCTGACGCCAACACTTATGGCAGATATCCAGAGAAAAAGCATTCCAGATAGAAGAAATAGTAAGTGCAAAAGCCCTGAGGCAGGAGTGAGCTTGGCATGTTTGTGAAACAGGAGGTAAGTTTTCTGGAGCAAAGAGGTAAGGGAGAGAAGGACCAGGGAGAGGTCAGAGCCGTGGCCAGGGCTCCGGTCGTGGGAAGCTTGAGAGCGATGATACGGATTTTGTGGATTTCACTCTCAGCAAGATGAGAGGCAATTAAAGAGCTTCAATCACAGTAAGTGGAAGGAATCACATTTTAGAATGCTCACCTTGAGGACTATGTGAATAAACTCTAGATGGGCAAGAAGGGAACCAACTGGAATGCAGCTGTGATACTCTGGTGGGGATGATGGTGATTTAGATCAACATATTCTCTGTTCCTATAGGGGTGATCAGAGAATCTACAAATGTTTGGCTTTGGGGTGTGAATGAACGAGGGGGAAGAGATCACTGTAAGGTTTTGGCCTGATAACTGAAGGGACAGATAGACATTAATGGGAATGGGGGAAAGAAGAGGATTAAGGAAAATCAGGACTTTGGTTCTGGACATGCCAAGGTTGAAACTGGTTCGAGCAGCCGCAGGGATAACATCAAGTAGACAGTCAGCTGTATGACTCTGGAGCTGAAGTCAGAGCTGTCTGTCTGTCTGTCTGTCTGTCTGGAGCTGTCGTCAGAGCACTGAATTAGAGACATGAGTTTGGGAGACATTTGTGTGTAGTTGGACCTGAGAGGTCTGAGTGTGAGAGAAATCCTCCAGGGACAATAGAAAACAGAAGCCGCCCTCGGCGCCCTAATGATTAGATCCAGGAAGACAGCAGTTGACAAGATAGGAGAACCAACACGGGTTTCTGCCAATAAATTCCTCTCTCTTTAACCTAGCTTAAGCTGGTGTCTGTTATTTGTATAATGGGATAATACACAGAGATTTTAAAAAGAAGTTTTCCTTTCTGAAAATTATCCGCGTTGCCCTGTGGCTCTCCCCACGCTGGAGCAGAACTTCCGTGGCTGCACAGGGAGGGCAAACACAAAGACTTCCACTGACTAAGGGATTTCTTTTTAAGTCATGGCAGGCATAAGAGTCGAAAACCAAAGCACTTTTTATTTGTGAGAGCTAAGAGTACGAGAGAGAAGTGGTTTTGTTTGGATTTCTAAAAGGGCTTGATGGAAGAGTGAGCAGAGCCTAGTGCAGACGGTAGAGTCCCGTAGGAAATGATGCAGGATAGGGATTAGCGGCAGTTTCTTGCCCCCCAGGAGGGAGATAAGATCACTTCCTGGGCAACAAAAAAGGCTGGAGAGAGGAATCAGGAGCTCTGAGATGCTTCCCAGACTGCTTTTCTCCACCCTCACTCTCTTCAAGGTTGAGAGCCCTGCTGGGGAGGGGCAAAGACCTCCAGGCAAGTTTGAAAATCCCTCAGCTGAAGCACTTTGCTCTCCATCCCCTGGGTGACTTGGTCAGTTAAGCGTTTGTCTTCCGCTCAGGTTGTTGATTCAGGAGCTTGGGAGTAAGTCCTACATTGGGGTCATTGCTCTGCAAAGAGTCTGCTTCTCCCTCTGCCTGCCACTCTCCCTGCTTGTGCTCTTTCTCTCTCTGACAAATAAATAAATAAAATCTTTAAAAAAGGAAAAAAAAGGACTTTGTTCTCCACTTCCCATCTGGGGTGCAAATGAGACTAACTCAGGGTGCATCTCATACCGATTCCAGAGAGTGACAGCGAAGTAGACATGGTGGCCCTATGTATTTAGGCAGAAAGAGCCTGGGCCAGTGGATACCTCCCCTGGTCCCTCTCAGTTCTACAAGTCAGCATGCAGCACAGATAGGATTCAAAGATTTCCTCACATCCTAGGAGTCAGATGTCAAAGATGGCTATAAGTTGAGGGTCTCCAGACTGGCCAAGGAGTCACCAAGGCCAGGAGCAAAGTCCCAAACAAAGGTGTCAGAGTGGAAAGCTTAAAGCCCAAGCCACAAGGGAGCCTCTGATGATGCTCCAAGGAGAGGCGCTGACCATAAGAAGCCCAGGGCAATCAGCCTGAGTCAGATGAATTCTGTTACAGGGAAATTTAGTTACATCTGAGCTCTGGTGATACATTTTTAAAGCAGTTACACCAGGAATGGGAAATCCCTGCTTAATTTAGGTATCAAATGCAGGTTGTACATTCTGCATTGCTTATTCAACAATGAACCAGATATTTGGTAAATTCCCCTGACAATACTTTGGTGATATTTTTTCACTAATAATAGAGTACCCCCCAGTGGGTGGTTTAAAATTTATTTTTCCAGGGGCACCTGGCTGGCTCAGTTGGTAGAGTATGCGATTCTGGATCTCGGGGTTGTAAGTTTGAGCCCCATATAGGGGGTAGAGATTACTTAAAATGTTTTTATAGTAGTGTTATAAATAGTGGTTAGTTTCTCATATTGGTTCACTAAATCTATGTAGTCCATAATATAATTGAATTGTAACTAGTCTAGTTGGTGCCAGGTGAGATAGTGAAAGGATGTTTCAAATCCCTGGTACCACTATCCATGGTGAGCTATACACTTAGCTTATCTGGGCCTTGGTTTCCTTATATGTAAAAAGGGATAACAATATCTTTTCTTGTACGTTTGTTATAAGAACTAGTAACAATTTCCCTAAGATTCCCAAATCTTCAGTTGTAAGAACTAGTAACACTTTCTATAAGGCACCTAAACAATTTCCATAAGATATTTCAAGCCTCAGCAGTTGATATTGGCTCAGCACTGGAAGAAACAATCTGATTGAATAAATCTATTCTAAGCTATGGATTGTTCATGCTCCCTTAATCCTCGTAGACGTATTTGCACTTTTAAGTGAGAAAGATTTCTAATTTAATTAAATTCTAAATAAAAGGATTATTTTAGTAATTCTTTTAATAACACATTCTTTTAATAACAAATTTAATACTAAAATTTAAAGTACCACGAGGGAAAATAGTTCGAAAGAGATGAACGCCCTTGAAGCAAGGTGGATCTCTGCTCAAGCTAGCTTAGTGTCCTCGCTCTTAGGATTAGTTTGGGCTGCATATACTAGAAAAGCCCTAACAGGTTTAAGCAAGATAGAAGTTAATCTCTCTCATACACATAAAAGGAATCTGGAAGCTAGCAATCTGGGACTAAGATAGTTACGTTACAAAGCCATTAAGGTCCACAGCTCCTTTGCCTCCCTCGAGCACCGTTCTTGTGCTCACCGTCCAATATGGCTGACAGCCCACCATATCCACATTCTGAGTAGCATGATGGAAGAAGAGGCAAAAAACCAAACCCAAAACCAAAAACCACTTCTTGGAAGTCCCCACATAATAATTTCTGCATTTAAAATAATAATAATAATAATAAATTTCTGCATTTACCTGCATTTACTAGCTAAAATACCGTCACATGACCATGACCCTATCTATCTCCTGAAGGCCAAGAAACATCCTTTAGCTGAGTTTTGCCTTCCATATAAATTTAGGGTTCTATCGCTAGGAATGAAAGGCAGAACAGATGTCAAAAATAAGCAATGAGCCGTTTCTGTCACAGCACTAATGAACCTGTTACTTAGCTCTTTTCTCTCAGTTGCAATTTCCCCCCTTTAATACTCTGCACCATGGTGATGGAGCTGGGACCCTGTGAACT
This sequence comes from Nasua narica, assembly GCA_028533885.1. Lineage (NCBI taxonomy): Eukaryota > Metazoa > Chordata > Mammalia > Carnivora > Procyonidae > Nasua > Nasua narica. The sequence goes on along the minus strand of CM052797.1, from coordinate 90,643,482 downwards.
CCATTCTGCTTTGCAGGGGATTCTGGAGAGAGACTAGAAGACTTGAGGAGGAAGGACGCTGTCCCCAGCTCTGCTTCAGCAGCCTGGCATTGGCAGTTCCTTCCAGGAGCAGTTTGCCATCTGTCAGCACCCACAGACTAGCCTCCTCTCTCCTTGCTTCAGATACGCCAGTGCCAGGCCAGCGGGCTCCCCAACCGTGGACTCAACGGAGTCCACTCAAAGCGCCTACGTTCCCACCCTAACCCCCAAGGTGACTGCATTGGGAGACTGGGCTTTTAGGAGATAATTACAGTCAAATAAGGTCTTAAGAATGGGATCTCAATCCTAATCTCTCTCCTTTCCCCTAGCATGCCCTCAGGAGTGACCGTGTGAGCACAGCCACCAGCCAGCCAGGAAGAGAGCTCTCATGAGAAATCGCCTATGCTGGCGCCTTGATCCTGGATGTCCTGGGCCTGTGCTGCTTCCCTAGGTCCGTGTTTTCCTGGATGGGATAAGGTCATCACCTAAAATTATACACCCAAACCCACTCCTTTTATCAAGCTGCTATTTTTTTTTTCAAAGTTCTAGAACTTTCTACTTTGGTAGCCAAGCAAGTTCTTAAAATAGTTCTAATTTGTTCTCCTCATGGCAGCAGAGGGAATTCCTTGGAGAAGGTGGGACACTTGATATAAGAAAACTAATTAATTAGTAAGGCAGGCATTTTATGTTGGGAGCAGCCTGAAATAACCGTGTACTTAGCTGTGTAGTTAAAGAATCATTTCCAGGTGATTCCAGCATTTTCACACATTTTCAGGTTGCTTTCACAGACTTAAGACTTCTTTTTTGCCTCATCTTTTCAACGCCATATTTAGATTGTTTGTGTGTTCATGTATTGGAAACCATGTAAAGTAAAAAGTTTGGGGGGAATTTATCTTTCCTTCCACAATACTATTCCATGATCTCTGCTTCTCTTCTTAGGCTATCTGGTTTAGTTTAACAGACTTTCCTATCACTATAAAACCTACAATCACTAAAAAAAATGCTAGGGAATAAATAGACTCTCTCAAAGTGCCCTCTTATCAGGTTATCTTGTATAAGATAATAACATTTTAGGCTTGATTCATGTCAAGAATCTTGTTTTCCTGAAGAATACTTCTTGTAAACCTGTTTTTATAGCCTTAGGCCTGAGTGAAGAGGGAGGCTGGAGAATGAGTCACTGATTTAAATTTCCTTGCTTTCTCGGTGGAAGAAAATGAAAATCCTCATCTATGTTGTAACCTGAAGAGCTAAATTTCAATATGCAGACATTTTCAAAATACCTAGAAAGCCTCAGGACTGATGACGATCACACTGATTCAACACAGTGTTCACTGTAGCCTCTGCCAACGTCTGTTTTCCTGTGTTCCTAGAGAACACTGGCATCCATACCCATGGGGGCTATATTTTTTAAACCAAAGAACAAAATACACTATCACAGCAGTATAAATTTCCTCATGTATACATATGAGGGTGATAGAGAAATAACACTGGACAGGACTGTCCCAGGGAACTGTTTTATGGCTGCTATGTCCTTACCAGATGGGCAAAACACACCAGGCAAACCAATAGAGGCTTTGCAGAAATTTCATCTTACTTTAAACATACGAGTTGGGACACTTCTTCTGTAAGAGGCCAGAGAGCAAATATCTTAATCTTTGTGGACTACATAGTCTCAGGGATTTTATTTTATTTATTTTATTATTATATCATATCATATCATATCATATCATATTTATTTTTTTATGAGAGAGCAAATACATGAGCCGGGGAAGGAGCAGAGGGAGAGGGACAAGCAGACTCTACGCTGAGTACAGAGCCAAAGGACCCGGCCAGATCTCACAACATGAGCTGAAATCAAGGGTTGGACTCTCAACTGAGCCACCAATATGGTCAGTGTTTTAACTACTAAATTTAACTGTTGTAGCACAAAAGCAGTCATAGGTAGTATGTAAATGAACCAGTCTGACCGTGTTCAATTAACACTTGCTTTTACAAAACAAGCAGAGGGCCATTTTGGCCCATGGATCATGGTTGGCAATCCGCATTCTAAGATATGCAAGAATACACTTTTATGTAAAAAAGACACATGCCACCAAAAAAACCTATGCTGTTTTCCTAGTATTCTACAAAATAACCTACATATGTTACACCTGTGAAGACACAAAATTTTTTTTTCAGCTTTTTTCTTTTTTCTTTCAGCTTCCTGAATTGAGACGAATGTTTATGTCCACAGAGAAAGGAATTTAGCGCCATTTTGTCATTTCCTATTTGCTAGGGTTGTATATCAAGGCAAGACGATTATAACTTACGGGATCATTTATGGGCAAGGCCCGGGTTCTAACTTAACCTCTTCCAAAAGGGTAAGTGTAAGAGCATTCCAGGCCATTACAAACCAAATAACCCCAGGAGGACAGGTGAAGGCTAATGCCTCTAATGGTACTCAGGAAAATCAATCAGCCAAGACAAACAGAGAAGACTGTCAGTGTTATGTTGACGAACTGGTGGGTGGTTAAAGGAAAAAAGAGGGAGTGGGTGAAAGGAATTTTTAGAAGAGCAACAAAGGATGAAATTCTTTCTAGACCCTTGAGGCAAAGGTTCAAGTTCAGGGTTGAGGTTAATGGGGTTCATAGAAAAGATGCTTCATCTATAGATCATAATGTCCAGTTCTTATGAGATTTGGGGGGGGGTAAATCACCAAGTTTTAAAAATCTAACCTTAAAATAATTGCACTTGAAGTCCTCAGAGTGGGGAAAATAATATTAACAGATATTTGAGGTCTTATTAGTATACCCAATTTATGGGTGAGGAAAAAGGCTCAAAATGGTTAAGTAATTTGCTCAAGGACACATGGATATGAAGAGGCAGGAACAGAGTTTGTAAATGGGTCTGTTGGATTTGGAAGCCCATATTCTCAATCTTTACATTATCCTATCTTCTCTCCTCACTTCTGGTTATTGATAGCAAAATCTTTAGGTCACTAAAGATTCTGAAAGTAATTTTTAAGTAGATAGTAAACTAAGTTCTAATGCTCATGTTTCAAAGACACCCAGGATCAAATTCTGCCCCTAATGAGTTGCTTAAAGTTCTGTTACTGAGAGAATGATACATTAAATCTGGAATTTTTATCCTGGGCCAGAAAAAGAAATGAAAAGAGATGGGGAAAGGAAGAGTTTAGTAAGTTTAATAGTTAACCAATTTCACTAAATATTTAATTTAATCAATTTGTTCCCATAAACATTCAGACAAAATATTTTAGGGCCAGCACATCGATGAAAACACAACAGAAAATGCCAGGTTACATAAGGTACATGATGGTAGTGAGCGAATTCAGTCAGACACAAACAAGGAAGAATCTGAAAAATGAATATATATGTGCGTATACGTATATATAAATTTTTAAAGAGTATTCCCATTATTATACCCAGCTAGTCTCAGGAAGGAGCATTTATCTTCTTAATCAGGCATTATTTCTTCTTTTCCACTACCTAACGCATGTCTTACAAGTCCTAGTTACAAATTTAAAAATTAACATGGGTGTTGTATCACCTCATTCTCTGAGATGGTTTTCATCTCTGACAAATATATCCTGCTTCTTCCTTTTTATCATGGAATTTGACATATTTATGTAACACTGAGTCTGAAGTACAGGGTTGTTTTCTTGATTTGTCTTTATTACTTTCTCCCATAGGTCTGGTCAATGGAAGCCACCCTTCTTCCTCCCCAACTGCTCTCCCTCTCTCTCACATCGCAAAACTCAAAACCGTGGTTTCTTATGTACTAGATAAACTGACTAGGCATTTATTTGTTTGTTTTTTAATTTTTTAGTTAAAGAAAAGCAAATAAAGGAAGTCTGGGGTAAAATAGCTCCCTCTGGGACCTTAGCATAGCTGCTTCTCCTTGTTTTAATAAAATCCCTTTTGATCCTAAATGTTTTGTCTCCAGAAAATCATCCAGAACTAAGTTGATTTCAAAATATTAGGCATATTCTAGGACCCGAGACCCTGAGGAGTTAAACTGTCTACAGATCATTTGGACCACCCACCAGTAATAGATGCACGGTCTGTCTAAATGCCACAGAAATGCACAAGCCTGCCTCTCGCTATCTCTGCAAATTGTGCCCAGGAGGCTTTGCTCCCCTTTAGAACTGCTGAGCTGGACAAGAATTTTACTCCTCTGGCCCAGTGTCACTTGCAGGTGGGAGGGAAAGGGAAATTAAGACACAAATTCCATTGCTAGTGAATAAATGTTTGACTCAGGAGACCAGTTTATCTAAAACTGGGCAAGGGAATTTTGGGCTTCACATACTTTTGCACTCTGCTTCCGTTCAAATGATTCTTTCTTTCTTTTTTTTTTTTTTTTTTTAATTTTCTTCAACACATCAGTTCCCATAAAAAGCATTCTCTTTTTAGTAGCCTAATCAAACATGAAATGAGAAAACTTCCATGTTGAAATTATTTTCAGGTCTTGTTTATGGGTCGTGCAAACAAAACACTCATATTTCTTTGTATTCAAATCCAGTTTTTAATGAAAAATTGATCCCCCATCTTATCCACAAGATGACTTTGGTTGTGTCCAAAAAAGTTGATTCACTCTTAAAAATCTGGCACTTTGAGTGGCATTTAAAAGACAGAGGCTGTGAAAATGTCATAGGCAGAATTCTAAGAATGACCCTAAAGACTCACTTTTGTATAATTCCCTTTTCTGTGGCTATGATAGGACATCAGTCCCGTGATCATGTCATATTGCATGGCAGAAGGAATTCTGAAGATATAATTAAGCTTTGACCTTCAAATAGAGATCACTTAGGTCTAATTACATGATCCCTTAAAAAGCAGAGAATTTTCTCTGGCTGGTGACAGAAGTCAAAGACCCCCACTTAAGAATGACTGGACACACCACTGCTCACCAAGATGGAGGAACCCCACATGATGAGAAATGAGTGCAGCCTCTCGAATATGAGAATGGTCCCCAGCTGGCAGCCAACACTGAACTGGATTCTTAAATAGCCTGAACGGGCTTGAGAGCTGATCCTTCCGTCCAAGCCTCCAGATAAGAACCCGGCCAAACCTCACAAGGACTTCCGACCTACGAAATGGTGAGCTAATAAATGCGTGTTGCTTTTAAGCCAGTAAGTTTGCAGCAATCTGCTTTGCAGCAATAGAAAACTAATATGGAAGGAGATGAAGGGGATCTTTAAGGGAGATGAAGAGTCCCAAAGGCATTCTGAGTAATAAGTGCATCCCTGGAACAAACATCCCCCCTTAGAAGCGGGGGAGAAGCCTAGATCTGGGAATGTCATGCAGATATATAAATTCTGAGGTAATTCTTAATATATTATTTTATAGCCATGTTCTATCTCCTGGTTTTGACTCTGCTCCTCAGAATTGACTCCTCCACTCCAAACCCACTCTAGGAGGAGGACAGAGATTGGTGAGCCTCCCTGACCAGGCCAGCCGCATGTGGTAGCTGCACATTGGACGCATTTGTGCCTTCCTGTCCCACAGGTGTCCTTCTGCCTTGAAGGAGATGAAGGCTATGAGACTGTTCTCTCTTGGATACCTGCTCTTGCCACATCATCCGTCAGTCCTGACTGCCTCCTCCAGCCTCACTAAACATGCTGTCCAACTCTGTTAGTTGATGGACCCATTTTCTCCCCTGTCCACAGAAGAGGAAACCAGAACAGCCCAGAGAGGTCCTTTCTAGACGACATGGAAAAATGTGTCACTGGTACTCCTATGTACCAGTGGAGTACTAGTACTGGTACATGTACTGGTACATGGGAGTACTAGTCATGGATCCACGCCTAGGGATCCAAATAGAAAAATTCCAGGAGCTGTAATCGATAGCCAGAAAGCAGAAGTTAGCCAAACAGAGAGTCCCAGGAGATGGTGGGTGAAAAGTCAATACACAGACTGGCCCAATTCATTTTGTTGGGAAGATCATACTGGGTTGAGTCATTTTAAACGATGAAATACATACCTATTGGACCCAGCACTGTGCTTCCATTTATCACTTTGAAATCTCATGCACTTGAATTTTCAGTCTTACTATGTTTACATCTTTGTTGCACTGACACTGTCATACTGTCTCTTCATCTCAATACTTCTCTTAGCTGTCCTGATGCCAGCCTCTCCTGCTTTTCCTACTATATCTCTAGTTTCTTCTCTTTGTGAGATTGTTTGCCTCTACTCACCTTTAAAGTTGGTATTCCACAATGACCTGTCCTTGACCAGCTCAAGGCAGCTCACTCTCTCCATTCCTTCTGGGTTGTTATTCCATTCACTCCTATGGCTTGGTTTCAACACCCACAGATCTGATGACTCTTACATGTCCATCCCTAATCCATTCCTGCCTTGAGCTCTAGAAATGTACATCCAACCATCTCCGGGACACTCAACCTGGATGTTCTATTGGTACCTCTAATTCAATACACCAGCTCCCCAAACCATGTTCTTCCTCCTTGTCCCTCATTGAGATCTAGCATCATGCACCAATTGTTAATTATAAGTCTATCTATTCCAGATGTCAAGTTCTCATTCTCACAGCCTGAGACTCACATTGTTTAGGTTAATAATAAATAGTTAACGTTTAATGAAGAACAGTCAACCAATTATGCTATAGCTTTAAGTAAAAGAAACAGAGACGGCAAGAAAAGAAAGACCAGGTCTAGGACATCAATAGCTGGCAGGGGTGTAGGGGGAAAGTGCTTCCCTGATCAAATCGGTATCAATAGGAATAGACCTCTCATGGGGAAAGCTGCAAAAACAAGACACAGTCTGACACAGACAGGATAGTCTTCTAAAAACTCTCTCAACCAAGTCATGGGAACTCATGCTTCTCCCTACCCTATAAAAGCTTGATCCTTTGATGATTCAAAGACAGGATCCTGGTCATTTTCTTACCTAAGGCCAACTCCCTCATAGCTTCAGCTTCCCAGCAAGGTGCCAGGATTTCCTGGCAGAAATAGCCCATAGACAGGGCAACCCCCAACCCCCGCCACACACACACATTCTCCAGGCCACTTCTGCTTATTTCTATCTTTTCACACAAGCCAGGAAGATAATTTACTCACACCTCTTGTTACTATTCCATTTAATTATAACATAATCCTACATATGCAAACATGACAACAGCAATCATGTTTTATTCCAAGTTCTAATTGCATGTAGCAATATGTGCTTTCACTAAATTATTTCCATCGAGCATACAGAGTGCCATCATCGCCAGCATGCTTAAAGGCCCACCTGCAGCCTCCTACCCCCACCAGAAAAGGCCATTTGAGTTTCACATACTTGCTCTGATGTGATGTGATGTGCTCAGCCAGTGGCCCTTCCCCCTAGATTTCCACATGCTGCATTTGTATGAGTGCAGCTCCACTGTTCATTTTTCTTTCTCACCAGCATCAGAGACCCTGAGATGCTGAGCGGTCAGCTCACCACTCCGCTCTTGCATTTCAGCATATGGACACTCTCAGCTGGGCTTTCTCCTTAACCATTTCTTATTCCTCTGGTTCTAACATGTTCATCTCTTTTCCACAGGCAGATCCCCTATTAATCACTTTTCTTCTTGAATGATACCGTAAGCTAATCTTACTAGCATCAACCAACAATCTTTCTTATTCTTTGCACCTCGCTCCCCCCAAAATACAGAATACAAAAGGGAAAGGGAAGAATGTTTTTTCCCTATCTTCATTCTGAAACTCATTTCTCACTCTAGGAATTGTACGTTCTTTGCTTTATTCTCTCCCAACTCCTTTTCTACGTTACATCATTGGAAACGAGACTAGAAATTAATCAAGTCATGCACATAAAAATGAACACTAGAGAAAGAAAACATGAGATAGTGAGGTGGTCAATTACGAAGCACTGGGGTCAGCAAGTGTCTCAATTTTTGCTTCTGCTCTTCGGAGTTTTTGCTGTTGGGTACATTCCAAGCTAGGCCCTCAAGCCATTACCAAAACAGGTCATCTCAGCAGGTTTTTCTTTTACTTTTTTCCAAAGCTGTTATCAATCAAGCTTTCCCAAAGGCTCACGGGCGATTAGCAAAGCAAAAGGGAGCTCAGTGTCTCAGACACAGGACTACCATCTGCTACGGGAAGCAGGGCTGAAACCAGGAGGATTTGGCCTTTCACTGTGTTTCCGCATTTGAGAAAAAGCCTGAGAGTGCTTTGAGGACCTGAAAACAGCCAGCATGACCTGATCATTTGAAAAAGAAATCCTGGAGCATTCCAGAGTCATGAAGACAAGCTCAGTACTATGCAGCCAAAGGAGATCACTCCTGGGGGACTAGTTTACGGAATGGAAAGAAATGACTTTGAAGAAGTGACTGTCTGAGTGAGAACAATTTGGGACTTTCTTTTTCTTTTAGGGCTGAGCTGCACACTCACTAATCTTAAATGCAAAGGTTGAATATAAAATGAAACAGAAAAAAAAAAGAAACATGTTTTCCAACTGTCTGCATGTGGCCAGCTGCCAATCCGCCTAGCCTGGGCTATGATCCTCGTGCTAAAGTCAGCAGAGACAAGGGTCGCATGTTCTAGTTCTTTCTCATTAGTGTTACACTTTAACCATTTTGGTTGTGAATGGCTTTGAAGTTTAACAGGAGAAACAACAAAAAGTTTGGGATTATAAACTCACTTCTATTCCACTGAGGCAAAAAGGCATACCGTTTCTCTTAACCTTGGTTTTGGATTCATAAAGTGAAAAAATAATAATTCTGCTTCAAGGCTGACTTCTTACTGTTATTTGGGTCCTCGTTTAAATGTCACCTCCTCCAAGAGACATCCTATCTGAAGTATGTCCCTCCCTGCCACCACATACCTGTCACATCACCCAGTTCCAAGTCCATCCTCAAACTCTGCTTTTACATTTATTTGTTGCCTGTCTCCCCCAATTAAAGTATAAAGACTTTGAAGGGAAGGACGTTTTACCCGTGTCGATTTGTTGATTCATTCAACAAAAATTGTTTAGCAGCTTCTGGGTCCCAGATGCTGCTCGGTGCACGGGGGATGCATCAATAAAATCAGGAGATTAAGACCCTGTTTTCTAACAGAGAAGTCAGGCCTTGAACAAATGAGCAAACAATTGACAACATGTCCAGTGGTAACGGGCGTCCTGGAGAAGGATAATGTTTTCAAAGGAATGAAGTAGACCACTGTGGGGGTATAATTTATGCAGGGTGGTCAGGGAAGGCCTGAGGTGACATTGCAACAGAGACCTGGAGAGAAGGAAGGAATAAGATGTGCAGATACCCAGAGCTAGTGTACCCAGGAGGTAGGAGCACTAAGAGCCAGGGCCTTGAGCGGTTTTCCCAAAAACAGCAAGGGCAGTGTGGCTGGAGAGCCCAATGGGAGAAAATGGCAGGGGAGCCCAGCTCCTGGAAGCACATGCGATTTATGCTAAGGGCTTTTGATTTTATTACGAATGAGATAGGACAATGGGCTGCTTTGGGGTAAAAGAATAACTTCTGTATTCTTTGGCTTACTATGATAGCTGTGTGGAGAGGGGATTGAAGAAGGTCCTTTCTTTTTTTTTTTTTTTAAAGATTATTTACTTATTTATTTGAGAGAGCGAGAGAGGGAGGGAGAATGGGGGTGGGGAGGCAAAGGGAGAGAATGTCAACCAGACTCCCTGCTGAAAGCAGAGCCAGAGGTGGGGCTCCACTCAGGCTCTGGGTGGGGCTCCACGCAGGGCTTGATTCCATGACCCTGACATCCTGACCTCAGCTGAAATCAAGAGTTGGACGCTTAAAGGACTAAGCCACCCAAGCACCCCTTGAAGAAGGTCTTAATGGAAGCAATGTGACTATGGAAAGTTATTTATAGCAGTGATCCAGGGAAGAAATAAAGATGTTTTGAATGGGTGGCAGCAATGGTGGTAATGGGAAGGGCTTCAATTTCAGATATATTTTAGAGGTAGAGAATACAGGATTTCCTGACAGATGGGGAAAGCACAGCAGTAGGGAGAGAGAAGAATCAAGAACATCTCCCAGGTTTTGGGGGTGCCTAGCTGGCTCAGTCAGTAAAGGATACAAAACCTTGATCTAGGAGTTGTGAGTTCAAGCCCCATGTGGGGCATAGAGCCTAATTAAAGAAAAAAAAGAACGTCTCCTGAGGTTTTGACCTAAACAACTGAAATGGAGATAGAGAGCTAGAGAGCATAGGGGAGGAGAAGATTAATATGAGAAGCATGGGGGTAGGGGTGATTTTGATTTGACATATTAGTTAACTTTGAAATACATATGAGAAACCCAAGTGGAAATGCTGAATCAGTTAGACATACTAACTCAGAAGTTTGAGGAAACTCTAGAGACTGGAGATATAAATTTGGGCAGCATCAGCAAATAGATAAAATTTGAAATGATCTCTTTCATCACTGTACCCTTGGTGCCCAACACAGTATGGACCCTCAATAAATATTTGTCAAATTAATGAAAGAATGAGGATAAAAGGAAATGACGGGTATGAAAGTGTTTTTCAAACTGGAAGGGCCTCTGCAAATAAAAGGTTATACACAATATTATACTATGGTTATCTTACAAATAGAAAACCTTTGAATGAGCAATAAAGATTTTAGCAAAAGCACAACTAGAAATTTTGCTTCTAACAGAAACAAACTCCAGATGGCTCCTTTCCTTCTCTCCTTTTTGATATTTAAAGTTGATACTGTCAAATACTGTAATTAAGAGCGGTAAAGCACCATAAAAAAACTGAATACCAGTGAAATACAGCAGTGGTTTTTCTCTAATCATGGCTCTTCAAATTGTCAAAAAGATTTTCACAGCAATTTTTCAAGCTGTTTCAGAAGGAGTACTTTTTCAAAAACTACACGGGTTTTATATGGATTTTCCTACCCCAGATGACGTCATAACTCTAAATTCAACTGGCATTATTTTGCATTAAATAAAAGATAGCCCTGACTTCTTTCTATTTGCTTTCTAAGTCACAGTCTGATATTTTCATTTAAAAAAAGTTACTTGATGGGGTGCCTGGGTGGCTCAGTCAGCTAAGTGTCTGACTTGATTTCAGCTCAGGTCATGATCTCAGGGTTGTGAGACAGAGCCCCCCACAGGCGCCGTGCTCAGTGCAGAGTCTACTTGAAATTCTCTCTCTCCCCTCCCTCTGGCCTTCCCTACCAAGCTCACCCACACTCTTTTTCTCTCTCTCCATCTCTCCAAAATAAATAAATAAGTCTTTTAAAAAAGACAAAAAAGTAGCGTGGTGAATTTTATTGGGGAAACTACTGTTTTGGGACTTAAGCAATGATCTGGTAAAATTCTCTGGATTTTTTTTCTTTTAAGATTTTATTCATTTATTTGTTAGAGAGAGAAAGAGCACAAGCAGGGGATGCAGCAGACAGGCAGAGGGAGAAGCAGGCTCCTCGCTAAGCAAGGGGCCCAATGCAGGGCTCTATCCCAGTACCCTGAGATCATGACCTAAGCCAAAGGCACACACTTAAGTGAGTGAGCCACCCAGGTGTCCCTTCTCTGGACTTTTTAAAGCACATGGTAGAAATTAGATATTGCAAGTTATATTCCCTCTACTGATCATAGAAATACAACAAAGGTAAAGGTTTTCTGCCTATGAGAGCTGAGCATTGGGTATGAAGATTTAAGTTTCCTGAACCAAGAGAGGAGATAGTCAGGTAGATGGATGGATAAGTGGATGGATGATGGATGGTTGGGGAGAAGTGAGAGAAGTTGGGGAGTGTTGAGAGAAAGAGAAGCAGGAAGATATGAGAGAGTGAAAGGGAAAATGGGACATTCTGACTTTTAACAAGGGGCCAAAACAATTCAATAGGGCAAGGATAGTCTTCATAACTGACTGGTATAATTGATATCCCTACTGGAAAAATAAACCTTAGGCTTACTTCACAATTTGCAAAATTTAACTTGAAATAAATCATATATATAAATGTAATATCTAAATCTATAAAATGTATAGAAAGAAACATTAAGGAAAAATTTTTGACTTTGATTTAGATAGAGTTTTTGTGACATAAAAAGTATGAATCATAAAAAGAAAAAATCATATATTAACCTTTATCAAATTTTAAATAGTTTTCTCTTTGAAAATCACAGTCAGAAATTAGAAAATCTTGTCAAAGACTGGGAGAAAGTATTTGTTAAATAAATATATGATAAAAGGCCTTCTACTTGGAGTAAATAAATAAAGAAACAAATCTTACAATTCAAGAATTTTTAAAAAATTTTAACAACAGGCAAAGATTTGAACATGCTCTTCAGATGATATGAGAACGGCAAATAAGCATATGAGAAGTTCAACATCATTCATCATCAGAGAAATTCAAATTAAAATCACAATGATACTATTCCATATCTAATAGCATGGCTCAAATATTAAAAAACCAATAAAACAAAACTGACAGTGACATCTGATCTCTAACCATGAGGAAATAATAGGGACTAAACTAGAAACTGGCAAATAGAAAACTGTGGTAGGTTCATACACACACACCTACCTATTACTCAGCTGTAACTACTGACACATGGCACAACATAGATGAATCCCAAAAGCGTTATGCTTAAAGAAGTTAAACACGAAAAATTATTTTCTGCTTAATTCTACTTATATGTTGTTATTTTTTTTAAAGGCAAAACTATAGAAACATAAATAGGTCAGTAGTTACCAGGACCTGGGGGTGGTAGGAGAAAAGTGACTACAAAGGGGCAAGAGAAAACATGTTGGGGGGGACAGAAAGGTTCTGTATCCTCATTATGATAATGACTACATGTCTGTATAAATTTGTCACAACTTACAGAACTGTACACTTAAAAATTGGTCTTATTATATGTTAATTACATCTCTGAAAAGCTGAGAAGAGATATTCATTTGATGAGATTAAAACATATTGGACCATCAAGAAGAAATGATCAGTAAACTAGAAGGCAAATTAATAGAATTTATCCAAACTGAAACACAAAGAGAAAATAAAGTTTTAAGAAATGAGTAGAGCCTCAATGACTTTTGGGCCAGGAACAAGAATTCCATACAGAAGTATTTAGAGCCTCAGAAGGAGAGGAAAGAGTGAAGAAGGCAGATAAAAATATTTGAACAAGTATTGGCCAAAAATATTTCAAATTTAATTAAGAACTTCCATCAATAGATATAATCAGCTTAGTGAATCTCAACATATAAATACAAAGAAAACCAAAGCAAAGCACATCATAATCAAGGTGCTGAAGGCTCCAGATAAAAGCAGTCAGAGGAAAAGAAGACATAAGACATATGAAGACATTTGTATTAAGAATGATAGCTGAAAAAAAAAAATAAAAAAAATAAAAAAAAAAGAAATGATAGCTGACTTATTGGAAATAATGTAAACCCAAAGAGCAAAACCTTCAAGTGCTTAAAAAAAAAAACAAAACTGGTCAAGCTAGAATTATATGTGCAGTGGAAATATTCTTCAGAAATCAGGGCAAAATAAAGACATATCTAGATAAATGAAAGCTGAGAGAATATGGTCCCAGGAGACTCACACCCATAAGAACTGCTCAAAGAAGTTACGCAGGGTGAATGGAAATGATACCAGGTTTACAGGAAGGAGTATAACACACCAAAGATAGTAAATATGTGGTTAAATATAAAGACTACATTTAGTTAACTTCTTTAAAAGATCATTGACTATATAAAGCATGTGACATTGTACCAATGTAACAAATATAGACGTTAAATGTACAACACCAATATCACAAAGATGAGATGGAAGGTAATGGAATAAGGGTGAATATTGTAATCCCTAGAGCAACCACTAAAACAAATAAGAATACAAAAGTTGTATAAAATCCAGTAGAGGACCTAGAATACTATAATAAGTACTATAATAAATAATATTTTGTTAATTCATGATAAGGTAGAAGAGAAAGAATAAAGGAAGAACAAAGGGGACAAAAAGAAAATGGATTTATACCCAACCATATCAATAATTTATATTAAATGTAAATAGACTAAACACTTTGGTTAAAGACAGAAGAACTTATCTTATTGGATTAAAAAAACCAAAACCAAATACATGTTGGTTTCAAGTGATACACTTTAGATATAAAGACACAGATAAATCTTCAGTGACAAAAAATTGAGGAAATACACATCTTCAATATGAGGAATGATAGAAGAGACAGCTCTACTGATCCTGCTGGTATTAAAAGGACAAAGCCAGTTACAATCATATTGAAGGCTTACAACCCAATACTGTATGTATCCCAACTGGCTAAATATTCATCAAGCCACAGATTGTGCTAAACAGGTCAGGTACTTCCTTTTATTTAGGCCTCTCACAATTCTGTAGTGCAGACATATTTTTGTTCATATTTTATAGATGAGAAAAATCAAGGCTGGCAGAGGGTAATTGACTTGCCCAAGGTCATGCAGCTTGTCAGTAGCAGAACTACTTCTTCACTGAACTCGCATCCTGTGGATATTCCTAGCCTGGAAACTGTCTTTATACTTTATAAAGTATAAAGTTATACTTTTTAACTTCCTTTACACTTTAAAGGAAGAACAGGTTTTGCTTTTGTTTTTGTTTTTCTGAAACAATCTGACAGCCTGAAGGTCTTGAAGGAAGAATGGGAAAGCTACTCACTGACTTGCTGCCACTATTGCCATGGGAACCTGAAAAGAGATTACATACACATCAATTTTACAGCTCCATCTTTTAGTAAGTGTGGAACATAACCACAGGCTGCTGACTCCTCGTGGAAAACTGGAAAAATCCATCTAATCAAAAATCTCCACTGCTTTTCTAATACAAAAATCCCAATTCCCCCAATAAGTTGAACTTTGCCAGATGGGGCGGATAATGATTCTCTTTTCCTAAACTGCTGTCCCCCCTCTGCCTACTGAGAAGTGAATAAAGAGAGAAAAAGAAAAACAAAATTAAAAAATAAGACTGAAAAGCAAGCACAAGGGGCTACAATGCACCGGATGCTTATGTCCTAAGAGCCAGATCAGGAGGTGCTGGAGAGAGAGCTCTGGGCACTGATTGAAAGCAGTAGTAAACATCACTGAGACAAATGGGCAAATGTAAATAAATTAGTCTCTGACAATGGAGGCAGCAGCTTCCACTAAAATAAAAACAAAACATTCCTTGGAAGTACACACTTATCTCTGTTGACTATTTCCCTGATGCTGAGGTATAGACATTGTCAACTCAAAGATGAAATCCTGAAATTCAATAAAGCATATGTCTATTTACAAAGAAAGAGTGATGTCCTCGTTTATCTGAATTTAGCCTCTTAATATGCCTCCCTAAAAGCTAATTTGAAAAGTCACAAGGGAAAACTGAAGCAAGAATTGTAGGTACAGAAAAGTAAGTTGTGATTTGCCAATTTTTCTCATGACATACGACTGGCTCAGCCAGCAGAAATGATTTAGAAAATATGTTAATTATAATTTCATTTGGTTGCAAATGGCAGAAGTCCTAAAGGAACAAGGGTTTGAACAACACGAAATTTGATTTCTCTCTTATTTAAAAGTCTGCGTAGATGAGGTAGGGCTGACCTGGCAGCCCCACAATCATCAGAGACCCCCGTTGTCCCCCCACCCCTTTTATTGCTCCACCGCTCCCACCCTGTGCTCTGAGATGGTTATTGGAATGGCAGACCGCACATTCACGAGAGAGCCCATGGGAAGGGGAAAGGGATGAAAGATGCTCCCTTGCCTTTTAAGGGCACTGTTCTCTAGTGTCAGACACTTCTCCTTCTACCCCACTGGTCACGTCAGATGTGACTGGGCCGACCCCTATGTGCCCCAGACAAGCAGGACCTCACATGTTGTATCACAATAGCCAGAGGAAGAACAGTTGCTCCCTGCAACTGCAACTCCAGGGGATTCCAGACTCAGGTTGGACTGATTTATTCATTTGTCATATATTCATTCAAGGCACAATTGTTAGTCATACTGTATATGTTGGGCTTTGTGTTAGATTCTGGAAATAAGAAAGACAATAATGACACATAAATCATTTCAACACAACGTGTAAGGCATTTCATAGAGGTAAAAAAGTAGCCAACTGTTGCATGGCAAGGAACCCTTTCAAGGAAACTTTCCGAGAATATATGCTATGTAAGGTAAGTCTTTTAAAAATAATGACCTTGCCAAGTACACTGATGGAGGAGAGCTGGGGTGGGGGTGGGGAGAGGAGAGATGGAGAGTGCCGGAAAGTGGAGAAGGCATTCCAGGCAGAAGGAGGAACAGATGCAAATGTGACAAAATATGAAAAGTATGGCTTGCTAGGGAGCTCTGGGCGCTTCCATAGGACTTGGAATGGGGATGAGGATGTAGGAAGGGAGCCAGGGGAGGAGCGGTAGATGAGACAAATGGAGACAGGTTGGAGAGCTTATGCATCGTTCTGTGCTCCGTAGGAAGTGCTAGAGAGGTCTAGGAATGAGAGGCTCACAATGAGTTTTGAATAACAACCTGGAGGGTGTGTGGGTAAGTGGAAGGCTAACGGAAGAGGGGCATAACTGAAAGCAGAGCATATGTTCATATCAAACACTTCCTGAGGGTCAAGTCTGCACCAGGCACTACAGGAAGTGCTAAGGATACCCAATGGAGTATCACAGACACAGGAGCCCTGCAGGACCCACAGCAGAGGAAGGGACACGAACCGGTGTTAACTGCCCTCTGCAACACGTGTGACCATGGGAAGGTGAAGGATGCTCTGGGAGGAAAGTAAAGAAAGTGTCTAACCTTGCTGGCAGGGGACCAGAAAATGACAGAGAAAAGTGCACTTTAGTTTATAAAGACTGACTAGAATTTTGGCAGGTAGTCAAGGACTGCAAAGGGCATTCTTGGCAGAGAATGTGGCATCTACAAATATAAAAAGGTATGAGGAGAAACTAGTAGTTCGTGTAGGGGTTCAGGATGCAAGCGTGGGTGGAGGGGTGGAAATTAGGCCCAGATCCGGACGGAGGCAGCTGGAGAGTCACATGATCAGCCCTGATTAGCGATTACAGCAAACGGCTAGTTAGCAGGAGATGAGAGCTCGATATAAAGTGGGTGGAAAGAGCAGTCAGGGAGCTGGAGATTTCCCCTTCGCGCCCCCGATCCACACCATGCCCTCCTCCACTCTGCTCCATGGCCAGGAGGCTAAATCGCACAGATGGCATCCGTCTGCTCTCTTGTCCTTGGGCTTCCAGCTGAGTTTGGCCAATAGGGAACACCAGAAGGATGTTAACAGGGAGGAGAACTTGAGAGAGTGAGGTCAGGTTCCCCGCCTGCGAGGCGACCCAGGTCTGACTTCATGCTCCTGTTCAGCGGTCCCCTCTCCACGGAGCTCTCGCTCTTTTCCTCTCTGCCCCAAGACTCTGGCTTTCTTTTATTCTCTTTGTCCCCAGAACCATTCCCTGACCTTCCCCGCTTGGGTATGGGAGGGGTATGGGGTGTGTGACACTACCCCTGTGGTTTCCCTACACTGTGCCCTTTGAGAATAGTCCCCTTATTAAGTCCTCAAATTATGCATCGAGTGTGCCAACTCTTTCCTGCCAGGATCCTGACGAATATAACCAGTAAACACCACCCTCGATTAAACCATTTCTTCACAACTCTCGTCATTCTGTGAAATCTGGCGCACCCTGTTTTCCAGGGGGGATGATCGAACCCTCAAGAAGCTTCCTGGCTCTCACAGTACATTTCGTTAATTTTGTATGTCAAAGATCACAGTCTGGTGGGTTTAGACGAATTCAAGTGAATGAAGCTAAATTCTTGCTACCAACCAGTTCATAAATGGGGGGGGGGGGAGATAAACTTGTATATAATTAACAGTAAAACCCACCAGACTAATCTCTGGCCTACTTCCCCAGCATGGCACAGTTTAAGCAAAGAGACTGAATGAAAATCATTTCCGTGGGGATATATTGGTCAAAGGGTACAAACTTCCAGTTATAAGATTAACCAGTTCTGGGGATCTAAGGGCATGGTGATTATAGCTAGTAATACTGTATTGTGTACCCAAATGTTGCTAAAGAGTAGATCTTATATGTTTTCACTACAAAAAAGAAATGGTAATTATGTGACAGGATAGAAGTGTTAGCTAATGCTAGGGTGGGAACGATTTTACAATATTTAAATAGGTCAAATCTACATGTTGTACATCTTTAACTTATACAATGTTCTATGTCAGTTGTATCTCAATAAAACCGGGGTTAATAAAGCTAGGGTTAAAAAAAGAACAAAACCTAGTTTAAAGATAAAGAAATGAAGCGTCAGGGAGGGGCTAGATCTTGTGCATGACCGCACAGCTGGTGCATGTGGGAGGCAAGATTTGAATTCCAAGCCTTGATTCCCAAACAGTAGCAAACCTACGTTTTTCCACCACATCTCCCTCCCATGCTAGAACTGCATGCCTCGGAAGCTGTTCATTAACAGATAATTTTTTAAAAATTATCTTTTCCAATTCCCAATTCCAAGGACAGAGACACTAATTGTCCAACTAAATTGGGCATTCAGTTCTAACCCAGTCAGGGTAGCTTGCGGTATAAACAGGCTGCCTGCGAATTCAACCCTTTGTGGGGTGAGGAAGTTTCCAGAGAAAGAGTACTGGTGTAAGATGAGCAGACATCCCTAAAAGTATCTATTACACTAGTCTGTGGGCCCTGTTTAGTCTTTTTTTTATTTTTAAAGATTTTATTTATTTATTTGACACAGAGAGAGAGATCACAAGTAGGCAGAGAGGCAGGCAGAGAGAGAGGGGGAAGCAGGCTCCCTACTGAGCGGAGAGCCCAATGTGGGGCTCAATCCCAGGACCCTAAGATCATGACCTGAGCCAAAGGCAGAGGCTTTAACCCACTGAGCCACTCAGGTGCCCCAGTCTTTTTTTTTTTTTTGTAAGAGATGGGGAGGGGCCTACGGAGAGGGAGAGAGAGAATCTTAAGCAGACCCCATGCTCAGGTGGAGCCCGACATGGGGCTCCATCCCAGGACCCTGACTGAGATCATAACTTGACCACTGAGCCACCCAGGTGCCCCAGTCTTTCTTTAAATGAATAATTTCATAAGGCAGATTGTGATAAGCTGAGAAAGGCTGATTTAAAGTCCATATTGTCTTAGGGTATTTTAGTGTGTGTGTATTTTTTTTAAGAGAAGGAACAATAGCATATTTACAACTCAATTACATTTCTATTATGCTACTTCTAGTCAAATTAGACATTCCTTGGTTCCACAGTGATTTTCCGGGGGGGAGGGGTGTTGTCACACCTGCCACACAGCTGGGTCCAAGGGCTGCCTGCATGCTCCCAGCATGCTCTGGGGTTAGTTTCCATGCCAACCAGTCTAGGAGTGTTTCCACTCTATCTACCCGCTCCAGGACAGACATTAATAGAATAGGCATATACGAGAAGCAGTAAGAGACAGGTTGAATAAGTGAATGCAATTATTTTCATAGCACTGCGGTCCTAAATTATTCCTTATGTTAGTCCCCTTTGTAACACACGATAATTGGAGACAGATTACGATGTCTTTCCTGCTAAGCATTTAGAGCTCTTTCAAATATGCTATCACATTATCCTTACAGCATCTGTCAGAGATAAGAAAGGTCTTATTTTGCAGGTTGGGAAACTAAGGCACAGAATGGTAAAGTGTCCCTTCTGCAACCATAGGATGAGGTGATACTAGCATTAGGATGGAATTCAAGAATCCTTCCTGTAAAATATGCATTTTCACTACTCTTTTCTGCTTCCCTGTCTTCATCAACTTTAAGCTCCAGAGAAAATAAAACTCAGTACAATTTTTGATGACACCTCATCCTCCTTATTGTTTGTGGAAACTGTAAAAATAACAAAAGTGGTAGAAGAGGGTAACTGGAGAGGACAACTGAGTAAACTATTCAAGAAAAAGGCAAGTGAATACAAAGATTGGGGAAAAGGAAAGCAAGAATATATGTTTCACCTAAGTTAAAATATTTCACCTCAATTTTCCTTAAAGGAAAGGAAACAACCACTCAGCTTCAGAATAACAGAAAGTTAATCTACTGGCATGAGGTATATTTGTGACTCAAGGAAACAGTATGACATCAATTATGGCCAAGACTAACAAGAGACACTTCAGAAAGTGAGTGGGAGACTCGGGAAGATGTGCCTCCTTCCCCCCTAAAAGGAGCTAAAATGAGCCCACTTTTCACCTTTTCTGGGATTCTGCCTTTGGCCTCCACTGTGTCAGAGAGAGGAGACCAGGAATGCGTCATGGGAAGGGATAAGAAATGCTGACTCCATTGTTTGAAAGATCCTGAAATTCATTTCACCTCATTACTCCATGTGAAAAACTACAACCCAGAAAGACAGTGCTTTAACCAGTGAATGCAGAAGCACCAGAATGTCATTTCATGCCCCTGATGTTTCTCCAAAGCAATAACCAATCCCTCCAAAAGTCAACTGCCAGTGGCATGCTAGTGTCAGGGCCTTTATGAACCCAGAGCTTTGGTACCCGGTATATTTTTTTTGGATTCATACACACATATGGATGCACACTCACATTTACATTTGTTCCTTTCCTCTCTTATTTCCTTACCCTGCAACATAAAATGTATTGGCTTTATAGCATAGTATTCAGGTATTGTTAATTTTAAATCATAGCATTTCAGCTACAGGATATCAAAGGGGAAGTTCACGTCACTCAAGGGCTTTATCTCCTCTTCTGTGGAAGGGATTAGCATGTTTTCGGTTGTATACAGGATAGTTGTATCACAGTAGATAAAATTAGGACCTTGTTAAGGTCTTTATTTGGAGATTAAGAATGGTTTAAGGAGTTGGGTATGGGTGCCAAGTTGACAAGGGGTTGATTTGTGATGGTTAATTTTATGTGTAAACTTTACCCGCTAAATATGATTTCTGGGTGTGTTTAGGAGAGTGTTTCCAGAAGAGATTAGCATTTGAATTGGTGGACTGAGTAAAGAAAATTGCCCTCCCTGATGTAAGGGGGCGTTACCAGCCCTTTGAAGGCCATATGAGGGAGTGCTGATCTCTCCTGACTTCTCAGATCCAGGAACTGTTAATTCACTCACATCATTTTACCCTATGTCTAGAATCGTCTCGAAGAGTAGAATACTAGCCTAGGACCATCTTCTTTGTCTCTCTCCTGATCACCATCTCTGTGGTATCCACTACCGATGTGCCTTAGGGCAATAAGCTCCCGCTGGACTCCCCACCCTGTTTCATCCCCAAAAAGAGGAGCAGGGCTCTGGAGTAAAGCTTAAGAGGTTCAAATCCTGGCTAATGGTGAACATTCTGCTGACTCATAACATTTATAATAAATGAACATAGGCAATGTTACTCCTCCTCTCTGACATTTAGTGTTTCTGTCTATAAACTATGATTATTAACAGTATCAACCTCATATGGATATTGTGAGGATTAAATGAGATAATCCACATGAAGTTTGTTTAGGGGCTAGAGCACAGTCAGCACTCAATACCTGTTAGCTATTTACTAAAACAACTCTCCAGAAATCTGTCTCAGCCAGGAGCTGTGCCTTTGCTCATCAGACAGGCCTTTCTATCACACTCAAAGAGGGTGAACACAAAGGAAAGCACAGAAAACTAAAGACTGGAAAATAGTGAGGTTGTGGAAGTGGCCAATCAGGAGGAACCAATTAAATAGTTGCCTGAAGCATGTATAAAGGGTCTCTCTGGACAGAATGGAGTATAGTGTGTAGAAAGCAGTTAAATGGGCACAGTTTAAGCCTCTTAGGGCAAATCTAAGAAGGGACGTATTAAGTGTATTCATAAAAATAGACAGACTTTGGAAAATATACTTAATTAAATGAAAGATTTGCATTGAAAACTAGTCTTTTCCCAAGCTCGTTAGAATGGCAAGTCAATGATCCCTTAACAAATTTCGAATGTTGCTTTTATACGGTGGGAAGATTAGGAAACTGAAAAAAACTCAATAGTAAATCTGCGCCATGCCCAGACCTCAAGCAGAACTCAAGCATTTTTAGGCGGTAAAAAAGTAGACCCTATAGGAGAATTCAAGAGACACAAATGATATGCTTAAAGTATTCCGAATGTATCTGCAAAGAAAGATTTACTCTTTGCTGGGTTCAGTATATCGCCTGGAGCAAGAATAATCTCTTCCTCACGTCTCCGCTTCCCACCGGCTTTTTTTTTACATGCTGTCCTTCGTTTGCCGCACAAAGATATTCCGAGTCTGTCCTAAACACAGACACTCCCCGTGCAGTATAATGATAAACTAGCTGTTACAAACAGCTTAGGAACCAGACAGAGTGATCCTACATATCTAACCCAAGTTATTTTCTGTGGCTTAACATATTTTCAACAGCAGCTCAACCGCATGCTTAACTCTAACATAGAATTCCTTTCACCAGCTACGGAAAAAAATAATCAAAGAGACTATTGCTTCTGTGGAAGTTCTTGTTTGTACCTGACGCCAGGGGAATTATCCTTTCCCTCACTCCAACATGCTTTATGGGGTTGCCCCGAACCTGGCTACACTAAGCCCCCCAAATGTATGACTCGGTGTGCACCACAGCCGTGGAGGTTGGAAGAGTCCCGAGAGTGTCAGAAAGACAAGAAAGAATGCTTTGAAGCCCTGAGACCATTCATTATCTCACAGAGCACCTACATAGACAAAGCATTTTCCCTCCATGGTCTGCATTATTCCAGTCCCTTTCAAAGTACAGTAGTCCCCCCTCATGCATGGCGGACACATTTCAAGACATGGATGCCCGAACCTGCAGATAGTATCATACACTATATAGACTATGTTTTTTGCTATACATATATACTTCTGATAAAGTTTAATTTATAAACTAAGCATAGTAAGAGATTAACACAGTAACTAATAATAAAACAGAACTAATAATAACTAATAAAAACTAATAATAAAAGAGAACTAATAAGAACTAATAATAAGCTAATAATAAAAGAGAATAATAAAAGAGAACAATTATAAGAATATACTGTTATAAAAGTTATGTGAATGTGATGATGGGAGATGATAAAGTGCCCACATGATGAGATGGAAGGAGGTGAATGATGCAGGCATTGTGACATAGCTTTAGGTTATTACTGACCTTCTGACAATTTATTGGAAGGATCATCTGCTTCTGGACCACAGTTGACCACAGGTAACTGAAAGCATGGAAAGTGAAACCACAGATAAGGGGGCCGGGGGGTCTACTGTACGGTTTCCAGCAACTGTGACAACCTCTATTCTTTTGAACTTCTGAATATCCTCTGCCCTTCCACCTACATCATCAGGCTTCTGATCACGGAGATAATATGGTAAAATGCCAGCAGGGCCTCAACACAGGAAATGGCCGCCATTTGACTCTAGCTCAGCCTATGCTGCCTCACTATGTGATTAAGAGTTTGGGTTAAAAAAAAAGTTAGGGTTGAAGGTAGACTGAATCAGGTTTGAATTCTGAATTACCTCTCACTGGCTCTAAGACCTTGGACAAGTTATTTGATTTTTCTAAGCCTCAATTCCTCATCTATCCATTGAAGAGAATGATACAGGTACTTCTCTGAGTGCAGGAAAATTAAAAGAGATAATTTATGTAAAGAATTCAATAAGCACAAGAAGCAATCAGTACATAATAGCTATTGTCAGAGAATCCTGCTTTGGAGATGCAGTCTGACCTTCCCCCTCCCAAACATTCCTTCATTCATCAAATCATTATTGATCCATCTCGGACATTAGCAAACCAACCACAGAGTTCCACCAGCTGGAAGTATGAGAGCTCTGGGGGCAAACTACATACATTCAAATTTGAGACTAGTATTCAATCTAGTAGCAGATTATCTTTTTCTGACTCCTAAGAATTATTCCACCAGACTGCTGGGCTCAGTCACATGAAAATCCAGGAAGAAAGTCAATCAGCAATTTACATAAGAAGGTAAACAAATTACCCATAAATACTTACTAATGAATAAATGAATTAAAAATAATCCAATAATACCATTATACCTATCCAAAATGTGAACATTTAAAAATGGTAATATTCATGGGCATCTGGGTGGCTCAGTCAGTTAAGCGCCTGCTCAGGTCATGATCCCAGAGTCTTGGGATCAAGTCCCACATCGGGCTTCCTGCTCAATGGGGAGTCTGCTTCTCCCTTTGCCCATCCCCCTCACTTGTGCTCTCTCCTTCTCTCTTTCTCTCTCAAAAATAAAATCTTAAAAAATAATAATAAAAATGATAATGTTCAGTATCATCAGAAGCAATATGAGATTAATATTGATAAGAATGTAAATTTCTGGAGTATTTTATTAATATATACCAAGGACCAAAAGTTGATATCTTTTGACCCAATAATTTAATGTCTGGAAATTTATCCTGAGAAAATACTCAGAAATAGAAACAAAAATGTATATATGCAAGAATGGTCAAAGCAGAATTATTTTGGGGTACCTGGTTGGTTCAGTCAGTTAAGCATCTGACTCCTGATTTCAGCTCAGATTGTGATCTTGGGGTCCTGGGATCTAGCCCCATGTAGGGCTCCCACTCAGTGGGGAATCTGCTTGAGATTCTCAACTTCTCTCTCTGCCACTCCCCTGCTCGCTAGCATTCTTTCTCTCTCTCAAATAAGTAAATAAATCTTAAAAAAAAAAGCAGTATTATTTTAACAGCAATTAATTAAACAGATATATAGCATAAATACCCAACAATAAGGAATTCCTTAAACAAATTATGATAATTCAATACAATAAAATACCATCTACCCATTAAAAATCATGTTTTCAAAGATTATTTAGTGCCATTTTTAAAAAATTTTGTAATATAATGCAATTCTTAAAAAAATTGATTATAAAACTTCCAAATATGTAGAGAAAATTAACAAAAAGAAATATGATAAAATGGTAACTGTAAATATCTAGAATGAAGGAAGTAGAATCATGTTTATTTTCTTTTGTATGGTTTTTGTATTTCAAATGTTCTGTAGTAAACATGCACTCCTTTTATGATCGGTTTTTATGCTTGTATGTATGTTCCAGTTTCTCAGAGACTCATTATTCTCCGCGGATTTATTTACACTTAAATGTAACCTTCTAGAGAAACAAATCCTCAGCCCCAAATAACACTACTCTAAAACTCCCAGTACGCAGGCTGCTGTGGCCAGTAGAAGAGATACTCGAGGTAGTCAGCGATTCCTTCTTCACCCTTCTCTGCCCAAATCACAGTAGGTGGGAGGAGAGCCTTAGGCTCAAAGGCTGATGTGAAAGTGACAAAGCAGCAGAGACAGGCCAAGCAGATGCAGTCATCTTCATCAGAGACCAGGCTCTGGTCAGGAGGCTGTCACTGAGTTGGCTACGATAACAGTGATTTATTTCTATATAGTCAGTAAGCTGTAGCTGTGCCATTGATTCCCACTGCTATGAAGGTGGAGGAGTCCAGAGGCTGAGAGTATTTGCAAGCTCTCTTTCTCAGGAAAGGCCTGATCTCAGAAGAGAACGTATGGCAGAATAATCACAGTCCTTTGAAGGCATCCTTTGACTTACTGTCCAGCATGGGCCCAAGAGATGAAGGACAAAAAGAGATACAATACTGTGCTGGACCTCATGGTTTCTGAAGGCACGTTCCATCAACTTTGTGAAATTGTAGCATTGTTCATTGCTATTATTTAGCACCCATAGAGTATTCTATTATTCTGGGGCATCTTGCCAACAATAATTAGTAATTTTTCTCATCACTCTGAACAGCATTATTAGCATCATTATCCTCTGAAATATACAAGAATATTATGAAAGCCGATGCCACAGCAGTCACTGGCAAAGCCAAAATTAAACTTATTTTCTGGTTTCTTGATTAATAGTTAGAAGTCTCATATAATATAGAATTGTCCCACTAGAAGTAAAAGATGCATTATTTATATGTAAGATAAATAAGTTGGTTGTGATTTTCTCTCCTCTCAAATAAAAATTATTGTGTATTCTTTTAATTAAGTAATACAATTATACTGTCTGAGTTGCAATTAGTGTCTTCCTTCTCTGGCTTTCCTAGGGGGGGCCTAGCCTCTATTTTAGTTTCTTCTGATTATTTCTGTCCGTGGCTCTTGCTGGCTTTCGTGTTAGTCATCTGTTGCTGCATAACAAACTACTCCCATAATTTGGAAGCTTAAGACAACAAACATTTATTATGTCACATAGTTTCGGAGGGTCAGGAATTTGAGAGTCATTTAGCTGGGTGGTTCTAGCTCAAGATCTCTTTATGAGATGCGCTCAAGCTGTCACAGAGGCTGTGGTCATCGGTAATCTGATAGCTTGACTAGGGCTGTGGTTGTTGGCCTCAGTTCCTTGCTGGCTATTGGCAAAAGGTCTCAATCCCTGCCCTGTGGGCCTCCTCCTTGGGCTATTCACAACATGGCATTGAATGGCTTCCCCCACATCGAATGATGAAAGAAAAGAGTAAGATCGCAAGACAGCAACCAAAATGGAAGTCACACAGTTTTTAATAGCCTATTCTTTTTTTTTTAATATTTTATTTATTTATTTGACAGAGAGAGAGATCACAAGCAGGCAGAGAGGCAGGCAGAGAGAGAGGGGGAAGCAGGCTCCCTGCTGAGCAGAGAGCCCGATGCGGGGCTCGATCCCAGGATCCCAAGATCATGACCTGAGCCGAAGGCAGAGGCTTAACCCACTGAGCCACCCAGGGGCCCCTAGCCTATTCTTGAAAGGGATACAACATTGCTTCTATCATATACTTTCAGTTACACAGAGTAACTCCAGTAAAATGTGAAAGGGAACCAAATAACGGCATGAACATTAAGTAGCAGGGATTTCTGGGGGGTCATTTTGGATGCTGCCTACCATAGCTTTTATTTTTTTTTTTTAATTTTTTTAGAAAGAGAGAGAGAGAGAGGCATAGGGAAAATGAGAGAGAGAATCTTAAGGAGGTTCAGTGCCCAGCATGGATCCCAGACGCAGGGCTTGATCTCAGCCCTGAGATCACAGCCTGAGCCAAAATCAAGGGTCGGACCCTTGACTGACTGAGCCTCCCAGGTGTGGGAGGCTAAGAAACTAAAATAGAGGCTAGGCCTCCTTCAAAACTCCTACCATAGTTTTGAAGAAAGTGTGATTTGCTTGTTTATTCGGTGGTTTCTTCTTGTCTCAGTGGTAGCAAAGCCTTTCACGTTCTTTCACAACCCAATCAGCAGCAGGATGACAGCCAAGAAAATTCATTTAAAGTACAATCTTCCGAAATAACTCAAAAACATTTTTAATTAAATAAATTTTGATCATTTTAACTAGTTTCACTGGCCTTTAGACTGTGGGTCTAGCATGCTGCCATTATTAGAATTTTTGGTACATTTTCTTGAATTGGATTTCCTAGAGAAAATAGTAACATTAATCCTAATAGGAAAAGCCATTTGAGAGACTAGAATGGCAATGAAATATGGTAATTAAGACTTGGTTTCTAAGTCATGCTGGCCGAGCTCAAATCCTCGTTCTGCCCCATCCTGGCTATTTGACTCTGCACAAACTGAGCCACAGAGTGTCACTTTCCTCATCTATAAAATGGCACCTCCCGAGCTCTGGTGCCTGAAAATGGGGCAAGTGTTTAGCCAAGTGCGATCACCGTCGATAATGAAGCGTTCGTGTTTCCGCCAGTATCCACACAGGGCAAAAGTTTCTTGAGGAAGCTTTTTCCAACTTCATTGGCCCCTCCCTCTCCTTTCATCTTAAGGAATTATTTAGTCCTTTTTGCTCTCTATAGAAGGTAGATGTTTCTTTTTTTTTTTTTCTTTAAAGGTTTTATTTACTTATTTGACAGAGAGAGAGAGAGATCACAAGTAGGTAGAGAAGCAGGCAGAGAGGGGGTGGGAAGCAGGTTCCCTGCTGAACAGAGAGCCCGATGTGGGACTCCATCCCAGGACCCTTGAGACCATGACCTGAGCCGAAGGCAGAGGCTTTAACCCACTGAGCCACCCAGGCGCCCGAAGGTAGATGTTTCTTAAGAGATTCTTCATTTTTAATTTTTCGAAGCTGCGACCAGCAAGGGAAAGTAGTGAATAGGGGTTTTATTTCCTTTTTAAAATTAATTTTGAGAATCTGTCTGAGTCAGGCAGTCGGAAACTAGACGATCATGGACTTTGAAGGTTGTCCCCTCACCTTTCCCCTGTTCTGTGCCCTGCTGCCCAGCATTGAGCAAATACGTGACCTGAACTGAGGTGACAGCTTTCACGTGGAGAGCTAGCTCGGGGAGGCCCCAGGAGAGGTGAGCGGCTGCAGCGGAACAGGAGGCATCTATTTGTTACCAACCACACTGATTCTCCCTGCTTGTCTTGAGCAAGGTCATTATGCTCAGCCTGCGACACGCGGGCGCACAGCGGGCCCAGCTGATGGGGCACAAGCCATCAGTATTCCGCACGTTCCACCGGCTAAATTTGCCATTTCATTCAGAATGCTTCTGATTGCATATTTTTTTATATTCCTGGCCTCCTCAGAGAAACGCATGCCACCGTTAGTGATCTGACAGGCAGCAGAGCACACAGTGATGCATTTGTCATCAAACTAAAGGGGAAAGTCATTAAAACACTTGGCAGTCAACCATGAATTTGGTCAGAATCATTTAAGTTATAAAAGTACTTTTACATGCAAGCACCAAAAATAAATAAGTAAATCAAGGAAGAATTGTGGAGGGGGAGAAAGATTTTAATAAGCTAGAATTTACCAAGGAGACTGGCTTTCTCCTCTGATTATGTCCAAATAAAAAGTTCGATGAATGCAGACATTTTTCCAGGCTACAAGATCATTTTCTGGCTATTGAAATGGGCATCGCATATTTTGCAAACCTCAGGAACTCTATGTTTTAAAGTATGTACCTTTAAATGATAATTAATATTTATATTTTATTATGTTCTTCTCAATACCTCTTAGATGTGATAGGACAGAAGATATTTGAATTGCTACTTCACAAGAGAAATAAATGAGGAGCATTGTTTTATGGGCTGTGAAGGGAATGTAAAGTTTGTACTCCTATCAGCAGAGCGAGCTACTAAAAAATGGAAATTTATGATTTTTGCCCCCCAGAAAAACCTCATTAAGCTACTTGAAGAAATGGAAACCTCATGAGCAGTAATCAAAGCATATGAAGCCTCCTGAGTGGTTAACAGAACCCACTTCATCAGACAATTCCACTGAGGACAGAGTTGCCCAAGGACATGCTTCTTACGGAATGTATTATGAATTAAAATTCAGCTGCAGAGAGTGACTTAGCTAGAGAGCTTAAACACTAGACGGCATACATGAGAATCTTCCCTGAGAACCGTACTGGCCTTTCATCACTGTCAAATCCCCAGGAACAATAAACAAGCCAGAGGCAGACTGATGTGCCCCATTCAGGGCAAATCTGTGCCCAGAACGTTCCAGACAGGCAGGCAGTGGAAGGCCCCACTACTGGAGGCCAAAGTAGCTGCATATTACAAGTCGATACAAGTCAGTGAGATTCAGAACCACAGTCTGGGCGTGTGTCAGCTTGTCCTAAGCACGCCTTTCCTGTTTCCACGACTGCTTGTACATGAGCCTAGATACTATTAGCCTGAGGAAGGAACATCTGACAGAAGACATATTAATACTTTGCTTTTCAGGACATCCTGTGGGACCATGTATTAGTTTCTTAAGGCTGCTACAAAGAAGTACCACCAACCAGGTAGCTTCAAACAACAAAAAATTGTCTCACAGGTCTAGAGGCTAGGAGTCTGAAATCAAGGTGTTGGCTGGGCCGTGCTCCCTCTGAGATCTCTAGGAGAGAATCCTTCCTTGCCTCTGCTCCCTTGATATTTGCTGGGAATCCTTGGAATTCCTAGGCCTAGCAATATATCATTCCAACTTTGCCTTCATGGTCACATGATTTTCTTCTCTCCATGTGTCTTTGTCTTGCCATGGTGTTTGCTTTTCTTATAAGGACACCAGTCACACTGCATTAGGGCCTACCCTGATGACCTCATCTTAACTTGATCACATCTGCAAAGACTCAGTTTTCAAATAAAGTCACATCGCAGGTACCAGTGGTTAGGACTCAGTATATATTTTAGGAGACACTATGCAACCCCACCATAGGCCACTTTGGTTGACGGAGGCTGAAGCAAACCATTTAGATGGACAGGATGCAGACTACGAGGGAATTGGTGGCAGAAGACAAAGGATTAGATTGTTAGAAGAGTGTGGCCAATAGTAGTAAATTGATTAACACTGTAAATAAAATAAAAGCTAAGTATTCATTGGATTTAACAGCAGGGAGGTTTGTGTCTATAGAGTGGTGAGGGCTAGGACCATATTGCAGTGGGGAACAGAGTGAGGAGCAAATAAGGGCATGAAGACCATGAATATAGGTAAGTCGCTTAAGATGTTTAGCTATGTGGAGATAAGAGACAAGAAAGCTATTGGAGAGAACACTGATTCTATGCAGGGCTTCTGGTGTTAAGAATTTGGAAGCGTATTACATTTACTTGTGCTTCTCTACACTGAATGGCCACTGATTCATACAACTACCATGAATGAAAACGCTAGCACCTCCCAATTGGTGACAAAGATTGTTTTTGAGAGCATATTGCTCCCTGCTTATAATGGGATGGGCAAGGTGTGGGAAGGCAAGGTTTGAATTGGGAGGGGCTTGTTAAGCATGCTAGGTGAGGATCATGCTTTCCTCTATAGTCATGAAAACTGACTCCGAGTCCACGATTGGCTAAGTCCATGACACTTGTTTGCATTCAGAGCCCAAGAAACTTTCCTGCAATTTGTAAGTCACCTGCTTCTTTCCTTCACTACCTGTATCAGTCAGGGTTCTCCAGAGAGCACTAACAGGATATATATATACTTAAAAAAGATTTATTTTAAGGAATTGGCTCATTGGACTGTGGGATCTGACAAGCCCAAAATTTGCAGGGCAGGTCAGCAGGTTGGGAACTCAGGTAAGGAGCTGATGCTGCAGTCCTGAAATAGAATTTCTCTGAGAAACCTGTTTTTCCTCTTAAAGCCTTCAACTGTTTGGATGAGTGTGGCCCCACCCACATTAGCTAGGGTACTCGCTTTACTTAAAGTCAACTGAGCATAGATGTTAACCACATTCACAAGTCCCTTACAGTGACCACCAGCTTTCCGTTGGATTGAACTACTAGACACTACAGCCTCGCTAAGTTGATCTGTGAAATTTAAGCATCACATCCTCTTCTTCCTAAGGAACTATGAGAGGCCACAGCTTCTGAAAAGGCCTACCAGTTCTGAGCACAGCGATAATAAAGCAAACATCCACTTTAACCTTAGAGGCTTGGATTTAGGCATTTATAGAACAGTATTTTTTTAAATTTTTTTAAAGGATTTTATTTATCTGATACACAGAGAAAGAGAGATGAGCACAAGCAGGGGGAGCAGGAGAGGGAGAAGCAGGCTTCCCGCTGAGCAGGGAGCCTGATGCGGGGCTCGATCCAAAGACCCTGGGATCATGACCTGAGCAGAAGGCAGACGCTTAATCGACTGAATCGCCCAGGCGCCCCTAGAACAGTATTTTTGTAGCAAAATCTATATGGTAAATGGAGTTAGCAGCCACAAATAAAACTATTTAAGATAATGAGTCCACAGAATGATAGGTGCTTGCATTCGTTCTAAAAGCAAAATTAAAACTACGATGGAGTTCTTTGCTCATTCACGGTATAAAAACACCAGACCCAGCCTGTGGCAATTAGCTCATTATCTTATAGTAACACTACCTATTACTATCTGGAGGTGTCATTAACCTCCTTTCTCCTTAGAGGAGAATTTAATACAAGGCAGCTCTGTCTCTTTTACCATTCAGCAGACCATTTAATTATCAAAGGATCAAAAGCATCTTGTTAGAATGTTGCTATGCAGTGTGGATTCCAAGGGAATTAGGAAGGACAACTTAGGTGTAATTTCCTGAAAGAAAGGGCTGTCAACAAAAAAATGAGAGCACAGACGATGACAGCTTCAGAACCGTAACATGTCTATTTCTGTATTTCTATCAAAGAAAACTCTATTAAGATAACTTACAACAGGAAAAGCATCCAAACAAAGCAAGAATGTTTCTCATCTACATGAACTGAACATTTGAAAGTATCACCAAAGGTGCTTACTCCAGAATGCCATATACTGTTATTAGCCTTTAACATTGTAGTTCAGGTCATGTACCAAAAGACTGCTTCTCCAAACTCCCACAATTATATGAGGTTTAAGATCCTTCATTTCCTAATCATATTCCTTCCACTCAGAAATGATTTTATTACAGCTTCTCTTGAGATTTTTTTTTTTGAAATTGAAATGACATAATATGCCAACAGAAAGATAGAAAACTCATAATTGAATATAAAAGGGTGTCATTTATAACTCATCCTTCCCGGACAAAACCAGCTCACCTCTGTATCAAAGCTTGCCGGGTTTACGCCAGGGCTAGAAAATGCAGAGAGCTGTTTAATGTTGAGTCTTGGAAAGGAATCCTGGAGCCGCCTTTTCTGTTTATATTTCCCGTCTCCAACCTGCACATAGGATTAGAAGATGTCACTCAATTACATTTCAATTTTTCTGCCAGTTGCATTCATTAAAAAATTTCAGAAATGTTCCGGGAAGGGTCATTTATTGAATGGATGTTAAATTTGCCATTAGAAATTGACAAGTACCCGGCAGCACATTTTGTTCTCTCTCAGAGATCATTTATTTCAAAATACTGTGTTTTTGATAAGTGGACCGTGTTTGGGACTTTAGTTATCATAGAGACTATAGTAATTCCCCCTTACAGTGTTTTAAATGCTTTTATTATTAGGTCTTATCAAGAAAAAAAAATGTGGATTATATTAGTGAAGGGGATTATTTTTTATTACATAAATATTTTATGATATCTATTTTCCATTTCTTGCCCTGACACTTTATTACTACCCACTCTTATTAATTCCATGCTTGATATAAATTAAATGTGAGATTTTGATGTGTGTGGTTGCAAGGCCTTGAGGGCATAAAATCCCTTCTCTAAAATTACAATTACTTAACTTCTCCTAGGATTGATATGCCTCACCACAGTCCCTGAGCTATCCAAGAAAGAGATCATTTAGAAACAAAGCAGCAGACTTCAGAGGTGATAACACAACCTCCTACTTACGCCGTTTGTGGGAACTCCAAGACAGTTCACCACGAAATGTTTCATAAAGAGCTTATGAAATTGAATACAGTCAAACTTTCCATTGTTCAGGGGCTGGTGCTCTTGCCTGGGGACCTCATTACTTGCTGGCACCTCTGTGTGAAGCTAGATTGGGCTCAGGAAGGTGGAGAAACCGACCCACACCATGGTCACCACTTGTTAGCAACTCGAAGGAAATGCAGACATGGCAGCTGAACCGCACTCTGCCTTCCTTGGGGACTTAGCCAGGCTCTCCTCCTCTCAGTTACATTACAAAATCGACTGGGCCGTTGTTATTTTTCCAAGTTTCTCCCAAAAGAAAAAGGATAAACACACGTAGAAATGCTTAAACCAACAGGATATGATTAGGAACAAGGAGGATGAAGAATAAAGAGAAAGAACACTGGAAAGATAGGCTAGATCAGATGTCAAAAAGACAGGAAGCTCAAAAGCGTGAATGGTTTTGCACGCCCTAGCTCTTAAGTAGCTTACAAACGCCTTTTTAAAGGAAAGAATTACCTCCAAGGTTAACTTATTTCATGAGATATAGATACATATGCATACATAGATATACATAAGCACACCCATATTTACATATTGTACACACATATGTAAAAATATATGTGTGTATATGTATATATAAAAAATTCCCCAATCATGTGTCCTTTGTGGTTGACTGAAGCTCTTGGTTAACCTTGCATAATCTTCATTCTGGGGTCCAGGCTGAAGAAGAAATTCCTTTCTACAATATTGCTGGGCTCATGCCAGAGAGAAAAAAGGGAGAGGGTCAGATAGGCAGTGAATCTGACAACCTCCACTGGAAAATGGCACGTTCACTTCACCCACTTTTTTTTTTTTTTTTTTTTTTGGCTAATCAAGTGGTATAGCCCAATCTGAAGTCAGGAAGATGGGAAGTATAATTTTCCCACAAGAAGGAATCCTGTAGGAAGAGACAGGAAATACTTCTGAAAAATAAGGTAATTTCTATGTGAAATGGAAAACTCGGCCTGATCTCTTTTTGCTTAGAGATTTCATGGGAATCTAAATCATAACAATTATATAGGAAATAACAGAAAACCAACGGAGTTCAAATTAATATTTATTAATTTTGTGTTAAATGTTTTTATTTATTGTGTTAAATGTTTTACTGAAACGAAAACACCACGTGCTATGAGAAAATTGTTACAAAGAGCTAAGGTCTTGCTTCAGTTTGGTTTTGTTATTATCGCTTGTGTTTGAGAGTTAGTTAGGCATGCCTGGTCTGGGATGGGACATGTAGCCACTCCATTCTCCCCTACTTTTCTCTGCTGGAGCCATTGTATGAAAACCTGCCTACACTTTGCTTTCACAGCATTTGCCCTTCACATGGACCAAACTCATTACAAATTATGTCCACTTCTGTTCATTTTTCATTAACATATGACATTTAAAGTCATACAACTTGGCGCCAATAAGATCATAAAGATATCTGCAACCCATACAGTGATATTTTATGATAAGACAATCTTTTCAGGGGCGCCTGGGTGGCTCAGTGGGTTAAAGCCTCTGCTTTCGGCTCAGGTCATGGTCTCAGGGTCCTGGGATCAAGCCCCACATCAGGTTCTCTGCTCAGCAGGGAGCCTGCTAACACCTCTCTATCTCTCTGCCTACTTGTGATCTCTCTCTCTGTCAAATAAATAAATAAATAAATAAATAAATAAATAAATAAATAAATCTTAAAAAAAAAAAAAGACAGTCCTTTCTAAGATCCCAAATAGACTTCTATTATTTTTTACTGATTTTTGTGGTTGTTATTAAAACACAAAACTCAAAAAACTCCTGGACAACCTAAACGTGACCTCTCTCTTCCCATAAGAATGTTACCCCAGGGGTCTGGGGACACTGTTATATCAGGGAAGGGAGCCATTGAAGAATTTGATGCCAAGGACTCTTAAAAATCAAATTTATTTCTGGGAAAGATCAGGCTTAAGTAACCAATGGTCAGCAGTTAAGGAGGCACGATGATATGATGAGTAGGAAAAGCAAAGGCCTGAACTTAAAGGTGGTTATGAATAAAACTAAATGATGGAAATGCAATGTTTAACGTGCCAACTATGAAATCTAGAGAAAAAAAACTTTGAAAAAGCAGGGAGAGCTGAAGGGGGATAAAAAGTTCACCTAACTTCCAGTACATAAAACTTCTGTGCCAGTCTCCCAAAACCAAGAGAAACTCTTCACAAACAAATATGTGGATATATGATTAATCACAAAAATTGGAGAGAACACCAAACGGGGTTAAAAAAAAGAGTTGCAGTTTGCGCTTTGCTACTCCATAGCCATATCACTTTGGCTAAACAACAATCTGAGTTTTTAAAGAGAAGATTCATGAGCAGCCCTGCGTATTTCACAAGTGGTTTAGACAGTAATCTACAAGGAAACACATGAAAGCAGTTTTAAATTCAGTTCAACAAACACCTCCTGGGTACTACTACATGGAGGGAGGAACTTGGAAATGTGTCAAGTGCTATACGAATATCAGTTATCATGTGAATTTTCTTCCTGTTCCTTCTGTTCCCGGAGCCTGGAGAACCCAATAATAAAGTAATAGAATGGAAAGTTTTGCGTGGAACTCATCGGAGCCGGAGCCAGGCAATATTTGAGCATCGTAAGGTACAGAACATAAGCTAGGAAAAAACTCTTATGTACAAGATATCTGATTTCCTTTTGAGTCTGCTCTTTCCTGTTCCATTACACCCTCTGTGCCTGGACTCCCCCGCGGCCCCATCAAGCCTCATACCAGAGAACTGCTGCCCATGCCAAAGGCTGTGACACAGGAAGATGAAGAAACTTCAAAGGAAGAGAACTGGCCCCTACGCTAAGGGACTGAGCTGAGGAAGCAGAAAAGGAAAGAGGAAGTGTGTCTAAGGTAGTGTTTTCCATTTCCGAGGGGAGCAGCCCCCTATAGCATCTGGAAAGCCCATGAATGGAGCCCCAGACCTATAGACGACACATAGATAAGTCAGGGAGAGAAGAGGTTCTGCACGAGTCAGACGGTTACTGGAGCCAAAGAACGGCTTGCACGTCCTTTGGGGGTCTGTGTGTGCATTGGCTCAGCTAAGGCGAGGCTTAGCCCCTCCTCACCTCACTCATCAGCGGACGCCTGGATTCTGACAGGGGAAAAGGACAGGATGGAAGTAAGTCATGTGGGATCCATCACTAGCTGACCAGTGAGACGTTCTTCTGACCTTCTCATTCCCTCCCACCTAGACAAGGAACACAGTGTCCCTACTACACCAGTATTTTAAATCCACCCCCCTGCTACAGTATGGTAGCCTATTCTCCAGGAAGGTTCAGAAACTGCTAAACATTGACATACGCAAAGAACAAAGAGCGTCTTGTGGGAAAGCAGGTTTTAGACTAGCAAGATTTATCACTGTTTGATGAGTTTTATCTTCTATATTTTGATTCCTGACTTTTCTATAGTTTTCTGAGACTATTAAACTGAAAGTAAATGCAGGTTATTGGCTACTAAGCCTTGTTAAAGGAAGTATTAAAAGGAACTGTGGTTAAGCTACTGGTCTTCCATCTCACAGAGGGCAATTCAGCTACATACAAGGACACATTGTGGGCTTCAAGTAAATCAGATTCAGCAACTTTTTAAAGGTGGATTTGAAATCTGCGATGGACCCAGGGAAGTAAAACATTGGAGAATACTGAGGCCGATTCAGAAATCATAATATTTATCAAAAACCTTATGGCACCTTATCCTTCCAGTACAAAAGGTCACATAATAACACCCCCGAGCAAGAGAGAATGTTGTTCAGTATCTGAAATGAAACACGAATAGGGTTGCACAACTTCGCAGGAGTTTCCCAATTATTATAACAACACTGTTCTCTTGGAATGTTAAGACTATCCTTCCTGGGTGCCTGGGTGGCTCAGTTGGTTAAGCAACTGCCTTCGGCTCAGGTCATGATCCCGGAGTCCTGGGATCGAATCCCACATCGGGCTCCCGGCTCCACGGGGAGTCCGCGTCTCACTCTGACCTTCTCCCTTCTCATGTTCTCTCTCACTCTCTCTCTTTCCTAATAAATAAATAAAATCCTTAAAAAAAAAAAAGACTATCCTTCCTTTTCATAGATAGGCAGCTTAAAGAACTATCTTCTTTGTCAACACCTTCTGAAGCCTCGAGACACTTCCCTAAATCGTGTAGGTCCCAGTGTATCTCTCCAGAAACCTATAAGAACAAAGCTTCCGATTATTGATTGCAGCAGCCCGTGAGCACCTGTGCCTTCAGAAATGCCGGACACCCTGGGACTTGAGGAACTCACCAATAGTATTATCTCGTTTCTAAAAGAGAAGATTGGATTAAGAGAAGTTGAGTGTGTTGCCAAAAATAATTGAGCAGTTATTGAACGAGGTGTGAGCAGATCTAGTTGTGGTTCACTTCATCTACTGGGATAAATCATGTCTCCAGCATGGAACTGAATTTTAAAAGATCAGATGCTACTGCCACAGGGAAGGGAGGGAATTCTAAGAGGTATCAATTTTAAGAGGAAGATTTGAAACAATAAAAAACATTGTGGATCCTGGAAAAATATGAAAAAATCTAAGTGAATCCAATAAATTTAACTAGTGTGAGACTATTGACTGAATAATATGGCTCTCACTGTAATATGTGTATATATTTAACTTCATACTAATGGGTCCCCTGAAAATTTTTACAGATACCATTTTTTTAATTTTATAAATCAGGTTGCATTTCAAATCTCCAAAGGAAACACTATTGAAAGAAGGAAGCCTGTGTAAATCTTTTGATATATATGTGTATCCTTTTTAGAATTTGAGTCTTCACTCTCTCATTTGGAAGCTTTATAGTCTTAGATTCAGTACCTTTGTGTTTCCTGATAGCAGGGCTTGCCCAAAGTTTAAATTAATAGGAAAATACTATTTTGTAACAGTGCATGTTTGGCAGATGTATGAGGGTAGAGTATATTCATAAAAGGCTTTTAGTTGTATTGTAGGCAATGGTATGAGAGTAGCAATTGATACCAAGGCAACGTTCTTTTTTCTCCTAAATAAAATCTCATAAACATATTTTTAGACCATACCCATCTGCTCCCATGGCCTTAAATTGTTAGGCATGTCTTATATGCATGGGTTGGCTCTCAGAGAGTTATCTTTTTCACAGATATCTGTCTAATTGGTCGCAGCTGTTAATCAGGCACATTGTCACAAATCCTGTAGTATAGCATTCATCCTAAAGGTTGGTAGTTTTTTACATTTTGAAGGAAAGCCATACGCCTTAGGCAACATGGAATGCAGTAGATCTCAAGTAATTATATTGAGTCCATGTAATTTGGCCTGAAATATCTGACTTGAATGTTTATGTTGATCAAACTCTCCGGGAAACTGTCAGGCCTTATCAACACTTTGTGCTGTTCACACATAACCCAAGAGGAAATGTCACTTTAGCACTGTGGTTATAGGCTTTGGGAACCAAGAATTGAAAGGCAGGGTGCTCTAAGTGGAAGGTTGGTTTCAGCAGACTGGGGTTGGAATCAACTTTCTATCATTAATTCTTTACATTACTCAGCCACCTTTAAGTGTGTAGACAGATGTCAAACTGTGCTAGACCCTGGGATACCAAGGAGAATAAGGCATAATCTGGCCTCAAAGGCTACCCTCTACCTGGGGCCGCTTCAATCACCAGGTACAATAAGACCAGGCTCATGCTCCAGACATCCAGACCCATAGGCCCCTATACCCTCCAAGGCTTCGACCCTAAAATCTCTGAGACCGGCTTGAAACGACCTCAAGTTCATGGAGCCAAAATATCATCTCTTGGGTCCAGTGCCCACTTTCCAACAGGAGACTCTCAGGACTAAACCCACCCATTTTTCTCATCCTTGTTCTTATCAGTCAATGCTCCTTTAATCTATTTGGTAGGCACTACTATCACTATAATACTTATCCTTCTTTATCCTCAAATTGATGACCTAATCTCTCTCTCCCCTGAGTTCCTAGTCCCTTCTCTTATCAGACTGCTTCCTATCACCTCAAACTCCCTTATAGAGCCTTCCTCCACTTCCTTGCATTAACTGAAAGCTGACGCTTCAAGGATATCCACTTCTACGTTGTTCCTCTAAATGAGGCTCTTTATCCTCTCATATATCAAGCACCTAAGGTCAGTGGTATGCTTTTCACTCCTCAATGCCTTAAACCTTTAAACTCTTAAACATCATCAACCCGGGGCACCTGGGTGGCTCAGTGGGTTAAAGCCTCTGCCTTCGGCTCAGGTCCTGATCTCAGGGTCCTGGGATCGAGCCCCGCATCGGACTCTCTGCTCAGCTGGGAGCCTGCTTCTCCCTCTCTCTCTGTCTGCATCTCTGCCTACTTGTGATCTCTCTCTCTCTCTCTCTCTGTGAAATAAATAAATAAAATCTTAAAAAAAAAAATCATCAACCCCTGTAGCAGACTGCATTTTCCAAAGGAGGTTATAGCACATCCCCCACTCCAGCTGGGTGACCTTACTTCATGGATGGGAACCTTCTCATCCTCAGCAAATGTACTTGCATCCCTCTCACCTTCCTTCCCTCTCCTTCTTCTACTCAGGAGTCTATTCTTTTTTCTTTTTTTTTTTAAGATTTTATTTATTTATTTGAAAAAGAGAGAGTGAGAGGGAGCATGAGAGGGGAGAAGGTCAAAGGGAAAAGCAGACTCCCCATGGATCTGGAAGCCTGATGCGGGACTCAGTCCCGGAACTCCAGGATCATGACCTGAGCTGAAGGCAGTTGCTTAACCAACTGAGCCACCCAGGTGCCCAGGAGTCCATTCTTATAGCCATTCTTTTCTCATTCCTGCATTTTAGGCTTGTCCCCTCTAATAGATCTTTTCAAATGCCAATAGTATTTAAGCATTTTCATGTTTTTGCAAACAAAAAAAGAAAAAAGTATTTGATTGTCCTACCTCAAAGATAGCCTCCTTTTATAGCCATGTTTGTCAAGAGTTGTTTATCCTTACCTTTTCCATTTCCTCACTTCCTCCCCACTCCTAAGCCTGCCCTATCTGACTTCGGTCCTACCAATTCACCAAAATAACACTAACCAAGAAAACATAGACCTCCATTGTGCTCATTTTTCTGGATATTTTTCAGTCTTTGTTATAAATGGTGTCAGAACAAGGGGTATAGTTTTAGGGGTGAAAAAAAGGATCAGAATCATTCAAGGAGAATTCTGAATATCAAGAGAGAGGGGGGGAGGAAGAGGAAGAGAGAGAGTACCGAGAAAAGAACTTCAGAGAATGCTAACACATGGAAGGGATAAGAGAAAGAATTTTGAAGAAGACTGAGAAGGCATGGTTATGACAAAAGTAAAGAACAATATTATGGAAGCCAAGGGAGAAAGGAGTTTCAAGTAAATAATAATACATGTATTGTTTATCATATATATTCATGTAGTGTTCTTATATGACTGAGACAGCAAATGTCCCCTGGATTTAGGAATTAGGAAGAGGATAGTGACCCAAGCACCACAGAATAATGAGACAAAAGCCTGATGAAAGAAAATAGGAATGAACGCACTCTTTTAAGAAGCTTATCTACAAAACAAGAGAGATGAGGCAACAACTAGAATTCTCTCTGCGCCTGTTTTCAATTCTGTTAAATAGAGACCGCAGTAACTGACCTTGAAGACTTGTTGTGAGGACTAAACTAGAGGAGGAATAGATGTATGGCAAGTAGCATAAGCCGTATAAATGATAGCCATTGTTATAAAGGATGAACATGAAACATTGAGTCAATTTCTCATTGGCAGGAAGAAACTAATGGGGAGGGGTTGAAGATAATGGATATAAGAGAAGAATGATAAGAAAAGGTCCTATGACCAGACTAAACAAGATCAAGCAGCTAGGTGGAGAAGCTATCTTGACCAGGAAGAAGGAGATATCATAGTCCCAGACTGAAGAGAAGGAGAGAGGGACAAATGTTGATACAGAAGGTGACCTCTGGAGAGAGAAGAGCTGTGAAACTGATGAAGTCTGTGACTGAAAACCTTGATCATTAGAAAGGTATGAGGGGAGATGATCTGCTGACAGTAAATGTGTTAGGGGCAAGATAAGAGGCGTGAGTAAGATAGAGTAGCGGCCAAAGGGAATGAGACATAATGCTAACCAAAGACAATTTAAGTAGGTGAGCATTGCTGAGTGAGTCACTGAAACTGGAACCAGAGATGTGGATTGGGCCCAACCTGCACAGTTGTGAGCTTTGTTCTCACTGGCCTGGTTGGAGCCATGTATTTCCCATCTCCCACCATGAAACATAAGCTCCCTGGCGGTAGGATATGCGTTGGTCTTGGTCACCACTATACCCAGTAATTGGTGCAAGGTAGGTGCTCAATAAATAGCTATTAAAAGAACAAATGAATTAATGGATATAGAAATGCAAAAGGAAAATCATAAAGTCGTGAGAGTTTGGGATGTGTAGAATGGAAGAATTAGAATGGGAGAATTGAGGGAGAGGATAGAATTGAGGGAGCATATAAGAAAATTATGAGAATCACATAAGTGAATCAGACGAGCAATCTGGAATGAAGAGAAGCCACAAGAAAACTGCTCAACTGAGACAAAATGGCAATACCCTACTAGGACAGGGGATTTCATTAGTCAAAAAGAAGACTTGGCGGCACCTGAGTGGCTCAGTCAGTTAAATGTCCCACTCTTGATCTCAGCTCAGATTATGATCTCAGGGTCATGAGATCAAGTCCTATGCCAGGCTCTGTGCTGGGCATGGAGCCTGCTTAATATTCCCTCTCTCCCTCTCCCTCTGCCCCTCCTCCCCTAAAAGAAGGAGGAGGGGGAGGAGGAGGAGGGGGAGGAGGAGGAGGAGGAGGAAGGGGAGGAGGAGGAGGTCGTTAGTGGAATAAGAGAACACAAGAGATCTGATTGGTTTTTTTTAAACTTCAAAGGTAGAGCTATTACCAGAGATAACAAACCTAGGATATGTCCAGGGGATTGAAAAATTTAAAAAAAAAAAAATGGAGACAAAAGTCAAAGGAGCTAAAGGTCAAGGAACTATGAGATCAGAGTAAAGTTTTAATTATTTTTCTAACTTTGGTACCATGAAACAGACTGAAAAGAAACCATACTGGATATCTCTCCTCCCAGGGTTACTTGTACACTTCTTAACTTACCTTCCGGAAGGGTGGGGACTACACCATACTCATTTTAGCTCAATGGTTCACACATAGATGGAAGTTTGTTGAAGTGAATAAAAGATAAGGGAGAATTGCCTATTTTCCTTCACTCATACACATCATTAAGTCAGAACTGTCAATCAAAAGCAATTCTATGAAAATCTATCCAATTCATGCTCCAAGGGAGGCTAGCCAAATGTTAAAAAAAATAAGAGATTAGCAATTAATTTAGCAGTAGAGATGATGTCAATGACAGATCGCCTCAAATATTATATAATTTCTCCCTTTAAATGACTGTTAAATGTGAGATTAAAAAAAAAGTTTAAAGTTTTATAAAAATCTAATCAAGAAGATATACCTGGTATTGAATGATCTCAATTATCGAAGTGCCCAACCAATTGGTCAGCATGTCCCATTCTCTCTCATCCTTAGTTTTCTCAGATACAAAGTAGGGGATTAACAGTATTCTCCCTCTAGGATGTTTAGATGATTAAATGAGATGATATTTGTAAAGACCTTAGCACAGGGTCTGGCACCAAGTAAAAATTTAAGAAATGAGAGCTATAGCTATAGTTATCCATGAGAATGAAGCAAACTCCAGGCCTTCTAACCTACCTCCATATACCCAGTCATCCATGGATAAGAGCTCAAAAGTAACTCTGGCCTTCTACGAATAAATAAATCTTTAAAAAAAAAGTGTTGAGGGGGAGGGGGCTCCTAGGTGGCTCAGTTGGCTAAGTGTCTGACTCTTGATTTTGGCTCAGGTCATGATCTTAGGGTCCTGAGATGGAGATTCAAGTTGGGCTCCCTGGAGTCTGCTTCCCCTCTCTCTTCCTCTGCTCCTCTCCCCAATTCATGCTCTTTTGTGTGAAAGAAAAACTCTCTCTCTCTCTCTCTCTCAAATAAATAAATAAATTTTTGAAAAAAGACAACTCTGGCCTTC
This sequence comes from Nasua narica, assembly GCA_028533885.1. Taxonomy (NCBI): domain Eukaryota; kingdom Metazoa; phylum Chordata; class Mammalia; order Carnivora; family Procyonidae; genus Nasua; species Nasua narica. The sequence goes on along the minus strand of CM052797.1, from coordinate 90,600,256 downwards.
CAGTTCAAGTTGAAAGACAGAATATATGCATTTACTTTCCCTTCCCCCAACCCCACTGAATCACAGTAAAGAAGCATAAGAAGAAATTCATGTATGAAGCCCTAAAAATCTAAATGTATTAGTTTTCTAGGGCTGCCATATAACATATCACAGACTGGGTAACATAAACAACAGAAATTTATTTCCTCATAGTTCTAAAGGCTAGAAGTCCAAGATTGAAGTGGCAAAGGTTCTTGGCTCATAGATAACCATCTTCTCCCTTTGTCTTCACATGGTCTTACGTCTATGTCTGTCAGCGTATGAATTTCCTCTTCCTAAAGAGACCCCAGTCATATTACATTAGGGCCACTCTAATGACCTCATTTAACCTTAACCACTTCTTTAAATACCCTATTCCCAAATGCAGTCACATTCTGAGGTACTGCAGATTAGGGCTACAACATATGAATTTGGTGGGGGGATACAATTCAGCACATAAAAGGAACACAGGCAAGAAGTAAAAAAAGATACAGATACATTTTTGGAAAACAAAATACAATTGGAAACCAACTGATGGATAATCTAGAGCAGAGATAGACATGGGTCAGAGAGGGTGACTCTGGAGGATTCAGATACAATTCATGGGAGAGGAAATAAGACAAAGTAGAAATGAAAAAAAGGAAATACAGAAGCCAAGGAAAAATTTTTAAGAGGAAAAAAAAGAGAGAGTATCTGGGTGGCTCATTGGTTAAGTGTCTGCCTTTGGCTAGGGTCATGATCCCAGGGTCCTGGGATTGAGTCCCGAGTCAGGCTCCGGGGTCAGCAGGGAGTCTACTTCTCCCTCTGTCCCTCCCCCTCCTCATGCTCTCTCTCTCTGTCCTTCTCTCTCTCTCTCTCTCTCAAAAGAAAAAGAAAAAAAAAAGGAAGGAAACAAACCAGGACAGTCAATAGTGTTCTAACAGGAATTCCTGAAGAAGACAACACAAGTAGAGGGAGGAGATTATTAGAGAAACAATAGAAGAAAAATCTTCCAAAAGACCAGTCTTCAGACTGAAAGAGTAGACAGTACCTAAGAGAACGGAAGAAAAAAGACTCCCCAAACCCTGGAATGTCAATAATGATGAAAAGATTGCCCAAATTTTGAGAAATAAAAACCAAATTACTTACAAAGGAAAGAGAATTAGGTTACATGATGCTGCCTATCAGCAACCTTGAACAAGATGTAAAAGATGGATCAAGGCCTCTAAAGTTCAGAAAAATGGTCTTAGATCCAGAAAAATTCTGAGTAGAAAAGTGAGATGCAGACTTCCAGACATACACAAATGCAAAGTCTCCCCCCATGGATCTTTTCTTTAAAAAATAATTTTATCAGACTCTTAACTCTTAACTCTTAGAGAACAAACTGATGGTAACCAGAGGGGTGGTGGGGGCCAGGCATGGGTGCCATAGGGGATGGGAATGAAGGAGCTCCTCACTTGTGAAGAACACTCAGTGTTGTATGGAAGTGTTGAATCGCTAGGTTGTATACCTAAAATTAATATTACACTGTATGTTAACTAATTGGAATTTAAATAAAAACTTGGAGTTTTTTTCTTTTAAAGGTGAGGATGTATTTGTGCAAAACAAAGAATAAAAACCATAGGCAGAGAGGGATAGAGGCAAAGAGAGCTGTAGGAACATGAATTGCCTATGTTAGCTCATTTTAAGTCACTAAGTAAATGTAATAAATCGAGATAGAGACACTTAACTATATGATTTGAAATTATGAAATTTGCCAATAGAATGCCTGAAAATAGAAACACAAGTAAAAATTAAATTGGGGGCAGAGCACGATTACTCTTAGCTAAATTCTTCAATCTAAAACAGGAAGATAATAAAGATAAATGTCTATTATGTGGCATCATGCAGTTAACTACCAAAAGAGAAAGACACAAAAACAGTCAGAAGAAGTTAACTTTGAACTTGCAGGGATAAATTGAAAATGGGAGAGGGGGCGTGGGTAGTTCAACATGGGAAGACTTATTTTGTCCTCTGCACCATTGAAAATTCTATTTCCATTTAAAATGCATTATTTTCATAATAATTAAAAAGGAAACTTCCCAAAGATTCCTAAATCTCAGACATCATCCTCTTGATCCACAGTTCAATCCACTGCCACTGGGTTTAGGGACAATTCTTCAAATAGCTACATGCTCTCCACTTGGAAGAAATTTCCTCAACAGTAAAAAAACTGGACACTTACATGTTCAGCACTTTATCTAACACAGACTTTTCCTGCTAAACAATATTTCATAGAATTTTGGTTGTGGTTCTATTCTCTACCCTATCCCCACTCCTTTTTTATCCACATCTTTCATTTTTTCTGGTCACATCGTTATGAACTCACACATTCTGTGTGATCTAATTATAAAATTTCTTCTTATGAATCATTAGCACCTTTAGCCTGCAAAATACATCAAATCTGTATCTTTCTAATGATAAAGTTAACACATGTGATAGGATTTTTTAAATGCTGTATTTCACACGTGTCGTATGTGTAAACCTATGTGATAAGGTGGCTGTAATTTCCATTGTAAGGGTGAGTATCAAAGGACAGACTGGAATAACACTTTTATTTAGGACTGCAAATCGAATGCCACTTCATCACTGTGGATTAGTTCCCCAAGCATAAAGTGGACGGTGAAAGTTGAGCTTTCAGAGGTCCCTTTGCCCATGTTTGTGCTGGTGTCTCTTGCCCATCTTACCCAAGAATCTTACTGATAAGGGTCATTTTTCCACTCGCTTATTGTAACATTGTCAATAAACTTCAAATTCACAGTAAATAAACTGAGGTCTCTCGGTTTCTTTTTTTTTCTTTTCTTTTCTTTCTTTCTTTTTTTTTTTTTTTTTGGTCTCTCAGTTTCTAATACCCTGAACAACAAACAAGTGAGCTTTAGACATAACTGTGACATCACTTCCTTGAACTTCATCTCATTGAGAAAATGCATAAGCATCATATAAGACTTTCGCCGTGTCGACTTACTGTATTAGTTTTCTATTGTTGTTATAACAAGTTACCACACATTTAGAGGCTTAAACAGGGCACATTTATTATCTTACTGTTCTGTAGATCAGAAGTTGATACAGGTCTCACTAGACTAAAAGCAAGATGTCAGCAAGGTAGCATTCCTTTCTGCAAGTCCTAAGGGAGAATTATTTTCCTTGCCTTCTCATCTAGAGGCTATTGGTCTATGACTCACTTCCTCCATCTTCAAAGTCAGTAATGGATGAGTGAGTCCTTCTCACATTGCCACTGCTGACTCTTCATAGCTGAGAAACGTTCTCCACTTTTAAGAATGCACGTCATTGATTGGGCCCACCTGGTTAATCCGGGATAACCTCTCTTTTCAAGGTCCTTAACCTTAATCACATTAGCAAAATCCCTTTTGCCATGTAAGAAACATATGCACAGGTTCTGAGGATTTGGGTGTGGATATCTTTGGGGGACCACTATTCTGCCTGCCACACTTATCTATTGTTCTTTTGATTTCCTGGACAGATCATTCCTGTGAATGAGAATGAAAGCATGATCTTGATTTAGGGACCAACATTTTAAGTCCTTCAAACACTCATCAGAATTAATTATTGATAACCAGGGCTCTCAATAAAGTAATCTATAATTCTAAATGGCATAAAAGAAATTCATATACCAGACCTATTAACTTACACAAATATAACCTAATAGGGTGTGACCTGGAGTACATGGTTCTCTGCTAGAGCAAAGAAACAAGCAAGACTCCCGGTAAGGACTCAAACACATTAAAGAGCTTGTGGGACAATAAGATACCACCTCACACTGGTCAGAATGGCTAAAATTAACGAGTCAGGAAATGACAGATATTGGCAAGGATGTGGAGAAAGGGGAATCCTATTACACTGTTGGTGGGAATGCAAGCTGGTACAGCCACTCTGGAAATCAGTAGGGAGGTTCCTCAAAAAGTTGAAAATAGAGCTATCCTATGACCCAGCAATCGCACTACTAGGGATTTATACAAATGATACAAATGTAGTGATCCAAAGGGATATCTGCACCCCAATGTTTATGGCACCAATGTCCACAATAGCCAAACTATAGAAAGAGCCCAGATGCCCATCGACAGATGAATGGATAAAGAAGATGTGGTGTGTGTGTGTACACACACACACACACACACACACACACACACACAGGAATACTACTCAGCCATCAAAAAGGATGAGATCATGCCATTTGCAACAATGTGGGTGGGACTAGAGGGTATTATGCTAAGAGAAATAAGTGAATTAGAGAAAGACAATTATCATATGATCTCACTCATATGTGGAATTTAAGAAACAAAACAGAGCAGCGAGGGGAAGGAGGGGAAAAATAAAACAAGACAAAATCAGAGAGGGAGACAAATCATAAAAGACTCTTACTCATAGGAAATAAACAGGGTTGCTGGAAGGGTGGTGGGTGGGAAATGGGGTAACTGGGTGATGGACATTAAGGAGGGCATGTGATGTAATCAGCACTGGATGTTATATAAGACTGATGAATCACTGACCTCTACTTCTGAAACCAATAATATACCATATGTTAATTAATTCAATTAATATATTCAATTAATTCAATTAATATGTTAATTGAATTTAAGCTTTAAAAAGCATGCAAACGTGATGTAGCTATACAACTGCAACAGCTACACAAATTGTATACAATATAATTTGCTATATAAGCAAATTATACAACTGTAATTTAATTCTGTAAGTTACTTATCATTGAACATATATTGAGAACATATAACTGCATCAATATGTATTCATCTGTGACACACCAGGTGAGTTTGTGTTTATAGACAATCTACAGACAATTAAAAAATTTATATGAAAAATACATTTTACACAAAAAAATCAAAATAAAGAGGCTGTGGGAGTGGGGAAGGAGAAGAGCTAGATTTTATATTACTTATTTTATTTTTAACACAACATTTTTACTAAGTATAAAATGAATACATGCTCACTTTGAAAAATTTGGAAAATATATAAAGATGTACTCCCCAAAAAAGAAAGCTGTAAATAGTCTCACCTTTTCTTTCTACTTAATAGCAATTGTTGTAATACCACCACCATAATAACATCCCCAGATATTAAAAACTAAAGATTATCTATACTCAAATGAAACAATTTTTAAAATTGTTAAATTTTACAATTTTTAAAATTGAAGATCACCTTCAGTTGCTTCTCTCCTCTCCAAGATCTATCCCAAACTGTGGGTCACTTCTTCAATACCTAGCTTGGCGTAATACCTCACTACCCCCAGAATTGACTTGCCCCAAAAATAAGCAGCTGGTAAGAATCTTGAAATGTGACCACACCAAGGTCCTTACAACAGCAATAATAAAGATTTATTGAATATTTCTAATGTGCCAGGTGCTAGTCTACAATTATTAAGTCTTCACAGCCACCTATGGGGTCAGTGCTATGGCCACTCCCATTTTACAAATGAGCACAGGGCGACACTGAGAGCTTATGTGCCTACTCAGGTCAGTCGGTTACAAAACAGTAGTCCCAGGGCTTCAGACCCCCGCTGTCCACTTCGATTTATTTTTCCAGCATCCCTGGAGCCCCAGAATGCCTTGCTCTTTGCCTCCTATCAATGCAACAGAAGCCAGAGAAGATAGATATTAGAAAAACTACATCTACATCAAATTATAGAAAGGACTTTAATGGTATTGAAATTCTAATAGCAGCTTAAAGTTTTATGAGTCCTGATTGCGGGCCATGCGCTGCCAGACACTTTATCTCATTTAATTTAAACAACCATTTCACAAGGGAGGAACTATTACTGACACCATTTTACAGATGAGGAAATGGAAACTTAGAGAAGTTCAGTAACTTGGCCATTGCCACACAAGAGGCAGAGCCAGAATTCCACCCCAAATCTCAAACTCCTGGGCTTGCCCTGTTGGCCAATGCTTTTCACTTGATTCTGTGCTTCTCTCAGTCCTGTTCTGTAATTGTATCGACATGGATAAAGATACAGAAGGCACAGTGATCCACCACTTCAACATTCAAAATAAAAACCAAAATTAAACTTGACAGCCAGGAGTGATGTACAAAAAGAAGAGAATGGAGATGTCGAGCCATACCCATGGGGCCTCAAAGGAGTTCACCACACTATGGAACCTAGGAGAAGTTGAAACTGAGGAGGGCTACTGAAATACAAAGTCAATCTGAGACGAAAATAATCTGTGGCTGCAGAGGGAAGGGGTGGGGAGGGGCACAGTCCTAAAGCTGAAGAGCAAAACCAGAGTTCTGAGAGCCCAGTAAGTCAGGAGAGCACTCCCCAAAAATCTGGGCACAAAGAGGGTAGAGTATATATATGAGAGAAATTCAGGGAAATGGAGAAGGGGCAATCAAATAAGTAAACAGAAATAGAAAAGTTACAAGAGCTGGTTTTAAATGTTTGGTAGACCAGCTATTCTGTATATGTGGAATTAACTCCAGGGAAGTGACTTAGGATCAACAAATATATTTTAAAGAGATTTGAAAGAGGAGGTAGATTTGGTTGAGCAGAAGGAACACCCTGCAAACAAAGTTGCTCATAAAGGGAATTACGGTTGTATGTTTCCTCCTTTCTTGGAGAACTCAGCCACAGGCTTCAGGATCACCTATCAAGAGTGACCTAGAGGGCCCAGAGAGTGTGTGGCTTGGGTGGGGGACAAGAACCATTTGCTTTAAGTTTATTTTCATCTCTACACTTCAGTGATTCCATGAAATGGGGACCAGCAACTCTAGCTAAGAGGCAAGAAAAAGGAGGTAGGACATCAGAAACGGGAAAACATGAGGGGGACAAGTTTCATAAAGATAGGAAGCTTGGTTTCTTTTGGTCCCAGGCTCTTACCCACAACTAGATTTGGTGTGGCTTTCGTCTGAGAAAAGGAAGAATGTGTTACTTTCTTTTTCTCCGGAATTACATTTCTGCCTAACAAATTGTCAACCTGATTACTAGGTTGTAAATATGTTTCTACTTGTGTTGTGAAGTAAAAGTACATTTTGATGAATGTCAGCAATGAATGGAATATATTGGCTCCACAACAACTCCAGGCTGTTGGGAGGAATGGAATCTCAGAAAAGGTGGGTGGCCACTGGAGATTTGGAAAGAAATAAAACATCTGCAGAATCCCTGGGATCTGGCCTTTGGATAGTTGACAAAATTATACCTTTGAAATGCAAAGATTCTATCAAGGGCTTATTTTTTGTTCACTTTCAATGACTACAACAAAAAATTAAGGCATTGCATTCCTTTATTGAAAGGCTATAATTTGCACATTATTGTCTGGTATTGTTGATACTGTATTGACAGTGAAATCAACCTCACTTGTAAATGTGGTTGCCTATACACCGAGGATACCTTCCACACTGGGGTCACATGTAGTTTTGCTCTGCTGAGTAAGTGACTACATGTTACTAGGGTTTGTCTGGTTTGCAACTCAGTCCATATGCTTTGTTAGGTATACTTTCCCTTTGTTCAACCTGTGCCACATATTTCTGATTATCGCATGGAATTTAGGCTCCAAAACAAAATTTCCTGCAAATGTTCATACCATATAACCTGGGGTCATGCTGAAGCATGCTTCTATTATAATTTTTTCCTACCTTCTTCTTTCATGGTTTTGGAATCATAGATTTTCATCCAATAATCACAAGTAATTAGCTCAGAAGTCCTATTATAATCTGTCCTCCTTCTTTGTCTAGATCAGGAGAAATGAATTTAACTGAGTATGATTCTAATTCCAGCCAACTTGTATGTCAGAAAGTCATTGCTGTGATCTCACATCATGACAAATGGCAAATAAAAAAGGATGCCAGTAAAAAATGGCACTCACTGGGGCACGTGGGTGGTTCAGTTAGCTAAGCATCTGACTGTTGATTTGAGCTCAGGTCATGATCTCAGCGTCTTGAGGTCAAGCCCCATGTAAGGCTCTGTGCTCAGCAAGGAGTCTGCTTGAGATTCTCTCTCCCTCTCTCTCTCTCTCTCTGCCCCTCCCCCTACTCTCGCTTTCTAAAAAGTAAATAGATTAAATAAATAAAATGGCACTCACATTTGATGGTAATATCAATGCCCCCACTAGGTTTTTGGTCATAAAATAAATAAAATAAGAGCTGTAGCGAAGCCTAAATAAAATATATACAAAGTACTTCCATGTTTGGCACATCATAGACACTCAGTAAAAGGGTTATTGCTAAAACCAACAACTGGGTTCGGTGTCCTTGTTTTACATATTCATAGATTTAATCTCTATCATAGAGCTTGTCACACTAATGTGTTTTGCTCTGTTTACTTATCTGTCTCCTCATGCAACTACATTTTATGTCTATATCCCAAACATATAAATCAATATAATTTGTTGAATTACAAATTGTAGAATACTTGCCTTTGGACTTTTGACTTAATCAATAGTTCTGCTGGCATCTAACTCTATTATCTCTTAAAAGATTAGCAATTTTTCTTATCCACATTTTCTAAGTATTCTCTATTGATGCAATCAAAACATAAATCAAAGTTTTAAAAATGTATTTGGATATAATTTTACTCTCACTTTCACTAATGAAGAAAAGTTCACAGATTCATTATTCTGAAACAGTATAGTTCCGCTATATGTGGAGTATAGGATAGTTGACCATGTACCTACAACTATTATGTCAAACCACTGAAGAAAGAATAGGAAAGAGAGACTCTCTTCATGGTCAGGTCTGGAGAGGCTATGGAGATAAAATTCAAAAAAGTCCCAGAAGTGGGGTGCCTGGGTGGCTCAGCAGGTTAAAGCCTCCGCCTTCGGCTCAGGTCATGATCTCAGAGTCTTGGGATCAAGCCCCACATCGGGTTCTCTGCTAAGCGGGGAGCCCGCTTCTCTTTCTCTGTCTGCCTCTCTGCCTACTTGTCATCTCTCTCTCTCTCTCTGTCAAATAAATAAATAAAATCTTTAAAAAAAAGTTACAGGAGCTGGAAAACAAGTTATAGGGAAAGTAAGAATAAAGCCAATGATTCCTTAGCCTTCACCTAGGGTATTATAGATAACCGAGCAGCAAAAAAATATAAATAAATCTCTCTACCAAAGTATTAGAGTGCCCAACTATGTCTAGAAAATCCTTGGTGACTCTATCTTTTGCTAAGCCCAAAACTCTTTTAGCTTTCCCAAAAGCAGTGTAGAAAGCAAGTGCCATTCACAAAGGATGAAGGTTGAAGAGCTTTACAAGATGAAAGCACCAACTCTAATTTCCTGAAAGACTGATAAAGAGTAAGTTCTTCTAAAATGGGGCAGATTCCGTATGCAATGGTGTTGAAGCAGGGTTGGGAGAGGGTGTATGGTTAGGATAACAAAAGATCCTGTTTACACAGAAAAGCCTGCCGTTTCCAAGCAGCATCCAGAAGTCATGCTCAGCTTTGTTCAACATACATGCGTAATGCACCCACTGTGTCCTTGACTCTGTACTGGAAAATGGGCACACCATTGTGACCAAGCCTCAAAAATCTTACGACCCAAAGAATGAGAAAAGTAAACTCACTATAGTTGCAGTGCAGAGCAATGAGGTCTCTGGTATGAGAGGAAAGCACTAAAATAATGTGAAAATCAGTAACTATGAAACAGCAGAGGATAAACTGAGTCAGCTGGTAAACTTTAGTAGCTACGCAGAAATGAATGTGAATACTGTCTAAAAGATGTTGAAATTTGCCTGTATATAAAGATCTTATATTAATATTCTTCCACACTCTTCTCACAAGATTGAGAGGATCCCTGAACCACCTACCTTTCTTGGCCAAGTATGGTGAACCACACAACTCAAACTATTAGGTAAGGCTGATGGAGAGGAGAGGAAGGAAGAGAAATACATTTTTGGAGCAACCTTTAGTTCTTTATTCCTAAAGCAATCAATTGGTATCACAATATAATGAGGGTTCACAGTTTTCAATAAGTACTCTCTAGACTTTTTCTCTTCTTTAAAACCGTAGAGTACTCTCTGATTCATTTTTCAATAGCAGAGTAAAAAAGACAGAGAGAGAGAGAGAGAGAGAGGTACGTGACCAAAAGCAATCATAAGAGGATGTCACAGACTTGTAGGAACAGTGTCAAAAAACAGGGTGCTTTTAGAATTAACTGCATTGAAACTTATAGAAAACACCAAAGACAATGCATAGAAACTTTTGTTATACTCCGGCACAAAAGACGGAGCAATAAAAATGCTCTTGAGATTGGCTGTAGAAAAATTACAGGGGAGTGTTAAAATAGAGATGCTGGTGAATATCCATATTGCTCTCTTTTACAAGAATGATGACCTTCAGATGGAAAAGGATAGCACTGCTATCAGCTAGAGAAAAGAAGATCACAGCAGATGGGGGACATTATAAGGGAGTCCCTAACTCCAGTGAATACTTCCCAGGGTTCTTAGATGATTAAGAATGATCCCCACAGCCCCGGTACTTGATTTTTGAAGTATAGAGTATTCTAGGGGTTTCCCCAGAAGCTGATGTAAAGACCAAGATTTGAATACAAGTGGTTTATTTGGGAGGTGGTATCAGAAAGCATGTGTAAAGAACTGAGGAAGAGAGAACGAAATGAGAAAGAAGACAATATAGGATGGGTTAGTAAGCAGGTGATCTCTATAGGCAGCTAGGGACCCATCCTGCTAGGGAACTCTGTGAGACAGTATGAAAATGTCTCAGAGTAGTCTTATCCAAGGCACAGGGAAGTAGGGCATTTTATCCAACTCTAGAAATTCCTTCTGGGTCATTAACTCTTCACCATTCCAACCTTTCCCACCACTTACAAAAACCTTAAGCATAGAATCACAGGTGTTTGTGGTAAGACTCTACAAGCATACCAAGAATGGTGAGATGTGAGAGGATATGAGTGGGACCCCAACAATACCTACTCCAACTGGAGAGGAGCAAATAGGCAAGAAACTAGTGATAAGCCAATGTAGACCTGGTTTTCCAAAAGGGAAAGTGGAGTTCAGCAACCGATATTGGAGATCTCAACATTAATGTGGGGGCAATAAACATACTATTACAGGGCAGTTTGGAGTTCCTAAAAGAGGAAGCAGAAGTGATGAGAACTAGGGGCAGTTTGGAGTTCCTAAAAGAGGAAGCAGAAGTGATGAGAACTAGAGCCCTATCAGATTAATTTCACATCTTGTTTTCAACAAGGTCACCAAATTAAGAAGTGAAGGAAATGGGATGGACCAATCTAGATAATATATGCAGGTCTAGGTTATTTGGGTAGCATGAAATTGACGAAGCTACATCACAAACCGGCATGAGCAAATAGTTTCCTCAGCGTCAGGTTGCACAACTTCAAAGAATGCAATCTACCTAGTATTCTGGGTGAATGCTGTCCCCTGGAATAGAACATAGAATATAAGGTGACTAAATGCCTCCTGGAGCTATACAACACCGCTGACCCTGTGGCACACAGGTGTAGTGCAAGAACATAAAAGGACATTCAACATGCAGAGAAAGGCCTCCACCCCTCCCAAGAGGCTTACAAATCTAGAGCAGGAGCCAAACCATCTGACCAACATGCTCAAGTTTATACAGCTCCTCTCAAAAGTCCTTTAAGTATGCAAGGCAAGTAGGACGTTCTTCAACATAACAAGATGTATCTTAACAAATTCAACATTTTTACGCTCACGAACACCCATAGATATTATTAATCTGTAGAAAAATCTTAATAGCATGCCAAAAGGCTCCTACCAAGATTTTTATTAATGACTTGATGTCTCTGTTTATTCTCTCCCTCTACACCTTCTCTCTCTCACACACACAAACACACACACACACACGCGCACGCACACACACACACACACACACTACCCTTCATGTTCAATATGGTGACTCTGAAGTCAGGTGACACCAAATTTGTGGATCCCATTCTTTTGCAAATCATGATAAATACTGCAGGTTAAGCTTCTCAACCTCCATTTCACCTTCCTTCGGTTCAAGATAAAGAGCCAAAACAAACAAACAAAACACCTCTTGTAGCTAGGATTCTGGGTGCAAAATGCATTCCACCCAACAGAGGTTCTCATTAGAGTCTGAAAGACGGTAGTGACACGGATCCCCACTTTCTGCCCCTATTTGCTGTTTCCATGCCATGTGAGGCTATAGGGCAGCAGTGCAGCTACAGGGTCTCCTTTACATTTTTCTAGGGGTCAGCAGTTGCCCACCCATGATGGGGCAGCATCTTCATTCCTGGATCATAGCCAGGACTCTGTGTTCTTGAATTCGTAATTTCAGAGGTGGCCTTAGAGGTAGTAGCAAGTCTGCTGGGTCAACTGTGTAACATTCTTGGAGTTATTTCTGAAGACTCAGCTTAGATCCATTCTTTCCCTCCTGCCAGTGATTTTCCAAGCACCAAACTGCTTGTGTTAAACCTCTTCCTGCTGCAAGTGCCTCGAGAAGTTTCTGTCTCCCGCACTGGATGCTCACAGACATAGGAGGGTGGATAAGGATGCTGAATGACAGAATTGGGGTGAAAGGCAAATATCACATGATATAGTTGAATAAGGATAAGTGAAAAAGTTCAATACTTAAGTCCAAAAAGCCACTGCACATCCACAGGCTCGAGGAAGTATAACTTAGCAGCTTTATATAAGAAAAAGTTGAGAGAGGGGACACCACAGATGCTAATGGGGTATCCAGAAAAAGCCCAAAGATATTGACATGATCTAATAGTCCATTCTGGTAAGACTCACTTGGAGAATAGTGATTAATCCCAGATATTGTGTTTTAAGAGGGATATAGCCAAAACAGAGATCCTTCAAGGGAGATTAATTAACCTAATCAACAGATTAAATTGTATCAAGAAAGACCTCAATCTATATCACAGAAAGAAATTCTTGAAGACCACAGGAGAAGTGTACCTTGAAGCCGAGAAGAGAGGTAAGGTGGAACGTGACAGCCATCTTTAAATATTTACATGGTTTTCTGGTGGAAGATTCATTAGACTTGTTCTGTACATTTCAAGGGTTTGGAACCAGGACTGACGGGGGGGGGGGGGCGCGGAGATATGGGGAGGCCCAGATGAAAGCTCTTTAGTAAAAGATGTTAGAATATGCAAGGACTACTTTGGAGGCAATGAACTGTCCAGTATTTGAAGTATTCAAAAATAACCTGGAGACTCATTTGATGGAGTGACTGTATGAAACACTGAAGCATCAAATGAGTTGCTGGTCCAAGAAATTAACCTTTGAGGCTTATTCCAAATCAGAGAATTTTTTATAGCAAAATTTTTATAAGACTAGTAGGATATTCCTAGAAAATGCATATATAACCCATTATTCTTAGAGATATAAATCACACACGCATGTGGGTGCGTGTGCGCGTGCACACACACACACACACACACACACACACACACCACACTGAAAAAAGGACGTAGGAGGCAGCTCAAAGAGCCCAGGATTTGGAATTAAATAGACAGAAGTTCACAGCTAAGCACTGTGTGGCTCCATTGTTTGCTAGTTAGATGATCTTGAGCAATTTAAATAATCTCTGATTCTCTGTTTCTATGTTGGTGAGGAATGAGATCTACCTTACAATTTTATTATGGGGCTTTAAAAAATATGCTCTATGCTAGATAAATACAATTATTACCAAAAAAGTTGCCAAGTTCTAAGATTTTTATAACTTTTTTCCCTAATTTGTAACTCTTTCAAACTGCTAGAGAGGAATAGATGAAGATTTTATAACTACACTAGTCGATATATTTCCCCCTAGATTTATAACTTTGCCAGAAAATAGGGAGTATAGCACAATGATTAACAGTAAAGGCTCATGAGTCCAGCTGATTCTGGATTCAGCTCAGTCTCTTCTTATGAGACTGAGTTTATATGACTATAAACATAGCCCATAAACAACTGGGAACTTTGGTTTTCTTATCTAGAAGAGGGGACCAATAATAGTTACCTCGCTTATAAGATCTGGTAAGGATAAAATCAAATAATTGAAGTAGAGCATTTTGCCCAGTGCTTGGCTCCCTGTGGGAGCTCATTAGCCGTTTGCCACTAAAAATATGAAGGTAAATAATAGTGATGGTAATGACGAAAGCACAAACTATAGGAACATCAGTCTAAAACATTAATGCTATCGACTGCTATCCTTCTGTATGTTCATCCTGGATCCGTTGTAGCATCCCTCATTGTGGTAAGGTTATTTAGATATTTAGACTTTTCGGTAGCTACAGCACACTGCACATGGACTCCTAATTGCCTTCCTGTTTCACGGAAGTGCCAAAGACATACAGCCATAACCTAACTTAACACATATACTGGCTGCAGACCTATTTGGAAGGCCAGTGTACCAGGAAGGCTAGGAAAACACTACTTTTTACTGGCAGCATTAACTCAATAAACCTCCCAGGGGTGCAATGAAAATGCAGCAGCCAGCAGGCTTAATGAGGACATGCTCAGAGCACAGTGAAATCTTACAATGTGCTTGGTGCCCTGAGGAATCCATAGGAATTTGATTTAGCAACATTAGATTCCAGTGTCTCAAAATGTTAGCAAATTTGCAATAATTGTCTCTTATGTTAGAGGATGACATCGCAAATTACAAGTGTTCTTATGGCATCGTTTATAATTCAGAGATGTTACCACAAGAACCTGCCTTTCAGCTGTCGGCAGATGCGAGTGAAGTTTGCCTTTGTTAATACAGCACAGGCCAAATTTTTCCTTAAGACCTTTAATCAGCGTGGTACATATATCAGGGCACATGAGAAGCCTATTTCTTCAGAACTATAAAAGGCAACCTCACATTTCAAATGAATCTTCATCTCTTTCACTCCCCAAACCTTTCCAACTGTGCCCCATATTTTGCTCTCCAGAAAACCCCTAGAGCCCCAAATATTAGGGTGTAAACTGAAATAGCCAAGAAAAAGAAGTATGAGAAATGTCTTAGGCACTTCAAGAACTCTCAGATTCCACTTCTCAAAAACTTATTATCTTTGAAGTTAGAGGTAATAATAGGAATGATAATCACACTTAAGTGATATTTCTTAGACAATGCCTGTGGGAGCGCTGGGAGGGAGCACAGAGAAAAAGGAAAGTTTAGGGTGAATATTAGTAACTTCCCCTAGATGAAAGAACATTTATCAGCTATTTCAAAGGCACTAGGATCAATCTAAAAAGATACCATGATAGAAAAGAGTTTAATATGTCCTAATTGGGGACTAACTTAGGGGGAATTTTCAAAATAATTATCTGGCAAGTATAAAAAAATCTCCTACAGAGTCACTTAAAGATAAAAACTAATCACTCAGCATGTGGGTCTATCAACTGAGTTAATAGGCAAAAGAAAAAAAAAAAACACTGCATCGAAGCACATCATCTAATTCAGAGTCCCACCCAGTAGTCTCACTTGTTCAGAATATAACTGAGGGGGGTGCCTGTGTGGCTCAGTGGGTTAAAGTCTCTGCCTTAGGTCATGATCTCAGGGTCCTGGGATCGAGCCCCATATTGGGCTCTCTGCTCAGCAGGGAGCCTGCTTCCCCCCTCTCTCTCTCTGCCTGCCTCTCTGCCTACTTGTGATCTCTCTCTCTCTCTGTCAAATAAATAAAAATAAAAAAAGAATATAACTGAGGGACTCAAGCCTAGAAAGGCAGCCCCTCCGAGCAGCCAAGTTAGATGTGTGACACACAGCACCTGTACCTTGGGTAGGTTACATCCCGTCTCTATGCTTCAGGTCCCTCATCTGTTGGTGGAGGTACAAATACAAAGCACATAGTAAAAATGCTAAATGTTTTTGTTGTTAATTTTATTGTTATCATTTTTAGCACTGTTGTTGTTGCTACACATGCTTTTCCTAAAAATTTAGCCATTGGGAAACCTCTTGGGCTCTACTGAACTTTCTTCACTCACTTCTAACAAGTGTACAGATAACTAGTTTCTCACTTGTGGCAAAAACTACCAGTTGTCAGGGCACCTGGGTGGCTCAGTGGGTTAAAGCCTCAGCCTGCGGCCCAGGTCATGATCTTAGGCTCCTGGGATCAAGCCCTGCATCAGGCTCTCTGCTCAGCGGGGAGCCTGCATCCCCTTCTCTCTCTGCCTGCCTCTGTACCTACTTGTGATGTCTCTCTCTCTCAAATAAATAAATGAAAAAGATCTTTAAAAAAAAAACTACCAGTTGTCCACTAGTGCCCATCCTCCCCTCTTGGTTCTCCTTACTGGTCACCCCTTCTTAGTGTCCTTGGCAGGTTCTTTCATTTCTTCCTTGCTTCTTAATACAGGGGCACCCCAGAGCTCTGATCTTGGTTCCCTCCACTTCGTCTACCCTCATCCCTTAGAGATCCCACATCTAGTCTCATGGCTTGAAACACTGTGCTAACAGCTCCCAGGTTTCTAACTCTGATGCCGAACTCTTTGTTACTGGTATATCCCATGCACCTAAAGGAGTGTCCGGCATATAGTAGATCCTAAATAAAAATTTGCTGAGTGAATAAAGGATTAATAAGATCCTCAATGTTTGCTGGAACATATGGACATCAGAATAAAGGTTACATTTCTTAGCCTCTCTTGCAATTAGATGTAGCACACTGGAAGGACGAAAGGTTGCTAGCAAAGGCATGAATGTTACAGCAAACATGAGCAATGACATCTTCTGAACTCAGCAACCTTAGTTCTCAATGCTTCCCTATGAAAATCAGACAAAAGAACTCAAATGTCGCAAAGGAGCAATTTCACATAGCTTAATAGCCTTGAAGGGAAATCGTTGATGTTAACAATAATGATCTTGAGTTATCAACATAGCAAGATAAATTCTCTTTGGCAAGGACACATATACATTTAGTAAAGAGTATGTAAAATAACATTTTATATTGTTTAGACATACAGCTAAAATAAGTCTTAGGATTTAAAAGATGGTAATCTTTATCGAGAAATCTAGCATTTCCCATTAATGTCAGAGAAAGTGGGTAACATTAAACTTTTTTTTTTCTGGAGACAAAGTTAAATAAGCCACTTATTTTAAGTCTCTTACAAGGTGTTGGAACATCTAGTAAAGAAATGCAAATACCAGAAGGACTGAGAGATGTATTGGTCTTGGGTGGTATTTTATTCATTCATTCAATAAATAATGACCAACATGTAAAGCCATGTGTTGGATGCAAAGTTTATACAAGGTAAAAGTCCATGTTCTCATGGAAGTTACTATCTGGAAAGATGAGATGTTCACTCAGAAGCCAATCTGAGATAGGATACAGTAGGTATCTTGAAGGAGGAAACAGAAAAGACCTATAGAGGACAGAGTTCCTACAGCAGGGAAAAGAGGGAGCCCGGATCTTGCATTTAATCAATTAATGGTTCAAGAACCCATCAAGATGAGCCAATCCCTTAGGAAGGCATATTTGCAACATTGCACTGGGATCCCTCAGATGGTTCATCCTAAAACGTCCTCCAGCAGCAAAATTCTGCCTCTCAAAATTTCCTTTCCTTATCACTAATTTTTGTTTTCAATCTATTACTCCACTGCTTCCTCCTTTATCCCAATCATCTTGACCTTTTTATCCCCAAGTGCTGGTTGATGAAAGTAGTTATAATAGCTAGATTTACAGATTGCCCCTTATATGCCAAGTACTGTTCTAACTACTCCACATAATATTAACTCATGTAATCCTTACAATAAGACTGTGCAACAGCTACTATTATTATCCTCATTTTATAGAAGAGGAAACCAAGTCACAGAATGGCTAAATAATTGTCCCAAGGTTATACTGCTAGTATGGTAGCGAATAGACAAAATTTTCACTAGTATATGTCAAACTGAAAAAAAATCAGGATAATACAGTGACTTCCTAATGTAATTTTTAAAAATATAATTGTACATGAAAATATATACAATTTAAATAACTGTCCTATATTCCAAGATTAGGTTCAAATGTCTAAGCTTGTATGAAATGATAGTCAAAGGAAGTCACACAATCACCATTCTTTTAAACAAACCCATAAAAATTTAAATCCACTGAACTCTACTTGCTGCTTTAGGAGCAAACCCTGCCTCCTGGCTTGTCCTCCAACAGCTTTGTCCCATCCAGCCGTATTCCAAGTCTTTTCCCTCCCTGCCCTTTTCCCCACCAGCCTTTCATGCTGCCCTGTGAGATGCCTGTTCTAGCATGATCATAATCCATGTTTCCCTCCAATCTTCCCCATGGTTGAGACCTGACTCCCCTCAGTCAAGCCACTTCCCTGGGTGAGCATACTCTTTGCTCCCCACAGCTCAGGTTCAAACGATCCTTCTTCTGTCCCCACTGGACAGCCTCTCTCCTTACCTTCACCACCAATGCTTACTTCTCGTGCCCTTTCCCGCTTTCCTCCAGGACTTTACCACTGAGAGTTAGGTTCGTCCCCAACTCAAATCCTTGCTACCTGATACCTATCATCAACATCCAGAAAGATGACCTTTGTAACATCTAACCATTAAACAACCTCCTGGAAACAATTCCAGGAGTATTTACTACCACTCCACTTTGCTTAACCTTATCAAATGGCCACATTCACGCCCCGTGCTGGAGACACGGGGAAAGAAGGAGAATCTGTTGGATTTGGCATTTAGCCTATCAGTAGTGACAGGCTTCCAGAGAGAGCTACAGCAAGATGTGGAAACAGAACCCTGGCTGCAGGAGGTTAAGGGGTGAGTGGGTGGCAAGATAGTGGAGGCCGCCATCACTCAAGAAACTTCCCTTCTTAGAATTCATTTGATTCCATGGCCAAGCAGCTTCTCTTTTTCAGCCCTATTCCCTTGGTCATGCTGATGCTAACATGGTTGTCCTCTTATATGTCCAACAGGTCATTCTCTGCTTTCATTTAATACACAAAATATTTCTTGAACCCCAATTGGGAACCAGGCAATTTGCCAGGCACCGAGGACACCAAAGACATAGTTCCTTTCCTTGAGTTTCTCAGGCTTGGAAAGGTGACTATTATAGATTCAGTACATTATGCCCACCTTTAATGAATAAAATGGGAACGCAGCAGGGGAAATGTTACCTCAAGCAAAGGACAGGAATGAGGGCCAAACGAAGCTGCCTAAAGGAGGGACACCATCGAGTTTCAAAGACGAGGAGCGTTGTCAGCCATAATCAATTGCTAGGGAGCAGATAGTACAGCACAAGCAAAGGGTCAAAGCAGGGTCTATTTGGGGATGGTAGATAGCTTGGTATGGGGTGGTAGATACTAATGGGAGGATGGTAAAAAAAAAAAAAAATACCACCGGGAAGGTGAATTGGGACCAAGTTGCACAGGATCTTAAAGAGGATGCCTATAATTTGAATTTTACCTTGGAGGCCAAGAATCATCACTGAAAGATATTGAGACATTGAAACCATAACAGCTATGTTTTAGACAGACGATCTAGAAATGATATGGAAGGTAGAAAAGAAAAAAGGAATACAGGAACTAGATCTCAGCTGGCAACATGTTCTAGGGTTCCTACGCCTGGGTTCCTTCTTGATTCTCCTCGTGGTCTGTCTTAATGAGAACTGCAGTAGTTGTTCTGTTAATAGAGAGGGGAAAATAATATGAGCCACCTCTAGGTGACTCAATCACCTCAATCAATGGGACTTGGTGACCAATTAAATATGGAAATTTGGAGATCAGGAAGAGTAAAAACTGATTTAAGGTTTTAAACCTAGGAGACTAGTGAAAAAAAAATATCAGTAGCCAAGAGGTAGGGGTTTCATGCCAACTCTCCTTCTATGTCCTACTCCAAAAGTTTTCTCTTTAGTCTTCTTTGAATTTTCTAAACTCTTTGCATGACATTTTCATATCCTCCAACTGTTCGACTATCGTATGGGTGATGCAAATATCTCCTTCCAGCCACTATCTCTGACGGGTCCCAAATATACTTTCCCAATTTGCCTTCTAGAGATCTCTGATCTCACTAGGATCCCAAATTAGCTGTCAGATGTGAAACTCTCCTCTCCTTACCTCCCACCCAAACCAGCTCTTCCTCCAGGCTTCCCTTTACTGGAATTAATACCTTTCACCCAGCCCTAAACCTCTCAATTATCCAATCCCACAGCCAGCTCGCTGCTGAAACATGTGGAGTAAACCTCATTTACTCTCCTGTCATCTCTCACCTCCACCTCTGCTCTCCATCCCTCCAGCCAGCTCCTTCCTAAATAAATCCCTCTGTCTCACCTCCAGGCCTCCCAGCAACACACGCTCACTAACACACACTGAAGTCCTTTATTAAAGCCCAGTTTTATTCTGCTCCTGCCCGTGTGACAGTTTTCAGCGGGGTCCTGACAGTATCCTCAAGCCAGTGGTAGACATTTTCACATTTTAACATTTTAAGGTGCTCCCAAAGCAGCAAGAAAGTTGCATTTCACCAGAGTCAGCTGCAGCTCTCTTGGGCAAGAGCTACTTTTCACTTAATTTACTACTGTTGGTAACACACAGGGCATGCCCCAGATTCTAGGATAATGCATTTTCTAATCTAAGAAGAAAACTGCTTCATACGTGGCCCTCTGAAATGTCTACTACGGAAACAAAATTTTCTACTTGAATAGGTTTTTTTCTTAATTTTTAAAATGGTTCCACAGCAATCGTCCACTCGTGTCTACACATCAAATTCCTTCCTTTCCTGAGACTATGTTTTCTCAATATGAGATAGAAAAGCTGCCCTAATTGGCAGTCATGGGAAAACATTGGCAACCTGGAACCAGTGGATCAGGTTATTTTCTCTTAGTCACACTAACCGCCCTGTCTCATTAGCAGACTTTTGAGTTCACAACTAACTCCGGCTGACTCACATTCACAAAGGCAGTACAGATGTTCCTTGGTGCCACAGGCGGCCCTTTCACAGTGTTCCACGGGAGCGAGATAGGGGTCACCGCTAGAAAGTAATTGGATTTCAACACGGGGAGCTCAAAGTGCCACTTTGGTGCACTTTGCCACTCTCAGTCCAAAGGCTTCCCTCTAAGGGGGCTTTTCCAGTCTCTACCACTCAGCCCCCAGAGCAGAAAAAAGGAGACTCCTTTCCAGCTGCCCACGAAGCTCCATTCCACCTGCCTGCAGACTCTGGCGGGAGAATTCCCTGCATGCAGAGCTGTGGTGAGCAGAGGGAGGGGCAGGGGCTCAAGTGATACGGTATGGAGATCAGCACCAAGGGACTAGGTGCCCTGTCCAAAGAGGACACATGTGAGAAAGACCTCAAGATGACAAGGTGACACCTGTGATTCAGTGTTCTTGGGCTCTGAGCCCATGAGCAGGAGAAGCCGACTTCATGGCTTTCTGAAAACAAGAGGAAACCTTAATGAGCCCCCAGACTAGTGCGTGAGCCTGTATAGGAGTTTCTGGTTTCTGAAAAGACAAGACAGAAAGATTCTGGGTAACTCACATTCTAGGGTCAATTTCAGTTTCTTTTTTTTTTTTTTTTAAGATTTTATTTATTTACTTGACAGAGAGAAAGACAGCGAGAGAGGGAACATAAGCAGGGGAGTGGGAGAGGGAGAAGCAGGCTTCCTGCTGAGCAGGGAGCAGATGCGGGGCTCGATCCCAGCACCCTGGGATCACGACCCCAGCCGAAGGCAGAGGCTTAACAATGAGCCACCCAGGTGCCTCCCTAGTTTGATTTTTAAAGTGACTATTTTTTTAACTGCAAAAATAGTATATGTTCATTAGAGAAAATACAATAAAGAAAAGAGGAAAATAAAAAATTAAATCACTTTGATCTCAAGACCCAGAGATATCTACTAATATTAATAGGTAATATTTTCAAGAAGATTCCTCCAGTCAGTGTATGTGTATGTATGTGCATATATGTGTTTGGGTGCATATGTGTATATATATATATTTTTTATTCTCATATATTTTCTCCTCCACGCTGTACTTATTGTCTTATCACCCACTTTCTCACTTAACAAAGGTATTTTCATATGTCACTAAAATTCTCCCCTATTGTTTTCAGTGGATGCTTAGTATTCAAGAACAAGGTTTACTTTAAAAACATATTTGCATCAATCTAAGCTATACTATTGTTTGTAAGTATTCACAGGGCAGAAGGAAGGGGTTGGTCAGGCATTGCTTCAGTCTCATGAACCCTGATATTTGGGATAGATACTGCTATATGCTTCATAATTCTGTACTTGATTATTTTTTTTAAAGATTTTTATTTATTTATTTGACAGAGAGAGAGAGAGGGAGATCACAAGTAGGCAGAGAGGCAGGCAGAGAGAGAGGGGGAAGCAGGCTCCCCGCTGAGCAGAAAGCCCGATGCAGGGCTCGATCCCAGGACCCTGTGATCATGACCTGAGCTGAAGGTAGAGGCCTTAACCCACTGAGCCACCCACGCGCCCCTATAATTCTGTACTTTAGACAGTATTTTAATCCAAAACTTAAGCCCGTCAAAGGTATTTTATTTCAAGAAAAATATAGGGGTGCCTGGGTGGCTCAGTCAATTAGGCATCTGCCTTCAACTTAGGTCATGATCCCTGGGTCCTGGGATCGCACCTTGAATCGGGCTCCCTGCTCAGTGGGAAGTGCCCCTCTCCCTGCTCATGCTCTCTCTCTCTCTGAAATAAACAAATAAAATCTTAAAAAAAAAAAGAAAATAGAAATATATAAAGAACTTATACAACTCAATACCAAAAAATCTGATTAAAAATGATTAGAGGACTTGAGTAGACATTTTTCAAAAGAAGACATACAGATGGCCAACAGACACATGAAAGTGCTCAAAATAATTCATCATCAGAGAAATGCAAATTAAAACCACAATCAGATATCACCTCACATCTGTCAGAATGGCTAATGTCAAAAACACAAGAAGTAACAAGTGTTGGTGAGGATGTGGAGGAAAAGGAACTCTCTTACACTGTTAATGGGAATGCAAATTGGTGTGGCCACTGTGGGAAACAGTATGGAGGTTCCTCCAAAATTACAAATAGAACTACCATATGACCCAGTAATTCCACTATTGGGTATTTACCAGGAGAAAAGGAAGACACTAACTTGAAAAGATATAAGCCCTCTATGTTTATTGCAGCATTAGTTACAATAGCCAAGGCAAGGAAGCAACCTGTCCATCATAGATGAGTGGATAAAGAAGATATGGTATATACACACAACAAAAAAGAGTGAAAGCTTGCCATTTGGGAAAACATGGTTGGACCTAGAAGGTATAACACTAAGTTAAATAAGTCAGAGAAAGACAACTACTATATGATCGCACTCATATATGAAATTTAAGAACCAAAATAAATGAACAAACAAAGAAAAAAATAGACAAACAAGCCAGACTCTTAAGTATAGGAAACAAACTGGTGGTTGCCAGAGGGGAGGTGGATGGGTGAAATAGAAAGGATTAAAAGTACACTTATCTTGATAAGTGCTGAAAAATGCATAGAATTGTTGAATTATTATACTGTACACCTAAAACCAATATAACACTCTGTTAATTACATTTCAATTAAACAGTAGAAATAACGTGTAATTTTTCTTGCAGTCAAATATGCCAGGCACTGTGCTAAGCAATTCCCATGCATTATCTCATTTAATTTCATCAACACTCTTTAATAGGAGACTGTTGTTTTCCATATTTTTCCCATATGGGAACTGAGACTTAATGAGTTATATGACAGACCTACGGCTCAACCCCAGTTAATCCAGAGAATCGGACTCATGAATAATTCACCCCCACACTTTTCCAGTAAGATTCTACCCTCTAAGAAATGAAAGAATGACCCACATTGAAATTAACTCCTTATCCCGTCACACAGTCACAATTTACTCAACAAGTCATAAAGTGGGAGAAACTTGTATAATCTTTTACTTGTGTTAGTGAATGGGGTCTTTAACTTTGTGGTTTGGAGGAAATGATGAGAAAAACTAAAATCCTTTGTTCCAAGTGACTTCTAGGATTTAAAAATACAGTGTGATGTGTAGATATTTTCTTCGAATGATCTCTTTCACAACCTCACCACTGCCTCTCGGCCGACCCCAGGTTCCTTGCAGGTGACCAGACAATGGCTGGCTGGCTTTCAACACTAGATGGTTTCTGCTCAAAGCATGACTTTCCAGGTACTACGGAAAATTCTTACTTCCTTGGAGTAAAAGTCACAGATCTTAAATTTCTGAAAACATAACCCTTAGCATTTGCTGAAAAAATTTTTTTTCTTTTTTGCCTGATGATAGAGCATAATTTTAAGGACATAGATGATCAGACCAAGTAGCAGCCCTTAATCTGTAAATAATCTCTCTGGCTTTATGGCAATCAGGAAAACAGTGGGAAACAGCCGGTTCAAAATGAAAGTGACAACCTATTAGCATTCAGAGAGAAATTATTTCTCTCATCACCTTTGCTCGAAGATTCTGTTGCTGTGGCAACTGGTCCCTGTGTTCATCCCCTATCCAATTGCTGAGATGACAAGGAAGCTGGTCAGGCTGAGAGAAGATCATTCACACTATCCCTTTTAAGTGACAGCCAGTAAGATCTGTGAGGGAGATTCCTTATACAAACCCAGCACTTTCCACTGTGGTGAAATGCTGCTTGACTACACATCCCTAACTTAGGTCTTTGGCTAAAACTTAAGTTCTTTAATTTAATTGAACTGGTGAACATTTAACTCATGAACTATGATATGCCTCAGGGACATTTTAAATGTTCTTTCTTCCAGGCACTGCTTTGCAAAGTATGTGTGTGGGGTATGATATGTCCCTATGGGGTACAAAATGCATGGGGCAGAGATATTCTGCAAGGGGGCTTACGGAAGGAAGAGGGCCACAGCTGTCCCCTCACACCATGGCAGTCAGGCTTCAGGCTGAGGCTGAAATGCAGACCAGGGGGCTATTTTTCTTACATTTTGCCCCTCTGTCCGAAACCCAGCTGGAGTCTCTCCAATCCCTAAACTGGCACTAAAAGCACAAACGAGGGTACCTGTGCACTTTGTGATGGCTAGCTTACCACAGAGCCATCCATAAACTACATTTCTCCATTTGTCTGAATACACAAATACTTCTCAGGTAGAAACAAAGTCGTGCAGCCAAACTATTTAATTCTGTTTCCTGAAGGAAACCCAAAGGATTAGTTTATCTTGGGTGACTGCCCCCAACAGTTTCTAGAGCACCTCACTATCGTGATGTTTTTAAACCTGTTGCAAAAGCAGAGGACCTGCATGCATTCATCATCCTGCTTAAATAATAAATGCATCACTTTTAAAAGTTTCATGGGAGCTGGAAACCAAATGTTCTTCAGGGAACACTCTCATTCATCAACAAGCAATTTCCATTCATGACTCGTGCTGTGGTAGGCTTAAGAAGAAGAATGAAAAGGAAGTCCATTTTCAAAATTATATGGTCCTCGAGTGCCCACTGATAGCTGTCTTCCATTTCCAGGGGGCCATGTCTATTCTCTCCCTACTCAAACATGACATAATAGATCTAAGTAACTTCTCTGGGATTTCTCAACTAATATCCCTTGTTAGTACTGTGCCTGAAATAAAAAGCATGCTTTTGCTTTTGCCCAGTTGCAAAGACAACTCTTGGCTACTTCAAAAACTTGATAGGCAGAAGAGAGAGCAACTAGCAACAGAAATAAATGCTTCGGCATTAATAGCTATCAGCTAGGGAGGGAGTCTCTTACATGTGATTTATCGCTTGTGATTTGATATGCACAGATTGGAAAAAACTGTTTGATTCCAGATTAAGAAAGCTTTTGCTTTTTCAAGACATGCTGCACTGTTGTCCCTTGGCCATTTCAGGAGTCTCTGGAACACCACACTCTTACACACTTCTTTTGCTTGAGAGCCTGAGATCTTGTCTCTTCTCCTGACTTGCCACATCCTGGACTTATTTTCCTCTACTGGACTCACAATGCAGATTTTAGAATTCCTTTTGTAACTGATGATACTCAAGGACCAAGGCATATGTTGTCTGATTTTTTAAACCCACACGGGCCAGCCCTGGGCTGTTTTAGAAGAATAATGATTTTTTTTTCAAGATTAAATAAAATTATAACATTCAAAAAAGAAAACTGCCTCACAAGGTAGTATATGGCAAGGTTCCAACCCACTACAAGCAAGGCTCTGAATAATTTCTACAGTCTTGCAACGCCTCATTTCATATCCTAGAGAGCAGAACAAGTGTCTGTTCATGGTCCCATGAAGGCCTTCCAGCCCAAGGCTGCCGAGCTCCTCTCCCAGCTAATGACAGACACTCTAACAAATCCACACGAGAGCAGAATGAGCAGTGCCAAAGCAATTAATCACGGAGTGAATAGGAGAGAGCCTAATGATGTCTACTTTGGTTTTTGTGTTTTTTTGGGTTTTTTTAGTTCTGAAATTTAAAATGACAAAAAAATACATTGTAGAAAATAAGAAGATACAAATAAACTAAAAGAAAATTTAAAATACTTATAATCCCATTCCACAGAGATAACATTTATTAGTTATCCTTCCAGAATTTTTCTATTTTTCTTTTTTTAAGAAAAATGGATTATGCCACATCTATTGTTTTTATAAATCTAATATATGGTGAACACCTTTAAATGGCAATAATATTAATCTTTGCTGTTATTTCAAAGTTGTATGATCCATCTTATATGATTAAACCATAATTTATGTAAACAAATTCTCTGTTGGTGAACTCTGCATTGCTTATATGAATATTCTATTGATCATCCTTGAATATAAATCTCCACCTACCTGTTATTTGATTAACATAAATTCATAGAAATAGACTTGCCAGCTCTAAGGATATGTATGTTTTTAAGGCTTTTGATACATATTTTCAAAATGCTTTCCAAAAAATTCAGTTTACCCTCTATCAACAGTGATTCAGCATATTCTTTTCTTAAATCAAAATCTTATATATCCTAGAGTCAAATATAAATGCTTTTTTGTAGGCTGCATCATTGCTTTGCTCTGTTAACATTAGTAACCACAATTAGAGATAGCAAAAATGAGCTCTTGTGGGGTGCCTGGGTGGCTCAGTGGGTTAAAGTCTCTGCCTTCAGCTCAGGTCATGGTCTCAGGGTCCTGGGATGGAGCCTGCATCGGGCTCTCTGCTCAGCAGGGAGCCTGCTTCCCCTTTTCTCTCTTTGTTTGCCTCTCTGCCTACTTGTGATCTCTCTCTCTCTCTGTGAAATAAATAAAATCTTTAAAAAAAATGAGCTCTTGTGATTACTAAAGTGCTGTAGCATTCTGCTATTTTTTCTCAAAGGGAGTACAGGTGGGTTCCGGCAGACACTGCCCCGGTACACCTTTCCCAGAGGGGCTGCCCAACCCCCCCTTAAAGTCATGGAAAAGAACTCCAAGCAGGACTGGCTTGTCTGTGATCATTCATCTCAGGAGCAAGGGCTTTTGTGGGCCAAGGTGACTTTTACAGTCAAAGAAAGGTACAGTTCTGATTTCAGAGGTCCTGTGAGCAGAGTTTATATCAGGGGCCCCCAGGTTCATGGGAGAATGATAGGGGGAAGCAGATTCCTTCAGGGACTATTCCAGAGTATTAGGAGGATATGCCTTTCTGAACCCCTGAGAGGTCCCCCCAACCAGTGGGAACTAATTCAGGCTGGTGCCCCGAGAGCCTGGCAGGGCCAAAGCAGCTCACCCCCATTTTCCTTTCTTTGTCAGCATGATGGGGCAGATTCCCCCGCTAGCGGGCAAAGTACAGGTAACAGATAAGAAGAGTCCATAGGCAAGGGTACCTTCTTCAACAATTAAACTTCAAACTCCATTTTTAGATGAAAAATAGTTGTCTAATAATTCTAGAGTAGATTACAAATTATATGCTTTATTCTCATTCCTTCATTCATTCCTCAGATAATCATCACATGCAATAGGGATATTAAACCACCCCTAGAGTCAGACTACCTGGGTTCTAATCCCAAGCCACTTTTGTGTGTGTGTGCCTCCGTTTTTTCAAGTATAAAATGGAGATAATGCACTAGAACACTTATGTGAAGACTAAATTACATTTTTATTTACTCTCCTTACTTAGAACTTACATAAAACAATGTCTGATAATTTTTAAGGGCTCAATAACTGCGAGCTACTATCGCTCTTATGTACTCAGGGGCTGGCTGGAAACCAGAGACCTGAAGGAAAAAACTCCCTGAAACTCTGAAGGCTTCCTGTTCAACAGAGAAGGTGACTATGTAAACAAATCATTAGGGCTGCCCACTAAGTGCAGCACTGCGGACATGAAGAAGAGGCAACAGGATCACGAAGAAGGAGTATTTAACTCGGCCTGAGGATGCCGGGAAAAGTGTACTCCCTCCTCTAGGAGTCTAGTCTTCAGGGTAAATCGGAATTTGTCACGATGGAAAGGAGCGGAAGGGCATTCCACGCTGCTCAGTAATACTTGTGAATGTTCGCGGAGAGGAGCGACGCAGGGGAGAATACAGCTGGGTCAGGCGGGCTGTAACTTGGGTCGGTACAGGGAGAAGGGCAGAAGAGCAGGGAAACATCAGTAGAGATCTATTTGTGAAGTCCCTCATATTTCATGCTCCCCAGTTCTAACTTGATCGTGTGAAGTCCCCCTTTCTCTCCACCTGGAGTCTTAGGAGGATACGCCAAGGAGAACTTCCAGCCTTAGAAGTATGGTTTCCTTGGGGCATCTGGGTGGCTGTCAGTTAAGCGTCTGACTCTTGGTTTGGGCTCAAGTCATGATCTTATGGGTCTTGAGATCAAGCCTGTGAGGGTTCCCTGCTCAGCAGGGAATCTGCATCCCCTCTTCCTAAGCCCTCCCCCTACTCATGTGTGCCAACACACTCTCTCAAAAATAAATGTTTATTAAAAAAAAAGCATAGTTTACTCAACAACAGGTATGACAACATACAGCATTATTTCCTATCACAACAACTCAGACATTGTGGAGTGGACTATAATAGTCACCTAACTTTTCAAGGATTTCAATGAAATGTAGAATTTATAGTGGGATGCTTAGGGCTGGCTATGCCTCCAGCCCCCAAAAGCAAGCAGGTTTTTTTTTCTCCTCTGCCAGTCAGGCCTCCCAGCAGAAAAACAAGAAAGATGGCATGTCTGGGGAAAGCAGAAGAAACTTCTGTGACATGTTTTGTTCAAAGACAGCTTTGCAAAAGTATTAGGGAAGCATAGAAGGATTTGGAGGGAGAGGTGTTATAAAGTAGATTTACCTTGAGAAGGATCACCCTGGCTTCAGTGTGGCTCTAAAATAATAATAATTAGTAATAATTAAAACCAGAAGCAGAAAGGCCAGTGCGGAGGTTATTTCCATGACCCAAACCCAAAATAGTAAGCTCTCTCTCTGTTATTCTCAAATACCCTGCACTTCTCTGGCATAATATCTGGCACTTTCTTCAGTGTATGTGCCACTCCCTAAACTAGAAACCTCACGAAAGAATAAACTGAATGTTATTTATTGCTATATCCCTGGTGCCTAGTCCTATTTCTGGTATATATTAGCTGCTAAATAAATGCTTGTTAAATCAATGTACAAACAAATAGAACTAAATGGAACTGCGATGAAATTATTCTCAGAGGCCTCAAATTTTTCTTTGGAATAGCTAAAAAGATAAATATCTAACTTCGTGGATGATTTGATGTTCCTTTTTATTGCTGGAATGTGCACTCGTGAAATGACAGTCGTTGAGTTCATCTCAATTGTATTAATACCGTTTGCCGGTTCTAAATTTATTATCCTTTTCACAGATGAAGGACTGAGAAGCTGAGAGAGGTTAAGTAACTTGCCAGGGTCACCCAGTCAGTAAAAGAAGAAGAACTGGACCCTGGGGCCTGTTTCCTTCCTTACTCTGCTAGATTTGAGACTCAATGGGCCAACTAGAAAAGCTTTGTGCAAGTCATGGTGTTTAATTGGCTTCCTCAAGGGAAGGGGAACTTCCACAGAAAGTTTGAGATGGGGATGGGACATTCCAATTCTTGAGGGAAAATATGAGCAGCACCCAGTGTCTGGAGAATTCCTGGTACCCTAGGAGAAGAGTGAGTAAACCAATGTGGTTACTTCACCAAGTAAGTATATAGAACTTGGAGAGAAAATAAAGAGTTAAAGTGGGACATCTAATTAGAGAAATGGGTTAGAGCCAGCTGTGGTCAGGCCCACGCAGTCCAGGAGAGAAGCCAGCCACTGCACCTTTCTAAGCAGCGAGAAGAGAGCGCTGGAGCTGAATAAATGTGCACCGTTCCAGGCTGGAGCTGGTAAAGGTAACTTTGGGAAAGCCATGTCCTTTGCTTATCAGTTTCCCACCTTTAAGAGAACAGCGTATTCACTCAGTCCCCTCCCTCAGCTTGTGAGGGAAGTAGCCTAGTCAATTATCACAACTTTACTGAATGTAATTATTATGGCAGGTTTTCCTTTCAACTTCAAATTCATCAGTGGGTATGAAAAATAAAATTGCTTTCCTCTGCTGGTTTCTCTGCTTCTGGCTCTTGTAACCTCTTATGTACTTCAGGCCAAGTATTCTGCTAGTTCACGGAATCATACCCTGGATGGATGTATCGTTTGTCTCTCCATTACAAGACCAGAAAAAGACGCATCTGGCCTTCTTGGTTTCTAGCCATCATAAGAATCCTCTTGGCTCAGGATTCACAATGTGTTATGGATGTTAGTGGGAAGGTTTGAAGCTTGTTTCGCGTTCTCCAGGTCTTACGGAGTTAAAGGAAACGATGTGGGGGTAGGAGATATCTGGCTCCTTCCATTTGTTCCTCCCTCCTGTTTCCTTAATGTTAGACATTCACCAAGCTTGCCTGAAAAGAGTTTACAAGCCAGAACTTGCACATAGTTGGGTGAGGTCTGGAACACAGAACCCTGGTGCCAGCAAACAGCAACCCTACCCCTACCCCCACCCCCACCCCCGCCAGCCCGAAGGATTTCAACATTCACATTCCCACGTCTGTGCGCACAGAATATGGTTATATCCTAAACATCAAATGTAAGCTATGGAAACAATATGGAAAACACTCCTTGTGTATTCTAAAACATGGTAATTAAAACCAGACTTTGGATCCTCATTTCTTTTAAATCAGGTGAAAGTTCCTTATCCTTAGAAAGAAATGAATGTGATCAAAGTGTTTTTTTCTTGGACTTGGAAAATATTGCTCAGCCTCAGCTACACTGTGTGTCTTTGCACCTCCTCTGCCCCCACACTCACCTCTTTTTTGCCCCTCTTTCACAGGTTTCCCCAACCCTCCCTGCGGGGACTGCCCTACCCTATTCCTGCTCCCGGCGACAGGACCTCCAGGAACACACAAGGGTTATTTCCTCAGTAGACTGAGCTTTCAATAATGTTCAACTGTTTAGGTTGGAGCTGTGGACTGACTTTGTCAAAAGCCATCTGGTGCTGAGACAAAACTGGGGAGAAGAGAGCAGAGCTAAGATCCGCAAGATGTGTGGCGAACCAAAGCTGTGAGTTTAATGAGGAAAGAAGAGATTAAGGGAGTTCTGGCTTTTTTGGCAAAAGCCCCAGTTGAACACAGGAATGCCCAGAGGCAAAAGCAACTCAACCTACAATAAATTAATGAAACAGCCTATTGTTTCCGGCTTTGTTGTCAACACAGTAGAAAGAGGCCGCCTCTCAGTTTCCAGGAAATGAGCTCTCTCTCCTCCTGATTTTGCATGTAGGCATATGCCCAGTCTCCAGGGATCACAGAGGATGAAGTGCTCTCTGTAGGCCTTTCTCAGCTGTCTGGCAAACTGGTGATGTGCAGCGTTTCTAGCGAAGGTCCTTTCCTTTTGGGAAAGAATCTTTTGCACACCCTTCCCATGTGAATCACCAGTGTGTCTGTGTGTTCATCAATATAAAATTAAATTATAAATAAAAAGCTATACATATAGCTTTCACTGGAAATAAACAGGAAAGAAAAATAGTCTCTACTTTCTCTATTTCTC
This sequence comes from Nasua narica, assembly GCA_028533885.1. Taxonomy (NCBI): domain Eukaryota; kingdom Metazoa; phylum Chordata; class Mammalia; order Carnivora; family Procyonidae; genus Nasua; species Nasua narica. The sequence continues at coordinate 90,568,402 of CM052797.1, read as the reverse complement.
CTTTTTAAAAAGCTTCCCATGAGTGAAAGTAAAATATCGTCTACAAGTGAACACCCATGAAAGTCATATACCCTCCTTAATCCAACCATCGTACAGCATCAAAATATGTTTATTCAAATGGAATTTCTACTCAAATATTTTTGACGTGGAATTAGTCTTGCAATTTCAAAATCTTCTATCTTTAAAAAAAGTACCTTAATGACTCTGAAAGACAGAGAAAGTGAGAACTAGTTGTATTTGATAATAAATAAGCTGACTGCATTCATCTCAAGCCAAGACGAATAGAGCCATAATAGTTTTTGTTGTTGTTGTTTTTTGTCTTTTTTTAAGATTTCATTTTTACGTAATCTGTACACCCCTGTCTTTTTTTAAGATTTCATTTTTACGTAATCTGTACACCCCATTTCATTTTACATAATTGGGGCTCGAACTCACAGCCCTGAGACCAAGAGTTGCACACTGTACCGACTGGGCGAGCCGGGTGCCCCCAACAGAGTCCTACTAGATTTGAACAGCCCCAAACAAGCCACTGCACTGGAAAGAAGTAGAAATGGACACGTGCATACTGGGTAGGCTCATTGTCCAGATTGTGACAGAGATGAGAAAGTCAGGACGCATGAACTGGCTCCTGTTTTGGTAAGGGTAGAGAGTTGAAAACAATTTACACCAGATATGCTAATACGACTCAAAGCAGCAGTCAACCCCAGGTAACGGAGGCACAGAGTGACAACTTCCGTAAACTCTGAACCTAAGATGTGAGCACCCGAGGGGAGAAGTAGGAATTGCAGACACAGCAGTGGAAGGGACTATGGACGGGTAGCTGGGCTAAATATTGCTTTTCCCCATTCCCACAGGGATCTGGAAAGCATCTCTGGTCTGGAGCAGATGGGGGACTCTGAAGGGGAGAGACGGAATAAAGCGGACACCTGAAGCAGGGGTAAGAAGGGAAGATACAAAGAAGGGCAGGGCAGCCCTGGAGGAGGAGCCAGGAGGAACAAGGGAGGCTCCCATCGTGCCTTCCATTAAGGCTTCGGCAGAAGATAAGGAAATCTAAGCCGTGTCAGCGAAGGGAGGACAGCAGGAAGGCCTTTTGGGGAGATTCGTGGTGTGGATTCACTCAGTGTTGATGAGAGCGGCTCCCCAGAGACAGACAGTGAGGTAGAAACTAGTTATTAATGGAATCAGGATGAGCTCAGGGAGTGTCATTTGTAATCATTTAAATTCCAGGAAATAGAAGAGCTTCAGATCATCAATATCACTAGATTATTTAAAGGCCTATTTCAAAGAAAAAGACTAGGTCTACAAAAATTAATCTGTAGCAATTCTGTTTAGCAGGCCAAGGCCACTGTTTCAGTTTTTCAAAAATGACAATGAAAAGAAGCCATTTGTGCTCAGGTAAAAGGACACTGTGATGTTTTAAGAGTTGTGGGAAAGTAAAAACACATTTGGAATTTATATGTGGAGAATACAGGTGAGAAAAAGTTATAGAAAGAGAAGCAGATTTAAATGCCCACAGTGTACTTTTCCATTAGAGATGGAAAAGATACAAGACAGTCAAAGTTGTGATGGAAGGATGAACAGAAAGGGATGGGTGGATAGATGGATGGATGGATGGATAAAGAGGTCAAATGACTAATGGGCAAATGCAAAAAATGGGGCAATGTGCAGAAAAACCCATTTAGGTATTTTAAGAGAATAAGTCTCCAGTTTCACATCCTTTTATAAATAGAATTTTATACCATCTTTGCGATGGCAAAACTAAAATATATTTATGCAAACGGTCCAATTCACATCAAAATGAGGAGAGGCCTACACAGCTGGGCTAGTTAACATGAATGAACAACTAAGCCAGTAACATCTGCCAAGATGAATTTAGAGAAGGCTCCAGAGGTTGTAAGAGGAGAAAGCAGAGAAGAGGCTTCCGGAAGAAAATGAGAAAAATAAAGGTGGTGAATTTAGGATTTAGGAGTGAGGGTGGAAGGGTCAGAGAGCAAAACATTCTAATAAATGCAAGAAAAGAGAAACCTAGCAGGAATTACAGAACTCGGGAAACAAAACGGAGAGGCATGAATACACGTTACAGAAGTGAGTTTTGTTTTGTTTTGTTTTGTTTTGTTTTGTTTTGTTTTTTAAGACCACGCCAGCCTGCGGGCCAGAGAGGGTGCTGGCTGCCAGCCTCTTGAAGCCTTTGTATGTGCTGATGTGCTGATCCACCCAGCTCCAGGGTCTGGCCTTCAGCCCTTCGAAAAGCTGGATTTTGTCAGCACTGGGACTAGGTCCAAAGCCCAGGCTCACAGAGATGTAGAAACCAGAATGCCGATGGATACACACACAAGTACACTCTTTCCCACAGACAGCCTCCAGAGGAAAGCAAACAACTGGAAGATCATTTGGTGAAGACGGCACTGGCCCAAGAGAAGTCCTAAAAGCCCAGACCACAGAGCACATGGGTTTGCCACTTGTCAGCCATGCGGCCTTGAGCACTTGATTTGATCTGTGTCTCAATTTTCTCATCTGTAAAATGGGACATTCCAGTTATCTATTCCTGTACCTCATTCCAAAATGCAATGGCATAACTCAATAATCTCTTCTTTTTTTCTTTTCTTTTGAATCTGCCATTCGGCAGGACTTGGCAGGGACAATTCGGATATATAATAAGTCGCATTAGTTGGGGTGGCCCAATGTGGGGCTGGAGGATCCATTTACAAGATGGCAAGTTGCTACTGCCTGTTGTTTGGGGCTCAGTTGGGACTATGGTCCCAGAGTTCAGTTCCTCAATGTGGGCCTTTCCATAGGCTTCTTTCTGAGGCTTCCTTAAGCTTTGGTGGTTGGATTCTAAAAGCAAGCATCTCCAGGGAACAGAAAGTAAAAGCCATCCATCTCCGAAGGCTTGTGCCCAGAAAAGGACACAAGCCATATTCTTTAGCCCAGCAGCCATAGTGCACAGATTCAAAAAGGAGAAGACATAGGGCCATACACGCCTCTCAATAGGGAATTGCAGGGTGATGCTTTCAAACTGCAAGAGTCCGCCCTCTGGCCACACATTATTGACATTCTTCTCACATGCAAAATACACTCACCCTCCCAAGACCCCCATTAGGGCATCCAACTTCTTTTTGTTTTGTACTGTTTCTGTCTCTTCAGGCCGAGGTGGTATTCCACTAAACAATTTCCTTACAAACATTGTGGGTTTTGTATAAATCAGATTGGGGTCATTCTCTTCAACAAAAGCCCTAACTGCAAATCTCTTCAAAATAAGTCCTTCTTCCTTGGGCTCCCGGTGAGGCTGCCCTGATTCAAACACTCTTAGGATACTTAGAAGCCTTTGTTTTTAATGAGGAGCAGCTAAGAGGCATCCTTTCAAAACCGTAGAGGACCTTTTGTCTGTCTGAAATGTTCTACTAGGCACTGCTTTCAGATCTTTCTGAAGTCTTAACAAAGGATTTGATAGTCCCACCCTGGATCTGATCTTTGGCCTGAGGCCCTTTCTGCATTTGAGAATCGCACGTCATCTGGAGAAGTTAGGAGAGAATCCAGCAAGTCCTGGTTTCTTTATATTTAACGGTTCATTCTTTAGCTCCCTATCTCCTCTTTTTTTTTTCTTTTTTTACCATAGGTAGTGAGAAGAAACCAGGCAGCACTTCTAATATGCTTCCAGAAAGTCTCCTTAGCTAGAGCATTCATTCATCAGGTACATATCTTATTTTCCACACTACTTCAGGCGACTGTGCTACCAAAGCTTCCACCACTGCATAACAAGGATCCCTTTCTTCTACTTCCAATAACATTTTCCTTAATTTCCTCTCTGCCCTCACCGGCAGCTTCCTCCAGGCTCTACAGGCTTCTGCCAACACCCTCCTCGAGGCCCAGCCACCTTCTCCCCTCCACCTGGTCTCAAACCAATTCCACATGTTTTAAGTTTCTGACATACAGAGCCCCACCTGTAGGTATCAAAACCATCTTGGTTTCTTAAGAATCAATTCATAATTTACTCCATTAATAACGATGTCCTTAACAGAGCTATTGCAATGATCAATGCAATGCCTAGACTTCACTGGTGGCATATAATAAGGACTCAGAAAAGGTTTTCTGTTATTTAAATGCTTGTAATGTATGTTTGATGTATTGCTTGAAAATATTCTATATTGCTATAGAAGACAAGAAAACAAACAGGATGCGTGAGTCTCATGAGATATTCTGTGTGTGTGTGTGTGTGTGTGTGTAATTTAGCAACTTGGATGACATATTTAGATGTAGAACACATACGTGAGCATAATAAGTGTTCGATATCCTTTACTTAACATTTTCTGGATAAAAAGAAGAAATAGGATGGAAGATAAAAGAGATAAAAAGGATGGAAGGACCAAATAACATTGGTCACGGATATTATGATTTTAAGTATATATTCATGATACACTAAAACATGAGATAGATGAGATTCTCTGTTCATGAAGGCTAATTGACCATCCCCTGGTGACATCCATCCTGGCCCCTTGTGTTTTCTGCCCACAGCTGTTCAGTAGGCTAATAGATAAGCTACAGTTGTGTCTTTCCAATAAAATTAGTGCTTATCATTGAGTCCTCATACCTTCTGTCTTATTGGGCCCCCTTACTCAAACCTCAAGTTTGGTCCTTATAACCACATTATTAGCGGAGAAGGTTCAAGTGACAGAGAGATGGAAAGTCATGTGACTTTTGTATAACTCAGGAATTTGGTGGTGTGGTCTTTCCCTCACTCTCACACCATATCTACCTATGTTCATTTATCCTATTTCTTTCCCTTTGTGTTGTGGGACCCACCTCCACCACCAAATTATGTTGAAGTCCTCATCCCACACACACATGAATGTGAACATTCTTTTGAACTTACTCATTTTATAACTGGAATTTGTGCCCTTTGACCAACATCATCCCACTTCCCCTTCTCCCCAACTCCTAGTAACCACCATTCTACTTTTTGTTTCTATGAGTTTGGCTCTTTTAGATTCCATATATAAGTCAGATGATACAGTATTTATTTTTCTATCTGACTTATTTCACTTAGCATAATACACTCAAGTTTGATTCATAGTGTCACAAGTGGCAGAATTTTTTTCTCATGGCTGAATGATATCCCACCTTGTGTGTGTGTATCACCATGAATTGGAGGGGTGGGTTATAGACAGATGTTTATTTAAAAATGTGACCCACCAACTCAGCGTTTTCCACCAGCTCAGGGTGCAGAAACCTTCACAGTCTTCACAATCTCTTACTTCAGTGTTGCCTTTGTGGGAGACTTAGCGGCTGCCATTGCTATCTTTTTAGATGCTTGCTTAGTCCTTTTTGCTTCCTTGGAAGCCCTGATGGCTTGTTCTCATTGAGCCTTCATAACTTCAGGTTTCTGATTCCTCTTGGCCATTATATCAGCAAGACATGCACCAGTGATGGCCCTCTGGAATCTGACTGCACAGCAGGTTCTTTTGAACTTCTTCCAACTGTCCCTTTGTGTGGTTTCTTCGGTAGAGGATAGTCCACTTTATCTGCTGAGGATTCCTCTTAGAAAGGAACACCAACTTGCATTTTGCATTAAGAAATTGGAAAATCTTCCCATTGGTCCTGGAGTAGCACCTGCTGTGTCTGGGGTGAGATATATTTATATCTCACATCTTTATCCACGCATCCATCGACAGATGCTTAGGCTGTTTCCATATCTTGTCTATTGCAAATAATGCTGCAATGAACATGGATGTGCAAATATCTCTTCAAAATCTTGATTTCATTTCATTTGGATTTGTGCCCAGAGTGGGATTCCTAGATCATATGGTATTTCTATCTTTAATTTTTTGAGGGAACTCCATACTATTTTCTATAGTGGCTGCACCAGTTTATATTTCCACCAACAGTGCGTAAGAGTTCCCTTTTGCAGGGGAGTTTGTTTAAACACAGATTTCCTCCCCCCAAATTCACACATACATTAAGGTTCAATTCAGTAGGAGTTGAAGACATTACCGGTGCTTGCTCACATATCTAATTCTCCCCCTCCTTTCTGGCCAAAGGAACACTATCCTTACTAACTCCCCTGGACTTAGGCAGGGCTGCATGACTGGTTCTAGACAATAAAACGTGACCAGAAACTGACATATGCCACTCATTTAGACAGAGGCAGTAACAAACTCTAGTTTTTTCCTAGTTTTTCTCCATTTATCCCTCTTCCCATGCTTCCCCAAGTGCAGAGCCCTCATTTGAGATGTAGGGAGCCCAGGATTAAAGCAACTTGGATCCGTGAGTCACTGAATGGAAGCAGGCTATTCTGGAGAGTTGCCAAGCATGTGTCTGAGTTTGGATTACCAAGAAATAAACTTATGTTGTATGAAGCCCTGAAAATTTGGGGGCTTTTTTTACCACAGCAGAACCTATTTAGTTCTGACTCATAGATGTGAAGTCAGGCACAGAACATTTACTTTTTCTGTCATAGAGGTCCATGGACCACATTTTGAGAACCATTCTTTTAGGCTGACCATTGTCTATTCATGGTCTTTTTCCAAAGAGGAAGCAACATAGTTTAGGTGTTCTCTTATAATTCTCTTGGAATCACACTACTGACTGGCTTCCCTTCTCTTCCTTCCAGGTCGTTTCCATGCACATTTTGGTTGCCTTCCAAAGCAAGTATGCATGGTCTCATTGTTCACTCAATTATTGGTGTTTTGGTAAATTTCTTTTAGTCTGATTATTATCTTATTGGGAGTACATTCCTGCCACCCCTGTAGAGTGAAAATAAAATATCCACAAAAAAGGAAATAAAGGAAGCATCCAAAAAAAGTAATAGAAGGACAAGAGCAGAAAAAAATTACAAGACCATAGTGGATAGAAAGAAGTAAACCATAAACATTTGCCAAGGGTAGATCTTATGTTAAGTGTTCTTATCACAAAATAACAACAATGACAATAAGCATAATAACAAGGGCAGGAGGAAACTTTTGGAGGTGATGGATGTGTTTATGGCACAGATTATGGTGATGGTTTCATGGGTGTGAACTTATCTCCAAATTCATCAAGTTGTATATATCAGACGTGTACAGTTTTTTGTAAGTCAATACTATGTCAATAAAGCAGCTTAAAAATAAAAAAGAACCTGCCAGGTGAAAAATAAGATGCAACGAATCAAAGAGGGAATTAAAAAGAGGACAGAGAAAATGCTAAGAACCACCTAAAGGAACAAAAACCGACAAGTCCAACTAATCAAATCCAAGCTACAGAGTGTAAATGCCAAAGGCCATTAGTAACTAGTACTCATGACAACACTAATAACAGCAGCTCTCATTTATAGAGCATCTGCTATATTCAGGCATTGTGCTATGCCTTTTGTCTTCATTTCCTCTCATCCTTACAACCACCACAGAGTAAATTTTCTTACCACTAAGATGAAAAACTAGGTTGAAAGACATTCAGTTGTTTATCTAGGGTTACACTGGAGAGTAAATGGCAGAACCGGATTCAAAGCCAGTTCTGTCTGGATCCAAAGTTTTGGTCTTTTCCAGGGTATCACATGATCTCCCAATAACACAGAAGATAGGATGCGAAAGCACGGATAAATATAAACATGAAAATGGGTTGTAAATGAAAGGCCTAGAACAAGGGCTCCACCTTCCCAGTCAATGCGGAAAGCAAATGAAACTGGAAGGCGATTTATTTCTTTTTTCCTCTTTTTAAGCATAAAACCTGGAAGCTGAAAAGGTAGGATTTTTGTGGGAATATGCATGGTCACAAGGATGAAATGGAAGCCTCAACAGCAGTAAGAAGGAATTTCAAATGAGATTTTGGAAAAGGTGATGGTATTGGAAGTAAATCAAAGTGGCCCCCAAATCCAAACATTTAGAATCCCTCAGTAAGAATGCTTAACTTAAAGGTCACTTATTTAGCACACATGCTAACGGTCCCCCAAAAAGACATTGAGCCAAGGAAGCTTAAGAACTATAAAAGGAATAAAGCTACTTTATTAATGATAAGGAAATAACTGAAAATAATTTATCAAAATGAGGGATATTTTACAGAGGTATATGACAGATGATCAAATTAACTTCAAACAAAAAGAAATAAATATGTAAGAAGAATGATCAAGCTGATGAAAGCCCTTTTGGCTTTAGAAAGGATAAGAGAATGGCAGGACATGTTTTAAAAAATGATACAAAGAAAACTCAAAGGAAGGAAGAAAGCCAAAGTCTTTTTTGAAAACAAATAAATGCTCCCAGCTGTGGGTAATGGCTAATGAAATGCACAGAAAAAGGGGAAGAAAAAGGAAGAAACTGGAGCCAAAAAAACAAATAAATGAACAAATAAGAGAAGTCAGAGGGAAAGTCAAGGTAAGAGAGAGGAAGAAGGAGATTAGGTAAGAGTGAAATATCTTCTGCAAAGATTTTAGTGTTCAAAGAGCAGAGAGAAGGGTGATGGCTTAAAAGAGAGGCAATAAAATTGGAGAAAAGTGAAGAAACTGGGTTTAAAAGTTAGACACATAGGCTTCTCTCCCAGCCCCATATCTTAGGCAATCTTCTTTTTTCTTTTTTTTTTTCCTTTTTTAAAGGAGCTTTCTTAACTCTCTGTGCCTCAGTTTCTCTTTATGTATCAAATTGGATGAAAGGGAGATTTTTATACTTATGTCACATTGGCTAGTCTAGACTAGAGATGATACAAAATGAGGAATAAAATGAGATGACACGTATGAGCCTTTTAACATGGGGCCTGGCTCATCAGGAAGAGTCAATAAATGTTCATGGTTGATGATTAATTATTTATGATAACCTTGGAAGATAAAAACCAACAAACAGCATGCTGAAAGAGAAACTGCAGATAGTACAGAAGACGTTTGAGGAACTATTTCAAGGGGAAAACGTGCACAGAGATGTGGACTCATGTTTGAGAATCAATTAAAAAAAACAAAAGACAACTCTCAAATAATTTATTTAACAAATACAGCTCAAAAAGTGAACTGTGCTGTTGAGTTGTTTATTGATGGGAAAGGACTCCTGGGTCTAGCAGACTGACTGCTGGGTTCTTAATAAGACAACTGAGAATGCCCAGCATCCTGCCTTCAATGAAGTGCGAGAGAAGACTGAAACAAGATCCACAAGGAAATAATGAGGGTGAACAATAGCTGCTTGAGGAAAGAGGAAACATATTAACAATTTGTGGTCACATCCTAAATGCCCATCGATAAAGGGTAGTTAGCTAAATAAATTATGGTACCTCTAGATCCTGGGAGACTGCTAAAAAGACTATAATGGTTCTCTGTGTGCTGACACGGAGAAACCTTTTCTATGGAGTTTAGTAATAAAGTGCAAGATACTGTATATATTAAAATGCCCTATTTTATGAGAATATTCTAGACAATAATATGTACATACATGAACCAGATACACAACAAAGCGTCTGGAAAATGGGCCTGGGGAATGGGAGGGGCTTTTCCCTTTTATTATTTACCCAGAGGAAGGTAAAATGATACTGTGGCTAAAAATCCAGGATCTGCATCACTTAAGGAACCTTGTGTAAGTTAATTAACCTCTCTGTGCCTGTTTTACACATCTGTAAAATAAGGACACTAGCCTGATAAGGCTGTCACGAGGATGAAATGAGATCGTGAACATTTTATCCAAATACCACTCAGAACAGGACCAAGCACCTAGAACCGTCCATCACACAGTCAGCTAGCTGTTAGTGGTATTATTACAACTCTGTAACGTTTGCTGTCATTCAGCCACAGTGGGAGTCAGTCCTGCAAATTGTTAAAAGCCCAAAGGAGGAGAATGGTGAAAATTAACGAGGTTATAAAAATAAAGAGGAGTTTTCTAAAGTGTCAGCATCATTTTGTTAAATTTTCCACAAAATCTTGTACAGCAATCGGCATTGTATTATATTTATGGATTTGTTGAGGGAGAACAGTTTCACACTGCTAAGCCTTCATATCCAAGATCAAGGCACCTCTTTGCCTTTTTCCTTATGTGTTCAATAAAATTAAAATTTCTTTATTTGGGTCTTCACATTTCTTTTTTATATTAATATTATAAGTGGATCTTTTCTTCCATTATTTTGTTTTACTAGATCTTGTTTATATATAGGAAAGCTATGAGGGGGATGAGCCCTACCAGATAAAATGTATGAAGGAACTACGATAATTAAAAACAGTTTGGTGCTGAAGAGGAAATGAGAAGATCAAAGGATAGAATAGAGAATCCAGAAATAGACTCTTAATTCATGTGGGAATTTAACATATTCAAATCAAAATGAGAAAAATGAATTAACCTGTAAATCGCAGTGCAAAACTAGCCTACCAGATAAATGCTAACAGATAAATGCTTTCCTCATTAATCTGAGATTTTAAAACTAAAACCATAAAACTAAACAGTGATTTTTTAAAAAATCAACTTAGTATAGGAATAGAAGGCATAGATGGATTTATAATCTTGAATAAGAAATAATTTCTAGATAATACATAGGAAGCCCAGACATCATAAAGGAAATTAAAATGTTTATGTGGTCAAAAAAATCCAAACACCTGTTTAGAAAAAAAACATATCATAAAGCCAAATAACAACAAACCAGAAATATATCTTCAACAGGGACAAAAAGGGCCGTTTTCCTTAATTCACTAAGAGTTCGTACAAATCAGTTAGGAGAAAACCTGACAACCCAACTGAAAAATAAAATGAATGAAGGCAAGCAGCTCATGACCACGGTGGGTAGAAAAGAACTTCTACTCTGCAATGAGCACCAGGAGCAAAAAGCAAGGGCACAAACAAGTCCCAACAATCAGGCAGGACCTCGGGGAAGTCAGAGGGGATGGAGGACCAGACATCTTACTTGGCAGGACAAAGAGTGTGAATGGCTCATGGGCCCGCCAAGTCCATGAGCTGTAACCCACAGCTTTTCTGTGCTTTTTTTTTTTTTTTTTTGCTAGGATGATACTGGCTTTCATTTCAGCTCGTCAAGAATGGGGAATTACTTCTCAGTTGGGTGCTCTCAAGTTTCAACTTTAAAAAGAACTGTATCCTGGTGTAGTTTTTGCCTAACCCGAACAGTTTCTTCCTTCCCGTCCCCTTCTGATGGCAAGCGTTCCATCCCCTGTGCTGAAATGTTATGCTAACAGCTTTGTAATGTAACACGTTGGGTGGAGGGTCTCTGCTGAAGTTCGGGTATTCTCTCTGAAACCTCTTAAGGTTTTTCAACATCCCAATTCTCTGGTGTGATACTTTTTCTTTTAAGTATAGGTTGTCCCTGCTATTTCTACGTATAAGATTTTCCATTTCTTTTCTAAGAGGCTTCGCCCTCATATTAATACTGTGGCACATTTGTCACAATAACCTTTTCATGTGTGATCCTGTTTCGTTATTTGAAAATCTTTCTCCTTAAATATGATCGTTATTTGAAAATCTTTCTCTTAGGGGACCACAACCTTCTTCCTCCCAATCTTTGGGTGTGGAAGCTTGCTCTCTAATAACTGATCACTTTGCATCTTCTTAAAGTTGAGACCTGAAAGCACAAAACTGTGAAATAATTCCCAAAGTAAAATAAGACTGCCAGCATTCTCTGTTCCCTGTGAAACTTACTGCCTGATGTTTTGGCTCTTCTCTTTAAAGCTGATAAGTTGAGTGTCTCTGCCACCAGCTACTCAGAAATCAACACACAAGGCAGATCAGTTGCTCTCCTGTTTAGTTACACTTAGTTGCATTTAAAATGTAAAAACTAGGGGTGCTTGGGTGGCTTGGTTATTAAGCATCTGCTTACAGCTCAGGTCATGATCCCAGGACCCTGGGATCGAGCCCCGCATCGGGCTCCCTGCTTAGTAGGAAGCCTGCTTCTCCCTCTCCCACTCCCCCTGCTTGTGATCCTTCTCTCACTGTGTCTCTCTCTGTCAAATAAATAAATAAAATCCTAAAAAAAAATAAATAAAGGTGACAGCTAAATGAAAGAACTCTTCCTACAGGGACCCTTATATTTCCCACCATAAGGAAAGTGATTCACCATGCAAATACTAAGATATAGAAAGAACCAAAGGATTCTTAATATCCCCATTGGCCACCATTTTGGTAATTGTATAAATATAATTAAATATATAATTTGTACATATCAGATAATACACAAATATATATTTTATAAATTTTATAAATATCAATAAAATAGTATAGAGAGAGACATGTTATAACATCTAACACTTATGGAACATTCAGTTTGTGATGGATGCTGTTGAGCACTTTATATATACTGTCTTACTTGATCCTCTCAATTACTTTATTGGATTATAGCTACCATAAGCACCACCTGTGGTTGATTTCTAAGGCCCACGAACTCTTCGACACTCCTCCCATTGAGAGGTGAGGTCACGAGTTGCCCATTCCCACCTCTTGTAAACTCCCTTTTAGAGCCCAGGGCTGCCATTGTGAGAACCCAACCACTCTGCAGGAGATACCCTGGAGCAGCTCTGAGCCCATTTGGGGAGAAAGAGGGGCACAGCTGAGCCCAGCCTTCCTTCTGGTCCCATCAAAGTGCCAAACCCTAAGAGAATTCTTCCTGGACCCCCTAGACCAGAGCAGCTGCCAGTTGAATACCACCAAATGACCCAGTCAATGCCACATGGAGCTGAAGAATTGCCAGTAGAGCCCTGCCTAAATCACTGACTCACAAAATCATGAGAGTGAATAAAATGGTCATTGCTTTAGGCCACTAGCTGTTGGGTGATTTGTTATACAGCCGTAGATAACTGGAACTTTATTCCAGATGCAGAAGCAAAATCACAGGGAATGAAGCAAGGTGTTCTGAATCACATGCCTAATTAATAGTGCAGCTGAGATTCCATCTCAAGCAGCCTGCGTCAAAAGCCTATAATCTTACCCACTCCACTGAATTATTTTAAAATTATAATTAACTTTTGGAGATAGGGCATATATAACATCTTGATTCTTCTTCGTGTCTAGTCTAATTCCAATCTAATGAAGAATTTGTGCCAAAGGCATATATCCTCTCTGCATTCACAGTTATCTATTTATGCTTATTTTCACAACCCTCTGCATTTTAAAATGTGATGAATTTCTCCAACAGATTTGCCTGTGCTTATTTTAAAACAGTAGGATAGAGATCCTCATTTCTCTTTTGCCTTTAGCATAGATCATATCAGCAGCGCCACTTAATACCCAAGGGCAGGCTAATTCTGGGACTCAGGAAGCTGATTTCTATGGTATTAAATGTGGTTTAGTAATTTTCCAAGGAGACAGAGACTCTGAGGTCTTGGTAGTTTCCCTGATAAGCTATCATCCCATCTATTTTATATTAGCACATATTGTTTACTGAAAAGGGTTAGGAAGGAGGCAAAAAGGAGCCTCAATCCCAGCTTCTTGTCAGGCAAATAATTCCATACCTGCAGCCTTTCTGGAGCCAAAAAGGTCAGGGGTCAAGAACCCAGAGGTACTGATGAAATCAAGGGACTTCTGCTAATTAAACACTCAGCAATATACACTGTGGTGTAGATACTATTGTTTCCAAGACAGAATAAAGAACATAATGTATCAAGGAAAGCAGGTTCTCTGTGCAGCTGTCATCCTCTGATTTTTGGACATCAGAGACAATCAAGAAAGGGACAATCAAGAAAGCCTATACTTATTTCCTTGGGTGTCACTTCCAAAACATTTTGATTTTAGCCTCCCAGAGACTGATCCCATTGTGAAAAGAAGTAAAACAGGGAGAGGCACACAATTATCAACATTTCCTAGAACTTAAAACATAAAGTTAGGAAGCAAGCACAAAACACTTCTAAGTACTCCAATAATTTTTTGTTAAATTTGGCTTTCTGAGTTATACTTTAGAAAAATCTAGCCAAAAAAAAAAAAAAAATAGAATTAGAATTCTGAGACTTTAGAGATTAATTAGCCAAATGGTGGTGGTGGTGGTGGTGGTGGTGGTTCTTCTTCTTCTTTTTAAAGATTTATTTATTTATTTATTTTAGAGAAGGGGAGGGGCAAAGGGAGAAGAGAGTCTTAAGCAGACTTGGCACCGACTATGATCCCAACCCCGGGGCTCAATCTCATGACCTAAGCCCAAAGTAAGCCTGTTACTTAACCAACAGCATCACCAAGGTGCCCCCACATGGTTCCGCTAATAAAAGTAAAATTACAATGTAATTTTAGTGTCTTCCTTTGGCTTCCAATAAAAGTAAAACCACAACAAAAAACAATGGTCCTATGTACCAGGTGTTGTTGTAAGTATTTTTTTTTTAAAGATTTTATTTATTTGAGAGACAGCAAGAGCAGGAACACAAGCAGGGGGAGAGGGGGTGAGAGAGGGAGAGACAGGCTTCCAGCTGAGCAAGGAGCCCAATGTGGGGCTCAATCCCAGGACACCGGGATCATGACCTCAGCCGAAGGCAGATGCTTAATGACTGAGCCACCCAGGCACCCCTGTTCTAAGCATTTTATATTAATTAGGACATTTATCTTCACAACCACTGTATGAAGTGATTATTATTATTACCCCCATGTTATAGATGAGGAAACCGAGACTTAGCTTAAGTGACTTGCTGACAGGAAGCTGGAGAGTCGGGAGTTAAACCTCAGTTAACAGATTCCAGCACCATCGCACCTTTGTAATTTAGAACTCAGAACTTCATTTGTGTACACAAGATTGAGAAGTATATTTATTTTTCAATTATAGCTCAATAAAGCTGGAAAAAAATCCCAGACAAATCCAACTGAGAAACGTTCTATGATATACCTGATCGATATTCCTCAAAACTGTCAGGGTGTAGGGGCGCCTGGGTGGCTCAGTTGGTTGGGCGACTGCCTTAGGCTCAGGTCATGATCCCGGAGACCCGGGATCGAGTCCCACATCGGGCTCCCAGCTCCAAGGGGAGTCCGCTTCTCACTCTGACCTTTTCCCTTCTCATGCTGTCTCTCACTCTCTCTTTCTCAAATAAATAAATAAAAATCTTTAAAAAAAAAAACTGTCAGGGTGTACAAGAACAAGGAAAACCAGGGGCGCCTGGGTGGCTCAGTGGGTTAAAGCCTCTACCTTTGTCTCAGGTCATGATCTCAGGGTCCAGAGATCAAGCCCCGCATCGGGCTCTCTGCTCGGCAGGGAGCCTGCTTCCCCCCCCACCTCTCTGCCTGCCTCTCTGCCTACTTGTGATCTCTCCCTGTCAAATAAATAAAATAAAATCTTTAAAAAATAAAAAAAAATAAAAAAGAACAAGGAAAACTTGAGAAACTGTGACAGTCAAGAGGGGCCTAAGAAGACAAGGAGATTAAATATAATGAGGTGTCCTGGATGGGATCCTGAGACGGAAAAAGGACATTAGAGAGAAACAAAAGAAATCTGAATATATTATGGACTTCAGTTAATGATAATGACACTGGTTTAATGATAATGACACTGGTTCATTAATTGTGATAAATGTATCCTGTTAGGGTGAGATGTTTATAATGGGAAAGTAGCTGTGGGGTATATGGGTACTCTCTGTACTATCTTCGCAATTTTTCTGTATATCTAAAACTATTCTAAACTAAAGCTTATTTTTTCCCAAAAGAAATACATAATTGATTTTTTAAAAACTATTTGCAAATCCCTGCTTTAATCTAACCATCACCTAGGTCTGTGAAGCAATGGAAGTGCCCAGTGGTTTCTAGACCCACCCACGAAGGACTGGGGCTGTGCTGGGTCCAGAACCAGAGCTCCTCCCTCCTCCTCGACTACATCCTGCTGCTCATGACTGATCATAAATCAAGTCGAATATTTTTACTTTTTTCCCTTCAATTTTACCTTTCTTTCTACGTAAAAACACAGCACTGGTGGGAAAAAGTAGCTTTATTTTCATCTGCTCCCACTTCGAAAAAGGAAGACTCCATGAGAATGTTAATGCCTTGAATTTAAGTACATGACATTCCCACAGCTAGCGTGGGACCAGGAGGAATTGGGCATCTATGAATCTCTGCTACCCATAGGACAATAGCAATGGTAAAAAAAAAAATTTTAATTTTAAGTACTATTTGCAATAAATATAAATAAGCTAAAGATATAAAAACAGTGAATACACAACATTATTAAACTCTCATTGAAAACATTTGCCTGCTAAAGACTGAGGCCTGCTCTCTCTTTCCATAAGAAAAGGAGATTATGGAAAGATGTTAAAGACATATTAGCACCAAACTGAGACTTGCTTCCTTTCTTTATAACTCAGTAATAGTAATAAACTTTTTTTTTCCTTTCAGCAAACAAAGCCAATCACACTCGTTTAATTGTTGCTTCACTTTTGCTGTTCCTAACAGGTTCATCAGGCTTCCAGAAATAAACTATGATGGGGGAAAAAAAAATACCTCTTAGTCTTCTTCAAAATGACAGAGCAAACCAGTGACTAGGAAGAGAAGAGGGAAAATCCAAATAAATTTTATGTTGTCAGAATCCAAAACTATACTAAATATCACATGAAAACTTTACACCCAACGCATGAGGCTATTCAAGTCCAGAATCATGTAGCAAATGTTGTTTTGCGTGTCTCCATGGCTGTGCCAAAATCTGGCTTCAACATGTATGATGGATGCTTCCATACCCAACCCAAATATCCACCCAGAACCCTGGGCAGCTGGTAAAAGCTGACCTAGATCTTGGGTTCAAACAGTTCTTTTTTTCTATAACAACTCACAGCTGAAAGAATTAGATCTCCAGAAGGTTGCTACCAAACTTGATTCAGCTAGGCACCAATACTCTGGGGCTGCACCAGACCTTTGTAGGACCAGGTGATTAAAGATTAGCACGACGATACACGGAAGAGACCCTAGGCAGAGACAGTATGATACACACACGTGTCTACACTCACGGTAAAATAAAGACAGGGAGATGTCCCACCAAGCGTACACAAACTATGCAAGGAATGCCGTGAGGTTTGTAAGCCGGGCTATAAAAGAGAAAAATTCTACACGTTCATTTTTTAAACGTTGGTCTTGGTAGAACATATATTTCAGAGTATGGTACC
Organism: Nasua narica; assembly: GCA_028533885.1. NCBI lineage: Eukaryota > Metazoa > Chordata > Mammalia > Carnivora > Procyonidae > Nasua > Nasua narica. Next base: position 90,551,418 of record CM052797.1, on the reverse strand, counting down.
GAGTGTGCACATCTGTGAAAAAGAAAAATAACAGTTAACCAAAAAATGAGCGTGGAATTCACTTTATCAGCACTTTAAACATACCTCTTAAAATAATATCTAAAGATAGGCTTTCCATGCCAAAGTGGAGACAGATGTGCTTTAATATAATATCCTGATGTTTGTCTATTTCCTGATGACCCTTTGACTTCTAGGGTGGGCTTCAGCTCTCTTTTGAAACAGATGTTGGTAAATGTCTATCCCTGAAACCAAAAGTCCTCATCTACAGGGAATCCAACCAGTTTTCCTCTTCTTTCTCTCAAACCTACCTAGGCTATATCACATTCTTTGTCAGCAGCTATGACTAAGAGATCATAATCGGAAAATAAAGTAGAAATACTCGGATAATTCAGGACGAAAGCTTTCATTTCAAGCATGCAAACGGCACTAACCTAAACATAGTTCCAAAGACAATTCAAGAAAAGTGTCATTTTCCCTTTTACCTCCTAAAACTAGATATTCAATCAATGTAATTTTGTACAGTCACACATGTAATAACTGTGCTAACTAAATGTTGCCTAGCAAAAAGCCTATTAAAGCATTAATCAATAAGAATGGCTTGAAGCTAGTGGATTATAGCTACAGCTTAAGTATTGTTAGCTTCTACAGGACACAAAAATGGCAGTTTGTCTCGAAATTACTGTTTCTTAAATGTCTGAAAACACTTTGGCTCTCTTCAATAGGCAATAATTTTCATTTGAACTTTATTCATTGCCTTGTTAATAGGCTTTTATTTTCCTCTAAACAACTTTTGCAAAAAAAAAAGCCAACTTCATGACCCCTGTACAAATATTACAAATTCTAGCTACTCAACTACAAATCAAAGCAAAGTTGCTAGAATGTCTTTATTATGACTTCTTAAAAAATTATTAATAAGTCAAATTCTTTCTTAAAAATGCACCAGGAGCTCATTAAAAGAAACCTTTGATCAATAAGGATTTTTTGACAACACTGATCATCATCTTCTGATGGACTTGTTTTGTGAGTACAGACTTTTAGCAATGGATTCTTTTAAAAAGGGCACACCTGTAATTTTAGCTCATCAAGATCCAAACATCTCCTTGTTGCCTTTCAAAGTAAGCATTATGAATAGCAAAAAGTACTTTGAAACCTTCAAATATTACAATATTACAAAAAGATGACCATGAGTAAAATGTAGTTTTTAAAATTATAATTTTGACAAAATTAAGAAAATTGTTTGCTTTAGTCTGTTAAACTGTTATCTACAAAAAGAGAAATAATACCTTGCTATTCCTAAAGATTAATTTTAATGCCTTTAAGAAAAATTACTAAACCAGAAATGCCAAACTCTGGCTTTTTATTTAACCAGGTTTTTGCCTTAAAAAAAAACAAAACCTAAAAATTAATTCAGAAGACAAAAGAGACTAGAATTTTGCTAAGCAGGGACTATATGATAAGAAGAAATGATCATCTTGCAGGTAAAAACAAATTTGTGGATCCCTCGAAGGAAAATAAATAGAATTACCATATCATCCAGGAATTCCCCTTCTATCTATACTCAAAAAGAACTGAAAGCAGAGACTCAAAAAGGTATTTGTGCACCAGTGTTCACAGTTCCATTATTTGAAACAGTCAACAGATGGAAACAACAGATGGAAACAGCCCATTGACAGAGGAACGGATAAATGAAATATGGCAAATACATACCTTGGAATATTATTCAGCCTTTAAAAGAAAAGAAATTCTGACACATGCTGTAATACATGGATGAACTTTAAGGATATGTGCAGAGTGAAATAGATCAGACCAAAGCGACAAAGAGTCTCTGATTCCACTTCTCTGAGGTACCCAGAGTAGCCCAAGTTATAGACAGAAAGCAGAATGGTGGTTGCCAGGGGCGGGGAGCGGCGGAAGAGGAGCACTGAGGAGTTACTGTTTAAGGGACTGGAATTTTAGTGTTACAAGAGGGCAAGTGTCCTGGAGATCAACGGTGGTGGTGCTTGCGCTCAATATGAATGTATTTAAAGCCACTGAACTGTATACCTAAAAATAGTTAAAAAGGTAAATTTTATGTTACGTATATTTTACCACAACAAAAAAAATGTGGCATTTTCCGCTGTAATAATAAGCAGTGACATATAGGGGCACCTAGGTGGCTCAGTTGGGTAAGCGTCTGCCTTCGGCTCAGGTCATGATCCCAGGGTCCTGGGATGGAGCCCCATGTCAGGCTCCCTGCTGGGTGGGGAGTCGGCTTCTCCCTCTGCCTCTGCCCCAACCCCCGCTCTTGCTCACTCTCTCTTTCCTCTCTCTCAAATAAATAAATAAAATCTTAAAAAAAAACAATCAGTGACATTTGACTTGGAACTGGACAACAAGGAAACCCAAGTTCCCCACAAACTGTGCTGAGTGCTTAGCACAATGTCCCAGCAAAATGTCAGCCTCTAACAGACCTCTTCAGATGTCCCAGCCTCTAACAGCACTGCCTCATGAAGCTGGAAGAAGTAACGAAAGGAGTGGGCTTATTTTATGTTTCATCCTGGTCTCTTTCTTTTCCAGAAGGCCATTCCATAAACGGTTACTTCTGGTAGAATCTGAATAAACTTCATATAGTCACTGTTTGTTTGTTTGTTTGTTTTACTACAACATGGCTAAAAAGAGGAAAAAACTGTAAGAGAAAGCCCTTTTGGGGAGAACGAGCAATGATAAGTTTAAAAAATCAAGGATTGAACATTTTTGATGGAAGTGAAATTGACTCAGAGGAGAGTTTGCTTTTAATAAAATGCTAGACATAATTCCCAGGTGAGGGAAGGGAACTTACCTATATAAGTAAGTAAAAGACAAGAGATAAGATCACCTACACATTTAATTCCCAAAATGTAATGTATGTTTGCTTTATGCTGCATAAGAATGTAAGCTTACTTAAGAACCTTAAATTTTGTGAAAAAGAAAAATGCCAGGTCATTATAGCTTCATCTGTTAAAGATGTGAGAGATTTACTAAGCTGAATGTGGAGATAAAGTTATAAATGTGACCTAATCACTAAATTTTACATGGCATTAAAGCAATCAATAAAAAAATGAGCAAAAGATGGAATATTTTAATACCAATGGTATGTGCTTAGACATATAAGGACTGTGATTTTGCAAAGTATCTAGAGGCTATTTGGATATATTCTGAAAAAAGTAATCTCATGTCCAATAAAATAGTACGTTGTTGAAAACAGGGAAAAGAAATTGCAGTAGATGTTGATTCTAAATCCCCAGGGATAGAGAGAAAGGAGACTGACTATATAGACGGTATAGGTCTCAGATGCTGTATGAATGGACATATTAAACTATTCACAGCCCATCACTTGGCATCAAAAAGTCCCAAATTACATGAATAGCAATTGTGAGCCAATGAGCACAAAAAATAAACTCAAAGAAAAACCTGTAGTTGGTGATTACATTAAATCTTGCATTGATGAGAGCCACCTAAGAAATCCTAGCTTTTAATAAATATATCAGAAAATAGGAATTACAGAGAATACCCACAATATAAATGAGTACCTGTATGAAATGAGTGACAACATTTTTTTAAAAAGCTTAGGTTTAGTCATTTTAAAAATCTGTCTTTAAAAATAAAATTGAAGGGTGGTTTGAAGTACATTACAGAGTTAGAAAAATTGCAACAATAACAAATAATCCTATTTTCTAAAGTCCCAAAAGGCCATCCCTGGAAAGAAAAATCACTGTCTCCATAGAAACATCAATTTTTAAGGAATTATCTAATTTTTTTGGTATGGAAATATATGCATTTTTATGACTTGCAAATTCTTGGTTAAAGGGAACTGCGTGGTTCACATATTTTTAAAAAGGATAAGAAAAATGGGAACTATAAGCTTCAAAATTTTACCCCAAATGTAATCTTTAATTTAAAATAATTATTTTAAGGAAAAGTAATTTTAAAATCCCAAGTAATAACAAGCAATATCAAGCATTTATTAAAACAAGCCATTCAAGGTAAAATAATGTAACAGCTCTTGGCAAAATTATGAAGTTTGTTTAGGAAATAATACAGAATGATATGGGGGAGAGCATTAAGAAAGCATCCAATATAGCATTTAATAAAATGTTATCTGAAGAAAATTCAAATTAGCTTGGAAATAAACATTGTCAAATAAACTAAAAGTTGGCTAAGTTATTTTAAACAAAGGAAATCGATAAATGGTCCAGTATCCAACTGAGACAAGATATTTGGCAGAAGGTCTATTCTCTCTGGTCTCAATAAAAATTTTATTAAATCACTTGGAATAAAGAACGAGCATTAGATTATTGATATTAAAAGTTCTGTTTTGAATAGGCAAAGATCATGCTTAAATACACAAAGATCTGAAGGGATTGGATCTAAAGCCAAAAAATGATAAGCTAGAGTCAGCATAGAAAAATGCAGGCTACCCTAGCATGAGAAAAAGAATTTGAAACTAATTTAATTCCTTGAGAAAGCATGGCAATTGGTAATGCCAAAGACACTCTGTAAGGAACGGTAGACAGAATATTAAGTAGCCACTTAAAGAACAATAAGAGGAGTGCTTGAGTAGCACGGTCCATTAAGCAATGGACTCTTCATTTCCGCTCAGGTTTGATCTCAGGGTTGTGAGATCGAGTCCTCCTACAGACTCCGTGGTCAGTGCAGCGTGTGCTTGGGTTTCTCTCTTCCTCTGTCCCTCCACCCCCACCTCTCTCTCAAATAAATAAATAAATCTCTCTTTCTAAAAGGGTGGGGGGGACAAGAGGAAATAAAAGCAGGCCCACGCTACTTCTCCAAGTGTTCATTTCCTACTCAAGGCAGTTTGCCGCAAGCCAATGTCAACAATTAGTTAAGGTTAGATTGACAGGTCTTTCTTAACTACACAGTCCGACCACTTCCCTCAGATAGTGGGAAGAAAAATGGTAAAATTTATAGCAGCACCCCACGGTGGTTGAACCCTGCCTCACACCAACATCTGACTTATTTGCTTTAACTGAAGTTGGACAGAAACAGAAATTAATCCTATTTGCCATTGATAATATTATTCAGTGAAACGGGGCCGATGGAGCACTAGACTGGGAGTCTCACAGCTGTGCAGGTGGTATGCAGGGCAGCCCGTCCTGGCAGGGGACCCGAGGTCCTACAGTTCTGCTGTCTGTCTTGAGGAAACTTTGGATGCTTCCCACTCTTCAAGACTGTTCTTGAGCATCTCAATGATTTTTGTGAGCCCAAAATAGCCTTCTAACAAATTCCTTTTGGTTTAAAATAAACAGAGTTTGTTTCTGTTGCTTGCAAACAAGAAGCCTAAATGGTACAGACTATGGGTGAAAAAGTAAAGGCAGGTATTTGCAGAGCATTTCAAATGCATTTTGGGGACAGCGCTCTCTCAAATGATAGCTCCTGTCCTCCAGCTTCCCAGGGACCAAAGGACCCTTCTCTGACCTGTGGCTGAACATAGGTACCAGTTCACATTCTCACCCCCAAATTCCTCAAATCTGTCCTCTCAGCTCGACCAGCTTTAAACAAAAAGTGCACGAGGGCACAGTATGACAGTCAAGTTCTGCAGTTCATGCTGTTTATGTCATTTTGATATTTGACCCCCTGAAAATGAAACCCTTCAGGTAATAATAATAAAAAAAGAATGCTTGAAGTTCTGCTGCAGATACTGCATATATTGGTAGAAAAGGCAATGCTTCTTATATACAGCTCCACAACTCTCCTGCCCACTACTGAATCAAGTCATTAAGTTTCCCCTCCTTTTCTTTTCTTTTTTTTTTAAAGATTTTATTTATTTGACAGAGAGAGACACAGCGAGAGAGGGAACACAAGCAGAGGGAGTGGGAGAGGGAGAAGCAGGCTCCCCGCTGAGCAGAGAGCCCGATGCGGGGCTCCATCCCAGGACTCCGGGATCATGACCCAAGCCGAAGGCAGCCGCTTAATGACTGAGCCACCCAGGCGCCCCTCCCCTCCTTTTCTAGTATCCTTCCAGACGTGTAAATGCTCACTCACAAATGCATTCACACACAGCTACACACCTCTATTATTTTCCCTCACATCAAAAGAGAAAGGCAGAGCCACCCTCTAAGCTAATAGTACTTTTCTAAACAGAAGGGAAGAAAGTCCATTCAAAGAGTTTCACATTCTGAGATTTTCTTGTCTTTGTCTTAAAAGAAAACCCTCCTCAGGCTATTCTGATCTGTTCTTCCCACAGGTCCTCCACCTCAGTGGAGAAACTGGATGAGAAGCTCTGAAGTCAAGAGTGATTTAAGGGGAACCTGGCTGGCTCAGTCAGGCGTCTGCCTTCGGCTTGGGTCATGATCTCAGGGTTCTGGGATCGATCCCCACGTTGGACTCCTTGCTCAGTGGGGAGTCTACTTCTCCCTCCACCTGCTCGTATGCTCTCTCTCTCCCTCTCAAATAAATAAACAAAATCTTTTTTTAAAAAAATAAAATGCCAGTGAATTAAAGTCCTCTCGGAAAAGCTGAGGCAGGCCAAGAAGAGTGGGAAGAGGGCCAAGGGACACCCTACACAACCTTTGGAGGACCAACCCAGGAGGGAAATGGGGTAGTAGTCCACTGTGGCTGTCCACAGGTAAAGGGGTGCTGTCTCCCTATTTGTGACTGACAGAAGAGGCAAGGCTGGCAAGAAGAGTTTCAAGAAGAAATCCAGGAAAGAAGCAATGTGTAGGAGAAGTTTCCTTCAAAGTAAGTGGAATAAGAAATATAACAGTTTCTTTCTGAAAGTCTTATTCCTAAGCATGTTGTTAGACCATGAGCCTGTGAAGAGTTATAACTAGATTTTCTCTGACTGATTTTCCACGGGTTCTAACATATGCCAATAGAAAAATGCTTATATAAACAGAATGCAATAGCATTTTATGCTACAATGAACCAGCCTTTCTGAATAAAAAAAAAAAAAATTCTCTTAATTGCCTATGTGCATTAAGCACATTTTTGCCCTAATTTTGTCTGGCTGCAAGCCAGGATCTTTGCAAACTACCTCACTATTATTCATTTTCATAGCACTTATTACAAAGTACTACCTTGTAGGTCCCTTGAAAATTTAGTATAACCCAAAGTCAATAAAAGGTTCTCCCGTCCTTTGGAGACCTAGGAAAAATCGGTTGACCTCTAGATACTGGAGGCACCTGGATGACTCAGTCGGTTAAGCGGCTGACTTTTGGTTTCAGCTCGGGTCATGATCTCAGGGCCCTGGGATTAAGCCTGTGTCGGGATCTGCGCTTGGCGTGGAGTCTACTTGAGGCTTCTCTCTTCCCCCTCTCCCGCTGCCCTTCCCCCTGTTCTCTCTCTCTCTCAAATAAATAAATCCTTAAAAAACAAAACCAAAAAACCCCTCTAGATTCTATAGCCTAGACCAGTCCAGTTTCCACCCCAAGATTTTCACAAAAGCCCTTAAGGACCTAACCCTTGGGATGGCCTCGTGGCCTCCTGTGGCTACAGGCTGACTGTTGTCCTCCTTCTCCTGAGTCCCCCAGGCCCTCTGCTCACTCAGAGCAGGAACCAATCAGCTTCGCCCTCTTTACTCAGAGTGCTGCCAGGGAACTGGAGGGGCATTTCCTCCTCAGAAATTCAAATGGAAACAGTGTTACAGTTCTGAAGCCTGCTTCAGGCCCTCCATTTCCGGGCCCACAGGCCCATCACCCCACACTCCGGGTCACAGGCCTCTCCATTTTGTCATCTCCTTTCTCACCGCTTCAGGTACCCCTTCTCTCTTGCCTTCCTTGATGAGGTGTAGGCACCAGCCCACTCCTCAGCCTTGCATTTCAACTTCTGCCCATGGCTGTTATTATCTGTATCACAGCACCTTTTCCCAACAGAGAAATTTACCTTGTGGAGAGGGATTTGGGCATCTGCCCTGTAGGAAAAAAAATTGTTTCCCCTTATTAGACAGAAGGGGGAAGGGAGCTGATGATGGCAAGGAGTTCAGGTGTCTCTGCTCACCTTCCCTGATGTAAACCTAAGTGTGGACACCCTCCCTCAAAGGGCTCAAGCAATCAGGGCCTGAATCAACTTTCCACGACACGACACTAGGACCCTTCAGTTTCTCCCCAACTCAGTGACCAACCCAAAACCATAACCTTGTGCCCAATGGCTTATGTTGGGAATGCTTTAAAAAAAGGGGGAGGGGGCGCCTGGGTGGCTCAGTGGGTTAAAGCCTCTGCCTTCCGCTCAGGTCATGATCTCAGGGTCCTGGGATCGAGCCCCATATCAGACTCTCTGCTCCGCGGGGAGCCTGCTTCCCCCTCTCTCTCTGCCTGCCTCTCTGCCTACTTGTGATCTCTCTCTGTCAAATAAGTAAATAAAATCTAAAAAAAAAAAAAAAAAAAAGGTAAGAGACAGAAGTCTCAGATCTTTTTCTCTGCCTATTTTACTCTCTGATTTTCTATGCAGTTTGACACAAGCTGTCGCTCTCCTAATACTGCAAGCCCACTACTAAATGTCACCATGAAGAATAATTTTGAACAGTACCAGGCATATGGAAAGGGTTTATCGGGAACTGGAAAGGTGGTAACTATCTGTGGAGAGAGAGAAAATGAGGGGGAGATAGAGAAAGAGAAATAGGAGAGACAGAAACAGAGATGAAGAGAAAGAGAGAAAGAAGTAAGGGGGGGAAAACTCAACAGAAGATAATGTCCCCCCAACAATAGCGTCCAAGCGTCAAATAGCGGCGACTGCCTTCCAATTTCAATTTGATGTGTGCAGAATTCTTTCTTTTCCAATGCCAAATCCTGACTGAAACATGCAATAAAAATTACTGCCTGAAACATGGTGATAGCATTTAATCCTCTGGCAACACATTAGAAAGGCTTTCAGCTTTAAACCGAGGACTGCCACATGGCAGCCTTGCTCGTGAAATTATTTATTCATGCCTTGGTTTATAAAGTTCTTTTTTATATGCTTTCTATCAGCTAATAACGGGCTGGAGCACTTCTGTTCTCAGCCTGACAGATTCTACATTACGAGGCGGGAAGACCAACGCCTGGCAAGAGCTGTGGCCTGGAGGGGGCCATCCCATCTGCTTGAGTGGGTTTGAGCATCAGGGAGCTGCAGGGACCATGCCAGGTTGGGGCACCTCGGTGACCGGCGGGATGACATGTGGGGAGACACGGAGTGCAAGGCAATGAGGGAGGGAGGTGATGTTCGCATACTCAGAAGCTTCTGGCGGCTGGGTCCTGAATGTCTAGGACAGTGTGTGCAAACAGGGAGAAGAGGATTCAAAGGACACAAGATAAGTCTCTCCATAAACCAAGCATCAGTGGTCATTAATTAGTGGCAGCAATGTGAGGGCTGACTTCCCTTTTGCGAGTATGAAAAAGGTCAAGAGAGGGTATTGATTCGCTGAGCAAATGAAAAGCAGAAGCAGATTACAAAGGAAAAATTCTATACTTAAGAGACCAAATTGATTTGAGGCACTTTCATATATATTTATTTACATGTAATTTATCTCTAAGGGAAGGTAAAGGTATTGTGGGGAACAAAAGCATACTGAGATCATTCTAACCCAGTCATTAAAGTAAGACTGCTAGTATATAATACTTATGTAGGTTAACCCTTCCCTGACCTTTTTGATTTGGCCAGTTCCTGCTCTTAAGTATTTTCAGAATACCATACAACCTCTCTTTTTCAGCACTTATCACAGCTAACAATTTTATTTAATTTTCTGCGTGTGTGTGCTTGTGTACTCCAAGAGGATCCCAAGAGGGATTGTGGCTTTTTCTCTTCAACTAGTACCAATAAATGCAATAAAATGAAATATTTAAAGATAATGGAATGATAGTAAAAGGTACACCAAATCAATGAAATAATAACAAATATTGAAAGGAAAAATATTATTCTTGTAAAATATTGACAATCATGGACAATGTTAAGATCTCTTTGCTTTAATGTTAAAATTTTTTTTTTTAATTGGTAAAGTTCAAAAATCCCTAATGGTATGGTTTTGTAAGTGTAAATATCCTAAAGTATGAGCCAATGAGCTAGGTTTTCACCAGAATTAAACCAGTTAAATTCATTGATCTGCATTGTCAAAGAAAATAGATGGCTTTCCTCTTTCTTGATCATTCTGTGCAAACAGATCATCTTTCTGCTACCCGATACCTCTTTTCTCCTTCAGGTTGTTTTCCTTCAGCCCACGGGCCTTCTTTCCACTCTCACTGTTCCAACCCTGGTCCCACTTATAGTGTTTGTACTTGCTGTCCCCAAACCTTTTTGGAGCTTATCCCTTCTCTTCCTTCTGGTCACTCCGTAGAGGCCATCCCTGACCATGCTAATGATACCCATCCCTACTTCCTTCGTAGCGCATTACCCCATTTCATTTTCTTACTGGCATTTATCCTTATCTAAAATTATCTTATTAGTGGACCCACTGGTTTGAAGGCCCATGTATTTCAGGTCTCCCCTACAAGAATGCACAGCTCTTGAGAGTAGGAACTGTATCTATCTTTCCATGTTTCTAGCCCTCATGCCTACCATGGTGTCTGGTAAGTAGTAAGTACTTCAGAAATATTTGCTGAATGAATGAACAAACAGAAAACAGGTGAGGGAGTAAGGGAACCATCTTTGCTACCTAATAGAGGAAGAGTTTGATAATAGTGTGTCAAGCTTGCTACTAAAGTGCCCGATGCTGGGGCCCCTGGGTGGCTCAGTCAGTTGAGCATCTGACTCTTGATTTAGGCTCAGGTCATTTTTCTCAGGGTCATGAGATCAAGCCCTATGAGGGGCTCTGTGCTGAGCCTGGAGCCTGCTTAAGATTCCGTCTCTCCCTCTCTTTCTGCCCTTCCCCCTGCTTGTGTGCACATGTGTGTGCACGCACTCTCTCTCTCCCTCTCTCAATAAAACAAAAAGTGTCTCATGTTAGCTGGTTGGCCAACTGTCTACACATCTAATAGCGTAGGTTAGCATTTACAGCAAACTTCAGCATGTGCATACATTTCTCTGTTCTGTTCCCACAACTATCCCCTAAGTAGGCAGGGCAAGGACAGAGGCAGGATCACTGTTTTTACAGATGAAGAAATGGAGCTCAGAGAGGTTACTTCACTTTCCTAAGTCATGCACGTAATGGGCAACAGGGCCAGGTCTCCAGCCTGGTTTTCTCCAGCTTTCCTGCTGTACCCGCCGGGGTCTGACTATTTTGTTTTCAAACAAATCAATGATTTATTTAGTTACTCTTTCAAGAACCCTAAATCAGGCACCAACTATTGATTGTGAAGGATTCTCTTAGGCTCTAGGCAGCAATAAAGATGTTCGGATAACAAGGTTTCTCTCTGGAAGATTAAGATGCACAAATGGCTAACCAGCTTGAAGATACCCGAGTTAAATGTCTAGTTTAGTAGGAAAACCTCAATGTTGTAAAAGTAGAAAAACCTTCTGGCTTGTGTGATAGTGAGATGAGCCTCCAGGAAAAACAATTTTGTAGCTCTCCTTGGAAAGGTGGGTGGATTTCAAGAGGATAAATGTAGAGAAAGGAGATTCTAAGAAAAAGGATCAAAACTGGGATGCCTGGGAGGCTCTGGCTTGAGTCTTGATCTCCAGGTCCTGGGATGGAGCCCCATGTTGGGCGCCCAGCTCAGCGGGGAGTCTGCTTCCCCCTCTGCCTCTCCCCCTGCTTGTGCTCTCTGTCTCTCTGTCTCTCTGTCTCTCTCTCAAATGAATAAAAAAAAATTTTTTTAAAGGAACAAAAATAAACAAGAAAATATGATGTGCTTTCAGTAACTAGTAGGAAGTTAAATGAAGGAAGTGTCTGAAGCAGGGAAAACATTGGAAGAAAGACTAGAATTCACGTTAAATGATAATTGCTGTTCAATGCTTTTAACATATGAGGTGGGATTCTTCTGAGTCTTGTAAAATGCTAACCAGCTGCTGAAAAAATACATTAGTCATATGCCATAGCGGAAGCTAGGCACCCCGGCTGGTGGCTGGGGCAAGAAAACGGTATCTCAGAGTCTGAAATTTCAAATTAAGACAGGTCTGTGGCCAAATTTATTCATTTTTAAGTTGAAAATGCTATGAGTTAAATGCTTGGTATGGTATATCTATTTATAGTAAAATACTATTTTGCACCCAGAGAATCTCAATTGAAGCTCCATGAAGTTAAAAAGTTAGAGAAATATATAAATTTGCGTGGGAGAAGATAAGAATCATTTCCATGATTGTGCTTTGGCCAGTCAGACCCTAGAGCTGTATATATAACCAGATCTACAGAGACACGGAGCTACACAGCACAGAAACGTGTCTCACACGCACACACCACACTCTACCACCACTTTCACTGGCACGTGAGTGGACAGTTCAGTCTTGACAGCACCTTCCTTACATCTTGGGATACATTCAAATCACTTTCTACAGCAGAGTCTAATCATTTTCGTAGCAAACTTGAGTTAAACTTGTAATTACTTTACGTGAGTGGAATATTTGCAAGGTGATTGAACAGATGGGTGGTGAGTTTTTTACGTCAGAGATGTGGTTGTCACAGAGTAGGTAGGTCTCGCGTGTTTTCAGAGGTGACATCACATTTGCATATGCGTGTTCCCTGGTGTGGTGTAAAATATCAGTGAACAGGTTATTTTATTCTAAATGACATTTTCCTGTTACCAAGGTTATGAAGAGTGTGGACTATGGAGTCAGAGGGAAACGAACTGAAATCTCAGCTCTCCCACATACTGTGTGATCTGAGGAAATAATCACCTACCTTACTGGGTTGTTGTCAGGATGAAATGAAATGAGATTCATGTACAATGTTTTGAACAACATCTCACACATATTAGCTACTTAGTAATCATATACATTAATTATAATCATGGTAAAAATTTCCCTTATAAACCAATGATGTTCATTTCTTAAGCGCCTAATACTGTTATTGCCTTAAATGCATTAATTCTAATCTTCACAAAAAACTCTGTGGGGGGGCGCTTGGGTGGCTCAGCGGGGTAAAGCTTCTGCCTTCGGCTCAGGTCATGATCTCAGGGTCCTGGGATCGAGCCCCACATCGGGTTCTCTGCTCAGCAGGGAGCCTGCTTCCCCCTCTCCCTCTGCCTGCCTCTCTGCCTACTTGTGATCTCTCTCTCTGTCAAATAAATAAATAAAATCTTAAAAAAAAAAACTTTGTGGGTTAGATTATATTATCCCGTTTTACAAATGGAAAAAGAAAAGACACTTACATGGATTCATAAATTTACCAAAATTGCTCAATAGTAAACGAGGAGCTAAGCTTGGACCTGTATTTGACCTACCTTGTTCTTCTTTGTTTATTTTGCTGTCTCTATAATACCTTGAAGTACCTCATGTGCCTCAATAAGGCTTTCTCTCCTTTTGTCTGGAATAATGCCTCATAAATATTATGACATACAAAAAAGCTCAAATAAGACACCATTTACAGAATGGAACTTAAGAGATCTAACAAAGGAATTAAAGAAAAAGAATAGTGTGCAAGATAAAACTTGTACAAGTAAGCAAACAGAGACAAAAATAAATCCTAGCTGATGGACCATCTGATAGTCATTTATACTTGACACTGGCATCAATAAAAGAGAAAATAAATCCCTGGTTATGTTATGGTTAAATTGTATGTTACTATTATCATCAATATATAAGCAACATAGTTCCCATTTGACCAAACCATGATGAGTAAGTTACTCAAGATTTATCACTGGTGAGAGAAAAGACCTCTAGACTGATTTAAAAACATTATCAAGGCCAAAACAGCAAGTCTGAGAAAAATATAACAAGGAACATAACAGTTTCTTCTTGATTCTTTTTCATTTTTTTGGAAAGAGAGAGAGAGAGCTCAAGCAGGGCAGGAGAAGGGCAGACAGAGAGGGAGAGAGAAAATCTCAGACACAGGGCTGGATCCCACGACCAAGAGTTCATGACCCTAGCGGAAACCAAGAATCAGACACTTAACTGGCTGAGCCACCCAGGTGCCCCCTTCTTGATTCTTTTTTTTTTTTTTAAGATTTTTATTTATTTATTTGACAGAGAGAGAAAGAGATCACAAGTAGGCAGAGACGCAGGCAGAGAGAGAGGGGGAAGCAGGCTCCCTGCTGAGTAGAGAGCCCAATGCGGGGCTCAATCCCAGGACCTTGAGATCATGACCTGAGCAGAAGGCAGAGGCTTTAACCCACTGAGCCACCCAGGCACCCTCCCTTTCTGATTCTTTACAAGAGAGAATTGAAACTATGTAATCTTCACTTCATGGCAATTAGGTCTCCACTAAACCCTAAAATGAATATTCTGTGGGTAGTATAACTTATTCCAATAAAGCCTCCTTCGTTCACTATTTTATCTGGAGGCCGATAGGGCAGGGCCTCCCTGGGAGGCAGTATGGTCTGGTGGTTACGAAAACACACTTGGGCTCCCCTTGCATCTTTACCATTTGTTAGCTGTGTCAGATTGCACATATGAGGTAACTTCCCAAGCCTCAGTGTTTTTGTCTGTGTGGACAGGATAATAAAAGAATCTGCCTCATTAGGGAAGAACACACGTGAAGCTCTTATTTCAGTGCCTTGGCAGAATAAGTCTTCAATAAATATTAGTGGTTACTCTTTTTACTATGGAAAAGCAGAATGATTTAGCAGAAAGCATATGAGATTTGGATAGGATATACAAAGCCTCATTCAATTACTTCCTATTTATGGAATTAAGCAAATACAGAACTGTCTTCCAGGAAGGGAATTTTGGAGAGGTTGGATTCTTTATTGGAGGGGTTAGAAGGGTAAAGCCAGGCTAGATCTTGGGGGGAAGAAAGTAGCTTTTCTTTCTTTTTTCCAGGGAAGCAATGATAATGTGTAAGTTGTCATACTAAATCCTAAACCCTAGCAGAGAAATTGAATTTTTAAACAGAAAGAAAAAGTTCTCCCCAAAGTGACATAGACCAGGAAGCTGGCGGAAGGAGAAGAGATGTTTGATTCGTACAGTTAAGGTGTGCCACTGAGTATTACATCCAGTTGTACGAAGCACTCATTTGCCGTGACTTGCTCCATAATCTCAACAAGCCTGGAAAGAATGCATGTCAAAAATTATAAAGGATCTGAGCTTTTATCTACTTGCAAGCTAGCAAGTGAGCGTACCACAATTTCAGGGATGCTGGTAGAAGATGCAAAACTCCCGAGTCAGAGATGAAGGACAGTTAATTACTCACAGCAACAGCCGTAGCTGGAGTACGGGCATTTGTTTGTGCCAGCTTCTCAAACCCCGGCGCCTCACTGTGAGGCCATGCAGAAAGGCCACCATACCATCTACACACATAGCAGGTTGCACGGCAAGAGGGGAGTCCTGAGCTGAGCAAACCCAAACCTCTAATAACGGGTAGTGAACCTTTGCCTGCCCTTTCCTGCAGAAGTGGACACGATCTTTATTATAACAGACAATAAGCATGCCTGCCCTTTGCCCAAGAGGGAGATACTATCTTTCAGCCTGATCACTGTGCACACATTCTTGTCCAGAACAAAGGGCAGCCAGTGCCACTGCTCACAAGATATGCAGCAATGTGAGGGACCCGGGGAGAAATTACTGCCTGACCACGCAGCCAGACGGATATAAAAGCTTCTCAAGTCATCCATGTTGGGAAAGAAAATGCCATTCCGACAAATCTCTTTAGGACTGTGAAACCCATATAGATTAAGGCTTCGTTTTCCCGACTCTGTGTTCCCACTGCCTAGAGCTAGGCTGATCCCTGCAGGAGCCGGCACTAAACAATGCACTAACCAGCAGTCTTGCCGAGCCAGAAAACACCCCTTCGGATGTACCAGCTGGTTTGGGGCCTGACGCTTTGCAACCCCCACAGCTGCTTGGATCGTGTTCTTTGCAGCGGGTGAGTGATTCCCCAGATAATGAAGAATGATAGGTAATTTTTTTTCACCTGAACCCCATTCTCTATCGACACACTGTGAGAAATCAGAAAACAGCTTATTTCCAACTGGCCCTATAACTATTTCATTGTTTAGGGGGAGCCCGGTGTGACAATTCGGACTGGGAGTCTCCATAGGGAACTCCAGCTTGTAGGGGTCCGGGGCGAAGGCAGCAGGAACTGGCAAGGGCAAATCTCTCAACCGCCCTGTAGTTCTTTCCATGGAAGTGAAAGCTTGTGACGCAGGGATGGTCTGGGGCTCTTTCCTAGGGACCCTCTTCCAACATTAGTGGGGAGGGTGGGGGAGACTTGATTTTTAAACCCATTCTTCTTTTTTGTTGTTGTTTTTTGGGGGATTTTTTCCCCAAATATGTTTATTTTATTTTTAAACCCATTCTTCTAATGAAATAAGTCACCGTCTCCTATTCACAATAATCAGAGCAAACACTTCCACGGCATTTGCCAGGTGCCCGGCCCTCAGGCAGGTGCCTGGCATATGTTTACCCCTTCAGTCAAGCCTCTCTGATGTTATAAATGAGCAGCTTCAGGTACAGAGATAAGTCTGCAACTCCAAGGTCACACAAACAAGTGGCAGAGCTAGATTGGAACCCAGGCGGCGATGGGCTGGGCTCTCAGCCACTCCCTGAGACAGCCTGTGGCCTAAGAAACAGGCTCCACCCTAGACGTTGCACTTGAGTCGTGCATATTGATAAATTAATGGCTTTCAATGTGTGCGGTGGGAAGTGGAGTGGAGCTTAGACTAGATAAAAGCTAACTCTAGCTACAAAACAAAGGTAGCAAGTGTTCTTTCCGCCCAAATATAACGCAAGAAAAGTCACCCCCCCCCATAGTGACTAGCAGAAAGAGTCCCCTAAAAATAAACCACTAATAAGGTAGGGATCAGTTTTAGTTTTTCAAATGTTTGGAACTACATTCCCTAAAACAGTGACAAATTACATCTCCATCAAGCACATGGTAACTGAAGCCCAAAGCTCATAAATCATCGTCCAGAGGCCAGAATGCCATATTGCACCTGGCACTTTCCCTCCTGAAGGGACAGCTGCCGCACACCCGTTCTTCCCACTTCAAAGTCGGGACACCGCTCATCTCTCGGAAATCATCTGAAGTCTTGTCCCACATTCAGGATTCAGGGACAATCAGATGGTGCTTCTATTACCTCATTTTGGAGCACTATAATTACCAATTTCCAACTGTATTTCCTTATTTTCCTGAATGACAATTTAAAAGTCCTTCTTTGCCAAATTACACTTACACTCATCAACACCCACAGTTAAGAAGTGACTCAAGGAAAGTAATTAAAAGTTGTGCTTCTATGTAATCGTGTCCTATATGCAGTTGACAACCCCCTCAAAGTCTATACTGTCCAAAACTTGCATTTACCATTTGTGGACCATTCAACATTTATCTGGCGGCAGATGGAGAATGTCCTGATTGCCCAAACCCTCATCACCTCCCACAATCACACACACACATACACACACACACTTACACATACACATTTAAGATTACAGAAATGAAAGGGGTCTTATAGATAACTCAGTTTACACTGCTCATTTTACAGGTGAAAAAACTGAGGTCCTAAGATATATATATGTCTAGTTTGTCATTGTATTGGGCCCTTTAGTTACAAGTAATGGAACGTTACCTCAGGCTAGTTTAAGCAAAAAAGGAGTATAATTACCATACGGATATGGAAGCTTCTCCAGGAACTCAAGGGCAGAAATATAGGCGGGCACAGGACCCTGATAAAATCAGGGAATCAAGCCCTTTCTGCAGCCTCAGTCTCTCTTTCCTCTGTGTCTGCTGCTCCAAAGTGCTTTTTCTCTCTTTCTCTCTCAACCGGCTTCCTTGACTTCCACAATCGAAGTCCAAAGATTTCCAAGAATAAACTCATTGACCCAGCCTAATTCAGTTGCCAAGTCCTCAACCAATAGCCTCCAACCCAGGAATATGGTCATATGGTAACAGGACCACTTCCACTGTAACAATATGGTTGGGAGAAAAATTCCCAGAAAATGAGTATGGGACAAAATGTTCCATGTGAATCTAGAATTTAGAACTCCTCACTCATGGTTGAGTTGCTTTTTCTGCTGCATCTCTTATCCCATTACCTGTAAATTAATAATTTAAATATAAGCATAATCTATCTACACTGTACTCATTCACAACTATTATTTATTGAGGACCTCCCATATATATTCTGGGTGCTTAATAACTTCATAGTTGCATTTAATTTTCATGATCGCTTGGCAAAAGAAGTAATATTAACTACATTTTCTAGATCCAAACAGAGTCTCAGACAGAAAGAATGAATAAATAGCAGCCAAAACATAGTAACTAGTGTTCAACAACAGAGGAATAGAATAAAAAAAAAAATGTGGTATAGATACAAAGTGGACTATTATTCAGCCAGGAAAAGGAGGATAGCCTTCCATTTGTAACAACATGGATGGACCACGAGCACATTACGATAAGCAAGGGAAGTCAGAGAAAGACAAGTACCGTATGATATCATTTATATGTGGAGTCTAAAAGAAGTCAAACTTACTGGAAAATAAAGAAGGAAGGGAGGAAGGGAGGGAGAGACGGAGGGAGGGGGAAGGAAGGAAGGGTGGGTGAGAAAGACATCGAGAGAGAGAGAGCGAGGGAAAGGAAGAAAAAAGAAAAGGAAAGAAAGAAGGGAAGAAAGGAAGGAAGAAAGAGAAAGAAAGAAGGGAAGGAAGGAAGCAAGGAAGGAAGGAAGGAAGGAAAGAAGGAAGGAAGGAAACAGAGAGTAAAATATCTGCTTGCCAGGGGTTGAGGGTGGGGGTGGGAATAAGATGGATGGCCCTTAAGAGAACAAACTTGCGATGAGTAGCAAATAGCCATAGAGTCTAATGCACAATATAACGGATATAAATAATATTGTGCTATAATTGTGTAATGTGGTAAATATCACTACAGTGGCAATCATATTACATTATATAAATGTATCAAAGTAACATACCCTCTACTTTAAATTTATACAATGTCACATGTCAAATATATTCAATTTTTTAAAAAGTTGAAAAGGAGGAAGATGATAATGAGCACACAGAAAACTACACACTCGAGAGAAATATATGAAATCTCAACTCTAAGCTTGAAGGGAAGAGAAGTGTACTGGGAAGCAAACTGTATATTCAAAACACCAAAATCACTGATTCATACAAAAGAGAAAAATTGTGAGTTTCTTTTAAGAACCCACAGGCAAGCCAGCCTTCCTGAGTTTAAAGGATACTAGTTAAGGTTTCCAGGCCCCAAAATATCAATGCCATTACCAGTTATTCCATCATTATCTAGAACTGATTTCACGGCAAAAAAAAAAAAAAATTAAAATTAAAAAAAAAAAAAAAGAACTGATTTCACGGCAAGGAGGTCTAAAATATTTCAGGAAATGTTTTATTTTCCCTAAGGAGACTATTTTAGAGGAAACGTGATTATTACAATAAAAATTAGAAGTTAGAAGTTGATGGGCTATGTTCGTCTTGGTACGCATTTGGGTTGTAATCACCCAGGCAGGTGAGCCCAAAAAGCTGCAACACACTGCTCACTCGAAGGAGCATCCTGTGAAACGTGACCTGGAGAACCAGTGTCTGGGGCCACCTGTGCTGGAGACAGATGAAGTCCTGAAGTTCCATCTCCACTGGATGCCGGGGAATTGGGACCAGGCCTGTGATGGGCTAAAGGCCACTCCAGTCCCCAGGGAATCATTTGCCCCTCAGTGACTTCCCTGGGTACTTTAACAGAGCAGTAACTCCCACTACCTATGAGGCAAGTTTTTAGAAGAGGCTGAAAGGAGATTAAGAATTCAATCCAGGCACATTGCATGATATCTCATTTTCAGCAGCAACTTGGGGAGGTAGGTATTCTCGTCTCCAGCTTACACATGAAAAGCCTGGGACTCACAGGACTTCAGTACTTGCCCCAGGTCACAGAGGCAGGAATAACAGGACACGCCTCTGTCAGACTCCACAGGCTCTCTCTGGTGTCTCTACCACTGGCAGGACTCTCCCCACACATCCTGATCTGAGCTGGGACGAGGTGAAGAAGGGTCTCCTCCTGGCCCCTGATCCCTGCTCTCGGTTCAAGAGATAGAGAAAAGAAAGCAGAAGCAGAACACTCTAGAAAACTACTTCCTCACCCTCTGAGACCAACCCTCTGTTCCAACTCCTTTGTATTTTCTTTAATTTAGCCCTTCTCAGCGTTTCCTCATTTTCTTGCCACAGTGGCCCCCTGCCTGTGCTTACTTTGGGGCTCCTCCCACCCTCCATCCCTCATCTTCTAGCCAACTCCAACCCCCCCCCCCAAGGCTTCCAGGATTGGGTGGGTTGTGTATCCTAGATCCTCACTGTTTACACTCCCCCCACCCAGGCCACTGACCCCACCCTTGCCTCAGTCTGGCCCACATGAAAGGTGATGCCTGCAAATGCTCTGTGAGGGATAAACAATAGCAACAAAAGCAAAATGGAGGAGGAAGACATAAATATTTATCTATCCAAATATATTCCAGAAACACAAATGTGCATGTTTAAAAATCAACTTTAAAAATTAAGTGCTGAATATCACGATACTTGTGTTTCCAAATGTTCATGCCCTCAATAAAGAAATACACGATATTAAAATTAGATTGCCACTAGGGACCTATCTTTGCCCTATGAATTGTGGGAATTTGTATGCTTTCCATCAAAAGAAAAAAAAAAGAAAATTCTAGTAATTCTAATTCTTCAAGAGTTTCCTCTCTGAATCTACTACATTCCTTATAGATCAAATTTATAGTCACATTGTTCTACTTTCTTTAATCAATGTCTGAAGTAGAAAAGAATTATCGTATTCAGAAGCAGCAGCAGTGTGGAAAATCTGATGTCCTAACTAACTTTGTAAATAAAAGTTCTGGTTCAGAGCAGACTACACTGTGAGAGATCGTCCCATTTAAAATGAATCGGGTACATGAGAAACCTGGTCTCCCCAAGTAAATGAATTATGTGGCCATTCTTTACCGTACAAAGATTTCACACACACAAAAATTCTTTAAAATGTGATCTTAAAAAGCTGAAGCAGTATTCAATTTGTCATATACTTGTGTGCGTACGACTTCTCTGGACTGGAGTAGCTCCTCTGAAAGAAGTAGCTCTGTAAACAAAGCTTGAGTCAAGAAACCCAACCGGTGATTTGTAGGAAAGACAAAGAGAAAATTGTTGGCCTCTTGGAAGAGCCCAAAAGCAAAGCCAGCCTTAGAGACAGCGGAATTTAAAGGGTATTTTTCATTGTCTCCAGGCCCCCATATATCTACCACATTATCCCTCATTTCATCACTAGTTAGCTCCAGCCTAGAGTTCTTAAGAAACATTAATGCTAAGCACAATTCCTTAATCCCTTGGTTTTAAGCTTTGTTGTTGATGTTGTTGTTGTTGTTATAAAACTCTTTAAGATTCTGATTGAAAATTTCCCTTAAAATATGCTCATCTACCAGAGATACACCGGAGTTGGCCCAGTTTTTTGTGGTTTTTTTTTTTTTTTTGAAGGGTAGGTCAGTCCCCCTGCCTTAGGCTATGGCCTTAATTATCCCTTGGTAACTTAGCAAGAAACTAACAGCCAGCTAGGAACAAAAATAGAGCAGAAGCCAGGCCCTAAATTCATGGCAGCAAATGAGAGGAAAGGGTCCCATGAATGAACAAATTCTTTACAATGTTACAGACCACCAGCCCAAGCTGGAAGAACCCATCCTTGACAGCTCTGAAAATTGTGCACTGGTGGATGAAGGTAGCAGAGGCTGAGAATTGTTTCAGAAAAGAGTTTACATAACTTTCAAGTTGAGTGGAGATCAACTCCCTGAGAATTCTGCCATATCTTTACCATTTCTTAAATTATACATTCTCAGACAGTGAATAGCCAAGATGTGGCCAGTTGCTGAGAAACACTTCAGAGCATGTGAGCATAATTTCATACTGCATTAGAAGGGATTCCTCAGAAATTACACGATGCATCTTTCTGAACGTCAAGTCCACCTGAAAACAGAAGTGCTCTGAAACTTTCCGGTAAGCTCTGATTATTTGGCTTTCTTATAACAAAGCCTTCAGAAATGCAGAATATTTTTTAAGACTGCGTTAGTCAGCCAAAATAGGCAGTTCCCAATTTAAACAAGAGAATATATGTCACTAAATGGCTGACTTGGCCAAGCATAACATTCTTTTCATCACTTTCTTTTTTACCCAGTGTTTTTCTGTCTTAAAGATACTATATCTCCTAAACTTTTCTCCAGTTTTTCCCTGCAGCGAATCCATGTAAGTCACAAAAACTACTCATTGAAGACAAACTTCTTCATTAGCCAACAAACAATTAGAAAGCTGGTCAGATTTTCTATTTCAGTTCTATTTTAAGGCAAAAACTATTCTTATTCTTGCTTTTATCCAAGATCACTGGGAAATCCAGAAGCCCTTCTTGAGAAATAGCTCAGCATTTTTGGCAAAGGACTTGGAGTCCATGGAATAAGGATCTGACCACCCAAGACGGACCACCTAATATATGTGTAAGAGAAGGGCCAGGTGTACTGTCCAGTTGTTCTGGAAAATTCTAATGGAACTCAGGCTCCCCAAAAGATCACCCTCCCATTTGGACAAATATGATCTAATTCATTAGTATTCATCTCTCAGTTTTGCTGACACTAGTCCAATGTGCTAATAAGAAATTTCCAGCTGCCTGAGGAGTGCTTCCTGTTCATGTATGTCTAGGAGTCTCCAGAGTGTGTCTCACAAGTGCAGTTCCCATGGCACCCACCCAGCATGGCTGGGTGCCGCTGCTCCCGGAAGGGCAACAGGCCTGTGCCAGTGGCCACCTGGCAGACAGGGCAAAGTGAGACCTGCTGCGGCCCACAGTTGCTTCGAGCACTACAGTCCTGTGGAGGAGGGGAGGCTCCCTCCCTCTGTGGCGCACTCTACTAGATGGGTCCCTACGCAGAACTTATGTCACTGAGCCCCGATGTCTCAGATTGTCACGGCATGGCTTTTATTTACAGTGACCCCTCTCTTCCAAGCCCAAATGGACTCCATTAGCTGGGCTGTGATTCAAGTCTCATCACAACTCCACGGCTGGACCCCGTCTTCCTTCTCCTCTCTGATGAATAAAGATTTAATAGAAAATCCTCCCCCAGACTGAGAACTGTTTCTCACAAGATCTCCTTAGTCCCTTGCAAATAGTCATCAGGTCAACTCACCTACTATGGACACAGCGAAGCCCCAGGTGAGTCCTCGCTACTCAAAGCCTCCCTCGTCAAGGCTCCAAACATTCCCTTGGAGGTGATCAGACACTATCTATGAAATAAAATCCCTTGATTGGAGGAACTAACATGCCCCACATCATAAAGAACAAAGAGGATTCGAATCAGTAAACAAAAGACCACTCAGGGCAGGCAAATAAAGAAAGGCAAGGAGAACAAAAAAGGGAAAATATAAGAAGGAAATAGAAAGCAGCGGGTTTGTGCTAGTGCGGGGCTTGCATTCCTGGTAATGTGGTTGACAAGGGTTAAAAGCAGCTTTTCATTCCCGCAATGATAAGATGGTCATTCCCAGTTGGGCTGGACCCCAGGCTCCACTCCAAAGCACTTTGCATGAAGGGTGGGTAAATGTAATGTGACCTACTTGTGTCTGTAATCCAGGAAAGCCAGGAGAGGAATAATGACAGGGTAAAGAAAATTCATTATGCTATTTACCCCCCTCAGACTCAATGCCCCAGCTGTTTGATTTTGCTGATCCTAACAGGCTGTTACTGGTGTCGGGGATGGCTGCAGCCTGCCAGCATTTGGACAATTCTGTAGGTTTAATTATTCTCTGATAATAACTTCTCCCGATTTCTATAAAGAACAGATGATCAACAATACCAGCCCAGGGTCCTGCATACTATGCAGGAGAAAGATAGAGCTTTTCCCCCCGAACATAGTTTATGAATGCCATGTCCCCATTTTGATGTACTCACTGTAAAGTTTTCATATCAATAATAACGGTCTTAAAAAAAATAATAACGGTCTTTCCATTATACACATTTGAATAAATGCTTTCCATGTGAAGCAAGAGTAATTATTATCAATATTTGGGTGAACCAGAATGCTGGTGACAGCTCCAGCAGCTGCATTCGCCTCTGGCTTGGTAACAAAACACGGAAAGCTCCCCAGTGAGAAACAAGGCAGGGCTTGATGAATTCCACTCGGCTCTTCAGTTACAGATTATTAAAAGATGAATTATAAAATTGGCACAATGATGGTCATGCACATTCTTTCTGGCCAGTATCATCCCCACGGCTCTGATCATCACAGAAGAATCTTTAAATCCGAGGACGACTCAGGTCTAACTCACATCGACAGTGTTTGTAAAGCTGCCACACACCATTAGCATGTGCCCGTCGGCTGTTCGATTACTTACTGCCGACAGCCACATGCAGTGGCTAATGGGACAAAGACAATACGGGATGACAGAACAGTGTGAGCAGTGCCATTTTCTAGTCCCTGGATAAGAATGAAGGAGATGGAGGCGAGCAGACAATGCTTTCAAAACACATTGAACCCAAAGCCCTGGACCAAGGGCAGAGTTCTACATGATTTCCTAAGCAGATAAAGGGTTTAGGTAGCAGCATGTTCATGTGAATTCTAGATGGAAGTCAGCAAACTCTGCTGAATCTATTAGGATGCTGGGTATTCCCAGTATCACACACCAAATATTTATTCCCTTTTGGATTTCCTGTTTTAGTAAGCGTTCTCCAGATAAGCAGAACAAATAGGATAGATAGATCTAGAGACAGATAAATAGATAAATATAGATACATATACGATATAAAGATACATTTCTATTACACGTTATATGATATATAGATACAATATAGGTTATATTATATTTGTTGTACATAATTATATTACCTATTACAGACATACTATATAGAGAGATAAAAAGATAGATATACTATATCTATATCTATCTAGCTACAGAGAGATTGAGTTTTAGGTATTGGTTCGTGTAATTCTGGGTGCTGGCAATCTGAAGTCTGTAGGGCAGGCCAGCAGGCTGTAAACTCAGGTAAGAGTTGATGTTTCAGTCTTGAGCCTGAAATCCGCTTGGCAGGCTGGTAGGCAAGAGATTCAGGCAGGGTTTCTATGTTGCAGTCTTAAAGCAAAATTCAACTGATTAGATGAGGCCCACCCACATTACAGAGAGTAGAGAGTAATCTGCTATATTCAAAGTCTACTGATTATAAATGTTTATTACATACAAAAAATATCTTCACAGCTACATATTGACTGGTATTTGACCAAAGTACTGGACACGACAGCCTAGCCAAGTTGACACTTAAAATTAACCACCACATTACTTTTTCCCAAAATATAATGGCTAAAGATAAAACATGTATATTACGAGGGTTCTCAACATTCCACATATATGGCTGAGTATGGCTGATACCACCTGCTTCACGCCTACACACATCCTTCAGAACATGAAGATACAGGCATCCTTCAGAATGGACCCAGGAAGGACATATGTGCCAGGACTTTAGTGAGCTGAAGGATGGGCTGGTGTCTGCCTCCCTTCATCTTCCACCCTTTCTAGGTTGACCTTTTTCTAGCACACTTGAGGAACAAGGATCTTTGACACTTCCCTGTCCACCCATCACTTGACCCTCTTACTGGTCTCAAAGAGACCGTGGACTTCCACTTGTGATGTTCCTGGGAGTCCTCTGAAGAAGGCTTCCTAGGAACATGGTTCTCCCTTTCTTTCTTTCTTTTTTTTTTTATTAAGATTTTATTTATTTATTAATTTGAGAGAAAGAGAGAGAGAGTGAGAGAGAGCATGAGAGGAGGGGAGAAGGTCAGAGGGAGAAGCAGACTCCCCGTGGAGCTGGGAGCCTGATGCAGGACTTGATTCTGGGACTCCGGGATCATGACCTGAGCCGAAGGCAATCACTTAACCAACTGAGTCACCCAGGCGCCCAACATGGTTCTCCCTTAACAAAAGGCTGGCCTAGACAGAGTCAGAAGGAGGACCCTCAGCGCTCCTTCCTTTAGTTCCTCATGTGACACACCAGATGGAATGGGTACAACAGATTTTGCTGAAAGTCTGGGGATAGCTCAAGGATACTGCAACATAGGAATAAATTAATACCGAACACTAAGCATGATTGCTCAATATCCATAGAAATTTACCAAGATAAATCCTTCTAAGAGATTCCCCTTAGGATACAGCCCAATTCCAAATCTCAATTCCCTACCTTATTGTCCATCTTTCCCTTATCCCTTGGAGGCAGAGCTACTTCTTCAATCCTTCCCAGATTGACTCTCCACTCCCTCTCCAGGACCAATTCGCTACCCTACCAAGGCAATCTGAGGGCCTCCACAGTCTCCAGAAATAACCTTTCCAATCCTGGGATTACTCATTAAAACTGTGCGTTGGTCAATAATCCAGGTTGGGCATTGGTATTTCAAACACAGCCCCCGTGGAGATCTATCCACCGTGTGATGTTAGATGTGATCTAATATGCCCCAGATTCTTCCTTTAGTCTTCCAGGGTATTACAGATAACTTCTGGGCAAAACACACACATGCATGATGCAGGCATATACATCTCAAGAACAAAAATAATTCTCTGGAGCAGTGCAGTCCAAATTTATAACAAAGAAAAATGTTTTCTTAAAAAAAAAAAAGAAAACTCCAAAAAATCTGTCAAGCTTTTCTCTGCCCACAACAGAAAGAACATTTTATGTTTTTGTGGACCGTGATTTTAGTTCCCCTTTTCATCACCTCCCTACTCTGGATGACTCCTCGGAGGCCATCAAGGCCTGAACATTGGAACACATCACAGGGCCTCTCCTAACTCAGAATTCCTCTCCCCTGAGTCATACCCTAAGACAGTCCTCTCAACCTTGACCATGACACATAATAAACTCATGGTATGATAAACTCATGGTACAACAAGACAAATGGACTGGCCAGTTTATGGCAAGAGGCTGCCCTGGGCCCGATTTGGCCCCCAAAGTGGGAACAGAAGCAGTACCTTGGCACAAACCTACTCTACACACAGCAGCCCAGGCAATCCCAGCACACCTGTTGGGAGGCTCTGTCCAAGCTGTGGGCATCCACCTTGAACCAGACCAAACTTTTAGATAAGACTTCCTATCTCAACATGTGGCAAGGAGAACCATATAAAGATAGATCCTCCCACCATTAGCAGAAAAACCCCAAAAGCTACACTGAGAAGCTGGGCTGTGGTTTATTAGACACATCTATAATAATTGCCCTTCAAAACTGAAAGGGAATTTCTCTCTGATTTCAGTTGTGACTATTCCTAAGTTGAGAAGGTAGGTTTAAGAAAGCTAACTGGAGAGGTTGACTACTCTTTTTATAGAGAAAAAAAAAGAGAATTCTTATACGCAAGAAAATCTCCCTTTTTTCACCTAAAAAGGTGAAGAACAACAAGGACAAACCTACAGTCCTAACCTTCCTGACAAACACGTGACATTGTATTACTTAAGAGAATTTGTACCAAAATCCTGGTTTGTCGACTGTCATTGAAAAATAAGGACAGTATCTTCCTTATTTTCCATTGTATCCCACTTGCTAGCAAAATGTTTGCCACACAGTAAATGTTCAATAAATATTTATGGAAACAATGTGCCCCACAATTTAAAGGAGTGGATGACTTTTAGGATACTCACCCAAAATTCTGGGAATTGAAATTCATTCCACTTGTCAATTACAGTTTAAGGAGATTATCTAGCAGGAGGCGGCTTTCTTGAAATAAGATTTCAAACAGAAATCCATCTGTCAACTAATGATACAGATATTAAGAAATAAGAAGCCTCTAACAAAATTGCGAAGTCCAGCTTCCTGCCTGTGCAGAGAAGCAGTTCAGGTGCTATTATCTGCTTACACGGTCGGACATGAGTCCTTCAACGTCTGTTCTTCACCTTCAGAATTTGTTGAGAAAGCAGATATCCCCACCATAAACCAAACAGGAGCTCATGCTGCTTAAACTCTAAGACATCCTGCTGGCCAAATTCTCTAAGCATTCAAAATGTTTCTAAACATATTCACTATTCTTCTTGATGAGAGTCAATAGTAATGTAACGCAAATGGTTGAGTTAGAATAAATACAAGCACAGTTAAAAATTTATGCAAAAAATTCTTTTTGTTGTAGTTTTTCTTTCTTTTCTTTTTTTTAAAGATTCTATTTATTTATTTGACACACAGAAGAGAACAAGCAGGGGGAGCTGCAGGCAGAGGGAGAGGGAGAAGCAGGCTCCCTGCTGAGCAAGGGGGCGGAGGGGCTCCATCCCAGGACCCTGGGACCATGCCATGAGCTAAAACTAGATGCCTAACTGACTGAGCCACCCAGGAGCCCCTGTTGTTGTTTCTAAGAATTAAACCTGAATTGAGCTGAAGTTTCTATCTTTAACATCTGTGACAAGAGAAGTTGTTTAAGCAAATACATAATGTATATACAAGCAAATATATTAAGATTATAGGAGACCTTATTAATCCTACTGTGAGACCTAAAATTTCAAATACCTTTATAATAGCCATTTGCACATAAAAGGGTTTACTCTTTTTAAAAACCAGTCATATATTTATTAAAGAATGGCTAAGTGGATTTCTCCATCAAGGCTTTGTTGTATTCTGTTACTTTTAATGATGCACTAAAAAGTGCAAACCAAATAATCAAGAGTATTTCACTTTATAGTAGCTTAATTTGGTCTAAATTAGGTTTAGGTGAGGTTTTGTTCTTTGGAAATATTGAGGTAATTGAGCTTATGAACACAAATAATACTGCTAAACCAAACGTATGGGATTTAAAAAAAGTAGAATGCTTCCCCACCAAAACATACAACCTTTTTACAAGCACTCATTCTTGTTCTTTCCACTTGACTATGACCAACACTTCAAATGGAAATAGTAACTGAGTAATACAATGAGAAGAAAGCAAAATAAAGGAAATGTTTTTCTCTTATCATCTATACTCTGATATCTGTCTAGTTTATCACTAGATAAACTATTCACTCTGTGGAATTTAGATCCTAAGTCACAAAATCACAGAAAAAAAAGTGAGAGCCAGACCATGGCTTTGTCAGCGAAGACAAACGGGTTTCTGTCTTGGTCTTAGATTCCCTGGAAGGTATTTTTTGTGATGCTATTTAACATTCATTTTACACATACTTAATAAGCATCTTCCCTGTGCAAACTCATACTTCTATTTGCTTCTCAAAATATTTCCCTTATTTGGTGACTTCCATTGGAGAACCCCTGATTAGCCACTTCTGGAATTACTCTTTTCTAAGTTTACACTTCCAAGAAGCATTTATTGTTTGACCTGCTATATGACAAGCACTGGGCCTACAGAGAAAATAAGGCAGTCCCTTGCCTAAAAAACAAACTCACAATAGACCTACAACAAATCGAGTTAATGCCACTCTATGTGGAATACAACAGAGGTAGTTACAAAGGAGGGCCAGCCAACCCTGTCTGGGTGCTGAAGAAGGCCATATGGAGAAAACAATAGTTCATCTGGTTCTCGGAAAGATGAGGAGATATTCTTTGAAGGAAATACGAGCACAAGGCATCCCAGACAGCAGGGATGGCTGTGCATGGTGAAGAAAAACAGTGGGCAAATGATGCATGGCCCATTATCATCAAGAAATAATAGCATGGGGAATGGGTAAATGCTGGAAAGCCAAATTAAACAAATCATGAAGGATCTTATGTGCCCAGGAAAATTCTGTTCATTTTTGTAAAAGCCAGTGATTTTTAACCTATTTTTAAGTCACGGAAAGCTTCAATAAATTGATGAAAACCATGATCCTTCCCCCTAGAAAACACACAACATTTGTACACTGTGTTCTCTGACCACACAATGCCTCTCTACTACCCAGACACACACCATCTTTTGTTGTTATTGTTGTTTTTATGTTCCTTTCATGTCCAGACTTTTTAATCCAAAGATCAGGGTCCCCATTCTAACCTTGAAACAGAAACTTGAATATGAACGGGAGAGTCCAAAGAGATTGTCTTCACAGCTTAGACATTTTCTCTTCTATCTCCAGTCGTAGACTTCCCCCAAAAGTCTGCCTTTCCCACATCTTCTTCTTCTCTCCTGCAGCCATGCCATGGGGAAGACTTTGATTTTTGAAAGATCTGATCTCCTTCTTTTGGAAGATCTCTTTCTGCCCTTCCCCCTTTATTTTCAACTTTAGGTCATAACAACCATGCCACCAATATCTGTGATCACTCTCATCCAGGATAGCCCAACATGTAACTCTGAAGTTATTTAGAGCCCCTCCTCTTTTGCACCATCTATAGTTAACTTCTAGATGTAAATATGGGCATACCAAAAATACCTAGAAATTGAACATTTCTTTTTTGAACTTATTTTTCTATTTTAATAATTTCTATTCCCCTACCCTGGATCTTTTATAGGTTCTCAACAACCATTTTCATAAACAGATATAACATCAAGGCTGAAGGTAATGATGAAATAGCTGTTTCCACAATTACATGTACTATGCATATATCCTATATCACACTATCCCTCCTAAACCCAGAGTTTGTTTGCTACTTTAAATATAACTTATAGCCCATGACACTTTTTTCCCAAACACCTCAACCCAGAATAAAAATATCCAAGAGAGAATTGTGTCTCTATAGGAGAACAACAAATCCTAGGGTCCTATGAATAAGTCAAGAAGGAAACTTTCCAGGGGCGTCTGGGTGGCTCAGTGGGTTAAAGCCTCTGCCTTTGGCTCAGATCATGACCCCAGGGTCCTGGGGTTGAGCCCCGCATTGGGTTCCCTGCTCAGTGGAAGGCCTGCTTCTCCCTCTCCCATTCCCTCTGCTTGTGTTCCCTCTCTCACTGTGTTTCTCTCTGTTAAATAAATAAAAAATCTTAAAAAAAAAAAAGAAGAAGAAGAAGAAGAAGGAAACATTCTCCATGATCCCTACTCTGCTTGCCCATATACTCCTTCAAATATCTCAAAAAAAGACTCGGGAAAATGTGCTAGCTGAAGTCCTAAAGATAGATGAGGCAAACTCATGCCTGGCATGAGTTTTGTAGGGATATTTGTTAAATAAGTAAGTAGGGATATTTGTTAAAATCAATCATTGCCCCTGTAGGTGAAAAGGGTCCAGTGGGATCAACTTGCCACCAAGAGGCGGATAGTCTCTGCTTCTGACAATTGGGCCTGTGCTGAAGCAGTAGCTAGATCTGCTGTGGTAAGTGGGAGCCCTTATTGTTGAGCTCGTGCATAGTCCTTATCTCAACCGCCATGACTGCTGGTATTCACAGGCTTATTAGGGCATTTTCCCTCACCACTGCCATTCAAGGCCACGTTGGAGTAGACTATAGTGCAGCTGCATTTTCTCCTTGCATTCCATTTCTGAGTCAATCCATCTGAAAACCAAGCTTAGGATTTTCCTTCTCTGTCAGTTGGTCATGAAAGATTACTCCTATGTCCCTTCGGTGTAAATTCAGGGAAAGGTACTGAATGACTTCATAGGGAAATCTGGAGCTGGGATAAAAATTCAGGGTTATTTCAAGTTGAGGTAAGGGGTATAGATCTATATATCCTCAGGTAGACCAGTTTGGGATAAAAGTCACCTAATCTATGGTGACTCTCTTTAACCAAGACAATTCCAAGGAGAGATGATAACTGGGAACTGTCTTCTAGTAACACTCCCAGAGACAGACCTGAAGGGAGATCTAGGGGGAAAATCACAGAATCCATTACACAGCCTGAGTCCAAATCCAGACTGTCAATTTTTAGGTCTATAATTTTGTGTATTAGTCTGGCTTCTCTGTGAAGCAGATACCAAGACAGGGTTAGACATACAAGAGATTTGTCAAGAGGGTAACACTAGTATACTGAGTTTCATAGTCTTCCCCCAAAATTCAAAGTCATCCCAGAACCTCAGAATGTGACCTTATTTGGAAATAAGGTTGTTGCTGATGTAATTAGTTAAGATGAGGTCATACTGGAGAAGGGTGAGTCCTCAATCCAATATAACTGCTGTCCTTTTAAGAAAAGGAGCAAAGAAAAAAAATTTTTAAATATATAAAAAAAAAAAAAGAAAAGAAAAGGAGCAAAGACATGCACAGAGAGAACAGTTGCAAAAGCACAGACACCCCAAGAGCAGATGGTCATGGGGTAATTGAGGCAGACACTGAAGTTGTACACCTACGAGTCATGGAGCACAAAGGCCTGCTGGGGACACCAGAAGTTAAGAGAAAGACATGAGACCGATTTTCCCCTAGAACCTTCAGAAAGACTATAGCCCTTCTGACCCCTTGACTGGAGATTTCTGGCGTCCAAAACTACAGAAGAATAGATTTCTGTTATGTTAAGCCATCACGTTTGGGCACTCTGTCATAGAAGCCAGGTGGTAAACTAATACCACCTGGAAGGAAAAATGGAGGAAGGAGTTGGAGGAGGTTGGGAGAGATGTGAGACTGGGTGCACGACTGACAGCTGTGAGGGAAAGCAGACAAGAAGGAAAGAGGGAAGGAAGAAAGGAGATGTTTTTGCTTGTCACAGTGAAGGGGGGTGCTCAACGTCCTACAATGCACAGGAAAGCCCCCACAACAAAGCCCGCCATTATCTAGTCCAAAATGTTCTTAGTGCTGAAGTTGAGAAACTCTATGTTAGAACAATACACTTAACTTTTTAGTTTCCACAGCTGTAAAATGGAGTCATTTATTTCTTATACAGCTAGTACATGCTGGGTGCTAGTGGAACAAAGACCCTGCCCTCACGGAGGTTATAGTCTATTGAGGATAATAATATCACCTACTTCTTAAGATCATGAAGCTTAAAGAATTAATAAATGGAAAACACTTAGAACAGTACTTGGCAAACACTAAGAACTCTTATAAAGCAATTATGACATTATCTATCACATAGTATACACTCATTAAAAGACAATTGATAATACTATTAAACATAGATGAGTCAATATTTCCCAGCAAAAAGTTGGCTTCCTGAGTACCTTGCGTCGCCTGTGTCTGCCATTTATTCTCAACTTCCCATGGGGACCCAGAGGCCTTACAAAGCTTCATAGGGGTGATAAGCCCATGTTAAAGAAAACTATTAGTAAGTCTAGGTGGTACCATGTTTTTTTTTTCTCTAAAGAAGAATAGTTTCCTAGTGTTCTCAAATAGGAACAAAGAAAGGAGGACACAACTACACAAGGGGAAAGAATTCCTTGGCAAAGGAAGCCTATATCTGTCTCATACTTGAATTCTTAATTAATGATGCCCCTCCAGAAAGCTCAATACCCATCTAATGGGAAAAAAAAAAGTGGTAATAAGACCAAAATCATGTTGTTCCTTTACACAAATTTCCATAGATACAGACATCAGTTTGTACCAGGCATTAGTCAGTTGATCCTTGTTTACACATTCTTGTTGGAGATTTGTTTCACTTTTCAGGCATAGCCATCCCTGGCTCATGAACAAGAAATCCCAAAACATTTCACTCTGTGAACTCTTCACCGATTCAAGGGAGAGGCTGAGTAGGAGGCAAAGCATGCAGCCAAAGGACAGAAGCTTTGAGGCCACACAGAAAAAGCTCTGATTTTTTACCTGGATAACTCCAAGTAATTCTCTCCTACATTGCTTGGTAGAGAATTTTGGAAGGATGAGTTATTCCTGTCAGTATAAGAAGCTGTGGTCCAAAATTTAATGAGGGATTGATAAACAAGAAAACCTCACTGGAGGAAGGGGAATGCAGAACTCATTTTTCTCTACTAGATCAGAGCTAATTAAGTCAGCATCAAATTCTTAGGTAATTATGAAATCACAGAGAATCACCATTGAAATGATTTTCTGCTGCTTATATTTCTCATGGAATTGTTTCTATAAATGAAAAATGGCTCCCCCTTCTATACTTGCCCAAGAGAAAAGAATAACTATTAAGAAGATTTGTGTGTTTAATAAGGATTTGATTAGGATTGGTGTTCTTTCCAACTGTGATCCTGAGTTGAGTCCAGAATGTAGAGGATTTGCATTCATTGACAAAGATGAAAATAACAATGGGCACAATGGAAAATAAGGAGTAGTTCCATGGATGTTTAGGGACATGGTCTGTTTCATCATGACTAATGAGATGTAACTTCTATCCACTCTTCTGTGGCATTTAAAAAAGGTAGGGGGGTAGGATTCTACCAGATTTCAATAAGGCTTTCCATATATTCTTCCTCTCCCCTCCAGGGGACAGATATACTTTATTACTTATAGTCACTTCCCATATTTGACTATCCCATGATAGAATCTTAATTCTGCGTTTTAAGATCCAAGAATAAAACTGTATTCCAATGCAAAAAAAAAAAAATCCTATTTTTCTATCTTAATTTTTAACAATTTCATCATACTTGAAATAAGAGCATTTGTCCTCCTTACCTTTGCATACAGTTTTAATTTATAAATGTCAGAGGTTTATAAATCTGTTATCTGAAAAACTATATGCCAGAAATGAGTGTTTACTTTGTTTTTCTTAAATAGCACAGTTTTTGTAATTAACTCCACCCTACCTTAGAGGCATATAAGTTAACACAGCTCAAGGCCATGCTCCCTGACCATGTCTCCTCAAGGGATTTGGCTAGAGCTATTTATATAATTTAAAATGCTTTAGAGTATTTTCTGAAACTGTAAATTTTGATAATAAACATCTTCTACCCTAGAACTAGCAGAGCAACTTTTATAGATATGAATATGTGAATAGAGTTTAAATGGACCCTGGGCAAAAATTTCTGAAGATCCTCTTCTGTGACAAAACATACAAATGACAGACACTCTTTTGATTTTGGCACCAAACTTCTAGTCCCCCAGTGTTTGTGACTAGCACCATTGGGGACAGAGAGAAAATCATGCTCTGAAAAACAATACATAAAACTTTTGATAGTCTACTTTTCCTTGCATGAGAAGTGTCAGGAAAAAATGATATACCACACCAAAAACATATGAGTAACTAGCTGATAGACTCAAGACTGGCTGTGTTAGCAAGTTTCAACCTCTCTTCCTGTCCAACATCACACAGAACTAAGCTTTTTCTTTTCCTTTTTCTTTTTTTTTTTTTGTTAGAATATCAAGAAAAATGGTTGCAATGGGAATGGTCAAAAAAATTCCAGCATAGTTGTTTTACACATGGTTTATTTTAGTTATATTCTCTGTGTTATACAGTTATGTATGCTATGCATGGCACAAAAGTGAGGCAAACACACAACATGAAAAGAGAATACTTTCCTTGCCTCTTTAGGTCACGTTCCCCATACCTCTGTTATAGCACACATGGTGTGATATTTGTCTACACTATATTCTCACTAGATTCAGCTCTAGGAGAATAGAGAACAAGCCTTGGTCTTCTTTGTTTTCCTAGGACCTAACTCTTAGTAGGTATGCAAATATTCATTAAGTAAATAAGAATCAGGTAGTTCACTTCCACTGTTACTGGGCCAAACAAGTACTAAAAGTGAAAAACTTATAAATAAATCAATTACATACTTCTTGTCTAGTAATCAAAACAATCTCAGGCTTTTGAAACCAGGATTCCTCAAGAGAATTAAGCCCTACAGAAAATGATTTGAGTAACTGTCTTCTCGATTCTCCCAAGAATGGTACATTTTTGACGTATAGAAGAGAAGTTAATTCATTATATACAATAGTTACCTTAAGGCATTAGGGCTTAATTTTCTCAAACTCTGGTTGAGAAAGGGCTGTTATTTTCTGCTATTGCACAAATTAAAACTATGAATATGAAAAACACTTAAATCAGTTTTCTGTCTGTCCTTAAGAAAAATAATGTCACATATTGATTAGGCCAATCTGTTAATGAGCTAGTTAAATGTTTAGTAATTAGTCTGGTATCCAAAGCCCAGACATGCTAGATAGCAGAGCCTGAGGCAGGATTTAAAGTACTAACCCTTTATTTGGGAGATACAAACCCAGGGCAGTAAGGAAAAGAAGAACAGGAGACAAGCAACAGTGCACTGCAATATGATGCAATTTGCTATCTCCTTCCCTGCACCACTCCCACACATGACCTGGGAAAAGATCCAGAAGGTCATTTGGCAGGCATGTTCACATGGCACCTGGGATTTCTCCAGAAGGAGGTACCCTAGTGCAGTCTATGGAAGATGTAATGAAGGGGGAATTTATCTGCCCAACCCCTCCTTTCATCTCCCATTTCTCATTGGTCAAGGCTCACCCAGAGGAAGCTAATACCCACTCACTGCTTGGTTGCATCATTCAGTTCTTCTGCAGTCCCTCAGGACTCCAGATTTCACACCTGCAGAGCAGAGTTTTATTCAAGCCCAAAAATGAAGGGGCAACCAGGTGAGGGTGGGGTACCAACTGACAGAAAAAAAAGCAGCAGTCGTGGAAATCTAAGACTTACTGTCTAAGACACAAGGTTTATGCCTCAATGCAGCTAAACCTTATTCAGGGTGAAGAGCTTAGAATACTCTTTCTCCCTGGAGACCAGGGGTTATAAGGGCATACATGGGGGGGGGGGGGGCTCCATTATAATAAGGAAAGGATCCTCCTGAGATTCCCTGCCTTGGCTTTTCAGGTTCTGAGGAAATGGCTCTGGTCCAAGACATACACTCTCCTTTTACCTTATCTTGGAGAGCCCTGGGCACCAGTCCAAGCTACTATTTTACCATGTCTCCCAAAAGCTAAATTCCTGTTTCTGGGTGTAGGTTGAGGAAACACTCCAGTGGATTGTTTAGCTTGGTTTGTTTTTAATACGCTTACTATTCGTGCAACTATTCAGGCAATTGTTGTTAAGCCCTGGTGTCATCATTCTTTCACCTTTATTTAGTCTCTTGGCTAATTCACCTATTATCATTAATTATTTCAACTAGTCCTATCTTACTCCAGATAAACTAAGTCAGTAAGAGTTAGTATGATATGTCTCTTAAAATGGGTAGATGACCACAACTCTTAAATTCTCTGCTAGAATCTGTTCTCCCCCAATAAAAGTGAACACCTAAGATCTAGAGGCTGCACAAATGTCTAGGGGCGCAACATAGCTTTTCTAACAGCAAAACTACATTCACCAACTCTTTCTAAGCTTTGGTCCACTTTGACCATCACATATATCATTCATTAGCTACTTTGTGGAACAAATCTACCTGCAAATCCTGCCACTCATTTGAAAGGTTAAATGTTGAGACCCATCTACCCAAGTCAAATCTATGCAGATCCAATCATACATGATAAGATATTGGTAGAGATCACCAGAATTTTGCCAAGGGTTACAAGTATTTGGACTTTACCAGCCAGTTCTTAATCTCTTGTTATAATGTTAAGAATCCCTAGAGCGATGACTCATCTTGGAAAATGTAGGTTAAGAAAATACTTATGTGTATCAAATCCATTAAGTGAGAAAAGTCTAAGAACATTTAGTGTTTTCCAGTTAAAGCTAAATAAACCGGAGTTGTGCATTGAACTAAGGTCTTGAGGAACAGAAAGGCTGCTGGATCCCTTGTGTAAAGGAGTAACTCCATCCCTGAGTTCTCACTCTGTGACGCCATTTTTTTGGCATCAGGCTTGCT
This sequence comes from Nasua narica, assembly GCA_028533885.1. Lineage (NCBI taxonomy): Eukaryota > Metazoa > Chordata > Mammalia > Carnivora > Procyonidae > Nasua > Nasua narica. The sequence continues at coordinate 90,513,931 of CM052797.1, read as the reverse complement.
TTTGATCCATTAGCCTTCATCCGTTTGAAAGGCTCATGACATCATCTGTGCATGCTTGCAGTACTGAAGGTTCCTTTTTGTGGAACACTCCACCATGTCCCATCATTTATCAAAAGCAGCTGGCCTCCATGTATACCCTGATTTAGTCTGAACTGTGCCTAAGAGCTCTGCAATTACTACCGAGACTGACTTATTAAATTTCTGCTGAAATCTCTGCTGGAATGAGTGATTGATGGCCAAAGCTTTTCCCCTTGACCTGTTTTTCCCCAGTAGCCCTTCTTTCTATAGTTCTTTCTATTTGGCTCAACTGCAACCAAAAGTTTATGCTCCTCTTAACAGGACAGAGTGTACTGGGGTGAGATAAACACAAAGTTCGCCACCTGCAGTGCCAATCCTAGCTAGACGCCAAACCAACTGTGGTCTTAGGCAACATGCTAGGTAGTTTCACGACCACAGTAGACCATGTTAAGACCGAAATCTAGCTGATACAAACTAGTACAGTCAGACTGATTGTGAAAATATTGAAATACTTTTATATTTCTTGGTAAGTAGCTGCTGCCCAAGCTTCCCACTGCATGTCCACGTCCCCAGCACCCCAGCTACCTGGGACCCTCTCCCCAAATCTTTGACCTTCCCACCACACGGTAACTAAAAGGCTAAACTTAGTCTGCACTCTGCTCCAGCATTAAAGCCAGAATCCACTCTGATCCATCTTGACCCATCTGTGCCTGAGCTCCACCAGTTGTTCAATCATTTGAACAGCACCCCTGAGAACATGTACTTAGGAGCAATAGCCATAAAACTGCGAGGCCCTGAAGAATATTGAGAACAACTGAAATGACCACTCTCGAATAGATTTATTCCCCTTCTAAACATCTGTTGCTAATTTCTCTTGTCACTTAACTGAACACCAGGGACTCTTTCCCCCCCGCTGTCATTTTGGCCCAGCCCTTATTTTCACAGTGTCTATTGTGATTTCAATTAGTTTCTCAAGGCAATACATGTGTTAACCATCCTTTGAATATAGTTATATAAGAACAAAGCCTTCTCTGAGTTAATTGTATTAACTCAAAAAACTGCCCATCAAAATTTCTAGGAAACGTGAATATTGGCAAAATAGAGCAGGGAGAAACTTAAAAGAGTAAGAATTTGAGCCTGAAGAAGATAGAAGTAATGTGAAAGAAAATCTGAAAATTCCCCTTAAACCCCCTAGGCTACAGAAAGAAGAAATGGAGAAAGCCAAGATGCGCCAGCCTTCTCTGTAATCCAGGAGCAGCAAACTCCTCTGAATTCCTCTGGAATGTGGATGGCAAAGCTCACTTGACCCAACACGTGGAGGTTATTCTGCTAAGAGGCCCAGCTTATGAACAGACTTGAAAATCGCAGTCATTGTCACCAAAGCCACTCAACAGCAGTATTTTAATAGACTACATTTTGAAATAAAAATAGCCTGAGAATCTAAAGACTCTTGTAACTCACAGATACAGGAAAGAAGAGCATGAAGAAAAAAACTGCTGAAACACACAAGTTCTTGGGGACTCTAAAGCTCTTTGGGACAGAAATCAAAGACATAAGCACAGCCTGTGTGGTCATAAGTGGCCACCAGTTCACTAAACCTATTCAATGAGCAGGCTGTAAGAACTGAGTGAAAAATGCTTTACTGAGCCTTCACCACATGCTGGGCACTACACCAAAAGAGCATTTGTATCCACTACCACATTTAATTTCCATAACAACAATAACCCCATCTTAAAGATAAGGAAACTTTAGCACAGAGAGGTAGAGTGACTTATCCACATTCAGGGGGCTATTAAGAGGCGGAAGTAGGATTAAACCCCAATCAGTTTGTTTCCAGAGACCTTGCTTCTAACCGAGATATTATCTGAGCTAATTTTAGAAGTATTAATATCCTACAGCATTCCTAGAGCTGGCATTTTCCTATCAAGCACATTGTTACTCTTTCTTGCCCTTTTCCAGAGTTTAATCCTACAAACGTCCAGCCAAAGAAAGGATTATTCTGTTATCCCGTAATTGCAGTCAGTTACACCACCAAATATAAGTAATCTTTTAATATGAGTTCTCTTAGCAGCTAAAATCCACACTCACCTCAGATTTCACTCTCCGCACCCTCTCCAAGATCAGTACTGACAAACTGTCTCTATTATACCATGTTCCCTCCTCAGAAGGACAACACTCAGTGGGTGACTTAGGTTAACTGCAAGGCTAGCCAAGCAGAAGTGGCTGGGTTTGGTTTTGTTGTTGTTGTTGTTGTTGTGTTGTTTTGACATCTATTAAGCAGCTGAGCAGTTCACAATTTGTCCAAAGCCAGTTCGGTGTTAACCCAAGACAATGGCTTGTAAAGGCTGCATTTCAGAGATCAGATCACCAGGACTCTCAAAGAAGGCTCAGATGAGCCCACACCTAGCGAGGAATTCCTCCTTCCCTAGAGAAAGATGAAAAACATGAAATTGGGTTCTCATAGAGCCTGACTGAGATGATTAATACCCTCAGACTGAAAGTAAGCAGGCAAAAACAAAATAACCTCAAATAGAGCACATCTCAGGAAAACCACTGAATTTTCCAGCCTCAGTTTTTTACAGTAGTTAACTAGTATTCCTATGACTGACAACTAGTTCCTTTCCATTGAGCAGGGAATAATGTCTTCTGCTTTTGTGTCTCCATGACGTATGAGAGTTTTCTATCTGATCAGCTGTCATAAGGTCATAAGAATTTTCAAATCCTTGGTCATATAAAGTTTTGAACACCTTACATGCAGTAGTTTTGCACTGCTGCAAAATTACTTTTTTTCCTGTTTAGTTATCTCAGGGGATATTTAACAAGAATTATAGAGCCTGAGGATTCTGTAATTTTGTTTTTTGTTTTACTTTTAAAGATTGCATTTATTTATTTGACAGAGAGAGAGAGAGAGATCACAAGCAGACAGAGAGGCAGGCAGAGTGAGGGGGGGAAGCAGGCTCCCTGCCCAGCAGAGAGCCAGATGCGGGGCTTGATTCCAGGACCTAAGCCGAAGGCAGAGGCTTTAACCCACTGAGCCACCCAGGCACCCCAGGATTCTGTAATTTTGAAATATGTCATCTATTTTTTCTTCTTAGCAACATAAAGTATCAATTGGCAATCATTTCCACGAAACTAAATTATTTGCAATTCTATTCCTGAAATATTCATCTATCAAATAATTTCTACTCACAAAAAACATGAATCAACTTTTTCTAAACCTATTTTATTCCTTCTCTTTTATATGGAATCTCAATTTTCAATCTCAAGGTTTAATTTCATTTAGTTGTGGTATTTGTATTTCACCAAATGATTCTAGAACCCCATGGTAAAAGGTATGTTTAAATATATAACAACATAACTATTTCCACAACCACTTGATTCTTCCCAGTGCCTTCTCTTCTCGCCCATTTACTGCCACACAATTCCTTCACAAATCTCTCCATTTAATACAGGAAAGTTGATCATTTCTAACACTGAAGTATCCTTGAACATGGAAAAGCAATAACTATTTCAAAAGAAAATGCTACAAAGAAAGTAATATATTAGTCATTAAAGAATCAAAATGAACATTCATAGTCTCACATTCCCTAATCCACCTCAAAAAAAAAAAATGATCTGAGTATTTAATGGGTACAAGAAGACTATCCACGTGGGTGTACTGGTTATCAATCATTTCAGCATCAATTCATTCATTATTCCAAAATAAGTTGTGTGCCTACTCTTTATACACTACTGAGACTTCATTCTTAAAATGGCAACAGTAAATAAACATGATGATGATGATAAGGTATGTGAGGCATGTGCCGTGTATGACACAGAAAAAGTGCCAAATATAAGCTAACAATGGATGACGATGTTGACAACAATGGTAGACAATGGAAATACAAAAATAAGTATTTTTTTCTTGACCTCAGTTTGTTCAACATCTAGTAGGGAAGATCTGTGACTGTAATAAGAGTACAGATGGCATCATAAATACAGAAACATTATATCCTGAATTTTCCAGGATAACTGGAATCAAATATTCTACCCCAATTACAGACCTTGAGTTTATGTCTCATTATCTTATTCATGAAATATGACTTCTATATCTATAATGAAAATATAATTGAAACAAGAGAACACTGGAGAGGAATTAGAAACCCTTGTTTTTATATTTTTTTAAAGATTTTCTTTGTTTGAGAGAGAGAGGGAGGGAGGAAGGGAGAGTGAGCAGGGGTGAGGGGAGAAGTGGAGGGCGAGAGACAAGCAGACTCTGCACAGAGCCGAACATGGTGCTCAATCCCACAGTCCTAACATCATGACCTGAGCCCAAATCAAGAGTCAGATGCTTAACTGACTGAGCAACCCAGGTGCCCCAACTCCTGCTTTTAACCAATGTATAGTTTTGCTCAGAGCTTTATGCACATGAAACTATTTACAAAAGCAAAGTAAAATAGCCAGTAACCAGTCTCAACTACATGGACCGGACAATAAGTGCTAAAAGGAATATAACAATTCAGAGGAACTTTAAGGAGAAATTGGACTTTATGGAGAAACTTGGACTTCAGCTTAAAGGGAATTTCAGAGCAAGAAACAAGGTTACAGGGAAGAGGCTGAGCATCATTATTGAAGAGGATAGCAAAGATACAGATCCAACGTCAGATTCTAAAATTGTTCACTTAAAGATGTGAAAGCAAATGTGTTGAGTATAGTGGGGAGAAAACACTGTCACTATGAATCCAGTGATCAATGTCTTCAGACAATCGATTTCTCAAAGCAGCTTGAGTAAAGGAATTCACTGGTTCCTGGACCAGTGGAAACTGATGGTCTAAAACCATTTTATTTAGCTGCAAATCCCCTTGCATTTATTGAATACTTTCACCTTGGCAAAGTCCTTGCTATATGGTCTCAGTGAGTCTGACTTGTAAGTGTAGCTAGTGACTGGGTAGAAGGCAAGCTCTCCTTCCAGCCCTGGGCAGTGTCTGCTGTTCTATGCTCACAGCCCTAAAACACCGGCTAAGTAATCCCAGCCTCTACCTTGCTGAATAAAAAGTACTGCTAATGGAATTGGGCCCCTAGGAAATGTAAAGTCTGCCTTGATTTAAAAAGACATTTGGCTGTTGTATAATCACTGATTAATTGATTGGTTTCCTTCTTACATTTTGGATCCGATCTGAGAGCATTTGGAAGCTAAATAAGTGCTCCCACATCACTGATTCCCTCATGTAATAAGTGGTAGGTGTGTCACTGTGTTCCAGGAGTACCAAGGGGCAAAGAACTGCAGAGCAATAGGACTTTTTATTACCCAATAATATAAAATAGTAAAGGCTGTCTTCTGATTATGGAAATAGATGCACCATGATCTATGCACCTCTCCAAGAAATGTCTTCCCATTCCCACTTGTTAGAGAAGTAGAATGGTCCCCTTCTGGCAGGGCTAGGAAATGTTTGGAAATGATGCATGTCAAACCATTTTATAGTACCCCAATTGCCCCTTAGCATTTTAGTCTATAGTAGCTACTCTTGGCAAACTAAGAAGTCTGGCTTTAAGTGGAGTTAAAAAGCACCCTGTGTAGACCCAACAGATCCCTCATGACCATAAGACCGTGCCTTTCCCCATCTGGCAGAGAATAATGCTTTGGATTTAAAGAATATTTTGACTCTGTTCTCGCCAAATACATTTACAGAACGGCATTGTCTCTCTTTATAAATCCTTCCAACTTCCTCATCACTGCTTTTCAAAAAGGTAACTTTAATATTTATAGGCTAAGTGATTGGCCCCAATTCAGTGAGGGAGTCCAGATTTGACTAAAACAGTCATTATGGGGAGCCACAGTAAGGAGCTCCTAGAATGTATGCAGTTAGGAAAAGTTCTCCTTGGAGAATGAAGCCAGTAAGAACCAATATACATGGAGTTTAAACAACTATGAGATAGTTTTACAAGAATATTGTTTCTAAAACTGAGGAAATCAGTGAGTATCTTCAGGAACACAGCTGAAATGTAACTGATACGAAAGAAAACCCAGTGAAACTTACCTAGCATGGGGAAAAGATGGCTTTGGTGAAAAGTCTTTAGACAATAGAATGGTGAAAATTTGTTTATCGAGCTCTCTTGAAGGTAATACAACCCTAAGAATCCATCCCTCAGAAACATCTACTCTTATCACTATCATTCTGTGTTGACCAAGAGACATTTAGGCTTCTAACTTAGATACCTGCATGGAGTTACTCACTAAAAGGAAAACCCCCTAAAACTACATACGACTAGAAAAAAATTATCCTGACAGTGTTGTTTATACCATAATCTCATACACAGGACTTCTTATTTGCACATCAATGCCTGAGAGTGTTATTAATGAGACTCCATTTCCTGTGGGCTACTCATCTCTGCATAGTTGACCAAATTGTTCCTGGACCGGGGAAGTTGAGGATCAGTTCATCAAATGTAATGCCCTCTCCATGGTACTGATTCCCATGGGGTTCTGCACATGGCTGCTGCACAACCTCTCTCTCTATCTATTCTTACCTGTGATATCTTAGATCCAGTGCTCAAGTTCCATCTTTCTCAAATTTTAATGTGCTTTCAAATCACCTGGGAATCCTTTTAAATCGTAAACCTCTATGGATGCTTCACAAGACAAACATGCATTATTTTTTGCTGCACAATATCTAAAACATTTCCATTTCCATGTATGTAAAATAAGGGTGTTGGATGAGCTCTTGGTGGTGAGTAGGTCTGTTCTCTTGAACCATTTATGAGATGTTAGTCATGACTGTGGTTGTGCCATCTTGCCATCTTAAGGAGTTTGAAGCTATCTCAGGAAAGGGTGATTGATTAATAATGTCTGTCATGTGTTTAGGGTAGAAAAAATATGGCAGACAGGTCATCTATTAAAAATTCCATATTTTTATATTAAAAATCCTATATAGATATCTTCTAAACTTCCTACCTTTCTATGATTCTTAAAATTCATAGTTTTTTAGACATCCTGGGAAAGAGAAACTTTTCTTTGAATAATGAAAACAAGCTATCTAGAATCCCAGTCTTAAATATTTGTGAGTGTGCTTGTATATGTGTGTAACAAAAACAGCTGCTAAGACCAGACTTCTGAAAGTTCAGATTTCCTCCAGGGAAGTTCCAAAAATAACACGTACCTCTGGCTCACTGCCTTTTCCAGAGTGGTACTACAGCTTTGTCTGTGTGATCAGAAGGGAAAGGGATGTGTCTATCACACTGTCAGAGCCTCCAAGAGCTGCTATAAAACAAATTAGTTAAATTTTAATGAGACATGGACAAGATCCAGGTAAAACAGGAGGAAGTTGTGAAAAGATGGAGAAAAGTTCCTTGTTCTTTCTTGAACTTCTTTTAATACACAGTAAGATCCAGTAGAAACAAGTCACCTTAATGTCTAATGTTAAGGTATATCTATTTAATGGGGTGTTAGAGAGTCATTAAAATTGTCTATGAAAATTCTGCAGTACAATGTGGAAAACTTGTGTTCTAAGTAAGAGAAAAAAGAGATGAAAATTTTCACAACTATTATAATAGAGTGAAAACAGCCTTGAAAGATAAACTTGTTTTTAAAGAAAAAAATCCAGAAGTACAATGTTTCTTAATTTTCCACATTTGCTACAATATGCATGCATCTACATTGCTTAGGAAATAAATTACAAAGAAAAGCTTACCATTTTTTATTTAAATGAATGTTTGCCTTGTTACTTATAAAGGTAATTTAACAATATTAAGGCAAACTGGAAATGTGGATTCACGTGTAATCTAATCACTCAGTGACATGACTTATTTACTTTTTGAGTCTTACCATAAATATATTTTGAAGTTTTAAATAAAAGTGATTGCACCTTCTAAGGGAAAAGTGTCAGTGACTTTAGTGTTAAGTTGTAAAACTCAAAGAAAGTTAGAACTGTCCGTAATTAAGGAAAGAGTTATGTTAACTCAAAACCCATCTTTACATAAGCTTAGGACTTCAAAAAAACAGAGCAAGAAATATGATAATAGCCAGAATAACATGCTCCATTCTGATTGGAAAAGAACTGATGCAAGGAATTCAGTCTGGGGTAATTCCACAAATGATTATAATATACTTTTTCCAGTTTTAGACTAGCTACATGGAACCAAAAGTCCGTGTTTCCTCTGTGCAAAAAGACATCATGATAATAATAATATAAATAAAAATCACCTACCATCTTCCCACTTATGAAACAATTCAGTTGATTCTATCTTTCTCTTCTCAACAACCCGTGGAGGTAAGTATAGTTATTTCCACTTCACAGAATCACATACTAAGGGTCAGAGATGTTGACTGGTCCAAGATCACAGTTAGAATAAAACCGAGTGTTTTAAAGAAAAACTATGCTGCCTATCAGAATGAGAAAGGTCATGGTATTAAGAGATTCCTGGTTAAAGCACAGTGTTCTCAGAGAAGCACAGAGGCTTATCAGAAGCATCTGAAAGGGCTTTTTCAGGTGAAACCCCAACACCCCACAGGGTTCTCTAGAGCTTCCTCGAGGTACCATGTTCCCTTCTCCTAGAGAGAAGTAGACCACTGCACACCAGCATTACCGGTGTGTGCACACTGTGTTCTGTCATTCATGTGTGTCGAGACAGAAAAAAGGTTTGGAAATGACAGTTTTGGTAGAAGAAAAACTCTGGGGAATGTAAAGCATGGTGTGGGTGAGAGTTGTGAATGTTGTAGAGCCTTAGACAGAGCCTGCACACATCAAGAAATATTCCAAAACTGAGTGGCTTCTTAGAGAGGGGTCAAAATTCACCAAGTGCCGATTCTTCCCCATTTGTGCACCAGCCCAGGCCCTTCTGTGTTTCTCTGAGTGCCAGTGTCCCCAGGGGACTGACGCTCACAGAGAGTATTATCTAGGTTCAGCTCTGGCACCCCACAGGGTTCTGCTAATGAAAGAAAGATGGGTGGGGAAAGAAAGATGTTGGCCCTGTTTGGCCCCATGGTTCCAGCCGTAACTAGATCCCTCTCTGACTATACAGCCCGTGTCAGGCAGAATCTCTTGTATAGCAAGAGTTCTCAGTGGACCCCCAAAATACTGTTTCTTCCTTGCCCCCTCCGTTCCAGGAAACAGCGTCTCACGTTGCTGGTCCCTAGGTTCTCCAACATTCCTTCTTGGTTCCCATAACTCTGCCCACAGCTCTGTAAACTGTCCTTTCACTCAACTCTCTTCAAGATGTCTAGTGAGTACACTGAAAAATGGATAATACGCAGAGACTGGTATAAAAATTCCTGCTTGTACCTAGTTATGCGTATTCTTTGGATCCTGCTCAAAACGATCTTTCAACGCCCTGGTAGCTTGATTAGTTGATATTACTGCATTGATATTTTACTAAAAAATATATTTATATTTTGTTATACGTAATTGAATCTAGATAAACCCCAAGAATGTGACTCATTCTCAGCTGGGAGTTACATTCAAGGGAAACACAAATCTGACTTTGTAAACGTTGGACTATATTGCAAATATTTGCTATAGTTGTTGTTTCTTTTTAACGGATCATCGAGGAGTTATACAGAGAGTAGTTACCAGGAAGTTTTCCAGAAATTATCTTTAGACCCCAGTTCTTATCCTCTAATTCCATACCCAGTATAACTGCTCAACTTTTTCCTGTCCGCTCAGTTTTGAGGTTGCCCCACTGCAGCTCTGCTCTGTTTACTTCTTCCATTTGCCCCTGAGCCCCTTCTCAGGCTAACTAGGCCAGGTGTGACCACCCAGACTGACCCACTCCCTGGCCACTTGGCTGGAGAACTCACCGTGTAATCCCATGTCACCAGACCCTCCCTCAATCCCCTGAGAAGGAAGCATGAAACCTTCCAGGAATTCCTCTGACTTTTGTTTGTTTGTTAATAAATTTCATGGAAAATTTCTGATGAATAAAATTCTTCCTTTCACTTTGGTGAGAAACATGGTATATCCTGAGGTACCCTCACCTAAGGGGAGAGTCTTGCCCTTTGAACCTTGAGTCCGTAGCCTAAGCAATAGAGTCACCTAAATACAAAAACACTATAGCCAGGGGGAAATGAATTGTCTCCTTTAGAGAGAGGACCCCATTGCTGGAGACAGCAGAAGTCCCATCAACAGAAAACCACACTGACTAATGGCATTATACACAATGTTTATTTATATTTTAAAGAATAGTTTGCCCAGTGAGGAAAAAAAATTAAGGTGTTTTCTTTTCCATTCTAGAAAGAAAGAAGCAGATGTAAATATTTTTTTGAAAAGGCACAAAGCATCTCACTGAATCAAGAAATATGATAAATCTGGGGCTGAATGTATGATGAAAAAGCAAAAAAAAAAAAAAATCAAAATCATTTAGATCTATTTCTATAAGAAATCCAGACTACAAGTCATTAAGTCTATACATTTACCTCAGTAATTCAGTTCTGTTGCACAGAATCTGGAATAATTATATGAAATTACAGGATAGACTCTAGCCAAGAATAATCTCATCATTTTTCAATGTCACTGCCATTGCACAAAGGGAAAGAAAAACTAAAGGAAAACTCATGAATTGCATATACTTCTCAAATTTTAAGCCCCCCTTCTAAGTAGTATAAGATGTTCTAACATTGCTTGCCAAAAACAAGCCCAATAACCAAGAGAATAAAAGCACAGATGAGAACAGCAGGCCACAGGTGCCAAGCATTTGGTAAACCAGCCTGCCCTGGGAACCACACACACAGGACTGAAAACTGCTCCTTTTTTCTTCTGAGTCAACATAAAATTCTGGCACATGTTCCTTTGGCTATTCAGTGACAGTTAAAGAATGTGTCTGAGAAAAGATGGGCAATCAAGTTAGAGCTCTCTACTACTATTTTAGTCCATTCAGGTCACTATACAAAATACCACAGGCTGAGAAGCTTATAAATGGCAGAAATTTATTGAAACTTCTCATTATATCCTCATATGGCAAAAATGGCCAGGCATCCCTAGCCTCTGTGGGGTCTTCCAAAAGCCTCATCTTCTAACACCATCACATCAGGCATTAGGAGTCTAACATGTGAATTTAAGGGAAACACAAATATTCAGACCACAGTAACTATTATAATCCTGAATGATTCCCAGAGAATTCACCTTATGAGCAAGTAGCCGGACCAAGAGGTCACCCCTAATGACTCACCCTGCTAAGAATCTCTGGTAAATAGAACAAGACACAGAGGAAGCCGTCCATGGCCCACATCTTCAACATCTATAAATACTTCTCATGTAGGAAACCCTATAAATGGGAATACCTCACCCCTTATAATCGCCCAGTGCATTGACAGAAGTACACAGGTATACAAAGTAATACTAAAAGTGATGCAGTAGGAAAGAATAAGAGTTCTTTTCAGGCTAAGGGAGGGGTCTCCATCACAGGTGGCACTCACCCTCCCACTGGGAAATCCAGAAAAGTATTGAGGTAGAGCAAGGCTGAGGTGTCCTTTTTTTTTTTTTTAAAAGATCTTATTTATTTTTTTGACACACAGAGAGAGATCACAAGTAGGCAGAGAGGCAGGCAGAGAGGGGGGGGGAAGCAGGCTCCCCGCTGAGCAGAGAGCCCGATGCGGGGCTCCATCCCAGGACCCTGAGATCATGACCTGAGCCGAAGGCAGAGACTTTAACCCACTGAGCCACCCAGGCGCCCCTGAGGTGTCTTTCTGAATGGGCCTTTGAATGGTTCCCCAGCCAGAACCTCCCATGAGCAGGAAAGTCCAGTACGAGGGAAAGTAGGATGAGGGTTTGTGAGCCTGGTCTCTGACCTCAGAAAATCTCAGACTGGAATCCCAGATCCTTCGCTTACATTTCATCCTTAGTCTCCCCAGGCTCAGTTGTCTTGTGGGGTTTCGAAATGGGGTCGGTGTGAGGATTAAATAACGTAACTTGCAGAAAGTTCTCTAGCACAGCGCCTGGCAGATAGTAAGTACTCAAGAGGATGGCGGCTATGGCATCATTACCCATACATTCCCTTATGCTTTTCTCTCTACCTTTTTCTGTTTGAGAGTTACTCTCTGGGAAACTTTCTTAGTCTCTGAAAGAGTTGCACTGAAGAATCCTGCCTTTTCCTCTCTGGAGCTGGTTTACTATTGATGTTGGCTACGGAAGCAATGATTTGACACCCTCCCCAACTTTCTCCTCCAAAGCACCTCCCCTTATGCCTAACATGACGAGCCAGAGTCAGACCCAGCTGGAAAACTAGGTAAAATGTAAAAATCCATGAAGTCAGCTGTTTTCAATTATAATACAATAATCATACCCACAACCTTCTTTGTAGGAAGCAATGAACTGAAGGAGAAAATTGCATGTAAAAATATTACAACGTGCAACAATAAGAATGAACCATTATATACCACCTCTATTAAAAAAAAGAGGGAGGGGGGTATGGGAATTGTGGCACAACCGAACTAACCTTAACTGGAATGGAATTCTGAGACGCCAGTGCATGGCTTATTTCGAAAACTGAGCACCATTCTGCAAATCAGAACCAGCTGGAAGATTCTATCTAAAACAGATTTGGCCATGGAAAGGGAAAAATCTTAAACTGCCTTCAACTGGCTTTGTCAGCCTGGCTGGCCTTGGACTAGCGGAAGACACAGGGCGGACCCTTCAGTTTCAGCCTTTTTTTAATTTTTATTTTTCTAACTGGATTAACTTTTCAGGGACCTAGGAACTGGAAGCCGGCACCAAATATAAAGCCTGTTACCCTAGATCTGCTTTACAGATGGTCTGGCGCTAACCGGAAGTGGCATCGCTCAGGAGGAGCTCAGCTTTGGCTTCAGGCTAACGTGGGACACTGAGCCCTGGCTCTAGCCGTGTGGCCTTGGTCAGCCTACTTCACTTCTCTTTTTCTAGACTTCCTCATCTCTAAACACAGTGATGCTGTGAGGATCAAATGATTTAATGCCCATAAAACGGTTCTTGGCACCCAGTAAGCACTCAATAAATGTTAGCTATCCTGATGTCAATTCCCTGCTCCTCTTGGTCTTATTGTTCCAAAGAGTTTTTTAAATTATTCATTAGAAAAACAATGAAAAAGCACAATGTTTGAGAGCAGGCCTCAACCAAAACTTCAGCTCCTTGAATCTGAACGTTGTCTCTCTACGCTAAGAGGCACCAGCTTCTAATTAATGATCCTCCAAATGCTTCCGCAAATCTGGTATTTGCACTATAAAGGCCGAAAGAGGGCTGAGGTCACTGGTTCTCAAGGAATAAAAAGTTTCCTCCCAGTGTTCTCAGGAGTGCTGGCCAAGCTTGTTGCAGAGAATTCTCCTCGCCCTCGAACTTGGAGCTGTTTTTAGACACTGTGCTGTTCTAAAGCATCAGGATGTGGTTTTCTCCATAGCATAATGCAAACAGTAAAAATTTATTCACAGCCAAATTACAATCAGAAGCAACTAGTAGAAATGCAAGGATGTTTTCACAGCCAAATTGCTTCATTTTCACTTTATTTTTGATGTAAAATTATCAGCGCTCTTGGGATTTATAGAAGCAGTCAGCAAAACGTGTTATAAACACCTTCTTCAAAGAGGCCCTGGAGAGCCTGACTACAAAATTTCTCACTCTTATAATCCTCTCTATGCCAGTTCTGAATAATCTAGGAGGCACTCTGACATAGAAGTTATTTTCCATCCTCCTGGAAGCTCAGATGGTGGGCGACCATGAAGATGTGCTTAGAATGTTTCACATAGAGTCTGTTATAAGGCTTTGTATAAATGCAACCACTATTCGATAAGCTTATACAAGGCACCGGGGGTAGTGTGGAGGATACAAAACATGGCCCTTGCTTTTAAGAAACTTGCACCTCCAATGTGAAAGAAATAGTCATCTCTTCCTATACAACCATTTTGTAAAAAAAATTTTTATTTATTTGTCAGGAAGAGAGAGCACAAGCAGGGGGAACAGCAGGCAAAGGGAGAAGGAGGTTTCCCACCGAGCAAGGGGCCCAATGCAGGACTCAATCCCAGGACCCTGGGATCATGACCTGAGCCGAAGGCAGATGCTCACCAACTGGCCATCCAGACGTCCCCTATACAATCATTTTTTAAAAATCACTCAGTGTGCAAGGTTTGCTTCACTACTGTTCTCCCACAAGCATCTCTGAATCTTATTTTATCTGCATTTGAACTCTTCTTCCCTTGGCCATCATCTGTGGTCTTTGGTCTCAGTACTCTCTAGCCCGTATCAAAGACACTACTTCTTACTCCTTTATTGCTCAGGCTTTGCCAAGATTCTGGAACTCTCTGGGTGTTATGAGTGCTGGAGGTAAGGGTGGTGTTTGTAGGTGTGTGTGTGTGTGTGTGTGTGTGTGTGTGTGTATGTGTTGGGGGGGTGTTTGCACAGGTTGGGGGGGTGTTTGTTGAGGGATGGGTATATCAGTGAACTCTCGTCCAGACAGTTCTTCACTCCCTTTGAAGCCAGAGTTATCTCCAGTCTCAGGCTTGAGACATCTCAGGAAATAAGGAGAACAAACAGATCATCTCGGACTCCTCCGCTAGCCCACATATCTACCCCAAGACTCTAAGTTTCCAAGGTGTTCCAGGAGATTTTTTAGCTATCATCTGGCTTCATAGTATCTGGGCATTTGAGAAAAGCTAATGAGGATATTACCAGGTG